>OU015493.1:58776434-59453934 GCA_907164885.2 Dolomedes plantarius
CGGTTGGGTGCGGTTCTTCCTAATTTCTCTGGACAGCACTCGTCGGTCTCTATCTCCCAGTTTCGTGGGTCTGCCGATCGGGGCACATTTCGACAATCCCCGCTCACTTTCCATTTCTGAATCACATAGGCCACTGTCGATTTTTGGTAATTCAGCTCGCTAAATATGTCCGTTAAGGATCGGCTGTTTCTGTGATACCCGACGATTACAACTTTCTCGAAATTAGGTAACTCTGCACTTCGTGGCATCTTGCATGCGACTAATACCAATGTTGTTTCCTACACGATATTTAACGGTGATTTTTAGGGCGTGACGTATATCAGGGCCTCAGATATCGTCATTTGTATGAGTGTCCAAATACTTATTGGTAGATAGTGTATTAGATGAGGATTTTGAAACGGTTCTATTGAAAGAATGCCAAAAATATGTATAAATATATTTATAATAAATACAACGATCAATGTATGCAATTGATGTAAAAAAAAGAAAAAATATATTTATAAAAAATCGTAACGGATATTTTTATAGACAAAATAAAGTAGAAGAAAAAATTCAAATTAAATATAATAGAACATACTAAAGAATATAGTACAGTCAATATAATACAGTTTGAGGCAGCAATTACGCTTTTACTGTATTTTAATATATTTTTGGATAATTTCCAATCGTCTGCCGCATTAGCAAGAAAAAAAGACTTTTTTTTCTATTTCGTTGTTATGCACGTGACGATAAATTAATTTAAAGTACCAGAAAAAGAAATCCCGTGATCAGCATTTAATAAATTAAATTATAAAAATTAATCTTTAAAAATTCACCAAAAATCAGAAAATGGAGGTAAAGATTCGAAAAAGATTTCATTTTAAAGAAATTTTTATGATCTTTCTCGTGATATAAAATTTATAACCCTCAAATTATTATTTTAAATGCAAAAATTTAATTTAAGCTTCAAAATTTAATTTTAAAAAATCTAAGAAGAATTTTTCAAAAATCTTTGTTAGTGCACCCCTACACTATAAGAAGAATCGCCATGCAAATTTTCAGCCCTTTAGGTCCAGCGGTTTGGTCTGTGCGTTGTCTGTCAGTCAGTCAGTCAGTCAGTTACGGAACTGTTTTATATAGTATATAGATATGAAAACAGCTTTATTTATTTATTTATATGAAACTAAAATAGAAAAAAAATGAAGGGTGAGCCTGAAGCTCAGATAATATTACTTCAATATTTGGTAAAATATTTGAGACTGTTACTCTCATATCATCATTGCTTGCTACAGGGTGCGGCAGAAAGAACGTTCTGATTTGGAACGTCAATAACAAAAATCCAAAGCAAGATAGAGAAAGAAATCTTTTATACCTGAGAAGTACACAGTATGCCATTGTCATCGGCATACTGTGTCTCGCGGAATCGCCAGGGCCTTTTTATCGAATGGGCAAATCGGGACTTTGCCCAGGGCCCCCTGATGCTAGGGGGCCCCAAAACGCCCTTGGTGTATGCACCTAGTACTTGTAAAAGTATGTATTTTTATAAATGTCCGTAAAGGGGGCCCCCAAATAGCATCTGCCCAGGGGCCCCCAGAGTTCATAATCGGGCCCTGGGAATCGCCGTGATTTCTTGCGTAATTGCTACCTTGAGTGTTTGCAAATTTGTTGGTCGGTGTTGGTACACTTTTGATTTGAGATAGTCTCACAGAAAAAATATTTGCGAGCACTCAAGGTAGCAATTACGCAAGAAATCACGGCGATTCTGCGGGACATAATCCGCAGATCCATGCAAAATTTCCGAAATAGACTTCAAAACTGCATCGAAAATGACGGTCGACATTTAACTGATGTAATCTTTAAAACTTAATGGAAGACAATGGCATATTGTGTACTTCTCAGATATAAAAGATTTCTTTCTCTATCTTGCTTTGTATTTTTTTTATTGACGTTCCAAATCGAAACGTTCTTTCTGCCGCATCCTGTATTTATAGATACTCATTTAGAAAACCCAATCTCACTAATATAGGCAAAAGCGAACGGAAACAATGTATCCTTGTAAGACTGTTTGGCACCTTATTTAACGATATCATATATTTTTAACATGAAAAATATAAATAAAATTATCAAAAATATGTAACTATAGAAAGTTTAAAGCATGTTTTTAAATTACATGATTCAGCATGATATAAATTTACTTCAAAGTGTCCACGACCCCTCCAAATCTTTTCGTGACTTCTCTATGGGTTGCGACCCACAGTTTGCGCACCACTGCTCCAAAGGACAAAGCTTACTGAAATTAATCTGCAGCAGTTTGGGGAGCAGACATCATACAGATATGAGTGTTTTATGTATCCTACACCAGAAGTCAGCTTACTTTAACAAGTGAGTGTAATGACGCGCCTTTGAATTATATGAAAAGTTATATTAAAAGTTGAGAAGAAAATTATCAAAGGCTTCAACATTACATTTTTTGATAGGGATGGGAACGCCGACGTAGAAAGACAATTTAATTAAAGAGGAGAACGGTCATTTTTATGACTTAGGCAGGAGAAGAAGTTTACGACAGCGGTTTGTTTGTGGTTTCTGATGCCAGACAAGATAGAGGAGAGTGGAGCCAAGGCTGACACTATACCACAATACCTCTTTGAAGAACAATTTATGGCAGACAGGGTGCGGTATCGAATGCATGAAAACGTGGGAGGTCCGGTAATTGATCTGATGTGGGTGTGTACAGTTTGAGGGGGGCATCCAATCAGAAGACAAAAATGATGGCCAGGCGAATAAAATTATTTCAGTGTCTGGAATGGCTGGAGGATTTTATGAGAAGGCGGGATCAAGGCAGAGAAAGGGGATGAAGAATTATATATGATTGAGCAGAGTGAGTTTAAAAAAAAAAGAGAGAATTGAGATTTTGCCGGGTGGAGCTGTAGGTTCCCCGCACCCCTGAGTTTAGGAGAGAAGGTGTTTAAGATTTGGTCGGGAGGAGCTAAAGGTTCCCCGCACCACTGAGTTTGACTGACTTGAGTGGAGAGCGCCCACATCTCTCGATATACTAAGCAAAGGAGCTGAGGAGCGACGGTTGCATCACGATGAGGAAGTGCGACGTACCCGAATTCAAATTTGAAGGAAGTAATCGAGTGGAGATAGTACCAACATCCCGCCATACGAAGAGAAGAGTTACCCAGCTTGAAACAAGAAGTGACCGCCCCATGCCAAGGAAGGATTCGACCCACGGACCGCAGCGAGGCGAGCAAACCCAGTTAGCAGTCATCGAATGTCATCAAATCTGAGTGAGTGGTTAACATTCTTTGATTTGTTCAGTCCCCATGTTTTTGAGTGAGTTTGGTGTTATTAGAGCGGTAGAGAATAGGATATATATCTTGGTTAGAGTCAGTAATTAAGTTTTTGTTTGTGTCGTACGCTCCCTAATCATCACAAAGTAGGATCAAAATAAATGATAAACTAAAACAAAATAAATGAGTAAATTGCAAAGTGTGCCTGTTGATAATGTTAAAAATTAACTTGTAAACTATATATACAGTATGCCCACTAAAGTCCTCTAAACTTCGGAACGGCTGCTGCTATATTCATAAAAGTGGTGTCTAGGTATAGTAAAGTAGCCATGCGCTACTGAATAAAACCACCTACCGCGCTACCTGGTGGAAAACAGAGGAGTTAGCATTCCTATCTCGAAAACGGAATGAGATAGAGGAAAAAAGTGATTTACAAAGTTGTAGAACATTATCGAATTAGTAAGAAAAGATACCTTGTGGACATTAATGTGAAGAATAGAATGGTTAAAAAGCGCATTTGTTTTTTCGTGATTTCCTACACTGTGACGTCACGAAACTTGAACGGAAGGAGAAATGATTATCTTTCGGGCAAAACACGACACCGCAATGACGGTGAGAAGTTTGAACATCTCAAATAAAGGTATATTGTTAAAACTAGTTGTTTTTTTCTTTCTCAGATCGTTTTGTCACGTCACAATGTAGGAAATCACGAAAAAACAAATGCGCGTTTTCACCGTTCTAGTTTTTCCATTAATGTCCCCAAGGTATCTATTTGTACTAAATCGATGATTTTCTACAACTTTGTAAATCCCTTTTTTCCCCTATCTCGTTCCGTTTTCGAGATAGGATTGCTAACTCCGCAGTTTTCCACCAGGTGGCGCGGTAGGTGGTTTTATTCAGTAGCGCATGGCTACTTTACTATACCTAGACACCACTTTTATGAACATAGCAGCAGCCGTTCCGAAGTTAAGAGGGTGGGAAGGGACTTTAGTGGGCATACTGTATGTAAATAAATTAAGATTTTTATTTAAACTTAATTACTTTGTTTTTAATTAGCGTAAATTGTTTGTGGTCTTGTAAGAGAGTTAATTTCAGGTCAAGGTATAGTACAACTTGTTCGTATGACAATTAGATGTCTAGAGCTTTGGGTTGTATTAAAAAAAATAATATTACACAACGCAACCAACTAACTTTTATTAAAAATAATTACGTACTAAACGACATAATTACGAATCACGCCCAGATAAATAAAACAAGGACAGGCATTACGACAGTGAGATTTGGAGTGCTGCAGCTGACATCCATATAAAAAAGTTAGAAATTTTTTTTCAAAATTTGGTTTCAAAGACTCTGTCTTAAATTACTCTTATCGATTCTATGGGGGTGGGGTGGGGGGTACGACTGGCGATAGGACTGTATATTAATAAAATAAGTTAGGTAAAATACATTTGTAATTTGTCCCTGCCTGATAATAACCTGGCAAGACATTACTAATCTGCTGACAGTCATCCTCGCTAGTCGTTATGGAATTCGAAACCTCTTTGTTGTTTTCCTCCCTTGAACCATAGGAATTTCTAGTTCATTTCTGAACCTCCGTGGCTGTACCACGACAAACTCAAGACAACTCACATCTTTTGAGACAACTTACACTGACTTTCGAAAACAGATTTTAGTAATAATCTCGATTTTTTTAATCTTTGAGAGCCATAATAATTCTAGAGCAGATGCTAGATATTTTATGGAATGTAAGTGGTAGAGGCTTTTTTAAATTCCATCACCTTAGTTTTCAAGTCCTAATTAGGGATGCGACATCGATGTCGATGTTTTCAAAACATCGATGTTTTAAACATCGATTTATTGAAGCCGATGTTTTTTTAACATCGATGTTTTGTGTTCGATGTTTTACGTTGTCTCGATGTTTTTTTTTAATGAAAAAGTACCGTAATAAAAAAAATTTACCACGTAGCATAATTTTCACACTCAGTAAATGTAAGTCTGAATTCTGAAAAGGACGAATACAAAAGGGGGAATGATTCCTTAGCAAACAGACAAATGGCAATCAACAACCAATGAACCAATCAGAGCGCTTGGAATCTGCCTGACACTCCAAAACCTTCCATGGGGTTTTATTTTACAAATAGTATATACACGAGTGCATCCATTTATGTTTTTGTTTTGTTCTGGTTTTATATAAGTTGGCGTTAATATTATTAGTAAGATGCCTCCCAAAAGTACCGTTTAGAAATATCTTTACAAAACCTCTGACAAATTAGCAAAATGCAATATTTGCCTTAAGTCCCTCAAAACTTCTGGCAATACCACGAATTTATTTGGCCATTTGAAGGCAAAACATGGCGGTATTTACAACGAGAATTTTGAGTCATCAATGTAGCCCAAAGCAACCAAGTTTTTGTCATTTGTGCCTGCCCAATCAGAGAGTAAAATTAAATCACCCCCTCCCCCCCACGGCTAACGGAAGTAACATTAATGTTAGAGATTACTAAACCATTTTAAAAAAATGGATGTTCTAAAACATCGATGGTTTTTGGGCGATGTTTTATTAGCGCCGATGTTTTAATATTGAATATCGATGTTTCAAAACATCGATGTTTTGTTATCGATGTCGCATCACTAGTCCTAATGTGGCCCTTACCAACACCTCCGAAACGAACGTTTAGGAGTAAGGACAACACCTCCTAAGTAGGTAAGGGCAACTAAGGGTTCGAGTAAGGGCAACACCACCTAAACGTTCGTTTAGGAGGTGTTGCCCTTACTCGATGTCTGTCAGTGGAAGAAAATAGACCAGTTTGTAAACTGATTGATTCTGGCAGCTCTTCAATGTCTTCGTCAGCACAACACAAGCATTGCCTTCCTCCGAAAAGAATATCCTCGAGAAACTGATCACTTGGGGAGAGTTCTATTTTGATGAGGGGTGAAAAGCGAAGGTCAACGGGAGAGGCTTGTCGCCAAATATCCGCATTTGCCCCAAGGAAAAGTCGAACAGGTGTTTTTCTGCCAATGGCCAATGGCTTACCCTAAGAAAAGACAGTGTTTAAAAGAAACAGATGGGGAGAAATACACATCTGCAGCTAACAATTGAAAGGAAATTTTAAACACTATATGACCTATTGGAACTACTTGTATTATACCTTTTGGAATATTAACTGCCGTGATGTACTGTATAATCTGAAATGTGACATGCTGACAAATAAACATGCTGATTTCTTAAGTCTATTTTCCAAGTTATAAATTTGCAACTAAGCAAAACATCATTTCCGTTTTCATCAAGTTTTAAAATGGCCAAAAATATGGCTAAAGAAAACCAAGAAGATATTTCGAAGAGGAGGAAATTAAAGTTTAACGAAAATTTTCGTTCTCCAAATTGCGGAAAACGGAAAGGTTTTATGGTGTTGATAAAGTTAATTGGGAATTTTCATTAGAAGAGGTCATTAGTGTAGCACACTTTAAAGGTCTGGGCCGGCCTTAAGTCGATTGGACCTATTTGATCAGGAAAATTAAAAATATGTCTAAAATGAAATTACTTTAACATGTAAAAATAACGACACACAAAGAGTGTAAAACATGTAGATATAGATTTCTATATGTTGGTTGAAGAAATGGAAGCATTAAAACATATTCTTCCATTTTCATCTTCCTAAAGTCTATAAAAATTCTACAATTCCTCGCTACGAACGACAGAGCTGCTGGCTTTGCAAATGAGGACCGAAGGGGGCAAGGGCGGCTCCAGTCCAGAGATTTGGGGGGGGGGGGCAACGTCGACTCTTAGGGTTATATATATATACATATATATATATGTATATGTATATATATATGTATATATGTATATATATATATATATATATATATGTATATATATATATATATATATATGTATATATATATATATATATATATATATATATATATATATATATATATATATATATATATATATATATATATATATATATATATATATATATATATATATAAGAAATAAACATCCTCTCATTTTAAATTTAAACTCATTTGGTATTAGGTCTATGATTATATAGTTTCAAGCTAGGAAAAAAAAAAGGCTGGGCTTTTTTTGGGGCGGGGGGGGGGGGGGGAGGTTGGCAATTGCAACTACTGCACCCCCTTTGGAGCCGCCATTGGAAGGAGGAGAGCTCTTCTAGATAAAAATTAATTAAAAAACATACCTGAGATCAACTGTATCAAAGAAGAGACTTAACTTGCAATACTTTCTATAGAGGATGAGGATATTAAAATTTGATCAAATCATAAATGATTTTGCTGATGAAAAAAATCTATAAATATTTGGTTGTAGCTATTTGTGTTCTGTAAATGAAATCTGTGTAGTCTAACTATTTTTTAGCTTTTGTTTTCTTATAAATATACACACACAAAGAACAAAAGAAATGTGACCGCATTCCTATTTTGTCAAGTCTTACATTATATTTTTATCAAAAATTCTGCAGTTGAGCCCCGCAATGACTAAGGCCGGCCCTTTTAAAGGGCAGTTTTATTCCTCCTATATTTGGAAGGGGAAACTGGGGTAAAATAATACTAGAGTTGTGTCTTTTTTGCTATCATTTTTTACGTAGGGAGGGATACTAAAAATTATTGTCTTAAACATAAATAATTTGCGATTTTGCTATTCGTTCTCGAGTAAAGCCGTTTTTATAACGATTTTGGTTTGACGTTAAAAAACGTTATAATATTTTACATTCGCGTAACTGTCTCGCGAAAAGAGACCATAAAAGTATCTTTTTAAAGACGAAATAGTCCAGTCAACGAATGATTCTAGATGGAAAGTCATAGGGCGGAAGAACTGACTTCAGAACTTTGTTTGGACTAGTTAGGAGGTAAACATGCTAAAAGTCCCTGGTCCTAGGGGGGGAGCAAGGGGGAGGGGGGGCCTAAGAAGGTTCCGGTTTTTTGGTTTTTCACTTATAACTCGAAAATGATTGATCCTACAAAAAAAGTCTTATACAAGAAATAAAACTGACAAAATTTCCTACAAAAAACCCACATAAAGTTTATTCGTATTTTCAATAGTTTCTGAGAAATGAGTCGGAGAAAATCACTAATTTATGAAAAAATGAATTTTGCCCCCCTTTTTTCGATAAACTTCGCCTCTAAAATTCTTTACCGTCGATCTGAGAGACAAACCTTGGGAATGAACTTGTACAGCATTAAATTTTCTTCAAAACGAATATACTAGTTAATCTTTTACCTTCATCTGTTCAAAAATTAGAGCAATTTTGTGATTTCTTACAAATTTCGAAAAATAAGCCTCAAAGCTGTAGTTTGCCCTTTTTGTCATTTAAACTGTTAAACCATTTGTTTAAACGCTGTGTAAAGTGCAATACCTTCGTAATACCTCGGTAAGAAAGTTTTAGTGTAATAAAAACAGGTCCATAATTACATTAAATTAATATAATGTAAATTTAAGATAATTTAAAAAAAATTAGGTTACAGTACACAAAAAATTGGTAATGTAAATTTGGTGAAGCAACTTTAATCGCAACAATTTTAAGAAAGAAAATTATGTTGAAAATGTAATTAAATTACTTTGCGTCGCTTTGGGTCCAGGGATTTCCTCAGGTCGTGGGTCGTCTTTTACTACGAATGGCTTATCCGAACTTCTTCCATTTCTGTAGTGAAGAGAAGGGTTTCGGTGTCTTCCTCGTCCCCAAATTCGCAATCCAAATCGAGGATACCGTTAGTACAATGCCCATGACAGTTATGGCAAACAGTAGAGCAGTTCATTGATGCTCTCCTGCACCCACATTTGCTACTGGTACAACCTTTAGTGCACCGGCAAAATATCATATTCAGGATATCATCTGGCGCGGATGGGTCCTTCGTTGGTATTGGATAGAGATGATTCCCTTTCCGTTCCCACCCCCACTCTTCAGGAGGAAGCTCTTTTCCCAACCACAGTTGGACCTGGTGGTAACATCGATGCAAATGTTACCACCAGGTAACATTTGTATGGTAACATGGTAAACATGGTCTTTTAGTAACATGGTTTTTTAATTTCTCAATCACGGTTCTCACAATCAAGGAGTCAGTATCACTTGGTGCTTCTTGCGTGTTAATTCCATCAGTCTCAAGTTGATATCTAAGCATGGAGATCAGTCTCATTTTGTTGTTATTGTTGGAGATAAACTGGTCTTGGTTGGCGTTAATTATTGTATCCAAACTGAAAACAATATCAGAGGAAATGCTCACACGATACCGGCGTTCTAGTTCTGCTGTCTTCGTGCTGTTGGTTGAGTTGAAGTATCCATCAAAGACAACTGTACAGCTCTTTCCAAGGTAGAGGCTCTTGATAAATTTCCCGTAAGATTGACGAATTGTGAAAACTGTTGCTGATCTTGGTAAAATCCATTTTCTTCGTTTTTTTCAATGTCACTTCCTCCAAGAATGTTTTCAGGGTCTCGGGAGCAGAACTTGCATTCTTAAGGAAATCATCACTGGGTTGATAGGTGTTGGGATCATACACGCAAGTCTGGATATCCTGCCATATAATTTCCGCTGCTTTTTTTACAATCCTCATTCGCTCATCACTTGAATTTTTCTCATGTTTCTCGTACCAAGAATCAGACAAAAGTTTATTCCCAGTGTCCCTAAAACAAACTATTTTAACTTTGTATCGATTTGCTCCTACTGGGAATATGATACGGTCTCCAAATTTATTCGACAGTCTTGCTGTGATAGTCTTGTCATTTGGAGATTTCTCTGTTATTGCAGCTCGTAATTCCTCAAAAGAAAACTGGCAGTCATTATTATTTTCCATGAAAGCAAAAATTTCATCCATGGCTTTAGTAACATAGTCGTAAGTTTCTGATTTATCTTTTGGAGGAAAATACGACGGTCTAAAAAAATCTTTGCGACAGCTTTCGTGGTCTAATGCTTCCTCAGCAACTAAATTAATGATTGAGGAAAGGCGAGAAACTACATCTTTACCCCATTCATCATTTCTGTCTAAACCAACATCCATACACTTGATTTTGAAAGTATCTATGTCTCGAACATTGTACACTACCTTCCGTTTCTTTAAGCACTTTTCCTCTTCATTTTTTACAGATACCTTACAGAACAAGCATTGAGTCTTAAAGTCAAATGTAGGTTTTGTTGACCTCAAACTTACTTTTTCTTGAGGTTCTGATGAAATTGATAAAGCTTTCTTCTTATCACCCGTGATGGTGCTAGCTCTAGTGTACCTCTTCCTGCATGAGGTGTGAACTTTGAGGGAATTCACACCAAGTAGCTGAGAACTCTTACTATCATTTCTTTCTCTGCTGGTTGTATCAGCGAAGATATACCCTTTTCAGTCAATATGGACACATCACCATTCGATTTATACATGTATCCATCACAAATCAAACAGTTCTCAGTCATGGCGAATGACGATGCACGACAACAAATAAAATTTAAATATTTTAAACAAATGACTCGACACGACGTTGGAAACTGAATGACGATAGATTCCTGAACTAAATGAGATAAGATTCCTGGTAACTGACCTTATGTATTATTCCTCCCCACGTGTGAGATACTAAGAACCTCTCCCGATTTTCTTGGAAGTTATTGCTTTTGAAAGATGAAATCGGTCGTTTTGACCACGTCACGACTGCTGAGTCAGCAGGTATTTGCACCTGGCAGCATACCCTGCGCTTGTGAACCCCCCCATAATAGCTCTATTATCCCCCAAAGAAGAACGATGTATCTATTGCACAACAACACAAAATAGGAAAACGAAGCAAACATGTCGAAAATGTTGCTCATATACAGTGGACGCTCGTTAATTCGAACTCGGTTAATTCGAACTTTCGGTTAATTCGAACTAATCCAAAGGCCCCAAAAAACTTGTATTGGAGTTAATGTTAAAAATATCTCATTAATTCGAACTAAATTTTTATCACTTCGGTTAATTCGAACTAAAAATTTTACAAAAAAAAATTCTTTTTCCTCGTTTAATGGAGAAAATACACACTGTATTTATTATTTTGTGTATCAAAATTTCTTTTTTGTGTAAAGAGGCACATGCCTGCATTCCTAGACTATTGCATGTCCGCTAAACGTTAGTAGCTATTGTCCTTCTTATTAGTGCTAAATGGAAAAAGCAATTTTCCTTTATTTGGATCGATTTTCTTAGAATTTCAGAAAAACTAGTCTTATTACTACAGATTCTATGGAGCTGCGTCAGTTATAACTGCAGTGCAGACAAGTTAAGGTGGTCTAGTTTTTCTTCCTCATTGTGTGGTGTGAACGTGTAAAAATTCAGGATGTCTACACGTGGAAAGTACAAAACCCTAACTTTGGAGACAAAGGTAGAAATTTTAAAGAAAGTAGAGAATGGCGAATGTAAAACAAAGTTAGCAGCTGACTATGGAATTTAAAAAAATGCCTTGTCAACTAATTTGAAAAACAAGGAGTCAATTTTAGATTCATGGGAAAAATCAAAATTTGCTAGAGGAAGGAAACGCATGGGAAATGCGTCCCAAGACAAGAAAGCTCTACTGCTATGGTTCCAGGATGTTAGATCTCGAAATTTCCGATAAATGGACCCCTAGTGCTGACGAAGGCTGATGAATTGGCAAGTCGAATGGATATTGAAGATTTTAAATGCAGTAATGGATGACTTTCTCGATTTAAGTCAAAGCAAAATATTTCTTATCAAACTGTATGTGGCCAAAGCTCTGATGTAAACGAAGACGTATGCATTAATTTCGGTAGGAAACTGCCAGAGCTTTTCTCTACTTACCTGCCGAAAGATATTTTTAATGCGGCCATACTGGACAAAGCCATAATGGACTCTATTAAAACTCTGAAAGCATATATTCAGATGGAACCTTCCTCTGAAAATGAATTGAAATGTTTAGTTCAAATCGAGAAGCTGGCTGAACAACGTAGGCATCATAAACAGAACCAAACATCCATTTTACAGTTTTTCCCCAAAGTGTAATTCATATTTTTAATAAAAGTTTACTTTATACTGCATATCTTCTGCTTCATTTTATGATTAAGGTAAGTCTGTATTGCTTTTTAATATGTTTAACTTTAGATAGCATAGTATAATATATTTTCTGGGGTTATACATACTAGGAGAGTTTCTTCTTCAGTGATACACATTTAAAGTTACATATTTTCTCTTAACATCGGATAATTCGAACTTTTTTCTGAGAACCTTCGAGTTCGAATTAACGAGCGTCCACTGTATATGCAAAGAGTATAATTCAGTAGGTATGTTTTAATAAAAGAACATAATCTGCGTGTATGATAAAGTGCACGTGTTCATGTCAGGTACTATTTGCACTAATCCCCCTCCTTCTAATCACCTTAAGAATAGAAGTACAAAACATAATTACGAGAGGTTTCCTGTCCACATATAAAGAATTTTTGTGGATGGGAAAACCATTTAAATGGCAAAAAGTGCAAGCTACAGATTTGAGCTTATTTTTCGAAATTTGTAAGAAATCACAAAATTGCTTGTCATAATAAATGAATCAGCTCCTTTATCACATCTGTAGTTTGTTAACAACAAACTTCATATGTCAGGAGACTGCGGTAAACAAAATACCTGCCATGCATATCCCACGGACCGTGGGAAAGCAATTAGCATCTCTTATACGTGATCCCATAAGTGACTATCATTCTTTGATTGGAGGAAACAAGTTGGTGAACATTTCTCATTATAAAGGACGATTTACAGATCTAGCTGCCATACTTGAAACCTTTAAAGGTGTCGTTTAGTTGTGCTACCTAGCGAGCTTCCTTGACATTTATTGCTACTTTTAATTTGTTTGCCTATAAGTAAAATTGTTTCATAGTCCTTTTAATTTAATAAAGTTGCTATGGAATCGGTTTCCAAGAGAGGGAAAACTCTTCATTCTCAGACTCGGCAAATTTTAAGTGCTGTTACCCAGTTTTGCGATTTCGAAGCTGAAAAAAAGGAACTTCAAATTCCTGTTGTTCAATCAACGAAGAGATCGGCTGCGGCAACTGGAGTTACTGTTGCAGCAATTAAACGGATTGGAAAGGAGAGGAAAAGTTCGGTTGATAACAATGAAAAACTCTCAACCCCTGGAAAAAATCGTCGTCGACCAGATCACGTTAAAGTAATTGTCGGTGACTTTGACAACTGTGTAATAAAGAACACAATAAATGAATTCTACATTCAAAAGAATATTGTGCCGACCGTTTCCAACCTCCCCCAGTGGTTAAGGGAAAAGCTCATCTCCAAATTAACTCCATACTGCGTAATAGGCTTGGATAATGCGCCATACCACACTAAAAAAGTAAACTGCGTCCCTTCGAAGTACTCGACGAAAAAGGTAATGATAGAATAGTTAACAGAAAAAAAAAATGTGAAATATGAGATAAACGAATGAGAAAAGCAGAACTTTTTCAACTGATCACAGAAAACTCATCACCAACACCAATGTACAGAAATGATCAGTTGCTTGAATATTGTGGACTAAAGTTATCAGACTATCCACCGTATCACTGCGATTTAAATCCCATTAAACTCGCGTGGGGGGATTTAAAGAAGTTTATACGAGAACGAATGTAAGTGCAAATTTCAATTTAAAGAAACTGCGAGAACTGATTAAAGAGGGATTAGACATGATTGATGCTGGTAAGTGGAAAAGTTACTGTAGTCATGTTCAGCACATTAGAAAAGTATTGGAAAAACGACGGTATCATCGAAAATATGGTAGACGAATTAATAACTTTTGGCGAAGATTCAGACGACGAAACCAGTGAAAACTGCGACTGTAGGGAAAATGTAGGTGATAGGGATTTTGATGGCATTCAACTTCTTCAAGACGACAGTGTATAAAAAAGCTTCAATCGAAAAAACGGAATCGTAAAACTCACCCCGTCAACTCCAAGAGCACGCAACAAAATCCGCCCGTGTAAAACGAAGCCGTGTGGTAAGTTTAAAAAGAAAGCTTGAATATTTTTTTCGATAACTTTAAGGTCTTATATAATCGTTTTATGTTTAATTCTCCATTTCTAGAACCGACCACTCATATCCCCAAAAATGTTTTATTTATTAATATAACAGGCTACACTTATTATTTTAAATGAAAACAAAATTACCGAAAAAGAGGCGAAAGAAAACACCAACAGTTGCAAAAACCCAATACCAAGAAATTTGTATCTATAATAATAAATTTTTGTATGATCCAGTAGTTATGAAAGTAAAATGACTCTAAATTTTATTGAGGATTTCCGAAACTCCCTCACATTTCTTCCGGAAATAGTTAGTAGTACAATGCAGGGTAAAAAGTCTCAAAATACGTCGATTACATGAAAATAGAAATCAAAACATGCGATGGTTTTCTTAAAGCCTAAAGAGAGATAAATACTTTTCGCAGGTTTGCAAATGATGTGTTGATTAACCCCGACCCCTCATTTCAAGAATCGACCTCCCCGAGCAGCACCCCTACAACCAGTGCCAGGTCTCTTCTGGTGAGAGGTGGACAGTAGCTACTTTTTGCGACTTGATGAGATAAGTATTCTTAACAAATTAAAGAAAGTGGCCAGGAACCCACTTCTAAGACCATTGTGGTACCTACGGAAACGAATCTGTGAATTGCTAGAATGTCTTCATTGTTGGGGTCAATTCTTTTACCCCCTCCTATGATAAAAGAATTGACCCCAACTCTCCTCTACGGGAACCTAAGTAAGATCAAAACTGAAGTTCGACAGAAATGGTAGGATACATGGAGAAGCCCGAGGAGTAATTTTTTAAAATATGTAAAAGAACCTACAAATTTAAAGACTTTTAAACTTGATCTTCTATATTTTAGATACCCGCCAGGTTGCCACATTTTGCAGTCAACACCAGACAGTGTCAATTAGTTACATGAGTATCTGCACAGGTTTCACATTGTGGAATCTATATAACACCTTGTTTGCTTCACCGAAGAGACATAAGTACGTTTTTATTTTCCTACACTGAAATGAACTGTTTGGAGAATTTTTGACAAGATTTGGAACCTTCCAGTCCATTGTCCAAATTTTTCTGATCCCTATTTCATGGCTGTTGCTTTTAGATTGCATAGAAGATGCTGTGAAATTGGAGAAAATAAATTTTGAAACTAAATTAATGCAGAGACTGATTGGAGAATATCAATGCTTTATTGAACCTGACTTTTTTGTCATTGAAACACAAAAATAACATTGTATTCGGAAAAAAAGGTACAAACTCAAATATTTTTATTATTAATATGTTTGAAATGTTAGACTTCGAGAAATTGCAATATTGATATTGTAAAAAATGTGACTAATAATTGCTGTATAAATACGTATATGCCTAGAAAACTTTAGATGATCTGTATAAGAGATGTTCCGCATAATTTTCATTTAATGAGGCAAACAAAGTATAAAAGAAAGCTTTTATTCAAATTATTGATGTCAATCATTAAGATTTCAACTCTGGTATATACATAATTTTTACCAAAAATAATATAATGCAAAATATATTCTTTTTATACAAAATTTTTAAATGTAATTTACATCAAGAGAAAAGAAATTTTGCATCAAGTTTTGGTACACATCTACTAAATTCTTCCCTCAAAAGAGAGATAAGAAACAAAAAGTTCAACTCTGTGCTAATATTACAACATTTTGCAATAACTATAAAGGAAAGTCAGAAACTTAAATACAGAAAAAAAATTTACAAAACATTAACATATCAAGGAACATAAAACTAGCTTTGAAAATAATAATAATAGAATGTAAATATATATTAGAAATGAAATATAACATCTGTCTAAAAGTATCAAAGCAGTGCTGGTTACAGTATCAAACACAATTGTCTTTATTTAAAAATAAAGAATGACTATACTGCGAAACAGTACATTGAACACAAACAGTATAAACATAAAAAGGGATAAATAATTTTAACGATAAACTGTGCTGTTTTTACAGTTGATTACTATTTTCATTATTGTTCAATTAAGCCCAGTGATGAAAATAAGGAAATATTTTAGTGTTTCCCCTAGATTCAAAATTACATATGTCATATCACATTGAGAAACTTCAATAATACAAAAGAACCTTTCATAGCTATATGTTTCAAGGAAAGGAATGCCTTAAATAGATTTAAGTGGAAGAAAATTCTCAAACAATGAAAAGGGAAAAAAATTAAAAGAACCATATTAAGTGCAATGATAATTCTTGCTTCTTTTAAACTTATCTAATATATATTGAACCATTCCTGAAATCCAATGCTGGGTTGCCCTCTTCATGTCTAGGACATCCTCCAATAAATACATCTCATTCTCCAAAAACATATACAAATAAATTCAAAAACTGATTTCACTGTTTTATAGCATGTAACTGTAATTAGTGTTAGGTCATAGCCTTAGGTTAAAACAAGTTCTCTCAGCAAGCTATCGGAACAAGGAGGTCATTACTTACTTTTAAAACTGGACTAAATAATAAATACATAGGTAAATGTTGCAATCCTTTTAAAAGAAAAATCTAAAGGAAACACTAGAGAACAGTCTAAAAACAGAATCTGTGAGCACTACAGAATAAAATGTTATAAATAACATTAAGAAAAGAATGGAGAATTAATTTTAAGAATTAGAATCAATGTAACTTATGTCAGACAGCAGTATGCATTTATAATAAAATCACAGAATGACGAAAACAAGACTGTTATGAAATAAGTTTCTGAAAAAACAATGAAATATATTTAGCTAGTAACAAATGTTAAGCATAACAAAGTGATTTTCTTTACCTTTTGTACAATTGTAAGATAAAAAAAATACAGAAATTAGCACATAATAAATTTTGACAACTGTAGTGCAATTTAAATTGTAGAGATTCAAAACAAGAGAAAAAAAAATGATGTGCTCAAATAAAATAAGAATATTTATTCAGCACAGAAAAAAAAATGACCCGGTAATTGGCAATCTTCAGAAAATGTAAATTTCTGTCTAGAGAGAGAAAGCATCTAAAAATAGAAAGAAAAGAATGACATTAATGTTTACAGATTCAGAAAAACATATGCAAATAAAACAATAAGAATGTTATTATTAGGAGTATTTAAACACTGATTTCAAAGTATTAATGATAGAAGAAAAACTTGCTTTCTTCTGGCAATACAATATTCTGCTATGACGAAATTCAAGAGTAATTTTTTTTTCTTTTTTCCCTTCTGATGGCATAAATACAGGCCTAAAAATAGCTTGAGGTCTAAGCATGTTTACACATCTAATCAAGACCTATTTATTTAGGACTAGACAAAATAGTTTTATATATCATCCATAATATACGCATAAGGTTAAATGTCCCTGAACTACAGATAAAAAGAAAAACAGAGAAAGCAAGCAACCATAAAACTGTGAACCTTTCATTCCAATTAAAATATAACTTTTATTTATATAAATGCATAATGATACAACACTTTCAAAGTATTGTTAGGAGATCTAGTATATTTACTCCAACTGTTATCAAAACAATAAAAGAAAAAACCTATGTTCATTATAAATAATGTCTGTAATTGATATAGAAGTGTCAAACTAATAAAAAAAAGTTTTACTATTAACTTATTTAGTCTTTTCATTTTGATAGCTTTAAGCTATACAACTTGGTTATTTGGGTTCCATGAAAATGATGAAAGTTAAAGCAGATAGGCCATAAATTCAATAGCTATACCGTAATATTTTATCCTTTACTTCCAGTTCATGGTCTGATGATTACAATATCATATTAAAAAGCTTCTAAATAAACACTTCGGTACTGTCCCATTATACTGACCTCTCACCAACAATACATAAAAGTCACTAATCAAATAACATGAATACAATAAAATACTCACCTTTTCACACTACATTTCCACTTTTGTGAACTATATTTTAAAGTTAAAGAAGGGGGGAAACCCACCCCAAAGGAATAGAATGAAAAAAAGGCTAATGCTGACTTTTTACAACACATTATTTTTTGCTAACTACATTTCTACTATTGGTGGCATATATGTGATTCATTTCATGTGAGAATTTCATTTAGATGAAAAACTGTATGTGAGAAGGGAACGAAACAACTCTAAGTATATGTAAAAAAAAAGGACAGTACTACACCAGAAAATAAAATCTTTAAATTTCATTTTCATGTACATATCTACTTCTTACATACACTTAAATAGTGTTGTTTTGCTAGTTACGACATGGTATGGTGATTGAATATGTAATTTTTAAGCAGATGTTCCAGAGATCAAACATGGCAACAGGTTGGTATGATGGGAAGTACCAACTTTTATCTAAACATATTTTCACTAAAATACATCAATTTTTTTTACTATTAAAGATAAAACAGCTTCCACTAATTGATACACACACACAAAACACACTTTCCAGTTACTGCCAATACTTTGGAATAAAAATTTATAATATTGAAATTTTTATGGAGAAAAAAAGAAAATTAGCTAAGAAGTTCAAATGAAATAATACCACTAAATATAATTTTTAATTCTAACTACTCACAAGCAGCATTAAATATCAGTAACAAATCATAAAAGTACTTGTGATGATATGTTAAGACTGCATCAGAAAATATAAAATTTCAAGAGGAACTAATCCCTAGAAATATCATACAGAGGCCAATCTCAGTCATTAACTAGTCTTGCCACTTTTTGTTGTTGTTGCTGTTTAGCATAAAAATTAATATAAACACTCTTTAACTTGTTTTGAAGGAAATTAAATAGTAAAACAGTATATTGTTATAGATAAATTTGCTGAAACTATATTTATTTATAATTTCACTCAGGTAATGTGTCAAATGTTTATGGATATACTTAATATAACTGTAAAAAGTAAAATTGAAATATTGTTTTTATCTTTCAAAATCAAAGCTGAGTTTTAAATATATATATATATATATTGGTACTTGCATATTATAACAAAAAAGTATGATGTTTGATGTTAAACCTCTATCAAAGACTTCAGAATACAAAATGCCCACTGTGATAGTAAAAATATTACATCGATATGCTTATTTTTTTTTTTTCCAAGTTTATTTTGTTGAGTACCCTGCAATTTTTCTACAGAAGTGAAAATTAAAAATAAAATTGTCACTAAAGAGTTGTAAAAAATTATGAGCTTAAACAAATATAATCAAAACAACCAAGGTCCAAGATATAAGGATAAATTAAGGATTCAAGTAATAAGTATAAAAAGTAAAACAAAATGGTGAATAATAGAGAATAACTTGCTGTATCAACTCATATGTATTTTAATTTAATCATCCAAAGTGAGGGAAAAAAAAAAAAAAAAGAAAACCAATGCAGTATGTTTCAAATAAATTTGGAGCTTTATTTATTTTGTATATCCATGATTAATGACAATTGGCCATGATAATTATTAGTAGTCCAACTATCAACTTCAGGTAAAATATGCAAGTAACCATTCACACCTTGAGCAATTTAAAAGACATACATGATAAAAGACCACTGCTTGCATCATTTTCAGGCAACTACACTTGAAGTTGCATGATCACTAGGCCATACAAAATCCCAACTGCTTTCTGATCCTCTACTATCTGCATGTTGTTCGCCACTACAGGCAGAATCAGCTAGTGAAGGCTAAAGGATGGGGAAAAAAAAAAAACACTGTATACTCTTTCATATTGTGAAACAAAATTTTAAACATCAATATCATTTTATAACAACTGAAAATTTATAAGAAAATAAGTTAATGTAAAGAAATCATGACAAAGTTTTAAGCTTTTTTAAAAAACTGCTAAGGATTTTAAAGAAATAAAAGCGCTACGGTCAACTGTTGCTACACGAGGGCTAATAGACCAGGACCTACTGCTTAAAGCCAATTCCAAAAGGCTACAAACGCCCATGCCAAGAGTGAGATTCGAACCCACAGACTCTGGTACCGAATGCCAACGCCCTAGCCATTCGGCCACCATCCAGCCCTAAAATACAGAGGATTATAACTTATACAACTTAAGTCTATTAATGTTTATATATTATATTCAAGAAGCAACACAAGTAAAAATGCCAAACACGAGTATGACAAGTCTAGCTACATCTAATACACAAAATGAAGGGAATAAGTTTTTAATGAATTTCTTGTTAACTCAAATAAATCAAAGGATTAAACTGTGTTTAGCTCCTTTAAAAGATTCATTTGAGCTTTTTTAAAAATCTTGATTAATAACGAAAATAAGCATTTATACTATTCTTGTTCTCTGACAATTGCACAGATTTAAAACTGATTTCAGCAAACCCATGATTATTTAAAATCCATTCCATTTGTTGATATAGATATGTTGCTTTACAGAATAAATCTAAGTTACTAATCAGAATGGCTGTTTTATTATCTCTTGTAATGGTAGCACATCTTTCTACTAAAAAATGTATACGATGGAAGTAGTCTTAATACCAGCCATACACAAAAGTTAGAATATTTCCTAACAAAATTTCCAAGCCAGTAAAGAGGAATACAAAAATAAAAGGTAAGACTGGACACCAGATGATAGATACTATGATAAAAACCATTTTTTAAAAATTAAGATTTAAACATATTTTCCCCTAAAACTGGAACATAATTATTAACTAACAAATACATAGATATGTTATATAACGCTAATTATTGTTTAATAAGAAAAAATATATCCAGCTAAAATAAATGAATCCCAACATGGAGAAAATTTGGGAATCATCCCATTTATTTTTAGTTGTTGAACCTATTATGTATAAGGATAGCCTTTTATGAGGGAAAAAATATATAATTTGCCAAATGTATTCAATGCTTTCTTTAATATCAAAACTTTGCAACTGTTAATACTGTTTTATCAGTGGAATTGTCCAGTTAACATATATACAACGGCATCAAAAATCAAGACTTAGACTGTAAAAAAAGCACCCCTTTTTATATGTCTTTTGAACTTCCATATGTTACTAAAACAGCTCATATTTTCATTAAACACAGAAAAGTATGCTATTATTAACTTCCTTGTTAATAGTAGCACAATGATCTTTGGCATGAAAGTTTTGAAATTCAATTTTAAAACTGCAATAACAAAATATTAGAATTAATTTGAATAAGCTTTAGCATGAAAACATTCAATCTAATTTTCTTATAAGTAATTGATAATAAGTTTAATGAAATGTTTATAAAAATTTATAAAACTGGATAGGAAATTTTAATTTCTTTATGACTGCTTAATGCTATATTGGTTGCACTGGTCCCGCGGCATCTCACAGATGCCAATAGTATTTTGCGCACTGGTGGATTGCTCTGTATACCCAGCAGATGCCAGAACTTTCGAAGTGTTTATGTATGAGCCATAGCTAACAAACAAAACTCCTGCAGATGCTATCATTCTTTTATAGTAAACAGATCTATACCAAAACACCTGATTGGTATTTCATCAAATTTGTAAAAATTGCTTATAGAAATACATTTTTTTTGATTTCCTTAATTTATTTTATTGTAAAAAGTGCATATAAAATTACATTAAAAATTTTTTTAATTGGTTTTCATTTACATCCATTATGTCTTCAACTTACTGTTTTAATAAATATTTATTTTTACGAATAGAATAACTAAAACCTAAATAAGATAATGTGGCATCTATCAGACAACACACAACCATGCCAGAAATTTTTAAATATGCGACCAGTGCAGGCAGGAGTTATAAAACAATGTGAAGAAATCTGGAATTTCACAAAATTTATAAAATTAGTCAGTGTATGACTCTACTAAAACTTAGTCTATATACAGCTTTATACTTAGTACAAAGCAATGCAAAAAGTTCTATATATTTTTAAATGCAACTCATAAGAAATTATATTACAATTTTGTCTGTGAGAAAACAAAACCCCATTAATTACAGAACATATTTATCAAGAACTAGCTGAAGTATCCGGCATTACCCAGGATTTTAAGAATGTTTATTAACTGTAATCAATTTAAAAACTAAACAAAGTAAAAATAACATAGGAAAAAAAAGCATGTGAATGTTAAACACATCTCAGAATTTAGGTAGATTCAGCCTTTCAGCATTGCTCCACTAAAAGCTGAAAAGTAAAAATGTCAAATTGTTGAATGCTTGTTAACCAAAATTAATTTTAAAATTAAACACAGTATAAATAACATAGAAAAAAAAAAGCATGGGAAATGTTACACACATCAATATGAAACCCAATATAAAAAATATAAATTTATAATGAACTCCTCAGAATTCAGCTAGATTTAGCATTTCATCATTTGAGCACAAAAAAAAAGCTGAAATTACATGTTTAGCAGAATTTTCCAACAGAACCATGAAATGACTCCATTGCCTTTTAAAAAAATGAATTGTTTGATCGAGGGCTGCAAACCATTAAACCCCACTCCACATTAAACTCCTCAGAATTTAGGTAGATTCAGTCTTTCATTGTTGTACCACTAAAGCTGAAAAGGAGAAATGCCAAATTGTCTTTTTGCCTTGAGTACATGATGGAAAAAACTGGGGGAAAAAATAGTTATCTATTAAAAAATTTAAAGAAAATGTGAAACCAGAAAACCCTATCTAAATGGTCCTTAAAATATCCCCGAGTCTAATTGCCATTTTAAAAATACTTTCAGATTACCCAAATTATTAGGGAAATTGTTCTTACGTAAGTTTTCCGCGAAATTATTACATGCCTTCAAAACGCATTTTGCAAAAGACAATCATTTTGTTAAAAATGAGAAAAGAATGAAACAATGGAAATATTGTAAATTCATCCACAAGAGTTATTATTATTAACAAAAATTACTTCATAATGAAATATATTATTTTTTAAGTACATAACAGTTATGTCATACAATTGCCCAGTGACTTATTAAATATTTTCATAAAAAATCATGGTCACTATTAAAAAGCAACATTATCCTGCACCACTGTATATTGGTTATTGACTTTTTGCTAGTATTAAAAGAAAATGAGTAGATAAGTGTCCTTTTTCTATAACACATTGAACGAGACTTCAATGATGCTACAGTTTTGTCACTGCCTAAATTTTTATACCGTTAAAAATTGAAGCAGAAAACATAAATGATTCATTGTTCATTTTAACTTTCAACAAGATTATTTATTCTTACAAACTTCATGTTAAATGAATTATCAACATTTCTCTTAAAAATTTTTTATAATTTCTAATAAAAAATAATAAGCAAAGTGGGAAGTAAATGTAAGAAACACTGTTCTTTTACATTCAAGTATGACTTATGGAGTTATTACAATAGACTTAAAAATGAAGCATATATTAATCAACTTTGAAATAAAAGAAGCATATTCTGGTAACAAATAAAAGTATATTTACTTACCAATAGCATCATTTATAAAGTATCAAATCATTTACCAGTAACAGGCAAAATAGGTACACCATCAAATTTAAATTATATATTAAGTGCTTTTAATACACTTATATACAATCAACAGTACCAGTAAACTTACTGGCACATTAGACATTCTATCTTCCACAATCCAGATTTAGGGAATGAAAGGCATATGGCAACACTCCAACGTCATGAAAGTTTATTGATAAAGCGGCATGTAGAATGTGTTCATTTGTCAGCATATAATTTGTTTTCTGCACAAATAATAGAATTTCTCATTTTCCTCTAATAATAGTAAATGACCTTTTTTGATAAAATAATAATTGTATTTTCCTTCAGTCAACTATCTTCCTGTAAATAAAATAAAGTATTAATCAGCCAACTAAGAATTGAAGTGATTAGATGAGAACTGGGTCCTCATCCCTTGGAATGCAATTTTTGAGCAAGTCTCAAGGTTTATTATAAACGAACACATGGAAGTCAACAGAAAAATAAAGCAATATCTATATATTTCTGACAAGTTTTGATTGGTTCTTATGGAAAAAAAAAAAAAAAGTATACTTACAGCATCATCAGCATCATTCCCATGACTATCTTTCCCATGAAAGAATCTACATAAGTGAAGAAATTCATATCTAGCTGAAGATAACTCATATTGAAGATTTGCAACTTTATTCTATTAAAATTAAAAAAAAAAGTTAAAAACAAACCATAAAGAGAAAACTAGATAAAGTCAAACTTACAAGCCATTAACAATGAAATAGAGCAGATGAAAAGGGGGATAGAAAAAAATTATGTAAGCTCAATAAAAGCTTTGTTTTTGAACATATGCTCAAAATATGAAATCCAGGTGCTCTGACATCCGAGTGAAAAAAGTGATATTGGTGTTATGAAGCAAATTTTAAAAGAACAAAGCTATTAATTGAATATAAAACCTAAATTTAAACATAATTCCAGACTTAAATCTTTCATTAAGTATCAGAAAATAATTTGTTTGCAGCATAATTGCTGACATTAAAGAAGTAGAAATTACTGACATTAACCCTCAGACTGCTCAATTTTTAAACCAAAACCGCTTCAAAAATTGTGTAGAGTGAAGTGGGGTGAGTGAGAACACAAAATCATATAGTCCCACTTTGAATCTAAACAAGTTTTAAACAAATTGTTGTATTTGTATGAAAATTTGCATACACACTTTTGATTATGTTCTACATTTATAGTTTTATTTTTTATAAAATCTATTCACAACTTTTTTTGCTGTATATATTTAAAGTTTTTGTGTTTCGCATGCTCACTTGCCCCCACACTTGGGACAAGTGAGTACACAGGTCCCAATAAATCATAATTGCTTATGGCAAAATAAGAGGGGCAAGTATAAAAGAATAGATATTTCATGCTGAACAAAAGGCTATTTTCTAAAACATTCTTTTGTTGTGGAGGTATTTATTGTTCAAGTTGGCAGTGTCAGCAATGCCTGAATATTAACAAAATAAGTATATTTGTATATATTTGTTTTAGAGCAGGGGTCTCTAAACTTTTTAGCCTAAGGGCCACACTGACTTCTCCACTAAGTCCCAAGGGCCAAGACCTAGCTAGCAAGCTCATCATACCAACATACTGTAATTTTGAATTACATGCAAATTTTTGTTGCATGTAAAAATATTGCAAAAAAATGTTTTATATATTTTATCTGTATTCTCCATTTATGAATAAGTAAGCATTTTCAAAATAACTATCTGTTGTGGTTAATTATTTATTTATTTTTCTTTTTGCTAGTACTTAAACTTGGGTATCTTGGTTAAAATGCAAGGGTTTGGTAGGTTTAAATCTTTTCCATTTCACAATTTTTTTCTGTAAATAAAAACTAAACATAAAAGTAGAGCAAGAATTTTCCTACAAACTACACTTGAATTTTTTTTAAAAAGTTATACTTTTTAGGGTTTTAAGCCCTCATTCTCACTTACCCTACTTTTTTCCATTGCACATTTCAAATCCATACATAATCAGAACTCAAATAGACCCCCCCCCTTTTTTTTTGAGGGGGGGGGGGATAAAATAGATTTTTTTCCATGAGAAATATTTTCAGAAAATATTTCAGGATATAAGGAAGACTTTTCGGAGCTCGTAGTAAGTCTGCCTCTCCTGTTCGACCGATGAAGTACCCTTCCAGCAGTAGCACGAGTTAGCCTCCAGAGGATTTCACCATGTGATGTGCAAGTGAAGACCATCCATAATGTTTCCTGAGATGGCATTTTCAAGGGAGGAATCATCAGCAACTTATCGATGACTGCTGCGGTCTGATCAAGCTAGCATCAGTCTACGATGCTGCTATTAATATGACCAGGGATGCACGTAAACTGTTTTAAATATTTTTATGTTGAAAATGCAAAAGAACAAATAAATGTTCAAGTTTTATAATGTATTTGTGATGTTTTAACCTTAACTCCACGCACATACTTCAGGTAGATTTTTTAAAACAATTTTTGGGCGTTACCTCTATAGCATTATTTTACTCATTTTTAAATTTCTATTCTGGAGTCTCTTCCATGATTCCAAACAATCTCAAAACATGGTTCAAGGCAAAGTCAACTTGACATTCTTTGCAGCAAATTTGATTTCTTTGAGCAATTTTTTGCCAATTGCAGTTTTTTAGACTAACAAACAGCACATTGTCTGTGAGGCTCTTCATTTATGGGATTAGGAGATATTTGGCTTGCAAAATGACGTGCTGTTAATCTGTTCAAAGGGGTGAGAGTAGAACGTGGTGTTCCAGGTGTACTGCTTGTATCTAAACCGGAATACTTTTTGACACTTTGCTCAATCATTTGCAAACAAAAATCCAGAAGCTTTATTTTTTGTGTTGGGTTTTGTGTTTTATAACGAATATAAGAATTCCACATCGCCTGATTCAAGAACTGTCTGACAATTTTTATATAATACAGGTAACCCTCCTATAACACGGTAGATAGGTTCCTAGAAAATGCCGTATTGTGTGAAACCGTGTTATACGAGACCCAGAGCCAGTACGAAACAGGGGGTTACGTTTCGAAAACTTATTAAAAACAAGCTTTTTAAAAAAATGCCATATAAACAACTTAATAAATTTTTCCTCATCACTGCTCAGTACAATTAAACAAGAACGTTTTTTCGGTTGAATGATATCACCTTCACTTTCAGAATATTTTTCTTCATTTAGAGTTTTTGCCCCGTCTATACTCTAAAAAAATTTGTAATTTTGGTTTGTTTGCTGGTTCTTACAAAGTCATTGTAGATTTCACGGTATGGACATAGACAATTTTGCAGCTCCCTTTTTATTTTTGGCTTCTTTCAGTGAAAGGGTCTGCATTCAAGAAAAATGATTCAAGATTTTCAGCTAAGCTTAGGTCTTCTTATAATTTTATAGAGTTATAAATGAATAATTTATAATTTGTTTATGCATTTTTAAGTATAGCCACTGATAGTTCATTATTCCTTCCAGTCATTATTTTAAGGTAATTTAGTTTTTAAATGTGTTACACAAGTGTTAGAGCGAAACCGTGTTGTAAGATGCCGTGCTGTAGGAGAGCTACCTGTACTTTCCTTGTTGATTTCTGAGAGTAGAGTAGTATATAACATTTCTTGGTCATATAAATCGACACCACCCATATTGTTATAGTCACAAACGACAACTATCACTACCTTCAAGATAACTAATATCACTTTCAGAATCTGACAAATCATAAGGAATATATGTACTGTCACTTGCTAAATGCTTCCTGACTGGCATCTCTGATTTGAAAATGGCAAACAAACAAGAATAAGAGCACTTGTAAAAATCTCTAATGATTTGCCATTTAATTTCAAACAAATCCAATTCCTGGTAAGAGTTTGCTTTGCCATGACAATAAAAAAAGCACAGAGACAGACACTTAATGTAGCTGGAGTTGACCTTAAGTAGCGAATGTTTTTATCATAGATAATTTATTGTAAAAACCAAATCTTTTCATTTTGATGTAAGGCAGATAAACAAATGTTGTCTACAAGGAAATCTTGTAAGACCTTGGTTAAAAATGTCAATGCCGTTAATTCAAATTGTTCCCATTCGAAGGTGGAGTGATCTACTAGTCCTTTATTAATAAAACTTTTAAGAATCAATTTTTTGGTTTTCTGACACTACTGATTAAGTTATCTGAAATAACTATACTAATAATTTTATAATATTTCACCATTTGCAATACAAAAAACAGCGAAGTTGTTTTTCTCTGATTTCATGTGTTGATGCATTGTAAAGACTGAAATGAGAATCCCTTCTCTTATTATTTTGTATAAATTGAGTTAAAACAGAAAGGAATAAAAACTAATGAAGCAGGTAAGGGTATAGTATAGTTAAGAATTATTATTACAAATTTATACACAGTGTAACATACCTAAATATGTAGCAAGAGTTTAAAGAACTTTAAGCTTTCTGATTTTAAATTACTTTTAATGTTTAGGTAAATCTTAATTTAAGGAGCAATAGGGGTACAACGGTAAAGTGAATCACATAGATATAAAATAATGCTTTTACCTTTTAGTGATATAATAAAGAAGAGACTTTTAAATTTTATAGCTAAAGCACAACATACTACTGAATTATTTTTAAAAAAAGTAGCTAACAATAAAAGCATTTATATTATGTTAGCTAACTTTACATTTTAATATAATCACTACAGAAATAGTCTATTCTATAGATATGTGTTTGCATCTTGTATACAAAAATTCCTTTCCTTAATGACACATAAGCATGAAATACAAAGAGTGGGATAATACCTCTCTGCTGAGTTAAGTAGTAATAATTAGAAAATATTCCTATTCCCCCCCCCCCCCCTCCTCTTCAAATTGCTTTCAATTATAAGAAAAATTAGAAATTACTTACTTTGTAGTGAAGTATAATTTTCTTTATCCTCTCTTGAACAGAGTTTGGTATTATGTTTAAACCATCCATATCAAGCATCTGCATTGATGCATTTTTCAGAGCTGGAATTTCACTAGGATCATCACAAGGAGTAGCAGGAAAACCTGAGCTTGGCGTACGAGAATGATTAGGAGTTGTGTAACTGCAACTGCAAGAGTTTGAAGCATTGCTGTTTCTTTTATTTGTAATAAAGGCCTGGAGAATGTTTTGACTCCAATTTGGTAATCTAAAATCTGTAACACTAATATTTTGTGTAACTGTTTGAATCACATTTTCCACAGTTAAAGGTAAGTCACTTGTACTAGTGCTAACTGAACAAGCTGGCTTTATTTTACGCAAAGCATCACAAATTTCATCCACAATTGCTTCATCTTTCGACTTTTGTGAATGTTCTTGTACTACAGCTCCAATTTCACTGACTAGTGTATCAGTAGAACCATCAATTGTAGGTTGTTCTTTTACAACTAAAGGTAAATCAAAAGCTTCATTAGAACAAATGTCTGTCCTTTCACAGTCATTTTTGAATTCACTAAAATTATTCATGAGGCTTACATTAGATACAAGAGTATGTACAGAATCCTCTAAAGTTGCTGAACTAGAACTAGATGGAATAACTTTTTCAACAAATTCAGGAATTTGGGGATAAGTAACAGGATCATCATAACAGTTTTCAACAAGATTAGGATTACTACTATGTCTTTGAATGTCTTGAGGATGATCAGCACAGGTTATGTTATCATAAGACTTTGTTTTTACGAGATTAGTTTTTTCTACATTTTCTTCAAGAATAGGTTTTCCATAGTCAAACCCATTGTCAGCTAAATACACATCACTCCAAAAGTTCAGATTTCTTATTTGAAAAGAAGGTCTCAAAACCTATTTACGGAAAGAAAAAAATTAAATAATGAAGATCTATAGATAAAAATAATTATAACATCAAAGAGTAAAGTGGGTAATTTATAAAAGTTTCTCTATCTGAAACAACATTTACTCCTTTATTTAATAATTCTCAAATAGCTCCTAAGTAGAGGAATAATTTTTTAAAATTTAACCTCTAATATGGGTTATTATTAAAAACTGGGGATATTATTAGGAAAAAAAAAAAATATTTCCCCCCTTTTAAAATTACATATATAAACATAACATTTAAAAAATATAATCAATCAAATAACAGAAAACAAAATAATGTAATCTAATTTAAACTGACTCATAAACAAGATCTGATGTACTATATGAATTTCATGGGAAAGAACAATGCACACATAATTTAACACAAGTAAACTAAAATATTATATATACAATCCTCCATAAAATAAAAGATAATTTCATACAAATTACTTTCTCAAAACACTTTTCTTACCTCACTGCTGTGGTTATACAGATAATTATGAACTGACTTTTGTCATTCAACAGCGGCCAAATAGAAAATGTTCTTTGTGATATACGATAATCCCAACGACTTTGGTCAGTATTGAAAAAGAAATTGCCAAACAAATTTGAATATGTATGAACAGCAAGGCGAGCCTATAAATAAATATAAAAATTTTAGCTACAAATAAATACAAGAAAAATAAGTTTCATACAAATAATATTCACGATTCTCAAATACATACCAGATACTGGTGATTGAATTCAAATTCACACTTAAATTGTTTTAACAGTTGATAAACACAATCTAACCACTGTAAAAATACAGGACTTCTTTCATTACGGTCATCAGTGCCATCAGAGTGTCCACAGCGATCAGCAAATTTATGGCCAAATTCAAGCCATTCTCTCTCAACTAATACCTGAAATCCCTAAAAATATAGGAAAAAAAATGTTATAAATCTCCTGAATATGTTACTGAACTCATTTAGAGTAAGAGGTAGTAAAAGAGTATAAAACAAATAGAGTAATTGAAAAAAATTAAAAAATTAAGGACCATGAATGCAAAAGAACTTTTTAAGGACCTTTAAAAATGGAAACTACAAATAAGGAAATCCTAAGGACTAACCCAAGTAACACACACCGTTGGCCCAACTGCATATTTTCGTGGCATCGTTGGGAAATGGTTACTGTTGGCAGAAATTCAGATGGGCCAACTGCAAATGAAAGTGGTTGGGCCACGGTTGCAAAATATGGTTGGCCCAACAGTTACAAAATGTGGTTGGCCCAACTGCAAATGGATGCAGTTGGGCCAACGGTTACAAAATATGGTTGGCCCAACCTCAAATGGAAGCGGTTGGGCTAACGGTTACAAAATATGGTTGGCCCAACTGCAAATTAAAGCTGTTGGGCCAACAGTTACAAAATACATTATTCACTACGACAGAAACTGGTTTGGCGAAATGTTTGCACGTGTGGCGAATAAATGAACGGTAAAAAGAAACGGATGTCTGCCATATTCCACATGATTGTAATATTACGAAGAATTCCAGAGTAAGTATATTATTTTATTAGAAATATACTTTTATTTAGTAAACAAAATGATGTACTTGGCTAATTAGTAGCATCAAGTAGTTTTCTAAAATGCATAGCAAAATGAAGTGTAACTTGGTAAATTTAAGTAAAATACTTTGTTAAACTTCTATAAAAACAGCCAAAGCTTTCCTCAAATAATAAATTTAACTACTGTAATTGTATTTGCTGTTTCTCTATTTTTAGAACACAATAAGTAATCTGTATATTTAGAATCCTTTATAGAATGGTTGTATTTAAACTTTTTGAAATCATGGATCTGTTTATGTTATTTATTTTAAATGGTTGAGTTACTTTAGTTAATCGGATCGTTCAGAAAGTTTTAAATTGAATAGTTGATCAAATTTGGTGTTTACTGATGATTCTTACCTTGTACTTTCAGTAAGATTATTTCTAACTAGAGTATTTATAATAAAAACATTTTGGTAAACTTTTATTTATGCTCAAATATCTGTTATTAAAGTTTACTGAACATTTTATATAAGTTGAACCTTTTATTCTAAGTGTATTTAAGTTGTTTATAAGTTTATATCTCACAGTTTCCATCATAAATTTAGAAAACCTACTCTATTAAATCGTCAAATTTATAAAGAAGCGTCAGTTAATCACTAGCTTATGAATACAAGGATAAAATACAATTAGCTGTCTGCTTTGGTGAAATTTCAGTAATTTTTCTCTCCTTACTAACAACTTAGCAATTGTATTTTATTTCAGTTTAAAATACACTGCTGGCCACTGTAAATGCAACACCCTGAAGGAAACATGCAAATAACATGAAATTTACAACATGCATTAGCGGAGGTGAGATATGCAAATGATTAGAATTTCAGCGCAGACGCACATCACGGGCGCCTGTGGCGCCACTTCAAATCGCTATTTAAGGCTTGGAGATTTCAACGATTTCAAGTTCGGCAATTGTGTTTTTCTTGTGGTTTTTTTAAAAAAAAAAAACGATCAATTATGCCTCGTCGAAAACAGTGATCATCTTTTGATCAAATATCCGAGTTCGACAGAGGAAGGATAGTGGCCTACCGAGATTGTGGATTATCTTTCAGGGAAATCGGTAGTCGTGCTGGACGAAACCAAACAACTGTAATGCGTATATGTGACCGTTGGATGCAGGAGGGTACGACGGACCGGCGTGTTCGATCGCATCCACCTCAGAGCACCACTTCACGTGATGACAGGCAAATTGTGCGCATGGCAGTGACGGATCGCTCAGTCATATCACAAACCATAGCACAGCACATGCAGTCTGTAACGCATCATCCAGTGTCTTCGCGTACCATTCGACGCCGTTTACAGCAGAGTGGTCTGTCCGCAAGACGTCCATTGCTTTGTGCACCCTTGACGCAGAACCACAGACGTCTCCGCCGCCAATGGTGCGATGACAGAAGGATGTGGACGGCAGAATGGAATGAAATTGTCTTTACTGACGAGTCACGCTTCTGTCTGCAACACCATGATGGTCGCATTCGAGTCTGGAGACACCGTGAAGAGAGGATGCTGAACAGCTGCGTTATGCACCGCCACACTGGTCCTGCACCGGGTATTATAGTATGGGGGCGGTATTGGATATCCCTCTCGCACACCTCTAGTACACATTGCCGGTACTTTAAACAGCCAGCGCTACATCTCCGAGGTGTTGGAGCCAGTTGTCCTTCCTTACCTTCAGGGCTTGCCCACAGTCATATTTCAACAGGATATTGCGCGACCACACGTGGCACGCATTGTCCAACGGTTCTTTGTCAATCGCCAGATTGAATTGCTTCCCTGGCCGCCTCGCTCTCCGGATCTTTCGTCGATAGAAACCATGTGGTCCATGGTTGCTCTACGATTGACCCAGATTCCATCCCCAGCTGCCACAGCAGATCAACTTTGGCAACGTGTGGAAGCTGCTTGGTCTGCTGTACCCCAAGAACTCATCCAAAGTCTCTTTGAATCAATGCCGAGTCGTGTGGCAGCGGTGATCTCCAACAATGGCGGCTACTCTGGCTACTGATTTTGGCAGGAACCACACTTCACAGAAGTCTATAAATTTAATCATTTGATACTTGGTCAACATGTTATCTACAAAATAAATTTTGTTTTGATATCTCTTGTCTTTCTTGGTGTTGCAATTTGGGTGGCCAGCAGTGTAATTGTCTGTCTCAGACTCGAACAGGTATTTAATGTTAAATATTTTGTTTGAAAGTAAAATATCAATACAAAGTATTTATGAAGTATGCAGATCACTCATTAAAATAATTCATTAGTCTTTAACATCTGATTATCTGCTAGTTATTGTAATATTTACATTTTAAGCAATTTTTTGACAATATACTTAATAAAGTTTGTACATAATATTAAAGACTATTTATGAAGTAAGCTGATCACTCATTAAAATAATTCACTTGTCTTTAACATTTGATTAGCTGCTACTTATTATAATATTTACATTTTTAGCAATATTTTTTATAAAGTTTGTACATAATATTAAAGACTGTATTTTGACAATCCCATGGTATGACTTATTTTTCTATTTTTAGCTGTCTATAAGATCATGTATTCAAGGAACTGGTATGCAGCATGTGATTCATATAGAAAAAGCAAAGGAAATAAGATTATGAATTGGAAATTCTGGAAATTTTATTTGACTGCCAGTCCTGATCTCATTAGTACCATAGATGAAAGAATTGGAAGTGTGGTTATCATCTTATGAATGATTGAATCTAGGTAAAAACTTGCTTTGAATTCTTGGCCTATTTGTATAAACTGAAGTCTTGTTCCTCACTCTTTTTTATTTTCCCTTGTTTCCTACTAGTATTATTTGATTCACTTTATTAAATATGTATTTTTAAATCATTATGTTAATGTTTTTTAAATTTTTAGTTATATCTAATTAGTACAGTATTTTATGCAGTAGTTTATGCAGCCTTGTGCTTAGTGAGTATCTAAAGCCAGATTTAAACATGTCGCTGAGCATGCACAGAAAGCAATTTTAGATTATAAATTATCGCTAATTAATAGAGATTATGGTTACAAAAACCATATTTGACACATCTATAGATTAAAATCTTTTTTTTTAAAGACCAATATGAAATAAATTGATGCAGTAGTTTTCTCTCCCAGACAGCCCAAAGAATCGGTCTGGCTTAGCAACTTAAATATATAGATACTGTGATGTTCAGTAGATAGAAAGGCATTAGTAGGGTTGATATTTTGTACAAACATTTGTAATTTTTTTTATATTCGTGGAGTTATAAATATTGTCTAAAATTATTAAAGTGTTGGTTTTTTTGAAAGATATTGTGCTAATAAGAAGCTTTGTGTTGACAAACGTACATTTACAAACTGTTGGGCTTTTGATACTACAGAATTAATTTGACTTTTACTGAGAAAATATTGTTTACTGTGTGGTTAAGAGAAGGAAAATTTCACCTTAATTTTTCCAATGTTGTATTGGTAAAATGTATGTGGAAATTAATTTTATCTATCATATACTACAATGTCTTATTTTTCGAATTTTAATTTGGTTCAAATATTTCAAATTATTCATTAATTTTCTGCTCTGTTAATTTATGAAATAAACTTTGCTAAATACATGCAAGCAGTTTAAGATGATTAGTTCCTATAATGTAAAGAAATTTCTGCCAATAGCTCTTGATATTTTAATTTTTCATGTCTAAATTTTAAGTAAGTTTTCAGAGAGTTGATATATTCATGTAAATAAATATGTATTAAAATTATTAAAGATCTGTGCAGTGTCTAATTTGTCTCTGATGTTAATTTAGTTTGCATATTTGAAATTGTTTTATTTTGTGCTTTGATAATTTAGCAAATAAATAAACCTTTACTGATACATACCTGAAGTAATAGTTAAGACAAGTTCATGCAACATGAAGAAATTTTTGATTATGAAGTAAATGCTAGGGTTAGATTTCATAATAAGTTAACTTGCTTCTAAAAAATTTAAAAAACTAACTTAATCAGGCATTTTTGTTTGACTGTTTGGTGCATATATAGCTTTTTTTCTTTTGAGTCATTTACTGTACTAATTTATTTTTCTATTGACAGCTTCTGTCGGACTGGCTCACCAGGGAGAAGTCATAACGGAAAAATTTGTTAAAGACTTATTAAAGGGATTTTTCCTTTTTTCGAAAGACAGAGAAGGAGGGAGAGATAAAAGAACTGTGTATCTTTGACAATGTAAAATTAAATTTTATTAAATTTTTTGTTAAAATAAAAAAAAAATTGATGAAAAGTTCTGTTTTATTAAAATTACTATAACATGCCTTATTAAGATGCTGTTTTAAAATATTAAACAAGGTAAGTCCAAAAATTTATATAACAGTTTTATGGAAAGTTTTAAAAAAGTCAGACCTCAGTTGTATATATTGTATCAGACCTGAAGACAAATTGGAAGATAAAGTGTTTATAAATATATATATATATATATATATATATATATATATATATATATATATATATATATAAAATGAAAAAATATTTATATAAAGGTAATCTTACAAAAAGTATTTGTCATATTAACTCAGCATGAGTGTGCAATTTGACACCAGTTGATTATAATGGAAAGGTGTTTATTTAAAAAAATTGATATACGTAGTAAAGTGACTGATTAAAAACAACAGGTAGCATTGATATTATAAATTGTGTATATATATATAGATAGATAGAGAGAGAGTGACATGAGATTTATAATATCACTAAGGATATAATCTATAAGATTTATTCTCTTTAAAAAGATATAAAGTGTTTAAAACAAAACACTTTATATAAACAATGTCAAGCAAAATGTAAACTGTTAAAAATAACATTAAAATTAAAATGTATTGTTGCTTTTTTGTACATTTTAATATTTAACTATGGAAACTTTTTGATTTCATAAAAGAGAGAATTTTGTAGTTTTCAAACTACTTTTTTGGGAAAAGAGTTATGCATTTTTCAACCCAGCCAACAACTCTTTGTTCATTGGGCCAATTGTCAAACTATCCTAGGGTCAATAGTTTGACATTTTGCTAATTTTCAGCAGACCGTTTACAAAGAGAATTTTCCTTTTTTAAACAGTATTAAGTTCTAGTATTTAGCCACAAATAATTTATATAAAAATAGTATATCCGAAATTCTTTTTTGAATATATATAAAATAGGATATTCAAAAATGCTTTTTTGAATATACTATTTTTATATAAATAATTGGTGGCTAAATACTAGAACTTAATAAACTGTTTAAAAAGGGAAATCCTCTTTGTAAACGATCTGCTGAAAAATAGCAAAATGTCAAAACTATTGACCCTTGGCCTGATGAACAAAGAGTTGCTGGCTGGGTTGAAAAATGCATAATAGCCCCAAATAAATTTAATGTAGGCTTACCTATATTGTTGATCCAACTGAATGCCTACTGTTGACCAACCTCGTGCCAATGGCCAAATCATTTAAAACCAACCGTTGGGCCAACAGAACGCCAACGGCCAAATCCTGTAAATCCAATGGTTTGGCCAACTGAATGCCAACCGTTGGGCCAACCTCGTGCCAACGGCCAAAAACCACCGTTGGCCAACCATGCTCGAAAGTGGTTGGCCAACGACTTGCCAACAGTTTTGTGTTACTTGGGAAGGGACTTACAAACCCTGTGTATACACAGATTTTAATAAATTATAATTCTTAATAGTTATGAAAATCACACTCAATTCAAATGTAGAACTAAACAGAAACAACAGGAGTTCAACACTCTAAAACATTTAAAAAAAAAAGTACAATAACTATTTTTTTTATACAGCTGCTACTAATTTTAGTTATATTTATTCCACATATTCACATACACAAATTACCAAAGGAACAAATTTTTATACATGTTTTAGGCTAGCATATACAGTGGCTCCCAAAAGTGTTTGTACACTTATGATTTTCAATGAAATAGGAGTCTATCCATTAATTAAAATGAATATTACAGAATGGGTGTTTAATAATAAGATCTATAATCTATTCTTAACAAAACTACATGAAATATTTTTAAAACATAGTAAAACTTTACTTTTAAAAAACCAATAATCAAAAAGTAACAAAAACTTTCTCACAAAAGTCATTGTACACTTGTAAAAAAATCTCTACTTATTAGTAAATATCCTAATTTTACATTACATTAATATTTAGTAGGATATTCTTAGCATCCACAACAGCTTTTAAATGTCTGGGAATAGATTGCACTAGTTCTTTTGTAATTTCTGCATCAATGTTCATCCATTCTTCTATCATAATTGTTTTTAGTTCGCTTTTAGTGACAATGACGTGTTTTCGCACTCGAACCTCCAGTTCTCTCCAAATGTTTTATTGGGTTTAAATCTGACGATTGAGGTGGTGTTTTCAAAACTTGTGGACAATTACAGAGACACCAGAGGCGAACGTTGAGAGCCGTGTGCTTAGGATCGTTGTCTTGATAAAAAAACAAAGTTGTTTCCAATACCCAAATTTTGGGCTGATAATTTTAAATTGTCTCTTAAAATATTTATATAAACAGCATGATTCATTATGCCATCAATAAATACCAAATTACCTAGTCCTGATGCTGAGTTGCCCCCCACACACACAAGGACACCTCCACCGTCATGCTTAACTGTTCCTACTAAGTTCTTGGGTTTAAGTTCCTCATTTTTCTTCTCCGTACAATTATACGCCCATCGGAACCAAAAATGTTAAACTTGCTTTCATTGGCAAATAAGACATTACTCCAATACATTTGGGGCTTATTTATCATTGATAGTACGAAGGAAAGCCTTCGCTTTCTGTTTTTCTCACTCACAAATATTTACTACGGGCAGAACGCCCATGTAATCCAGCTGCTCTGAGAACTCGTCGAACAGTTTGAGGTGAAATTGAAGTAGAAATGTTTCATTAAATTCTGCAGAAACTTTTACAGCATTCAAATGTGGATTTTTCACAAATTTTCTAATTTAAATCTCTGATCACGTTTTGTTAACTTTGCTGAACGACCTTTTCTTACCTTGTTTTCGATCCGATTTTCTTCTTTAAAGCATTTTAACATATACTGCACAGTAGAATGGGATAAATTGAGTAATTTGGCAATCTTCCAAACTGATTTACCACTACTATGATAAAAAATAATCAATTTTTAAATGCTGTTAGTTGTTTCTTTATGACTACGAGCCATTTTTAAATAATAAATAGAATACTACGGAGTAGGCAAGCAAAAAATTAAAGCCAAACAATATTTTTAATGCCACCACAATTTAAAAATAAAAAGCCTGGCGATAATTTTAATTAGAATTTATCCGAAATTATTTCAGTGTACAATGACTTTTGTGAGATAAAAGTTTTTGTTACTTTTGATTACTGGTTTCTTAAAAATAAAGTTTACTACCTTTCAAAATGTTTCATTAGTTTTGTGAATAATAGATTATAGATCTTATTATTAAATACCCATTCTGAAATATTCATTTTAATTAAGGGATAGACCCCTATTTCATTGAAAATCGTAAGTGTATGAACACTTTTGGGAGCCACTGTACATATTTTCGATCAAAGAACTTAAATAAGCTTAATTTTATAAATAAAGTATCTCTAATTAAAAAATTATCATATTCAGTAATATTATTTATTTTAATTTGCAAATGTCTGTCATTTGGCTACTCAAAGTGCTTGGAGAGTGGCAAAGTTATAGTAGACTTAGCATGAACCAGGGTGCACCAAAGGAGGCCTCCTACACTACACCCTTATTCAGTAATTATATCAGTTCAATTGTTTATACTAAATTAATACAGACATTTTACTTGAAGCATAATAAAAAAAAACATAGTCTAGTTTACTTCAGTTTGTTTAGTTGCTGGTCTAATAATATGTAATTAAAGAGAGAGAAAACATACCCTTTTGGTACGATAATACGGATCTAACATAATTTCAGCAAGAGCAACAATCTGAGGGGTACGATCCCAGCCATCAGAACAATGAACAAGTACAGGTCTTTTTTCTACATCAACAGCATTTACAACTACTAAGGCAGCTCTGATTAAACCAGAAATATGATGCAACCATTTGGTATTTTCTAATGAAGAAAGCCAGCTGGGAAAAACAAATAAATAAAAGAATAAATAACAAATTTTTTGAGTAAATATTTCGCATGCATACAAAACTTGCTATGTTAAAGTATACTTTTTAAGATAAAAAAATTTAGGTTAAAACTCAATATATTTTTTATACATTTTAAACACTAAATATATATATATTTTCAAAATACTAATATATTTCCATTCAAAATTTCACATGGAATACTGAAATTAATATATAAGTAATTTTTATTAGACATTTGGACAAAGATAATTTCTTTGTAAAATTGAATAGAATTCCATTAAAACTCTTGTTTTGAACCAACATCAAACCCAGTTTTCTGCTTTGAAACATGGCTCCATCTATAACAATCCACACAACTAAAGAAACTCATATTAATAAATAGAAAAATTAAAAGATAAGAAAGTAACACTAAACTCTCCTTTAAAGTTGAGGCACTTGTAGAGATTTTTAATATTTGAACCAGAATATTTTAAGTGCTTATTTTAAGTACATAATATCACAAGTTAAATTTGCTAGAAAAAGCAAATTATTCAGTATTTCTTCAATAATCTTCATTGGTCTTTTTATAGTTGGACAGTACTACAAAAGCAGTATGGCTAGTTACTATAACTAGGATTGATTTTTAGGGGAGACGACCTAAGCATATTAACTTAATAGTTTACCACATTAATTTTTAAGAGATTCTTGAATCTCCTGATTTGATCTATATTAATAAAGAGACAGAGGTGTCTGTCGATATATCACGTGAGTGTAACGCGACCGGGCGGACCAATCCTCGAAAAAAAATGGACGACAAATATACAGGAATCTGTGTATTTTTTTTCCTCATGAAAGTACATAAATGTTACATATTTGGAAAGAGCTTCAAAAACTGATAATTTTTTCTGTGTACACTTATTCTGTTAATTCAATAGTTTTAGAGATATTTGGATTCTAATGAAGCATCATCGCTCTTTGACGATGTAAACAAAGGTGATTCGTTCACAGCGTGATTTTCACTAAAAAATGAATCACTGAATGAAATGTGTCACCATGTCCTATTTTTTTTATTTATTAAACTTTTATTTGAAAATCTAAATATTCAATTGTTTAATAATAATAAATACTTTATTGAAACTAAATAGATATATACTGATTTTTGGTGGATTTACTGATTTTTATGTGAAGGAACAGTGGGGGATGTCGAGATCACGTGAGCGTAATGCAATGGCCGGCAATCGTCGAGATCACGTGAGAGTAATGCAATGGCCGACAATCTGTGTATTTTTTTTCTCATGAAAGTACATAAATGTTACATATTTGGAAAGAGCTTTGAAAAATGATAATTTTTTCTGTGTACACTTATTCTGTTAATTCAATAGTTTTAGAGATATTTTAATTCTAAAATCACTCACTGCTGAGAAACCAAATCATCTGGTGCAGTGGTGCTGCCATCTGTCGGCAGCGACGGGAATGAAAACTGAAAGGAATTTATTCATTTGAATTTAATACATTTGTAGGCCTTTTTTTCTTTTGTGGGACCCGAAGTACATAAATATGTTACACAGATGGCTTGAGCGTAGCTAGGCGAAGCCCAGCTAGTATAATCATAATTTGCATAGACAGAGTAATTTCTGCACACATACACAGATATTAGATATAGTGATTTGCTGACAGGACTACTCCAAGCTAACATAATCAAATATCTATCAATGAACTCCTAAAATATTTGGAAAATGTGCTGAAAAAATATCTACCTTTGATCATCAGGTGCAGCACATAAAGCACGAACACTTGCAAAACTGCCTCGTATAGTATGAATATTTGCAAGTCCCATATACTGCATTTCACAATTAGGGTAATAAACATTACATTCATAGCCACCACCTTTTGCTCTGTTAGTCATAGCAGCAGCATAAGATCGTGCATCAATAATTAAAAGTTTCTTATGAAGAACTTTATTTTGCTCCCCTTGTCCTAAAAGTGAGAAAACAAATCAAGTTAGAATCAATATGATAAGTAATATATATCATGTGATGTTTACATGATGGTTTATTGATGCCCTTAAACTCATTGATTTCTATTATTAACTCATAAAAAGAGCATAAATCTACTTTTAAAGAAAAATTAATCAAAGAAGAAAATTCAAAATGGTATACTTCTTTAAAAGGGTAACTTGATATTTTCTTTAATTTATTGAAGTTAAGAGAAATTTATCATATACACTATTTAATTTGATTAATTTTTTGTTGTTGTTTTGTGATACATTAAAATATTGATTACAGTTGGCAAAAATTTAATAATATCCACTAAAAGTCATAATTTTGATGGAAAGCAGCCACCTAAAATGAAAAATGTGTTTCTTCAGAGTCCATAACTATTTCAAGTTAACTTGATTTTAATAAATTTTCCACTCTTTTAAACAACATTTTTTTCAGAAATATTAAAAAATCATTGTCAGGTATAAATATGCATAGAACTTTCCCCCCCCCCCCCCAGTGATTATTTGTATAATAAGAGTAGACACTTCTTTTTAATGTTTCCAATTTGAAAATTTTTAAGTATTAAACATTTAACCTAGTATAAAAACATTTAACATAATTATATACCTAAATACTAATTATATAAAATTAAACACATGCTTATACCTTAACACTAGAATGCCAGGATTTTGAAACTTACTGCAATGCCTGATCAGGATCATTTTGATCTCTAGTTAAAAATTAGGATAAAATTCAACAATTGCTTTTTTTGTAAATATTTATTTTTCAAACAGTTATGAGAAGAAATTAAACATATTAAAATTAAAATCAAATTGAATTATTATAAACATCAGAATTAATTTGTTAGGCACTTCAAGCAAATAAACACGTTGTTTCATACATTTTGCCACAAATGAGTTTTCTATATTTTCGGCAAATATTTGATGTTTTAATTCTTTGCAAGTTACCAACATTGCAATTTCGGTGAGAAACAGTAAGAATTTGATCTACAACTTGAACAATGTTGGCTTTTATAATCTACAAACTGTTGAAACTGTAGTTTGTTGCATAAAGCAAGTATAATTTTTTTTGCCAATAATTTTTTGTCTGGTACTTTTCGATAAAGAATCCTAGAATTCAAAGCAGATTCAGATGTTGAAGAATATATGAACAGGCCATCTACATTAACACGATTTTGTAGTGTACTTTTGAGCCATGTTATCCAAACCATCAATGTCATACTTTGTGTTACTGTAGTACTCTACTCTTTCAGGAATATATTTTTTTAATTATCGAAAACAGTAACATTTTCATGAATAGTACTAAAAAAGAAAAATTATAATTTGTCTGATATATTAGACACTTACTGAGTGAATGAATGTCTAGCTTTGGAAGGAAAAAGTAGTTCAGCAGTGATATTTTCCCTAAGTGTGTAACCATTTATAAAGTTTTTCCACAAACGGATTTCCCACTGCTGAAGCCAAGGCAAATGTGTCAGGTTTTATCTGTTCCAAACAAGTAAATTTTTGTCAAACCACAAAACCCTCATAACACAACAAAATTTGTCTCTTACCATAGTCGCAAGGAAAAATGGAAGACTCTAAACAGTAAACCACAGACTATGAACATAACCTTCAGGGCCATAAATTCCATATGCATACAAAATAGCAAAACAGGCATTTAGATTTGAAAAAGACAAAGATCATTTACTATCCTGCAATCGTTAGAGAGTTTCACACTCAGGGCATGATTGTGTGATTCAAATTCTTATTTCTTACTAGTAAATGCCAAGCACTTGCAGAATTTCGATTATTACATTTGGCAAATGATGCTGGGCCACTTATTTCACCTAAAACATCTTGGTGGCTTCTGACTGCAGAAATTATTCAAGGCTCACCTTGTATTGTTGCTGGTGATAGTAATCAAGTTGGCAGATGACAAGTCATTGATAGCAGTCTTTTGCTTTTGATTTAAGCCTTTTGCTTTATCTTCTTTAACTTTTGCCACTATTTGTCGAAATAATCATTTTTTTAAAAATTAATTAATTATTTATTTATTTATTATTTTTTTTAAACTGTGAAAATGTTGACTTATTGTTGTTTCCTTTTGTTTGACACTTAGCTCCTTTTGATTCATCATATATTTCACTATCTTCATACCTAGATTTAGGTAAAAATTCTTTAGTACATTCTCATCTTAGTCAACTTTAGAAATATGTTATCTAATTTTTAAGACAGAAGTCAATCCGTCACAGCCAGCCATCTTCTGACAATAGATAAATACTAGAATAAAAACCGAAATAGTGTGAAGAATTTTGATTTAGTCTATATGGTAAGGACATCCTTAAATTTAAACTTTTTTTCACCAAACCACTCTAATAACTTATAAACATAAAACTCCAGAAAAAACAATAATGGGGCTTATATATAACTATTAACAGCTTGTTAGAGCATTCAAAAACAATTTATTATTTTATTTTCACATAATATATGAAATAGGTCATTTTGATCCTTTCAGGCATTCTAAGTAAATTAGGTTCTAGTTTTTAAGCACAGCAAAAACAAAGCAAAATTATAGCATAATTTTAAATAGATGAGTTATTTAGGAAAAATCATAGAAAGCTGGGTTGCTAACATTTATCAAAAGATAGTTATGAAAAATAAAAAATTGAACAGGATCAGAATGACCTCATCTGGCATTCTAGTGTTAAAGAATGCTTCATTAAAGTCTACAAAAAGATTTTTTGGACAAAATTATAGCATTACAGTTTTAGTTTCCAGAATAAGAGCACTCTCTCAGAGTGTCATCTCTAGAGTTACAAATAAAATAAAAGTTTATTTTCATGCATATTAAATATTAATTGTGTGAAATACTATGCAAGCAGTTAGTTTTCACTGATTTGAACTTTCAAATATCGACATATCTAAATGATGCTTATATTTCATTAACCCTTTCACAACGGCAGTTCCAATCACCACGCTTTCCTCTGAGGCCGGAAGTGTTTCTCGTGAATGTTCCCTCCGGGCCGGCAGACTTTTAAGCGCTAAGCCTAAACTTATGAAAAATTCCAAAATAGTAACATTTACAAACAAATCTATTTATTTAAGCTATATATGGGTTACTTACACATTCTTTTATTATTTCTCCACAAAACAATTTTTGTTATACAGTTTAAAATATTTTTCGCTGGGACATACTGTCGAAATCCTAGTCTCCCTTTCCACAGTAAGAGACTTTCACCAACTGATATATTCCTATCAGGAATATACCAAGAATATATCAAGAACTCTGAAAGTTTTGAATGATTAAATCCAAAAAAGGTTTAATTTTTTCAATCTTTTTGGCATCAGAAGAAGTAAAATGCAAGTATCGAAGAATTTTGATGCACTAGTTCCGACTCATAATCTTACTGAAAAAAAGGTGTTGCAATCATGGGATTCGATGAGTAGTACATCTATATTTCCGGTTTTATCACAATACCCATTAAAATTGCCAAAGCAAATTAAACAAACATTTCTTCTTTAGTTACAGGCAAAAAATACTTCGAGGATGAACTCTGTTCACTTTCCAGGTTTATGTACCCCTCATACGCATCAATTTGGTATAATATAATACGCATTAATTTAGTTATTAAATACTTTACAGTTTCATAAAAAAAAATCCAATTCATTTGATAAGCATCATCAACTTTTATTCTGCATGCCACTGTGAATGTTAGTTGAGTTAAATCCCTTACGTGAGAAGACCACGAAGAAGTACCATCCCGCGATATACTTAGAAATGTCTGATATATCTTCATCACTCTGATCTCGGTGTTCCAAATAAACAGATTCACCCGACGAGATTTCTGTATCCCTGCCATTACTTTCATAATCACTTTCAGTTTCAGACACAATTCTCATCAATTCAGAAATTTCGTCTTCTGTTAAATATTTTCTCCTTTTCGCCATATTAACCCTCTGAAGGCCTAGCCGGCCGAACATTCAGAAGTCCAGACGCCCGGCCGAAATTCTCCTAGATTACATCCCCCTCCGAAACCCGGTGGGTGGTCATTCTACCAACAGTCAACCTCACCACAGAGCCGTTCTCTTATCTGTTCGATCTTCTTTTATTGTCTAGAGCCGATCTCAGCATACTTTATGACCTGGTGCTGATAGTGCGGACTCTTCGAACCCAACCGTGACAAATTTTAGTACAATAGTGAGGTTGTTCTGTGGGGGAAGGAGTCTTCTCGTTCTCGGCTGATACGGTCTTTTAGGGGTAAGCTGCAAAATGGGCCTTCAGTCGTCAGAGGTTTAAATCCTCAAAGGAAAGAAATCTCACTGCAACAGGATCTGATTCTGACTCAAAACTAAACGGTGAACCCATATACCCAATGCTACAATCCCACCGCAAAAGAAACACAAAATTGCTCATAAACAAAGACCATGTGCAAAGTTTAAATGCCCTACCTGCTGACAGCCAGATGCAATACATCCCTTCCTCCGTTTGTTTACATAAAGTGATAGACAGCATGTGATTCATACTAGTCTTGTTTTCAAATAGAAGGTCCCAACTACGTGTACTCCAAATTTCATAGACATACGGTGCCATCTTGTGCCCCAAAAAATTAACTAATAAAATGTTCCGAACTACTGGTATGTATACATGACAGTCGGCCAGAAACGCAGATAACTGCTGGCACGTATATGTGATGGTCGGCCAGAAACGTGGATAGCTGCTGGCATGTACACGTGCCGTTCGGCACAAAAGGTTTAATACATGTCAATTACACTATCATTGCAAATGCTATTATATTGGAAATGGTATAAATAATAAGAAATTTTAATATTACCACAAAAAATTGAAAGGTCACCATCTACATCGCTTTTGAGAGAATAGGATTCTTCTTTTCCATTGACTTTCACTTCATCTCCAGGATCGCTTAGGCAAGCATCAGATATGGCTTGAATGAGTTTTTCATCATCTTTATCCCGCCAACCTAAGATTCCCATTCTTGGTTGACTACTGCGTGCTATAACACATCCATTTTGCCGATGCCTAAAAAAAGCAAATCTGGATCAGCTTTTATAGACAAAAATGCATATACGAAAAACACATTGAGTTTGATAACAATCAACTATCAGATATAACTTTAAACTAGTATTTAATAAATACAAGCAATTTTCTTACATTACAAAAACATATTATAACCTATAATCACATAATAGCTATTTAAAAAAAAAAAAAGAAAAAAAAAAAAAAAGTGATACTTATCATATAATATTCTAAAACAAACATTAGACTTACCTCCAAACTACAGCTGGAATTCTTTTTGAATAACGAAAGTAAGCCAAAACTTTTAAGTTGTCATCAGATATTGAAGTAGGAACAATTATATACTTAGGGTAGCTGGGACAAAGCCTAGAAAATTAATAATAAAAAATATATATATATAAATACCTGGACATGGTAGCTGCCAAACAAAAGAGCACGTTATATCAGCAAAAATTTTTGAGAACGTATAATTTTTAACCTTAAATATATATATATATATATATATATATATATAGGGTGGGTGGGGAGAAAACAAAAATTACAGTAAAATATTAACTGTTGTTATATAAAATCCCACAAAAATAAATTTGCAGGACTCTGGGAATTTTTTTTTTTTTTTTTTCAATTTAATGGGGCAAAGAACGGAAAAATTTTGGAATCAGTCCCAGTGCATAAATTATTTATACTACCAGTAAATGCTCACATATCTATACTTATATATAAAGAGAGAGCGATTTTGTACGTGGAGGGTAATCTTCAGAACCACTGTACCTATTTGAAAAATTCTTTCACTGTTTGAAAGGTACATTATTCCAGATGGACATAGGCTATATATTATGTATATCTGATCAGTAGAAATAAAGTTAGGGGCTTAATCCTAACAATCTCCATTGTTTCCGCTAGTGTCTTCTACCGCTTTTTGTTCCGAAGATTTCAACGATCCTTATCGTGGTGCTATCGCGGTGGGCTTCTGTTCTGACGCTAGCGGTTCGAATCTAGCCGTTCTCCGGCACGCCTTTTTCTTTAAAAAAAATTATTTTAATTATTAACTAACATAAAATTAATTTAAGGTATTATTTAGGTTATTATTAAGGTAAAAAAAGATTTACAATTTATTGGCTATCAACTGGAAATTTATTGGTATAATATTTTGTTCAACCCGGACAAAGTCGGGACGGGCCGCTAGTTTGTGATAAACTCAATTTGATTTAAAAAAAAAAAAAAAAAAAAAAAAAAAGTGAGAATATATTTTTACTTTCAAACTTAAGAAGTTGGCAAAGAGTTTTCCACAAGAGTTTTTTAAAATGAGATATATTAAGCTATAACCAGAACAACTTAAAAAGTGATGTAACCAAAGAAAATGATCAGTTCCACATGACCTAGATACTGATAGGGAAAAAACTAACTCCAATTTTATCCCCCATTCTAATTTTCTCCTCTCTCATCATACTGATGAGATAAATTTATTTAAAGTATTTCTTATAAAATATTTCTGAAAGTTGTTTATTTCACTAGGGCAGTTCACTTACACATCCTAAAAATTTCAGGTCATATAACGTCATTTAACTGCTTTACTAGAGATTTTTTTAAAACGACCTTTGCGGCCTGTTATACATTTTGAAAGTAATTTTGGGTTAATAAGATCACCCAAAATTTTAACTCAAGCAGTTCTCAATACATCAAAGAGTAAGTAAATTTTATGCAGTAATCAAAAAGATGAATACTACCTATCTTTCAAAGTCAAACACAGCTAAGTTCCTTTTATACTTTAAATGAAATTTTCACAATTCAATAATTATTTTACAGTCACAGATAAAATACAACGTATTTTCCAAATCTGATGTTAAAAGGACAACTTCCACATAACTATTAAATTTTCAAGATTTAACGAGGTTGATTTGTTTACTAGAAGCACTACAGCCATATTCAGCAACACGAGCAATGTTTAATGAGAGGCAAGGGTCCATCATTTTTATGAATGGAGTTACAATATTTCTGATATAACAATAAAAGTATTTATTTAAAAAATTTGCCTGTTTTAGAGTGAAAAAAGGAACTAGCCTCTAGTGTTATTCATATTATTAATAAAATAAATAGGGTGAAGTAGGGTAAGTGAGAATGCGGGTTTATAACCCTAAAAAATTTAACTTTTTAAAAAAAATTCAAGTGTACTATGTAGGAATATTCTCGCTCTACTGTTATGTATAGTTTTTGTTTACAGAAAAAAATTGTAAAACGGAAAATTTTTATATCTACCAAACCCTTTTATTTTAACTAAAGTAATAAAGTTCAAGTACTAGCCCCAAAAAATCATAATTAATTAAACACAACACATAGTTATTTTGAAAACACCCACTTATTCATTAAGAAATGAAGAATACAGATAAAATATATAAAAACCAAATTTTTGCAATATTACTTCAGTACTGCAGGGTTTTTACTTACCCCATAAAAATTTTGTGTCGGAGCAAGCGAGAACTGGCTCCATAAACCTACCTTTGTGTTACAAGAGCCATATAAATAGTTTTTTCTTCCAAACATATGTTTTCTAGCTGGAGAAATTTCATAACCAACCACCTTTTGCCATATTTCTTTAACAGCTGATGATTGTTTTTAACTCCTTAACATTCAAAAATAGTAAATTACGCAACTGAAACTAGTTTTTTTGTTGTATGTTTGAAGAAGTGAATTGCAATAAACTAACTTGTTTAGACTAACTGTTAGTGAATGTGAGTGGAGTGGACAGTACAAACTGTATGTGAATATACTGAATTTCTAATTCTGTTGTCACTATTTCTGAGTTGCCTTTTGTACCAGATGATGACTTAGTGTTCCTGGAACTAACTTGAACAACAAATACCTCCACAACAAAAGAATATGTAAAAAAACAAAAGCCTTTTGTTCAGCATGAAATATCTACTTTTTCTTCCCCTACTTATTTTGTTATAAGCAACTATGATTTATTGGGACTTTGCGTTTTCACTTGCCCTTAGTGTGGGAGCAAGTGAGAATGCAAAACACAAAAACTTTATTTACAGCAAAAAGAGTTGTGAATCTTTATATATAAAAGGCAAAGTCTGTGTGTGTGTGACCGAGTTTTTGTCTGCTCGCGGCGCAGCGCAAAGACGGTAGGTCGGACAGTCTTGCGATTCGACACGAAGATGCCTCCCGAGGTCTCATTATGCACCTCGAAGCCCTTTTTTCGATTTTTTAATTAGATTTTGCGTAATTAAATATTTAGTCGCGATTTGGAGCTCCCGGACGAGTAAAAGCCCCGTAAATTCTAACGTATCCGTCCAAGAATTTTTTTTTTCGGACGAGCCTATACGGGAAAGATGACACTATACGGAAATCACAATTAAAATTGTCTGTCTTAATTTATCGATTAATTGTGATTTTTTTTCGATCGCCTGTACGCACCCGTTTTTCGGAAAAAAACGCGATTTTGTCCGTGACCCTTTTTTCCAAATTGTCGAATCGATACGTAAATGTCATTACATTTTTACGAAATTTTTATCTCAGAGACCCTAGACATCACAGTTTCGAAAGCCAGAACCAAAATTAATTTACAAATTGTAGTTATTTTTTAATAATTTATTTTATGATTCGGAAACTCTTGCGAGAAATCTCATTTTGGAGATTTCGTTCTTCATTTCCGGACGAAGGTAAAATAGGAGAAAAACCAGTTTTTCGACGTCATGCACGTGTTGGGGCGTTTGTTTTCTATGAGGGATTCGGTGGTTAAAGGAAATCGATTACTATTGCAGTGATAATCGATTAAAAAATCATATTTAGTAATGCCGTAATTTTTTTGGCCAGCACTTAGTTAATATCATATAATTTGTGGTGTATTTGTGGAAAAAATCTATGAAGATTTCAAAGAATTTCAGCATGTGGAGGATGTGATATATTCGCTTTCAAGGAAATCGATTACTATTGCAGTGATATTCGATTAGTAATCCTATGTCAAAAATTTTGCCAAAATCTGCCAGAAAGGATTAAATTTATATGGGTAAAATAATGTATCGTGGTGAGGAAAAGGATGACAGCGACGCCCATTAACAAAGGGTTAAGGCTACTAAAAAATTGGTAATTACATTACCCGAGCAACGCCGGGACGGGTACAGCTAGTAGATTTAAAAAGAATAAAACTACAAATGTAGAATATAATCAAAAGTATGTATGCAAATTTTCATACAAATACAACAACTTGTTAAAAACTTATTTAGATTCAAAGTGGAACTAAATGATTCTCTCTAACCCCACTTCACCCTAAATTATTAAATAACAGGAAATTGAAAACTTCAAAGCATTCTATTTATATGTATACAAAAATGTTTTAGGTTTTTCTCCCTTTTACAGTTCAATATTGCCTGGTTGGTAAGATGAGTGTGCTACAGTCACTTTCTGCTACACAAGGGTTAATTAAACTGGGATCTACTGCTTAAAGCTGATTCCAAACGGGTACAAACACCCATGCTGATAACGGGACTTGAACCTACAGACTCTGGTACTGTATGCCAGGACCTAAGCCATTTGGCCATTGCCAGGCCTAAATATTTTGTGAATAGTACAGCACTAATTGAAGAAGATACAGAAACATTCATAGGCAATATCACACTATATATTTAGAACAACAGTATGCAGTTAAATTTAATTTCATAGAATTTTAATAAAGAGTGGAATACTCTATTTTTATGTCATTTCATAAATTTTTACTTAGATAAAGATCATGTAATGTTATGAGCTCACTGAAAATATTTAACTCAGAATACACTATCAGCATAAAAGGGTACACTGTTATACTTGGTACGAATTCAAAGATAAATATTCAGCAACATTCAGATGTCAAATTCACAAGTATCAAGGATCCTAATTCATATAATCAAAATAATTTCTACATAACTACATAGTCTTCATCAGCAAGAACTGTCAGCATTAAACAATAATAGCTATTAAGAATATATAGATAACTTGACTAAAATCATGTAGTTAAAATACAATGTCAAGTTAATATTAAATACAGTCACAGGAATTTATTTAGATAAACTATAAAAAGCTTACTCATAATTTTCATTAACTTTACTGATTTTCCATACACTTTGAAGATCAAATCCCATTCTCTCAGCTTCTGCAATAATATCTGAAGCAGGAGAATGTCTTAAATCACATGGTACTACAGAGAAGGAAAAAAAAGGATGTCTTTTAAAATGGGAAAAATACTTTTAGATTATTTGACCTCCAATATTGTATTAAGAATTTAAAAATATAAAATGAATCAAACATTTGTATGTTATGACACAAGAACATTTAAATAAAAAAAAAACTAAGAAATCTTTTTCTGCAGCCATATCAAGAAACTTCTATTTTTCCCCCTTTATAACAGAAGTCTTATTTTAGATGTCTTTTAAGCAACATTAAAAGGGCATCTGATGTATGACATTACCTAGATCTGAAAACATGAGGTCAAATTCTAAAGATAACATGCTTATAACAAATCCTTTTAGTGTGCTTGTAAACAACATTTTAATTTTAAAAATATATGACAATAATAGAATACAAAAAAGAAAAGTTTTACTAAGGAATAACTATTATAGAAATGATATTAACTTCTTTTTCTGACAAAACTGTACAGGCCTTTATTATAAACAGAATAAACTTCAGTATAACTTAAAATTTTTATATGTTACATTACTTAAATTGTTTATTTCAGACAAGCACAATATGTTAAGCAACCATCATTTACCTCATATATGATTTTAGAGTATATTGTTAGGGTAGGGGAGGATAAGCGTTTGAATTGATAAATTAAGCATATTCAGAAAAAAATTTGTATAACTGTAGTTCAGTGGATTCATTTTGATGGCCAATACATGCCTAGATATTTTTAAAGTGACTACTACAGTTCTTTCAAAATGAAACTAATGTCATCACAAAAAAAATAAAATTCTTAATATGATGGAAAATTTGATTTTTTTTTTCAAACTTACAATCAAATTTAAGATTGTGACTGATAATCAAGTTAATGACATTTAGAAATTACATCAATACATATGGATTCTTCACAAATTTTCTAATTATAAATCTCACGTTTTGTTAACTTTGCCGGATGACCTTTTCTTACCTTGTTTTCGATCAGATTTTCTTCTTTAAAGCATTTTATCACATACTGCACAGTAGAATAGGATAAATTAAGTAATTTAGCAATATTCCGAAATGATTTACCACTACTATGATGAAAAATAATCAATTTTTGAATGCTGTCTGTTGTTTCTTTACGACTACGAGCCATTTTTAAATAATAAATAGAATATTATGGAGTAGGCAAGTAAAAATTAAAGCCAAACGATATTTTAACCACAATTCAAAAATAAAAATAAAGTGCCAGATGATAATTTTAATTATGAATTTATCCGAAAATATTTCAGTGCACAATGACTTTTGTGAGATAAAGTTTTTGTTACTTTTTGATTACTGGTTTCTTAAAAATAAAGTTTTACTATGTTTTCAAAATATTTCATGCAGTTTTGTTAAGAATAGGTTATAGATTTTATTATTAAATACCCATTCTGAAATATTCATTTTAATTAATGGATAAACCCCCAATTCATTGAAAATCGTTAGTGTACAAACACTTTTGGGAGCCACTGTCTATACAAAATTTTTCCACAAGAAAAAAAAAAAAAAAAAAAGGTTTGAATTTTTTTATTCTAATGAAATGAGAGAAAAGTAAACATTTTCTAAAAACATAGAAGGATAAAGAGAGAAACTTTTTTTGGTCAGTTTAAATAGTCTTTAGCTTTTGAAAACCAAAACTCTGCCATTTTATTCTGCGTGTTTTCTCAAAATCTACTTCTTATCAGAAGAAATTGTATTTGAATGCCATTAAGTGCTCCTATCTATTGACAAAAGAAAAAATCAATTTAGAATGTGTTAAATGCATTTGTAACATGTAAAAGATTGGAAAATCCAGATAGACGCGTCCAGTGCATCCAAAATGCTGGGGAAAAGACTGATGAATGCACTCAGTGTGTTTGTAATGGTCTAAGGGTTAACACTTAACTTAGATATTGAATGTTATTTTGCTCTTAAACTATTAATAAACCATTTTTAAAGGATAAATAGTTAATATTTTTCAAATTATGCTTGCATTTCAGAATTTAATAAAATATTAATACATAAATTTTTATTAAAAGTCCTAAGACTTATAGAATTTAAATAATAAAAAAAAATGTGCAAAGTAGAAAAAAAATTTAACCCTAAAAATATATGACAATATCTTGTCCAAAATAAAATAGGGACAGTATACAAATAGCAGCAATTATTCACAAAAAATGAAACAATCCGAAAAATAAAAAAAATAATTAAATTTCACTGTAATTTTCCGAAATATATCACTCAACAATATTTGTTATTAAAATAATCTAAAAATCTTTATTAACAACAGATTATCTAGTGAGTAATCATGTATTACTAATACACACTGTTAATCAAAGTTAGTCTATTTACCTTAAACTAAAGTAAAAGCCCTATTTTTGAACAGTAGGTTTTTGTTTCTTGTTTAAACATAATATCACAAGGCAATAAATATGCTTCTACTGATGGGTTGAATGGTTTGTCTGTGGTCATATTTTGAAACACAAAGTGTCACCTAATCATGACCAAGAGCTAAAATTCTATTCCACACTGCTATAAACACTCATGCTAACTATGGAATTTGAGCCCTTTGACTCAAAATACTAGTGCTTTAGCCTTTTGGCTAACTTTCTTATAGGATGTCTTTTAATGGGAAAATATATAAAATGGATCAGTTTCCAATATTTGACAAACAATTTCAGTGATCTAACACTTTAGTATAATCCTTAAATTACATGAAAATGAAAGTCCATTTAATAAAAATAAAATGAACTTACAATGTGAATTATTTCCTCCTTTTTGCTGCTCAACAGTCCACAAAAAGAAACCAAACCCAAAATGATCTTCAGTTTCTTCAGGACTTTTAGAAACACTTTGAATCCTTTTCAGCCACTTTTGTGCACAATCATTATTATCAAAAATACACCTATGAGGAAAGAAATCCATTACACATTGCTAGCCTTATGAGTAAATTAAATTATGTATTCTAATGAAAATATTTAAACATAACATGGGTAAACAACTTCCAAATCACAGAGGCCAAATATTTTTTGGAAGTATAGTAAACATTTAGAGTATTGAAAATTATAATCCCCCCCCCCCCCCCCATTACTGTGATAAAAAGTAAAAAAATAAAAATAAATAAAGAGAACAAATAATTTACAAATTGATAAATTACAAATTGGGTGATAACCAATCATAACAAGACTTAACTCTAAAAGTTTCTGCAAGCTTTTAGAGCAGTGTAATGTTTTATTACTGCTTGATGATGTCACCTTGTTAGTGTCAATTATTACTAGAAATTAAAGTAATCTTAAAATAAAAAAATTGCATAGACAAAACTTTAAATAGGAACAACATTAGGTATACTTTATATAGTGTTAAAATGCTGATCTAACAGAATGTTGTCTTATTTGTAGTGCAGACTACAAACAGGAAAATCATTCAAAAACTTATTAGATTTTAGTTACACTGTGTTATATATTTAAAGTGCACAAAATCATAATCTAGATTCATATTTTTCCACAGAAGCTTAAACAAAAATTATTTCTCAACTTCCTTGCTTAAGTGAGCTGATTTATCAGGGTTCTAGCTCTTCAGCCAAATTTGAAAACTTTGCCCAACTTTGAACCCAGGATTCTTCCTTCAGAGTATCTTCAGAATAACTGAAAGAGCATGTTGACCTTGGGGTTTGACTCAATATAACAACTATAGCGTCTACCCAGCAATTTATTTCTTTATATTAACTTTTTGCTGTTAAATGCCATTTTAATAAAAATAGTAATTATAAATCATGTTAAAGATTAAATATCTTCAATATAATTGTAATGTCTCTATAAAAAGTAATACCAGATACTGTGCATGAAAGTAGGTAGTTTCAGTTCTTTATTTTATGAGACGGACAAATAAAGTAAGATCAAATGGTGAAATTTTCCATGATTCTTTAGAATTATAAAACAATGAACACAAGAGGATTTCTTTGACTGTACATATGCTTAAAATTATTCAATATATTACAAAGAACCAATGAACTGATACAAATTATGTTTCATTTAACTAACTCATTTTACTACAAAAATAATGGTCTTTTATATTTGATTTAAAAATTTTTATACTTTATCATACATTTCTATTTCACCTGAAAATTCATCATACAGAATTATTCTAATAATCTTATAAGAGGTGTACACACTTTATATGTGTAAAAAAAATCAACTGTTGGCTCAGTTCAAATCATAAAATGCACAAACAGAACATTTCTAGAGAGTAGGTAAATATGACTAGATACTATTTTTAAGAGGTTTCCAATAAAATGCCTTTTTGAAAAACTATATACATAGTAAATCTACAATTCATATAATTCAGATAAATTTTGCTTTTGATCAAGTGGAATCAAGATCTTTGCCACATTTCAATAAAAAATGTTTCAGAGTTTTCCTAATCAAACACTGGATTACATTTTATCCCCGTTTTCATAACTATCTTCTTAAGTAAAAAGGTCCACTCACAGTATGAGATAAACCCCATAGAATAGGAAGTTTTTGTATATAAACATTATAGGTTTCAATATAAACAGTAATAAACTTAAATTACATAAATAAGAAATTTAAATAATATAAGATCTATTTACCTGAAAGTTCGGCCATCTTTACAATATATATACAGATAAAATATATCTCTGCACTCAACATAATCTATGACACCTAGAGGAATATTAAAATATGCTCCTTCACTATGAAATAATCGGTAATTGGTCACAATAAGAATGCCTTCTGATGTACGTCCTCTGAATCGGCCCCCTTCTCCAGCTAATAGATTAAATGGGACTGTATATATGCCATCATCTGAAAGCATTGTTCCTTTTGGATATGGTTCGTTAGCAACCACCATATCAATATCTTCAATAGATGTTTCATCCATAGCCTAGAGAGAAGAAATTTTCACTTCAAATATCAAACATAAATGTAACATTAATATTAAATAAAATGGTTGAGATCATGAAAAATTAACACAATACTCAATAACATATAACACACATACTTATCAAGCAGTAATGTTTTATTACTGCTTGATGATGTCATCTTGTTAGTGTCAACAAGAGTAAACAAATAAAAATCATGAGTTTTATATCCATATCTGAAGGTTTTTTTTAATGTACCTAGATATGACATTATTTAAGAGACAAATTGAAAAGGTAAACATGGCTATTTGCAACATTAAAAATTTTATTTTTAAAGATACAAGTCTGAACTATATGTACAGATTAGTGATTCAGTTTGCTTGACAGGTCATCTTTATACTGAGTACTAACATTTATAGTGAGAATTTATAAAGAGCTTCATTATAGCACATATTACGATTGGTCATATCATTACCTTATATTCATCAGGAAATATTTTTTTCTAACACTCAAGTAAGCTGTAAAAAGTTGTACGTACATAAGCAAAAACTTTTCACATATAAAAATAATACATTCAGAGGAACAAACATTTCAAATCTCATAAAATACAATTCTTTGCATAAAATGCAGCAAATTATTAAAGGAATTAAAATATAGTCATACATATAATTATGATAGTTACAATAATTAATGTAATTGAGATAAAATATATAAAAACGTGCGGCTCGGTATAACACATAAAACGACTCTAAATCGCTTTAGTCCCATGAAACACCAGCAAAGTTTTATATTTCGATCTAAAAGGTCAAATGTATTATATAGAACAGGATTTTCCTTTCGCATCATAGACGATTGCAACCTTTCTGAAGGACAAAAGTAAACAGGTAAATGGAATCTTAAAATAAGACCCCGCAACTCAAGTATAAATTAGCAATAAAATAGCATTTAGGATATTTTATCAAAATAAAATGAAATTTTAATGTGGATAGTGGGGATTTTCATTCAGCACAATATGAAATAGCAGTTAGTGTAAAGATTGTTTTCCACCACGTCAAAATAAACAGTGGAGTTTCATGCACACCCAATATAAATCTGAAACCAAAATAATACGCAATAAAAATATTAATTCAACTCAATGCAACTTTAATAACACTGAATCTTATATCTTACCTCAAATTGAATTCAAGGATTTTAATGATCTGATATTGATGATGCTCAACTTCCAAAAATTGATATAATACAGTCACATAAATATCATGTCACTTGGGTCTCCTTTAATTAGCTAATAAAAATTACTTAATGCTTAACGGATCTTGCTTGTCGAAATTTTTGAAACCTGTAAGGCTTCGGATAAATATTTCAATCGCTCACGATTCATAACCATTCGCATATATTCATTTCAGCGGAGATAAACATGGCGGCCGAGTCCTTTATATCTATGAAGGAAAAGGTTTTAAAAATAACAACTATATAAATATTAACAATGAGTCGAAAGCATAAGTCATACAACGATATCAAAAATTTTTTCGAATATGCGGCATAAACAAAATTTGACTCATTTGTTTTGATGATGAAAACAAGTATTTTTCACGGCAAAAGATAATAAATGATATCATTCATTACTTAGAACCGCCAAATAGCCTCCTCTCCTCGCCTCACGATATCTACGCTGTGTTGAGATGAGTAACACTGAGAGAATATTTGTTTAGAAACCAAAACTGTTTCATTCTTTACTACAAAAAAACAACAAAAGAAAAAAAAACAGCAAGCACCATTTAATGCAAGGTCAAAATGTTATAAGATTAAAAATAATATTGGCCTAAAATAAATTTTATTTATTCAGTGTGAACAAGAGAAGAAAGCACCATATAAAATTAGCAATAACTCCTCCTATACTAAAGAGGACGCATAGATTTTTGCCAATTACATAAGCTATGACTCGTGACATTAAATCGAAAAACTAACAAATTAGAACTGTTTCATGCCTTTTCTATTTTGCAGGGAACCAGAAAAGAATTTTGAAATAAAATCCTTCAAATTTAATGATTGTAGTAATTTATAAAAATAGTTCAGGGGGCAGGGAGGAAATAACAGCTAGCGTACTCAGAATTTTATCTCTGGAGAAGCTAGGAGACTACACTTACAGGGTGGAGGTTTGTATTAAATAAATATCAGAGAATCGTTTAAAACTATAAATCCAACTTATCAGTATTTAGATGTGAGACAAGGAGCCGGAATATGAATTAATTATGTTATAAAAAGATCTTTCAAGAACTTTTCATTATGATTTTGCTATTAGCATTTTTAAGTTGCTTGGATAACTTAACGGCGAAAATTATAAGATTTAATGTAGCTCCATCAAACCTATCAGTTTAGCCTTAACATCTCACACATTATATTTCATAGTTATTTAAAATGTTTTTATTTATTTATTTCCAATGGCTGGGGCCATTAATTCACGAATATGAAAAAGAAAAAAATTAAACAAAGACAAAAACATCTAGAAGTTCATGAGATAACCGAAGGTTATCGCCCCAAAAGTCCTCTCGCTTCCCAATATCTCGATGCTTCCGTATCTCCATGAAGGGTTCCACAGGTACGCAGGTGATATCTGTCCATAGGCTCGCTCTCTTTGTAGCAGGGGGCCGGCAGCCTCGGTAAGAATGCCTATTCGATGTAGATGGGCTACAAGGCAATCATGCCCGGTAAATAGACGAAAAGCAGCCACCGCCTCCCGTCTATATTTATCAGGTATATCCAGTGACGTAGCGAGTATAACTGCCACCCGGGGCACGGTACCTTTTTGGCGCCCCCCATGGTCTTTGGGACCAAATGGTCCAGTGGTCTTAGGAACCATTAGACGCCCCTCTGCGAGTGGCGCCCGGGGCATGATCGACCCCTTTCCCCCCTCTCGCTACGCCACTGGGTATATCTAAAAGAGAATTATTTCTTCCATATTTGGTTTCTATTTTAGATAACAGTTCATCCTGGTGCGTTAACTGCATAATTTGTTTAATAAATAGTTTAGAGGTGAGGAAGGAGATTTCTCGTTTTGAACTGTGTATCAGTACAGCACCCCTTTTGGCAAAAAAGTCTGCCTGCTCATTACCATATAAATTGCAATGGTCAGGGATTCATTGCAAAACAATACGCTTTTGATGAGACCTCAACAAAATAAGCAAATGATCAACAAAATTTTAAAAAATTAAACTGTTAAAAAAATTCCGAGTATGAAAAAAAAGTCTATGTAGGTTGTGAGATCTATCGATAAACTTGAAAAATAGTATGGTATAAACAACCCTTCGGTTTCTCTAAATATGGAAGACATCTTTATTTTATAACCGCAAAAAAAATTACGCTAAATTCGATAATAATTAGCCTCTTTAGTTCACGTAAAATGAAATTAAAATGCTTCTTCTTGATTTATTTTTTGATTAGCTGACCAGGATTAAATAAAGTTTTTAACAATAGCGACTTCAAAAAGAAGAGAGTTTGAAAAACTTCTGATGAGTGATCAATGATATCATAAAGTGTAAATAAAGTATTCCCTTGTTAATGGAAAAAAAATACACTTTGTCACAAAAAAATACATACTCCCAGAAGGAAACGAGCTACTATCACGAAACTTTAACATGTATGTAGTATATGAGAAGATAAGCAAATGTTTATAAATGCAGAAGAACAGACCGTTTTATTAAGAAGATATGGTATCAAAAAGGTTACAAATCAGTAAGTAGTAAATCCACCACTGGCAGCTATACAAAACACGGCGTAGCATCGAATCAATGAGGTCACCTATGACATCCTGCGGAAGATCATGCCATAATCTTTGCAACTGGTGCAGTTGCCTTCCAAGCACGTCCCAGACGTGCTCTATACGCCATCGGAGTTAGACGCCATTTTCGGCTTTGGAGACCAATATTAATCGCTCTCATGTTAACGTCCCTAAAGGAAAATTTCGAGGATTTTTTACTTCAAAGCCAATATTTTTTAACTCTTAAAACCTATTGAAATGTATACCGAAGAACGTCAACTTAATTTAAAAATACTTTTAACCGTGTCCAAAACGCAATATTTAAAGGAAATTGAAAGGTTTCTTTGGAAATCGGCTGTTTTACGCTTTGTGCGCAAACATTTGGCACAGAGTTGGCTGACTTTCGCCAAGTGCGAATTTTTTTGTACATTTCAGATTAATCTCTGGTTTGGCGATAAATATCCCATCAGGGCAATAATTATAGCATTTAATAAATGCTTTTGGGATAGAATGAGAAAATATAAAATGTATCTTTAACAATTTATTTTAAAAAAGTACTTCAATTGTTAAAAAAAAAGGGATTTTCGAACAACATAAATTTAGTAATATTTGCGGATTTCTTAGAAATAAAAATAATAATCTGGAAACAAAGATTTAAAAAATTAATAAACAAAATAAGGAAAACTATTAAATTGTTTTTGGGAGGCAACAACTTAATATTTAAACTACGATGGTCATATAAATTACGTATGTCAAGTATTCTGTTGAAGTTTAACCCTGAAATTCAGATAATAAAACAGCCCCAATGCTTAGTGAAAAAAAAAATGATTTTTCAGTGTTTCTAGTGAAAACAAATAAGGTCTAAAATAGAAAAAACTCATATTTAATGGACAGTAATTGAAGAATCACTTGTGCTAAATAAAATCCCACTTTATTTCTTTTTTGATTACCCCAAAAAGACACGTTTTCTTTCCTTTTTTTCTCTCTGTGTGTGTACGTCTTTTTATTTAATTAAAAACAAAAATTTAAATTTAAATTTAAATTCTCTTAACTCAGCAATAATTATAGCTTAAAAACCTCTACTCACCAATTTCACGAGCACCCTTACTCAAATTAATCAGAGTCATCATTAGATAAGCCTTTCGCCCAGGTACTCCGAAAAGAGTCATAATGGCAATAATGAGTTTAAAACTTTTTAATCATGTTGTATATTATCAAAACTTCAATTTTCACACTAAAATAAACTATCATTATCTACTTCGAAAGTCAACATGAAAATTATTCAGAAGTAATCATATGTGTAGGAATTTGATATGTTTCAGTTATAAAAAGTCAGATTTATAACTGAAATACTAGATAAATACTAGTCAATCAGAAGAGCATATATTTTTTTAAATAGGCAAAAGGACATGCTCCGATGGCGTATACGCCATCTGAGTGAGGCGGCCATCTTAGAGACCTTTGGAGAACAAAACTAGGAAACCCTATGGACATTAGTATTGCCTCCTTTTTGCGGAGACTCTTGCTCGAAACCTATCCATACTTAAAGAAATTCCTATGTAAACCTTAGTTTATTTAAAATCTGCGATTTTTGATAAAAATTACGCCTGGACACGCTGTTTTCAATGAGAAAAACAATAAATATTATTCACTTTCGAATTTCACTTTGCCAAACACTCACTGCCTAGTAGGCGATAAACGTATTGAAATAGAAAATTATGATAACCCTTGTATGGTAACCTTCTAAATCAAAGATGCTAAATCATTTTGGGATTGTTTAGAATAATTCATTTCCGGTGTCTGTTAGCCGTGTGCAATGACGACAACTTACGATATTTGTTCTTTTATTCAGCGGGAATTTAAATTTAATAAAACGAGGGCAAGATGCTTTGAAGTCTTCCCACTTACAGTCGTTTTATTACGACCCGTGTGGGATTATACGTGCATGTGTTCATGCATCGATGAAAAATAAAACTTACGATATTGAAATAAGTTTAATTTGTGTTTTTTTTCTCTCAAATATCCTTCTGTTTCGGCTTTCAGTTTTATTACCTGCTTGTTTAATTTTGTATATTAATGTTCTGTTAAACATTTTATTGCAAGTAAATACATTTAAAAATATTAAATTAATTTTTTCCTTATTAGAGTAATTAATGCTTTTTACTAACTATTTACTGTTAAAATTTGATTGACTAAACTTGTGTAGTTTTTTCTATCTCATGACTCTGTTTTCCTTAAATTCCTTCTGTAACCCCTTTTAAAAATACCAAATTAATTCTAGAATTAAATCGTACTGTTATTAAATGTTTTAACGCAGGTACGCTGCAACTTTAATAGATATATCATTCATTTTTTCATGATTTTCATGTTTTGTTAAATAAATAAGAAATGTTTAAATTGCATCTGGCTGAATGACTAACAGAATAAAAAAGGAATCTGCAGTTGTGCCTGGTAATAAAATAAAAATAATATAGAAACAAAATAGTTGATTTAGATCCATGCTTTTTCTTCATCTGCACATGTATGTGTTCAAACGAGTATAAATGCATGAGATTTTCTTGAATGGATATTGTAACAGCATTTAAAAGATTGATCTAAATTAATTCTTGTGCAGTGCTGTATTTATCCTTAAGTAATGTCTGTAATAGTAATTTTTTTTTGGTTACTACTAATTGTGATGGATATTTTGAATTTACGAGCCCTAAATCTTAACTGAGAATAATCAAGTGAGTACCCATTACATAATACTTTTTTATTCAAAGTTTATCTGTATATTTGAAAATTTTAAATACTATACTGTTAGTTTTAAATACTATGATGTTAGTATAAACTCACGAGATTTGAAAACCGTGATCAGAACCGCAGGTCGGAAGGTTATCGGTCCCGATGCAATTAAGCCTACTACGTGCAGGCTCTGTAAGTAGTTGCAAAATAGATGAACACCAAGTTTATGAAAAAATAAACCTTTAATATTATAACGTTATCACAACTACGAGTATGTGGATGCTGTAGGTACATACGCTAGCGTGCTGTTTACAAGACAGAATTCTCTTCAAGCACCGTCGAAGATAAAACTACAGAACACAAGTGTATATCGACCGACTGTCAAATGTAGTAGCGAAGAGAGTTGGGTATGTCCACACACCATCGAAAGTGATACTGGCAGACTGTGTCGAACGGACTGCTGTGAAAAACCGGTGAGCGGCAACGTCTGGGCCATGCCCTCTCGAATACCGATTTTGCTACTGATACATGAAAAAGCTAACGCTATTGGCCATAATTGAGAGAGAAAGTAAGAAGAAAAGTGGTTGGAGGATAGAGGGTGACCGGTTGATCCACGAGCTTATGCTAAGTGTCCACTTGTGACAAAACAGTCTCAAGACAAGACTCACAAATGGATAAGTTCCTGAGAGCTATCTCGGAGACAAGCAGGTGCAAGTATCAGAGACTGCACCTGTCACAAGTGGACATGCTCATTCCTGCTCTCGTGACCAGTGGCGCACCCAGGATTTTTTCTTGGGGGGGGGCGGCGAGATGAACGGATAAAATATTTACAATGCATGGGGGGGGGCGAGATGAACGGATAAAAATATTTATAATGCAAAATCAATATTCATGATGCAATTTCTATTTCTTTGGGGGGGGCAGGGCCCCTTACCCTCCCTGGGTGCGCCACTGCTCGTAACATAGGGCCTGTTCACACAGGAGTCCGGTAGCGGAAGCGTAAAAGGAAGGACGGCGCTGAGACGGAAATAAACCAATCATAGGCGTTAAAAATTTCGTTGCTAATCGTTTAGAGGTTTGTCATTGGTTAAACATATTTCAATACTTGAACGCTTCCGCTATCGGACTCCTATGTGAACAGGCCCTTAATCTCCAGTTCGTCCGTCATTGTTGGAAGATTTTTGTCAGAGCTAAGACTTGATTTCATTCTTTTAATTTAATTAAAAGTTTTATTTCTCAATAAATATAAATCGGTAAATAATTTTTCAAAATGAGTGAAAAGAATGTTGTACCAGGTAAAAGAGAGTGGGCTTCATTTTCTCTTGTTTCCTTCCCTTCAATTGCTAATTGGTACTTTTAGCGTATTATTCGTTTATTTGTGAGTCTGTTACAGCTATGTTTTGTAGTGCTGTACAATAAATAAATTTTGAGTTTTAGTCACAAAGTTGTTTTGTTTTGTTAACCCTACGTATGCAGTTTGTAGTATTGATAATAAAATTAAGCTGAAGGAAAAGGTGTATTCTAAAAAAGTAAAAAATAGCTAAAATATGTAGCAGGACTCTACTGTACTTGAATATTCGCTTGAATATGCTTACCTGAAGACAGAAAACGAAGTGTGACCATTAATCTGTCATGAACAGGAACTGCATCGCGTAATTTTGTATCTTGCTTGACAATCTGGTGTTTTACTAAATTTAGAAGCAGTTCGAATTGCACTGCAGACATCCGAATAAAATTTCTGAACTGTTGTGCATCTTCCAACCGCAATTCATTTACGAGTGTTGAACAAGCTCCGAATTCATTTCGTCGATCCACCCATTTTCTTACCCAACACTCCTTTTTTTTCACTTTCCGCTTTTCCACAATTTTATACGCAATTATAAAAGCTAGGGCCTGAAGCGAATCCATTTGGAAAGAAAAGATAAAAATAAACAAATTGAGATCAAATCACACAACTAACTGCGTGTTGACTCTCAAGTCGACACGAAATGTTCCTGGTCACGAAATTGCAGTGACTGTCGAGTCTCACGAAACTGTCTCGAGAGCGTAAGTGATCTCAAATGGACAACACCCTGAGACTAATCTCGAGACTTTCTCTCGAGATTTTCTCAAGTGGACACTTAGCATTATACAAAACTGAAATGATCAGAGGAGCTTCTGCCAACCCAGGCTGCAAAATCTAACATCATGATTAATGAACACTGCCAGAACATGGTTCTAAGCAGGGCCCGATTTAAAACATTCTTGACTATAGGCACAACTCGGGATGGGGGGCCCCCCCTAATACTGATGTGGGCGTAAAATTTCCAAAATTGACACACAAAAAAATAATCATGAATCATTGTGAAAGTACCATTTTACCAAGAATTGGCTATTAGAAGCGTAAAAGCCTAGAACATTATCCAATAACGAAAATCGATACAACATATTAACTTCATCATTAAAACACCAATTCCATGCAACCAGTAAAACTTATTAATCCCTTATATACACTATAACATACATATAATGAACTATACATATAACTATACATATGATGAACCAATCAATGAATCAAATTTGAAAGGATATATACAAAAAAATGCTATTAAAAAAGGTAAAATTAAAAAAAAAATTGAATTGGGAATTTTTTCTTTTTTTCCTGTTAAAATAAAATTTTTTGGGGCCCCCAACATTCGGGGGCGCCTAGGCCCGGGCCTACTGGGACTAATGGAAAATCAGGACCTGGTTCTAAGGAGAGTTAGAAGAGCTCACATACACCTTTCTAATGCGGTGATTAGAAAGGACTTTGACATCCGAACGTTCAGTAGGGCTGCTCATCGGCCCTCTGTTAATTTCTACAGCAAGGTACACAAAATTTCCAAATGAAATCGTGGCCGAATTTCCGAACTACGATTTTCGTGACCTGGTCTTTTTGAGACGCCCTCGCGCATGTTTTGAGCTAGCGCCGAATTAGTTCCCTCTGCTTCTCATCTTCTTTTTCATTTTGTATCCCCCCCCCCCTTATTCGTTGGCCACTTTGTTGCCCAATACGATCAGGGTACACCACTTGTATTTACTCTCCGTTTACCTGTTGTTTAAGGCAACTTATTTTTTCTGTGTCATGTGTTTGTTTTACCTGTCCTGTGTTTGCTATTTTTTTTTTAAAATATTAAAAAATATAAAAATAATTAGAAAAATAATTTTAAAAACTCATTAAATATATTGTTCTGCATTCTTTCATTTAAAGAAATAAATATCTATCTATTTATTTTTCCTGTATTCTTGACCTTTTTACTAATGTATTGCATTTGTATGTTCTTTCAATTTGCTGCTTGTATATATTGTCTCTTTTGATGGATTTTATTCTGCACAAATTAATTTCTGTCGAAATCATTCTTCCTATTTTTAATTTCTCCCATTTCCCCGAATATTGGTTATATTTGTATTTTATGTCCAAGACCATCTATCTTCAAAAATTTTGTAAATTTTTTTCACAAGCACCTTTTTTATAACTTTTTGTAGTAAAAATTGGAGTTAAAGCCCCGTTGGCCTAGGAACTCTAAAAAGTCGTGAAATAGCGTTATCGGCAGCTTCTGTCATTTTGCTAAGAGGAAGGTTAGGGATAGGAACTAGTAGAAAGTTTAAGTTCACATACACAAAATAAAAGAATTTTACTGTAGCAAGCTACGTATTATTTAAGGAGTTTTTAGAGATTTTTTTTTTTACCGTTCAAACACGTATTAGTTTTATTTTATTTATTTATTTTTAAACAACAAAGAAGTTAACGAAAAAGAATGGCGTGAGGATTTTGTTATTCTTTACAGCGTCGGCTGGGTCGTAATCGAAGAGTTCCAAGAGTAGCTCATTGTCAGTGACGTACGAAGGGGAGGTGGCTGATGTTGGTTAATCCCCAATTGGTTCTGATTTCATTCATTATTTAATTAGGCATTGCCATTCTTTTAACAATTATTTTGAAAAATACCATTTTTAAATTAAATTTAAATGTTCTTAAGGGCTGTTCTTATATTGAAACAGTAAAATTTTTTGCCTTTAAAATATAAAAAAAGTCATCCAGTCTGTCTAGTCTAATCGTTTACTCACATACCGTTTTTCCCCTATTGTCCCACGAGCTTTGTCAAAACGTAGAAAGAGCAACACAGTCCGAATGTAAGAAAGTTTTTCCTACCCTTTGAATAAATTTTAAGCCTTTGTACTGTTCTATTTTGATGATACTTCAAAAGTAATGGGTCCAATGAAAAAAATATAGATACGATGTTAAACAACTAACATGTATTTAACATAACTACGGGTTACAAAAACACCCAGATACGAACACACATTAGACACACACATATGCAAGGTCCCACTGCTATTTTAGTTCAGGCAACATATTCGATTGGTCGAGCCACATTACGGCCGATCTGCATATTTCCGGTCATCAGATACACAATTTGTACTGTTTTCAGTGGTTATAGAGAGCATCAAGGGCTTGAATGCATTTTATTATATGTTTTGTACTCTACTTTTTGTCCTCTGTGGGTACGTTGATAGCTCACAGGCATAAACTGCCAACAAACGTTTGTCCATTGATTGACAGCACACCCGACTACCAAATAAAGGTTGGAAAGACTGTTCGGCCATGGGTGGTCTTTCTCGGCATTCTAAATGATGGGCCATTTTTGGACACAAAGACTAACCAGTGTATAATAGGTAATCGGAACGCTATAAAATTCGAATTTGAAATCTTTTGGCAAAAGGAGTGTGAAAATAATTTCTTTCATTTACCGTGAGTCTGACCTTTTCTTTGTGTGGTGTGTGAAATGAAAGAAAGAATAAGGAAAGGAACGATCTATTCATTTTTTGAGAAAAAGCCAAAACAAGAGGAAGATACACGTGTTCCTTTGACATTGCAGCGTGATGATTCTGTTAGAAATTCTGGGACACGTACCTCTGCAGTAGTTGAATGCACAATTACAGCTGAGAAAAATGATATCGGGTTTCTACTAAGCAGATCTTTGGAAGGAGCCCCAAAGCTAATGTTGGAAAAAAAATTGTAAAAATTCAAAATATATATTTTTTTCAATTTTATATTATTCGTCAATTAGTTTTATAATTGTATTTTTTATTAGTCAATCAATCATTTTATATTTTTGCTTAACAAAATTGAAACAAATGTTAAGATTGTTATTAATATTTTTACTAAAATTAAAACATACTTTATCACCAGTTTCCAAATTACCAACTTTATATTAATAAAGTTAAGTAAGAAATAAGATCATGATAATAAAAAAAATTCAGGCGATCGATTTTCACAACATTTTAAAATTTTTTTTAATGTCCTTCAAGCGACAAACCTCCAATTAGAAAAATATTTCCTCACTCAAAATAAATCGATTAAGGTTTGAAGTTGATCGACAATTTGCAAAAGCATTTAATCTGTTAACAATTTTAATTTAATTTCCATTAAATTTTCACTATAATTTAAATATTATTTATTTGAGTATTCAATTTAATTTTTTTAGCTCACAGATGAGGAAAAGTAACCTTCTTCGTGACGCATGGACACCCAATCTTTCCTACCCATTTCCTTCATCAGGAAAGAGGAATCAACATCGATGACTAGACCGTTTGGAATGGCTGACTTACTCCAAGTATCTGGATGGCGCTTTTTGCAAATCATGTGCACTTTTTAGTGCAAGATGAGTTGGTCGTGGAGGTCAGCCTCTAGGAAAGCTTGTTAAAAACAAATTCGACAATTGGAGAGGTGCTGTAGAGGAGTTTCGAAGGCATGCGAATCTGGTTATCATAAAACAAGCACTCTGAAAGCAGCAAACTTCCTCTCCATAGCTGAAAAAAAGCAACAGCCAGTGGATTTACAGATTATAAAGGGCTCAGGAATCAAACTGAAAGCAATCGAAGGCGTTTGATTCCAATTATTGAAACCATGATATTATGTGGGAGACGAGAAATCTCATTGAGAGGTCATGGAGATTATGGACCTATAATTCATATGCAGGAGCCAGAAGAAAACGACGGCAATTTTCATGCCCTTTTACGCTTTAGAGCTAGGTCTGGCGACGATGAACTGCAGAAACACTTTAATACAGCCAATAAAAATGCGATGTACATTAGCCCCAGGATACAAAATGATATAATAGCAGCATGTAATACTGTCATATTAGGAGAAATAGTACTGAAAATCAACAGCGGTGATGGTTTCTGTGTGTTAGCAGATTAATCAACTGATATTGATGGTATTCAATAACTTTCTCTTTGTGCTCGTTTTTGGGGTAATGTTGATGGAAAGGCATGTATATACGAAGAATTTCTGCAGTTTGTGCCCGTGAAAGATGAAACTGACGCAGGTCTAGCCTCAACGATTCTGAATAGTTTGAAAGTTTATGGTATCGACGTGAAGGAATTAAGAGGTCAGGGATACGACGGATGTAATGCCATGAGTGGTAAATTCAGTGGAGTTCAGGCACACATAAAACAACAATTTCCTAATGCACTGTATGTTCACAGCAGTTCTCACTGCTTAAATCTTGCTCTCAGCTATGCATGCAATATAAGCGCAGTTCAAAATGCAATGGGGACACTTGGCACATGTGTCAATTTCTTTAATTGTTCGTCGAAACGGCAGCAGGTTTTAAGTGCTTTAATCGAATCCCAGCTGCCTTCTGTTTCTCATAGTCGTCTGAAAAAATCTGTGTTCAACTAGATGGATAGATCGGCATGACTCTGTAATAATATTTATAGAACTGTTACCGACTCGCAATAGAACTCGCAATACAACGGTCGAACTGTTCGACCGTTGTATTCGACTCGCTTGAAGAACTATCTGAATGTGATGATAAAGAACATCAGCAACTGCAAATCACTTAATAGTGCTATAAATCAAGCTGAGGTTTTTAGTAGCAATTTACAGTCTTCATTAACTGTTTACTGTTACACTTCCTCTAAGTAGATTTTTACAAACTGAGGACATGGACTTAACTGAAGCAGTGGGTTATGCTGACCATTGTAAGAGTGTGATGAAAGAAATGAGAAATCATGCAGAGAAAGAATTCCATGATATTTTCACTGCAGTAACTGAAACACGTGATAAACAGAATATCGATGTAACAATTTCTCGTTGTGTTGCCCGTCAGAAAAAATCGATGCAACATCCTGACAGATTCACTTGAAAATTATTTCAGAGCAACATTATATATTCCTTTATGGATTCTTTTCTTCAGCAAATACAGGAAGGTTTCCTTCAGCATAAGGATATTCTATGGAGCTGCAAATGTTTGCTACCAGGGGGGGGGAATCTAAAGATGACGGCTGAGCGAGACAGAGAAGCGAGGAAAGCTGCACTTTACATATGCAGAGGCTGTAGAATGCAGTGAAGAAAGCTCTACTAGGGAACTAAGACTATGGTATTGGCCATCTAGCTAGTCTGGACTTGCTTCCACAGCATGCTCTAGGTGCTTTAGACGAGTATAATTCACAACTGTTTCCAGCGACAAACTCGCTATTGAAAATCCTTTGCATATTTCCCATGCTCATTGTATCCAGTGAACGATTCTTTTTCCAACCTAAGGCAATCTTTTCCTCCTCAAAGACTTATTTGCGAAACACCACCAGTGAGGAACGCCTGAATGGCCCTTGTTCTGCTGAACATTCATAGAAAAATAAATGTCCCTGCAGAAAGCATCCTTCATGAAATGGCAAAAGCCCTCGTCGTCTCGATTTTCGACTCTGATTTTATAAATTTAGTAAAGTAAATTTAATTATCAATAAATGTAGTAATTGTTTCTATATTCCATTTATATTTTTTTCTTTATTGTTTGTTTAAGCTTTGCACTGATTGCTCAAAAACTACTCTTCATAGTAACCCCCCCCCCCCTCCCTTTGAAAATATTCTGCGTACGCTGATGTCGTGACACCTGATACCAACTGTGATAATGGTTCGGGTGGTGAATGCAATTCTGGTAATTTCCCTTTCCCCCCTACGTCAGCACATTCCTGGGTGTCATTCTTAAATTTTAGGGCACTGCAATACATGCATAAGTTTATCCATTTTTCCAATAACCACATTTGGATGAAGACTGTAATCATAATTAGCATCGTAACGGAATGCAACAAGATTTAAATCAGCGCCTAGTGTTCGTCTGGATCGAGCAATGCGTACTCGATTGGTTTTCCAGTCTTGCTGCCCGTTGCTCGTCTGTTTCAGATGAACGTGCTTGAGCAGTGCATACTCGATTGGTTTCCAGTCTTGCTTCCCGTTGCTCATCTGTTTCTGAAGCTCGTAATGCTCTTTTCTTTCGTGCTTTGAGTGGTCAGTAAAAACAAAGCTTACGCCTGGCTGTACGAAGTCTAGGCGCAAAACGACAATCCTCCATACAAAACATATACAACACTAGTTTCCTGTAAAAGCCATCTTAAACAACAACCTGAATTCAATCATGTCGCTCACTTTGCCACAAACTACACTCTAAAATACACAAAACAACATCACGAATTTGCAGGAGAAACAACATTGACGCCATAATCACCTCAGCTTGGCAACCAACTTGACGAAAAATCTACCTGGACAGTCTTATGCACTCTAGCCGATTTTAACTTATACGAACTGTGTCATTATTCAAAAGTACCTATTCTACTGAGCACCCTGCACAGCAAGGTTATCGGCCTTTTAACGCCGAGGGGCATTTGATGAGGAAACGTAGTCAAGACTTCTAAGGTTCTGTGTGATGGCGGGCCATAGTGATAGTCTAGTGGAGCCTTTATCAGCTACAAACTATGCGACGTGGCCTGAAGATAACAAAGTCCTTCTACTTAACAAGGATGCGTGGAACATCACCAATGGGTTAGAAGTTGTCAAAGGTGCTGATCCGAAGGGAGTGGATGAGTTCAACACCCTGAAGGGTAAGGCTTTTTCCGTAATATATTTGAATTGCTCAAAAGCCTACCGGACTTTGCTCTCTGGTACAGAAGATCCTCGTCGTCGTAGGAAAAGCTTGCGAGGCGCCTTAGAGCATAAGCCCCTTATCCTCGGTATCAACAGTGGGATGTTTCATGGTTACCGTTCGCAAGATTATAGTAGACTTAATAATGTGAATAAATAAAAAAAAGAAAAAATAATAATATAAAATAAATAAATAAATAAATAATAATTTTTTTAAAAAAGTTAGCTTAAATCACGTTATAATAGAGGTTAAGAGAAATTATTAAGATAGTTAGAGGGGTTTTGGGGAGAAAATAGTTGAAAATAATAAATAAATAAATAAAAATAAATGACAAATCAGGATGTCAAGATAAATTTGAAAGTACTGCGAAGGGCGATCAGACAGAATCCAACAATAGCGAGTAGCGATGTTTACTAGGAGTAGCGAAGCCTACTAGGTTTACCAGATTGGAAAGTTTACCAGCTGGAAGAGTTATCCCCCCCCCCCTTTCCGTCAGCTAACGCTGGCACGAGAGGGAATCGCGAGGTGAACCTATGGTCGATTAAACAGGAGTGGACAGGTCAAAAACCAGAAGTAGCCGGCTATTGAATTTTGGAATTTAGAATAAGAGGAGAAAAATTTAACTATTACGCACAGGAATGAGGCCAGAGTTAATAACCATGGTGGCCTTTGGACGCCTAGGAAACTCTCTAGGGTCATAGTCCGGGAGGTTTGCAAGGTCTTCATTATTAACTGAATAGATGTTTTCATAAAAGTTTATAGCTAGCTTCTTAATGTGCTGCCGAATAGGTTCTATTGTCATATCTCTATGCATTACTTCAATACGCAGGTACCAAGGAGCTTTCCTAATCCCACGTACAGTTTTATTTTGTATTATCTGCAGCCTTTCAATATGAGTGTCCGCTGCTGATCCCCACACCGGAGCAGCATAGAGCAAGATGGGTCTAAGAACAGTCTTATATAATAAAAGTTTATTTTCCATACTCATTTGGTTCTGGTACAGGAGGTGCGCTATGTCCCTGCGGGCTCTAAAAAAATTTCCAATATTGGATACTATGTTTTTTTCCAAGTTAACCTACTATCTAGATAAACTCCAAGGTATTTGCCCTCTCTCTCGAAGTGCACTGAGTGACCACATACTATGACTGGTGGAGATGGAATTCTCTTAAAACTAAAAAATATAGCTTTCGTTTTAGCAGGGTTTAATTTAATTCTCCACCGTTCGAACCAACGTTCAAGCATGTCAATGTGCCTTTGAAGGTATATGTGCATATTTCTTGTGTTGCGATTCTTCGCTAAGATTGCCGTGTCGTCCGCAAACATGGCCAGTGTTGTGTTTGTAGAGTGTGGAATATCATTAGTAAAGATGTTAAACAAAAGTGGTCCAAGCTTCGAACCTTGTAGAACACCTGCGTTAATGTTACATGTAGAAGAAATTAAATTGGTGTAGCGGACTTTAAAAGTTCTATTAAGTAGATAGGAATGAATTAATTGAATAATATCAGAGGGCAATTTAAGTTTGATAAGTTTATAAATTAGCGCGCTGTGCCAGACGCGATCAAAAGCTTTTTAATATCAAAGAGAAGGGCACCAGTCTGCATCCGATTCTGAAATCCATCATGGATGAATTCCGTCACTCGGAGCAGTTGATGTGTAGTCGAGTGTTGGGATCTGAAGCCAAATTGAGAGTTTATAATGACACTATGATCATCCAGAAACCTGTTGATTCTTTTACACAGTTTGTGTTCAACCAGCTTACTAAGAGAGGAGAGCAGACTAATTGGACGGTAATTTTTAGGAATTTGCAGGGTCTTCACTAGTTTTTTTTATTGGGATGATTATAGCCGTTTTCCAGGCTATTGGGAAATATTTATATTTAAAAATTTTGTTGGTTAGCTCAGTAATATAGGTTACATAATTTAAGGGAAGGTTTTTAATTGCCGGGTTGGTGGTATTGTCAAGGCCGGGAGCTTTTTTATTGGGGAGCGAGTTGATAGCGTTCAGGATTTCAACGGGGGTGGCAGGTTCTAGCTGATCATTATTAATTTCGGAGAGCATATTGTTAAAAAAATTTCTGAGAATGTCATCAACTTTGTGTATGGTATCTGGGCAAAACACACTGTTATGGGCAGAGAAGGTTTTCATAATTGTCTGCCAAGTCCTCAATTTGTTGCAGTCGCTCGTGAGAATGCCAGATGGGGATTTAAAAGGAGGGAGGGGTGAAAGGTTTTTTAATACGTTTTAAAATAGTTCCATATACTGTTATCCGTAGGTGCGAGTGACTCGATGAAGATCGTCCATTTTTGCTTTTATAGTTTTAATATCAGTTTTTATCCTAGCATTTAACCTGTGCATTTCACCTAGCACCGCCGGATCGCCCGTACGCTGCCAGATTTTTCCTGACCTTATTTCTATTTTTATTTGGTTTTTATGTAAAGGGGAGTTTGCTATAGTTTTTGGGAAGGATGTGGGTCTTGACAGAGCTAATCGAATTATTAATGATGTCGGTGATGGAGGTAACAGCTTTATCAATATCATTAGTACTATCAAGGCTATTGAAAGGAGGTGGAGAGTTAAAAACGTATTTAGTGTAATCAGACCAGTTAATGAAGTGGGGGGTTGAGGATGGAAGGAAGGGGGGTGTTTGTATGTAAATTTAGAATATTTGGGTTATGATCAGAGGAGAGTTCATTAATAGTGTTAATATCATAAGGAAAGTTAATGTTATTAAGAAGTGCGAAATCAATTACAGATTGGGAACCTGAGTAGCCAAAACGGGTGGGGGTTGGGGGGAAAGCTATGTCAATACCATTATCAGTACAATAATCGTTAATTTTCCTACCATACCGACAGGTGTAATTCCTATTATAGTCACAATTCCAACGGGGGTGATGGGCATTAAAATCCCCAGCCAAGATTACTTTGTCCCCCAGGGTGAATAAATTTTGTAAGTCTGAACACACAGAATTAGTGAAGTTTAGATGGGATTATTGGGAGTAGGAAAAATTTTGACTATGGTATTTTCAAGAATGTTGAGATTAAGAGTAGGGATATGATCATATTTAATATTACGTTTGATATAGATTGCTGTACCTCCATAGGGGAGAGTATTGTTATTGCTATCAACTCGCGGTGTGTGAATTAGGTTATAATTTCGTATTTTTAAATACCTCGCGTGACGATCTTTAACTTCCTGTACGAGAACAAAATCAACAGAATTATCAGTTATTTTCAGATCCTTCAGATAAAACAAGGGAAATTTATGATACTAACGAATTTCTCGGATTCATTGTCCGTATTGAAACATATATTACATGAATCTGATAATAAAGAATTATCAGATAAGAAGTCCCTCAGCTCATCGATTTTGGTATGAAGCCCATCAGCGTTCCAACTCAGTATTCTGACTGCAGACCTCGAAATTAGAGAGAGGGGGACGCCTGTGAGGGACCAGTCATAACGACTGGAAGATTGAAATTACCTAGCCCCAATTGAGATAATCCATTTAATTGGATATTGTTGGAAGTTGCTTGAATGCTTAGCAGGAGCCTCTCAATTGTTTTTAATTTTTCAGTGTACTCGTCTAATTGGTTTAAGGTTTCTTTACTTGGAGCAAAATTTGTGCTTGGTGTATTTACATTTTGAATGGTAGTTGGTGTAATTACAATATTGTTCGGATTTGAATTATTTACAGGGGAAGGAGAGTTCTGTTGTTTGTTTTTTTAATAGTGCACTAAATGATTTAGTTGATTCAGTGCCATTGGTTGTGAATGCATTTCCGGTGTTAGTATGAAGTATTATCCTCCCGTTATCTTCACTAACTTTTCCCATGTCATTAATTGTTTTTATTTTCTGTTTTTTATGAGCTCGGGGTGACGAGAGCTGCCTTTATAGTTCGCTGGGTGATCTCCAACACAGTTAGAACAGATGGCTTTTTCTGTCAGCGGTTTTGTGCATTCACTAGTGCGATGATTTTCAGCACATTTCAGACATCTAGCGCCCATCTTACAATTATCGCTGCTGTGAGGAAAGTTCTGGCAGTTATAACACTGCTTCGCTCCCCCTTTGAATTTGTATGTTTCAATACGGACAATGAATCCGAGAAATTCGTTAGTATCATAAATTTCCCTTGTTTTATCTGAAGGTAATAGATTGCATAAGAAAATCGGTAATTCGGATTTATTTTTAAATCTATTCAATTGAGATACTCTTTGTACCTGAAAACCTAGATCTATGAGTTCCTGCCTCACTTCCTCAATCGGAATGTCCGAAGGGATACATTTTATGAGAATTTTTAGTGGTCTTTGTTCACGAGGCGCCATCGCGAAGAATTTGATTCCATTTTTTGATAATAGGTCCTGAATTTTCCTGAACTGGTCACTGTTTTGGGGGAAAACCTTTATAAATTTTCCTAAGTCTTGAGGGGCAATTTTATGTTAAGCGCGTTGTTAATTTCCTTTGCAATGTTTTTCCATTGAATGACTTGATCTTTTAGAATCCAGAAGGGATCCGGGTTTCTTTCCCTGGGTGCTTGTGCACCAGAATCGAGTGTATTGTCTACTTCGATTTCATCGTTCACCCCTGAGTCTTGAGGGGCAATTTTATGTTAAGCGCGTTGTTAATTTCCTTTGCAATGTTTTTCCGTTGAATGACTTGATCTTTTAGGATCCAGAAGGGATCCGGGTTTCTTTCCGTGGGTGCTTGTGCACCAGATCGAGTGTATTGTCTACTTCGATTTCATCATTCACCCCATCATCTTCGAACGATAAAACACTAAAGCGATTGTTAACGCTAATAGATTCTTCCTTAGATTCCTCGATTATCGAACTCTTCGCAAGCTTTTTAGATTTCTGTCTATTACTGGTAAAGCTAGTTTCTCCATTACGATTATGATTAGAATTATTATTTACATTATCATTTTCAATATCACTGTATTTCCTAACATTTTTCTGTTTTTTTTGGCCAAAGATCAATTAAATCAACATGATTAATCAACTTATTCACATTATCCGTACTACTACAAACAAGTAAATCGGCAATCAAATCCCACATACCTTTCGTTAAGTTCGTCATATCCCGATAGTGGTCGACAGTTCCATGTGCTCCAGTCATTTCCAGGCATTTTAAATTTCAACATTTAAATTTAAAAATAAATAAATAAATAAATAAAGCTTTCCTTTTTTTAAATTCAACATTTAAATTTAAAAAAAAGAAAAATATCTTTCCTTTTTTTAATTCAACATTTAAATTTAAGAAAAAAGTCAGTTTTGAGTAATATTTACTATATTTTATTCTACTCCTAAAATTTTACAGTGAAATTACTACGGAAATTGGCAATTTCTTAAAATTTTCCATGCACAAAAAAGAAATATGAAGGCATTTATGGCGAAAATTTCTTTTACAAATGGTTTGTCACTTTAAATTACTTTTACATTAATAGGTGGCGCCACTTAAAAAAAAATTCACGTTCCTTGTAAAATATGGCGTAAAAAATATATATAAAAATAAAAGCAACTAAGAAATAGATTTTATCTCATTTAAAATGCGCTTAGAATCAAATATTATGCAATTATCGAAATGAAAGCAACTAAGAAATATATTTTAGCATTTATCTCATTTAAAATTCGCTTAGGATCAAATATTATGGCAATTACCGATTCAAACTCAATTGACCAATCAGCAGCCGCAAAAAGATATAATGGCGCGATTTCATGTAAGGAATGGGAATTTGCAGCCGGGCTATTGTAATTTTGAATTTTTATAAGGAAAGGAATTACCGAACACGAACAAGGCCGGGGTTCCAAGAACGATCTATACTATGTAGTGTGTAGGCAAGGCGCTACAGTCTTTGTTGGTGGTTCCTCGTTCATAAGATCAGCTGTGTTGTTGCTTTATCGTAATTATTTTTATATTTTTTCTCCCTTCGGAGGAAAAAATCATAACGGAAAATAAATATAATTTTGTTTGTATACAACATATTGAGATACTAACTAAGTACTGTAAATAATTATATTTATAAAAACACAAATTTTAATTAAAAACACTTCTAGGGTAAAATGCCACACAAAAAGAAAAAAAAACGTCCGGTGCGCAGTTTAAAAACAATAAGAGAACAGAAGATTGAAAATATAAAAAAAATATATAACTCCGATTGATATTTTTCTTAAAAAATCATCTACACCTCTAGTTCATTCAAGCTTAACAATTGAATTAAATTTGCCTTCTACAAGTAGTCTTGTTTCATGTGAAATTGAAACAGAATAGTACAATTGAGCATCAAAACCAGGAAATCGAGAAGCAATATACATGTAATGATGATAATTATATGGTTGATGTTAAATTAGAAAATAATGATAATAATGCAAAAATAATAGATTTCAATGATCCCACAACATGGGTGTTAACTAATAGTAAGCTACAAATATTTGTTCAACATGGACCAGAGTTGTGCTATAATTTAAGTGTTTATCCCTATCCCGATAGAGTAAATAGGCATTTTGATAAAAAAAAATGGTTTGTAAAAACCATGTCAAACGGAGAACATGTACTCAGAAATTGGTTGATTTATTACAAGCGAAAAGATGCTCTGTTCTGTTTCCTATGTATTATTTTTGGAAAAAATCAGAATGTATGGACCACTGCGAGGTTTCGAGTCTGGCAGCACTTAAATCCTATGTTACTACGTCATAAAAATTCATTACATCATAAAAAAAGTTATGTCGAATGGAAAACTTTCGAATCAAAAACTTGTGAAAAAATTGGTCATCACGAATGCGGAAAATTTCTGAACATGATAGAATTAATAAGTCATTACGATCCTATTATTGCGCAGCATACTGAAAGTGATAAGAATAATAAAGTTAATTATTTCTCTCCTTTAAACTTCATCGTCTTGCACCGGTTAGGTTAAAAATAGTCAAAACTGAATTTCAACATATGATAGATTTAGGCCATATGTGCCCATCTAAAAGTAATTTTTCTTCTCCCTTACATTTATTGCCTAAGAAAGGTAGTTTAGATTGGCGTCCAGTAGGTGATTATCACGCTTTAAATTCGCAAACAATTAAGGACAAATATCCTATTCCTAACATTATTGATTTTACGAGTGAATTGCATGGAACCAAAACTTTTTCTCGTGTCGATTTAATTAATTGGGCGCTGGACTGAGCCTCTGATGTTTCGAAGCCAATGTTAAAGTATATGGGTAAATTGCAAATTTCCCCATTTGGAATTTCCTTTGGAAATTGCAAATTCTTATTTAAATATTTTAAGAAAAAATTTTCTGCATTGACATTGACATTAACATGTAACAGATTATAGAGGCACCAGGGAGCAAGAGCTCCTTATCGTCAGTATCAAGGTTAGTATGTGACATAAGATTACCGTTCTCAAGGTTACAAATAGTGTTGACAATGGTTAAGAGGGGGAAAAATTAATTAGTTAAAAAATCAACTAATTAATTAGAACGAGTACGAGTAACCAATGTGGCATGGTTAACTTAAATGATAATTTATAATTTAAGCAAGGGGTGGAACAAGAAATTAATTTTCTGCATCAATTGGCGCCTGTTTATCAGTTTTTGATTTTTGTTCAAATTTAATTTTAATTGACTGTCAAATTTCTTAACTGAAAAAAAAATGAGAGGTACTTTTGCTTTAAACTCTTTATCAGTACTCGAGATCAAATAATAAGGCAATATGAAATAATTCACGTCATTCGTGAATCTTTTGGCATTTTAGAGATACTTTTTTCTTAATTTTACGTTAATTAGGGTAAGAGTAAGGGCCTGTTCACATAGGAGTCCGGTAGCGGAGCGTTAAAGGAAAGATGACGTTGAGACGAAAATAAACCAATCATAGGCGTTAAAAATTTCGTTGCTAATCGTTTGGAGGTTTGTCATTGGTTAAATATATTTCAATACTTTAATGACTCCTATGTGAACAGGCCCTAATTTTCGAAGAAAAATTGGAAAAATTTGTAAAAATCGAAACATTTATCCAGAAACCACGCTTCTGCCGGGTTGGATGGGGAAAGTTCGGTTTGGGAGGGAGAAAGCAGTCAAAGAAAACCCCCAAGCTGCAAGGCTTGAGGGGACCAGAAGCGCACCCAGGATTTAATCTTGGGGGAGGGGGCAAGTTGAACGGATAAAAATATTTATAATGCAAATTCAATATTCATAATGCAATTTCTATTTCTTTGGAGGGGAAGGGAGGGCCCCTTGGCCACCCCTTGGCCTGGGTGTGCCGTTGGAGGGGACTGTGATTTATGGGTGTACTGGCGCCTGGCGAGATAAGCTCAGAAGTTTTCTAAGTGCCTTTCAGCTGACAGGATGAAGATTTTAGAACTACAGACTAGATTTCATGCTTAGCTACGTGACTTTTTGGAATATCTGTATTGATCATTGGCTAATTTCTGGCTATCTTTTTCAACATAATTCATATATATATATTTCATAAATGTTTGTATATTTCATATATATTTGTATATTTCATATATTTCATATATATGTTAGTTCTTTTTGCTAACAAGGCTAACTTCTTCTTGCTGGAGAGTGGAAGATCAAAAGGGCAGTATACTTTCTTAAAACAATAACAAAGGTTTTATTTGAACATTTAGAACACTTAGCGGCTCGCCGTCAAACGTGCGACGCCATTCATTTCGCATCTCTCTCTCTGAGTACAGTATCGCAGTGCACATGCGCTTACATTCTTTTTGCGGTCTGTAACATGCTGTCATCTATTGACATAGAAAATTGATTACATTCGGGCATCCTGACTGAGAATTGCCCTCAATTCGTACATGGTTATAACACTACTAAAAATACAACTTAAACATAAAACACTTAAACATGCAACTTAAACAATTAGGAATAAAACGATGTACAAGGAAACAAAATAATATATGGTATTCAAAGTCTTTTGGATAACGTCCTAAGTGAGTCCTTCTTAAAGTTCAAGAGTCCTTAGGTAAAACTTAAAAAAAGAAAAAGAACTATATTACCTGATCTTCGGAGGTTGTTACCTGGTGATGATTTGGACTAAGTTAAGGTGGTTCAGGAGGTTCTGCACTGGGATCCTCGTTGTCTGAATCGTCATCGTCTTTATATTGAGATTTAGGCCATGGCTTGAGTTGAGTGACGTGAGCTGTGGTGGTGTAGAATCGTCCTTTCTGCTTTTCCTCCAGCTGAGTAACTCGGTATGTGTCGTTCGGCAGTATTTCTGTAATTATCAATGGTCCTCTATATTTCGCTTGAGTCTTCGTAGGTTCTCCTGTTGGTTTTGGTGGTCGTCTGACAACTACTATTTCTCCTGGTTCGTATGTCATAGTTCGACACCTTTTCTTGTCATAATCTTCCTTCATTTTTAGTTGCTTCTTTTCGATGTCTTTACGTGTTTTCTCTTGAATTTCTTTCGGGTCTTCCCATTTTTCTGCGTCTGCGTCTGCAACTTTCCTGAGGATACCATCATTGAATCTGGGCAAGTATCCATATAGCATCTCGAAGGGAGTTTTATTTGTGGTTTTGTTGACTACGTTGTTTAAATTTCTTTCAGTTTCTTTAATTCGTAAGTCCCTGTCTTTATGACGTTGGTCCTTCATTGACGTCGTTATTGTTGATAAGATGGTTCTATTAACTCGCTCTACCATACAATTTCCTTGTGAATGTTGCGTAGAATTTAAGGTATGAGGAATTCTGTTATCTTGGCAGTATTGTTCGAACTGACGAGAGGTGAAGCAAGTGCCTCTGTCGCTGACAATTCTATCTGGTAATCCAAATTCTTCAACAAAAGTTTTGAGAGCTTTTAAGACATGTAGCGATGAAGTATTCTTGACTGGAAAGAATCGTGTGAATCTGGTGAAGTTATCAATTATTACCAGCAAGTCTTGATTTCTTCGAGAACTTTTCACAAATGGATCCAGATGATCCATGTGTATAAGAGAGAAAGGTCGTTTTCCCTCTCCTAAATTTTTAATTAGAGCTAAAATTATTTCGAATCGAAATCTTGTTCTTTATCTCCCGCGTTTTCCACACATTTCTATTTTTTTAACATGCTATTGCTCGAAATGTTGTTTATAACATCCGGGCACCGAAATCTGTTATAGAACTTTGACGAAGAGCCCTTTTATTGACGAAGACAAATTTTATAAAAGTTATCTTTTATCAAAGTTGAGGTATTACACTGTCATATTTCTCGTCAAACTTCTTTTATAAAAGATCTTTGTCAAATAACTTTCATAACCTAAAAAAATAAAGAAAATCTTCAAAACGAAACTTAAAACGGGAGCGAAAAGCAATGAATGGAGAAAACAATACTATCAACAAGGATGGGACGCATAATTGGCGCTTTATTGCCGTTTTTTCGCCAAACCGCAAAGTTTCAGCTATAATACGTAAGTACCGATCCTTTTTACACGGAGTAATATTTAATCCCAACTTTTTAGCAACCAGGAATTACTCCAGCGACTGGTTATTTGTAGTACATACGTTTATGGCTAATCGCCGGGTAACTTTATAGTTTCGTATACTTTTCATTAAACAACTGCTACTTCCCGTGTTCAATAAAACACTAATGCTTATCTTTGCCTGGCGCAGATATTTGTCTGGCGTCGTCATTTCACGGTTCCCGTAAACATTTAGATTTTCGCTCCACGTCTCATTCGTTTTTCTGCAAAACTTGACCACGTGACCTCGCCCTCCACAACCAAAACAAGTCACTTCCCCCCCCCCCCCTTTCATTGCGTATCGAAGAACTAAATACTTTATGAGTTGCAGTTTCTTTTTCATTTAATTTACTTCTGCTGACGTTCGCGTTGTTCTCAAACCTGCTGGAATCGAACCAATTCAAATTACGATTACTATCCTGTAATTTAAATGCGGGTAGTATTTAAAATCATCACGATAGTTAGTATGCTTCGTATTTCTTATTTCGCTATTAGTTTTAATTCCTGATCGAACGTTTTCATAATCGTTCAGCATTTGGGCTAAATCATTCGCTTTAACAAACTTTGGCCAAGAATCAATGAAATGTTCACGCATCGTATTTGGGACTCGCTTTTTTAATTGATCTGTAATCATAAGTTCTTTTAGGGACTCAAAATCATTTACATTTAATCCTGTTAACCACTCATTAGAATAGGTGCGTAATTCAAAGACAAAATCAGTCCAATTGCACTTTACATCTTTAACACGGTTGACAAATTTTTGTCTAAAATTTTCGGGGCTTAGTTTATATCTCTTTAACAATAAATTCTTAACAAATTTATATTCATTTGTACGGAGGTGTACAATGTTTAAGAAATAAGCAAAATGGACTGTATGAGCAATAAGAATTTAATAGCGTGGCATTTTTTGCCAGAGGAAACTCCGCTTGTTGCAGGAGCTCCGTCTAGGACGGATACAGAGTTCATTCTGATTCTTACATGCCGCTAGAGGGCGAAGTGGGTGGAGGCGTTACGTCATACTACTTAACATACTCCCGCGTTGAAATTTTGAAAATTTCAAAATTCATACAGTAATACATAAAATTATTAAAAGAAGTATGCGAATGAAAAGTTAGCACAAAGCACATTACAATAATAAAAAATTAAGAAATATTATGCAGTATTGAAAAATACATTAAACATATACCTTATTTACAATAATCAAAAAGAGACTGATTATCATTTACAGGTAATAAACAAATTTGAGTGATGCCTCTTTTTACCACTCCATTAGCTGTTTTTATGTACACAACTCTAACAGCGTTGTCCGCACCTTTATAATTTATAAGGAAAGGACCACAAAAATCAATTCCGCAGTTGGAAAAGGTTGGGCTTTTAATGACTCGCTCCGCTAGTAAATTTTCCATTAACTGGTTTGAATTACTTGGTTTATTTCTGAAACAAATTACACAATCATTAACAATTTTTCTTGCCAGATTTCTGCCTCCTATGGGCCAAAATTCTTGTCTGACACAATGCAAGATTGATTGCGGACCTACGTGCAAGTTTTTCTTGTGGAAATATTCCATAATGATTTTAGTGAATCTATGCCTAGCGGGTAAAAGCTTTGGGTGTTTTGAATCGTCGTTCAGGTAAGAATTTTGTAATCGACCCCCAACTCGAAGAAGCTCATCTTGATCTAAAAAAGGATATAAATTCCTTACCTGACTCCACTTCAAGTCCTTGTTATGTTTTAAACAATTAATTTCGTAGATAAAAGTTGCGTGTTGAACTAATTTAACTAAATGATTAGCCGTACTCATGACTTCTTCAGTTGTTAACTCACCTACCTTTCGATTCTTAGGAAATTTGACATTATGTATAAATCTGCAAACAGAACTAAAGATATGTACAAGTTTAGAAAAGCTGTTACTAATTTTTAAAAAGTCGTCAATGAAGCTGTTAGTAGTGTTAGCAACTAAGACAGGATTATATGCAGTCTTTAGTTCTTTAGAATAATCATTATCAGTCATGTTAATAGGTTCCTTAGAAGTTGGAATGTCCGAATTTAAAAATGAAGTCCACCACATAGAGTTCTGTAGAAGATTAGTTGCACCAGTTCCTCTGGATAGGGCATCAGCAGGATTGGTTTCAGAAGAAACGTGTCTCCAATCATAGTCAGGACACAGTTCGTTAATTTGTTTAACTCTGTTGGACACAAAGGGTTTAAGTCTTTCATAAGGAGTTTTTATCCAAGCTAAAGTTATCATAGAGTCCGACCACAGGTACACATGATGGAATTCAACTTGAATGATAGAGATGATCTTTGCGACTAGACGAGCTAGTAGCAATGCCGCACATAGTTCCAGCCTGGGTATTGTTAAGATTTTTATCGGAGATACTCTCGATTTAGAACACAACAGTGTTGTTTGCTGATGTCCTTGGCTGTTTTTTGAGCTTACATAGATTGTTGCTCCATATGCCCGTTCAGATGCATCGCTGAATCCATGTAATTCAATTATGATGATATTTGTAATGATCACATACCTAGGAATTTTCACTTGATTTAAAGCGGGAAGTTCGGTTAAGAATTTAAACCATTCTTTCATATCATCAGGAGGAATTGGATCAGACCAATTTAACTTTTCCCTCCACAGATTTTGTAGAAATATCTTGGCCTTTGTAATTACTGGTCTAATAAGACCTAGCGGATCAAACAGGCGTGCTATAGAAGATAGAACATCCCGTTTTATGAAGCTTGCTTTAGTCTACATTAACCTTAAAGGTAAAATTATCGGCATTACATGCCCAAAGCATACCGAGAGTTTTCACAGGATCAGAATCTGAGGAAAAGTTATATTCAGCACCTTTACTGTCATTTAACAAGTTTGGGTGGTTGGATACCCATTTATGTAACTGCATGCTACCTTTGTTCAATACATTTATTAACTCAAATTGTAAGAAAATTGTGTCTCTTAAATTGTCTGAACCTGACAAAATGTCGTCCACGTAGACGTCGGTAAGTAAAACTACGGACGCACGAGGATATTACTTCTGCTCATCCTCAGCTAAAGCCTTTATAGTTCTAGTCGCTAAATACGGGGCGCATGCTGTCCCGTACGTAATTGTACGCAATCTGTAAGTTTCAACAGGGGAGCACTGACTTGATTTCCACAAAATTCTTTCAAAATCTCTATCCGATTCTCCGACAAGAATTTGCCTATACATTTTAGTAATATCTGTACTAAATACATATTTATGTGTTCGGAAACGAGCTACTATTGAAAATAGATCCTGCAGAACAAGTCCACCATTCAGTAATATGGAGTTGAGACTTATTCCATTCTTGCACTTGGCTGATGCATCAAAGACGACGCGAAGAGGGGTAGAAATGCTCTCTGGGCGGAAAACTGCGTGATGCGGGATGTAATAAATTTCACTACAGTTCTCGCAGTCTGAAACCTTTTCCATATGATTTAACGCAAGATATTCATCTATAAATGTCTTATATAAAGTGGACATAGTTGGATATTTGTCCAATTTCTTCCAAAGGGAATTTAGACGTCTTTCCGCCATTTTTTAGACTCTCCTAAACTAGAACGTTTACCTTCCTTGATGGGCAATCGTACATTAAATTTTCCTCTATCATCTCTTTTGTGAGTGGTAACAAAATGTTGCTCACAATACTCCTTTTCAAATGTTTGAGACTCATTATTTGCACCATCCCCCGGAAAGGATTCCATCTCAAAGAATTTTTGACAGAAAGTTCTAAAGAATCTCTTTCTTAAATATGAATAAGACCAGTAAAATTGTGAGAAGCTGCATTTTCCACAGTCCCGGCAACCAAATAGCCGAAAACACTGTTCTAAAGCATCAAATTATTATCATATGATTTGAATTTTTCAGCCTTAAGCAGTTCAAATAATATCTCACAACCTATGAGTAGATTAATTCTACTTGGGACATAGAATGTATTGTCAGCATGTTTTATTTTGTGAGGGATATATACGCGAGAAATATCAATCTTTTTTACAGGCGTTATTCTGTGATTTTAGGTAGCACAAGGAATGATAATGCTTTTGAAAAGCTGCCCTCATCGTTTGAAATTTTTGCTGTTACTTTATTTTTCACAAAATATTCTCTTCCACTTATGCCTGAAGTGGATGAATTGCATTTTTCTTTCTTTAATCCCAAAACATCTGCTACTTCCTGTGTACAAATTGATACTGAACTTCCACTATCAAGAATTTCCTTTACCTTTATTTTTTCGCCAAATGAGTTCTCAATAAATAACATTGTAGTGCATAAAAGGCTGCTCGAAGCTAAACAACACTGCTTGACATCTGCCGATAATGTGGCGCCTATGGTTTTGTCTGGCGTGAGCAAATGAAATGATGACTCATTTTGAGCGGGAACTGACCTAGAGATATTTATCGTGTCAGAATACGGAATGTTTTCACAGTTTTGATTTGAATGTATTGCGATATTTGACGGGGCGGGATACTTATGAAGGAGTGTATGGTGATTTGTCGGTTTACAAACGAAACAAGAACTTTTCGAATTGCAATTCGATAACATGTGAAAGGCGCTTAAACAGTTATAACAAAGTCTATGTTTTTTAACCAGATTGACTCTATCTTCCAGTTTCATTTCTTTAAATTTCTCACAGTGATATAATGCATGGGCTTTGGTTTTACAAACTACACACATCTGAGGCGATTTATTAGATTTAACGAAAAGGGATTTGAATCGTTCGGAATTTGGCTTGGTTGAGATGTTAATATGAAAGCTGTTTAGAATTTGACACTATCTTTCTAAAAATTCCAAAAATGCATCGAAATCTGGTACATCGTTATCCTTCAGAGTTAATTCAAAATTTTTTCGCGTTTCGCGGTCTAATTTGTCAAGAACAATATTCAATAGTAAAGCGTTAGAAAATTTGTCTCTTTCGAAATTCAAAATTTTCAGTGAACTAAGATTTTTGTTTATATTATCCAACAAGTTTCGAAGCTCTTTGGCTGACTCATGTTTGATAGATTGAAGATTTAGAATGTTTCTCATGTGACAGTCGACGATGATCCTTTGGTTTTTTTACCTAAGCTTTAGTGCTTTGAATAGGGAAACGTAAGGGCCTGTTCACATAGGAGTCCGTTGCGTTGCGTTAAGGAAAAGATGACGTTGAGACGAAAATAAACCAATCATAGGCGTTAAAAATTTCATTGCTAATCGTTTGGAGGCATATGATTGGTTTATTTTCGTCTCAACGTCATCTTTACCTTAACGCAACGCTACGGACTCCTATGTGAACAGGCCCTAACTGTCATCTGAGGTTTCTATAATTTTTTAATCTCCCTTTAGTGACCCACGTAGATAGTGAAGCTTTTCGTTTTCAGAAAGCTCTGAATTTTCGCCAATTAGACTAATAAACTGACTTTTAAACAAGTTCCATTCCTCGAATTTTTCGTTAAAAATAGGAAAAGGAATTTTTGGAAGTTTTATTGACATTCTTTTCAGCTGATCATTGTTAATAGAATTCGAATCATGAGTAGAATTGTCAGAATTTTGATTTAGATAAGCGGAATTGTTCTTGCTGATTCTAAGTTTATTGATCAAGGTTTTCAGACTCACCTCTGAATTTTGAAACTCCTCATCTAGCTGCGACAACATTTCCTCAGTTTCTTCAAAATTCTTTTCGCTGACTACTTTATAATATTCTTATTTTAGAACTTCGAATTTTTCTTGAAGCTTCGAAATTACATCCAACTGAGCCTGCAGTTCGGCGACATCATCGCTATCTTCACATATTGTGTAGAGACTATAAACCCTACTTTCTTATTTTAATTATTAGGTAAGTAAGTTCCACTTACCTTCTGAGTTCGTGCTAAGGGCCGCTGGCTCTCAAATCCAGTTCTGTTGTTCAGACATTTAAATCAGACTCGAAATCATTCTACAACTAACAATTAAACGAACATTTAATAATACGTACACGTTACATTTACTACAAACTACACTGACAATTAAACAAAGGCGTTACACATTAAGATTATACGAGTTCTCTCTATCTTCATTCAGTCCCATTACGGTTCTGTCCCGTTTCTATCTCGCTTCTCTCGTCCTATGTTGTCAAGACGTTCGCGCCCCCTATCGGTCTGCTGGGCTGTCGGAACATCCTCCGGCCCCGAAAGACGAATGTTCTTTCCTAAGGTTAGTTCCAAAGGAAACAATAACTGCACAGGCCTTCTGATTTCTTTGCCATTCGGCAGACGAACAGCACAGGCACGGACTTTCTTGTCCCGCCCGACAAATGTTTTGATGACACGTCCCATCTTCCACATCAGCCTAGGCAATTTTTCCTCGTGGACCAGCACTAATTCTCTTTCTTGTAAGTCGGAACCCTTACCGAGCATTTTGTTGTGATGTGCAGATCTTAAATCCATTAGGTATGTATGTTTCCACACCTTCCAAAGTCTCTGAGTCATTAACTCTTGGTGTTTCCACCGTCGATGAAAATTTGTAGGAATGATGTGAGTCGCTGTCTGATATGATGGTAATGACAACAATCGTCGACCAATGAGAAAGTGTCCTGGAGTCAGAGGTTCTGGCTCTGCTTGATCGGAATAAACGAACGTCAGTGGTCTAGAGTTTAGTATAGCCTCAACTTCTAAAAGAACAGCTTCTAACTCTCGGTAGGTCAAGGATGATCGCCCTAAAATTCTTCTTAAGCATGTTTTTATTGATTTGACTACCCTCTCCCAGAAACATCCCCACCATGCTGCTTTTTCAATGATAAATTTCCACTGTATTGCTTTCTGAGAAAAATAATCTTGTGCTCCCTTCATGCTTTGGTTCAGGAGATCAATTTCTTTTTTTGCAGTTTTGAACGTCTTCGCGTTATCCGAAAAAATAACTTTACATAATCCTCGTCTGGCGATAAAACGTCGGAAAGCTAGCAGGAATGTTTCTGTGGTCATGTCAGATGTCAGCTCTAGATGAACCGCTCGAGTAACAGCACAAGTGAATAAGAGTACATAACCTTTTACGTGATCCTTTCCATCTTTAACATACAACGGACCAGCGTAATCAAGTCCAGTGATCTCGAAAGGGAATGCTTCTCGACAGCGATCTGGGGGGAGTGGTGACATGTCTTGTTCTATTAGTTTGACTCGAAATTTCTTACTAGTGTGGCAGTTGTATAGCACATTTTTAATTTTCTTTCGGGATCTCAATAACCAGAAATTTTCTCTAATTTGACATAAAGTGTCTGCTATTCCTCCGTGTCCTACTATTTTATGGTTATACATTATAATTAAATCGATGAAATGCTCTTTATCGGGTAGCACGATTGGGTGTGCTTCTCTAAACTGTAAATTGGAATTTTGGAGTCTTCCACCAACCCTGACGATACCGTCTTCATCAAGGAATGGATTTAGAGTCTTTATTCTGGATTCTGGTCGCAATGGTTTGTTTTCCTTAAGGCTTGTAATTTCTTCCTGGAAATGTTCATTCTGTATACGCTTTATCCAATATTTCTCTGCTGACTCAATTTCTTCCGTTGTCAATAGTCCAGATAGTTTAGTTGAGTTTCTGAGATTATTCAGATATCTCAAGCACCAAGCTGTAATTCGGTAAATTTTGGTTAAGTTGCTATAATTTTGAATCTGGAATAGATCATCAGTTGAATGGGTAATGCATGCATTGGTGGTTGTTTCCTTGTATGATTTTCTCAATTCTTCATCTATGCATTCTGAGCTGTCTACTTCAATTTCTTCTGGTGCTAAGATATTCTCTTCACTTTCTTTAAGCCACGCAGGCCCTGTCCACCACAAACTATTATTTTCAAGATTTTCGATTTTCTCTCCTCTACTCAATAAATCTGCTGGATTCTCACTTCCTGGACAATTCCTCCATGTCTCTGGTGGAGCATTCTTCTGTATTTCAATAACTCGATTCTTTACGAATGGTTTCCATTTCTTTGGATCGCTTTGTATCCAATGTAAAATAATTTTTGAATCAGTCCAGAAGTGTTTCACTAGCTTCAAATCTTTAAAGGCTTTCTCGACATATTTTACCAATCGAGATCCAGTTAATGCTCCCATTAATTCCAAACGTGGAATAGATAACTTCTTCAACGGAGCTACTCGAGACTTTGGAAGTTACAAAACTTGTATGAAATCTTCCGTCCACTTCGTATCTCAAATACAAAACAGCGCCATAAGCCTTCTGGCTTGCGTCACAGAAGCAATGAAGATGGATGAGGTTCTGGATATTCGCCTTTCGGATACCTTCGAATTGGTGTCTATGTATTTCGATATTAGAAATAAAAGATATTTCATCACACCAATCTTTCCACGGTATGAAAAGTTCTTCGGGCAGTGCAGCTTCCCAAAGTATGCCACGTTTCCATATTTCTTGCAAGAGTATTCTTGCTTTAATAGTAAATGGATTCAGGAACCCTATCGGATCGTACAGCCTTCCGATGATACTCAAAACTTCACGTTTTGTAACTTCAGTTCTGCATTTCTCGTTTTCCTTTTCTATACCCTTAACATCTATAGAAAATGTGTCCTGCGATTTGTTCCACAGGTAACCTAAAACCTTACAGTAGCTTGGTTCATCTACTACATCGTCTTCTAAGTTCCATATTCTTTGCACTGTTTCGTCATTCGTTTTCCACTTACGCATGTTGAAGTTCCCTTGCTTCATTAAGTCCTTGATAATTACACAAAATCTTAGTGCTTCATCCGCTGTATCAGTTCCTGCTATTAGATCATCGACGTATAAACTTTCCTTTAGTAAAGCGACTTCTTTTGGATATTGTATTTGATACTTTTCAATGTGTACCTTAAGTGTTGCACCGAGTAAAAATGGACTAGACTTTGCCCCAAATATTACTCGAGTCATTCTAAGTGCTTTCGGTTCGGAATTGTCCAAGTCATCTTTCCACAAGAACTTAACTGCGTCCCTGTCTTTTTCGGCAAGGGAAATTTGTAAGAATGCTTGTTGTATATCAGCAGTGATAGCTATTCGGTTCTCACGGAATCTTAGAAGTAAGTGCAAAATTTCTGGATACATATTGGGACCTATGTCCAGACAGTCATTGAGTGACATGCTATTTTCTGCGTGTGACAACGCGTCGTAAACCACTCTTAACTTGGTGGTATCCCTATCTTCTCTTATCACTGCCTGATATCTTCTCTTATCACTGCCTGACTACTGACCAATAAAAATCTGCTCCCAAAAGTAAAGATATTTTCAAACTTTCATTTTTCCTATTAAAATTTTCTGTTAATCGTATTCCTTTCTTTTTACATAATTCTGTAATTTCATACCCAGGCAACTGAATAGAAGCTTCACTAATTACAGGTGTAACCAAAGCTTCAATTTTCACATTTAGGTCATTCTCTTCAATACTCTGTAAAACTAAGTCAACGCGATTTATCTTTTGTGCGGTGGAACATGAACTACCAAATCCGAATATTTTTATTTCTTCCTGCCCAACGATCGGCAAATCTAGCTTCGCATAAACATCATTAATAAGAAAACTTCGTTGAGAACCTAAATCAAGAAGAACTCGCACGTTCTGTGAGCGACCTGTCATTTTGTTTATTATTCGAGCTCTAACAGTTTGTAATAAATAGGACGCACAGCTTTGTGTTTTGATTTCTGTAACTGACGAGACTACAGTCTCCTTCAAAGCATCCTCGTTTGTCGGCGCCAAGCAAAAGGCCGTATTATGATTATCCCGGTTGCAATTTTTACATTTTATTTTCTTTTCACACTTTGAAGCAATATGGTACTTCGCTAAGCACTTGAAACATCTGCCTGCATTACGTAACGAATTCCTTTTTTCATCTACGCTCATCGAACACTGGTCGGGCGTATGTTCTTTGCTGTTGCAGAATAAGCATTTTCGGTTTACTGTGTTTACATTTAATGACGCCGCGGCGGCAGATTATTTCTTTCGAATCTATTCGTAATTTCTTTATGCCGTGGATAAATGAATTTCGATACAGGGGTTGGAAAAGTTTTACTTTGTTTCTGTACGCTTTGAGAAAATGTTTGCTCGCGTGACTCTATTTCTTTCCTCAAATAATTAAGAATATCTGTAATTGAAGTTTCACTTTCGGAATCCTTTTTACGGTTAAATTCTAGAACTAAATCCTTCGGTATTGCTTTAAGTAGAAGAGGACACAATAAACAACCATATGAGTCTGCAGTAACTTTAAGACTTTCTAAACTTCTTATTTGGATTTCTAAGTTATCATACAAATTTCTTAAAGCTTTTAGATCATCCGATCTTCTAACGGGTTCTATATTTAATAGGTTATTCATAAAAGCTGATATCAAATTTTCCCGCTTCCCAAATCGATCCGTAAGGATTTTTACCGCTTTAGTATAATTTTCAGCTATCAATGGCAAACCCGAAATAGATGTTAGAGCTGAATCAGTCAGTAATGTTTTCAAATAATTAAATTTTTCAACTTCTTTTAGGGTTTCGTTATCATGAATGGAAGACTGGTACTGTGCCCAAAAATTTTGCCACTCGCGAACATCTCCTCTGAATTTATTGATGGATAGTTTGGGGAGATTTACACCAAAAGAATTAACCTTTTGATTCTTATCTGTAACCTCATTAATCTCTATTTGTTCTTTCGAGTTTGAAACGTCCTGTTTCGATTCGTTAGTTGCATGTAATTTTCTTATATATCGGGTTACTTTGGATTTTCATAACACAATGTCATCTCTATATATCATAGTACTATCAATTTCTTTATCCAGTTCTTTTTCATCTTTAATTAACCCACAAATTTCTTTATCGATTTCAATTAGTTGTTTTTCTTTGTCAATTAGCAGAGCTAAAGAATCCTCAATTGCGGGATCTTCATTATTAAGTTCTATATTTTCTTTAATCGTGTTTATTAGTTTCGTTACAGAGGCGCGAAGCGTTCCTCTGTTCTTAGAGAGAACTTTAATTTTATCCATTTTAAGAACCAAGCGGCCCCACGTTGGGCGCCAAAATTTTATGTGTAGAGACTATAAACCCTACTTTCTTATTTTAATTATTAGGTAAGTAAGTTCCACTTACCTTCTGAGTTTATGCTAAGGGCCGCTGGCTCTCAAATCCAGTTCTGTTGTTCAGACATTTAAATCAGACTCGAAATCATTATACAACTAACAATTAAACGAACATTTAATAATACGTACACGTTACATTTACTACAGCGTGGCTAATAAATACTGTGACAAATATCGAATCATTTAATTACACACAGATGAAATAGAAAATGGAAAATACAACAATATTATGAACATTATACACGAAAGTTTACCATGAAATAATTTTACTCGAATCTACCGCCATCTTTATCGATTACTAAAGATAATCTCTTACGCCACTGTCCTATTGCGGCACGAATCATTTTATGAGGTAATTTGTCCCATTCACTCCGTATTGATGCTTTGAGGGAGTCCAAATTTCTGTGCTGCTTAGCATTTACTTTAGACTCTAAAATCCCCCAAATGCAATAGTCTAAAGGATTTAGATCTGGTGAAGAAGGTGGCCAATCTTCTTGCTTGATAAACTTCGGGCAATTGGCATGGAGCCATTCCTGTGTTGTTTTGGATCGGTGGGACGGTGCAGAATCTTGCTGAAATATCCAATTCTTTTTGGGATACAATCTGTTAGCATGTGGTAATAAACGTGTAGCCAATACTTCCTGTTTGTAATATTCAGCATTGATTTTTACCCCTTTATCAATGAATTTCAGAGGCAGTTTTCCATTGTGTGACACTGCAGCCCAAACCATAACAGAATTCTTGTTCTGAAAGCGTTTAACAGTTCGAAGTTTTTCAGGTATATCCGCGAAGGTTGCTGAATATACAGCATCATTTTTAACATTATAACTTTGTTCTGTACAAAACAGCTTCTCATCAGAGAAAATTATTTTTTCAACACTTTTGCTACCGTGCCGGTTCAGTAATTTCTTACATCTTTGTAACCTTTTTACTATTTGTGCAGTAGTCAAACCTTGAACTTTTCTTTTGCGATAAGGGTGAAAACCCAGGTCTTCATTTATGATAAGTTGCATAGTTCTGCGACTGATGTTCTCTTCTGCAGCCATTTTATTTGCAGAACGTTGTGGATTTCTTCGTATCTTTTCACGAATTCTTTTGATACGTTCTTTTGTACGAACAGTGCGTGGACGTTCGGACCTTGGTCGATCTTTACAGCTATTGGTATCCAATAATCGATTTATAGTCCTATATATAAACTTCCTATTAAAACCAAGGCATTTTAATTGCTTAAATATTTTACCTGCAGAAAATCCACGATCAAAAAGCTGTTTAACCATTAACCTTTTGGCTTCCATCTTTAAAAATATTCTACATGTTTTAATTTAAACAAAAATCGTCTGCGTTTACAAAAAGTTGCCAACCACACAAATAGATAGATAAATTGTTTTTCCAAACGATTAAAATTAACTCTTATTTTTTGGAGTGTTACAGTATTTATTAGCCACCCTGTACAAACTACACTGACAATTAAACAAAGGCGTTACACATTAAGATTATACGAGTTCTCTCTATCTTCATTCAGTCCCATTACGGTTCTGTCCCGTTTCTATCTCGCTTCTCTCGTCCTATGTTGTCAAGACGTTCGCGCCCCCTATCGGTCTGCTGGGCTGTCGGAACACATATATTAATCTTCTTCAACTGTCCCTTTATATTACCGCGTTTGCGATTTAGGGCCTGTTCACATAGGAGTCCGTTGCGTTGCGTTAAGGAAAAGATGACGTTGAGACGAAAATAAACCAATCATAGGCGTTAAAAATTTCATTGCTAATCGTTTGGAGGCATATGATTGGTTTATTTTCGTCTCAACGTCATCTTTTCCTTAACGCAACGCAACGGACGCTTAGGGCCTGTGAACAGGCCCTAAGCGTTGTAATGACTGATTCTGTAGTCATTGTTCTTAAGTTTAAAACTAGGTAAAATTTAATGCACTGGTAAACCCTCCGGCTCGACGGACCAAAATGTACGGAGGTGTACGATGTTTAACAAATAAGCAAAATGGACTGTATGAGCAATAAGAATTTAATAGCGTGGCATTGTTTGCCAAAGGAAACTCCGCTTGTTGCAGGAGCTCCGTCTAGGACGGATACAGAGTTCGTTCTGATTCTTACATGCCGCTAGAGGGCGAAGTGGGTGGAGGCGTTACGTCATACATTATTACTTAACACATTAGTTTCCTGTTCTGATTCTCTCGCAATTAACTGAGTAATTTCAAGAGGCAATAGCCCTAATAAGTGTGTTACATAGTCACTCTCCATAAGTCCTACTCGTTTAGCTTGCCTTTCAAATAATACCAAAAAAGAAGCTATATCTCCGTCTTTTAAGTCAAATTTCTGCATTAAATTCCTCAAATCTATAGAGTTTTTCTTTACTTCTGGTACACTAACATTACCTTCAGCCTGAGAAATTATCTTATTCTGATTCTCGATTTTTAATTTCTCCAATTCAAAAGCATGTTGTTGTTCAATTTTATGTAATTCCTGTTCATCTATCTTATTCTGATTTTCAATTTTTAGTTTCTCTAATTGCAAAGCTCGTTAAAATTCAAATTTTTGTGTTTCCTGTTTCACTCTTTCGTCAACTAATCCTCCTAACACTTCTTTAACAAACGGTTCATCATAGTTTTTATTTTTGGTTATAATATCCTTCAAAATAACTATTGTACTAACGGTAGGGACAGATTCACCCAACTCAAACGTTAACTGAGTAAGATCACACTTTTTATATCTGCCCAAGTAGTCCATTTTTGAGTAATACAAAAATTCAAAATTACCTTGTTCGTTGCCGTTGTCAGGGAGTTCTTTTATCGCACTTATGATTATTGTTAGTTCTTTTTGCTAACAAGTATAACTTCTTCTTGCTGGAGAGCGGAAGATCAAAAAGGCATTATACTTTCTTAAAACAATGACAAAGGTTTTATTTGAACATTTAGAACACTTAGCGGCTCGCCGTCAAATGTGCGACGCCATTCATTTCGCATATTTCTCTCTGAGTACAGTATCGCAGTGCACATGCGCTTACATTCTTTTTGCGGTCTGTAACATGCTGCCATCTATTGACATAGAAATTTGATTACATATATTTGTTTGCAAGAAACTGCCACATACAAAGTACAACAACATTGTTAAAATATTTTTTCATAGCAATTTCGAATCCAACGGTATAAAATATGGCAAAAAAACATGAAAAAGATGCTGTGGCCGAACTGAACAAAATTAAAATCAAAATAAAGCCTAGTGGGCTATTTATCGACGAAAAACATATTAGATCGACAATTTTATCGCTGTCGTAATTTTGTTGTTTTAATATAAACAACTTTTCAGGTATTTAGAGCCTTATCACTGGTTAAACAGTGAGAACACGGAATGCGCTATGAAATAAAGGAAAAAAAATTCAGGTAGTCTCTTCTAACGAAACTACCACGGGTTATTAACGTAGGATTACTTAGGCCTGTTCACATACGTGCTCGTCACGTCCGCCGTGTTGGGCACCTCCGCAATGGCGCCCCATGTTATTCTCCCATAGGACGGAAAAACAAATATTAATATCTCTTAAACTAATGAATATTATTTCTCTGCACGTCCTGAAATCGATAAAGGAGTAAAAAATACCTTACCCCAAAAATTGAGGAATGTGATTTCGTACAAGAATAAGAGCTGAAGGTGTTTTAAAATGTCATTCCTCTAGGCCTTTCGCTGTGAAAGAAGGGCTTAGAGGAAGTGGTACTCTCGAAATCTTTTATTTCGTGTTTGTGAATAGTTTTTTATGTTGTTTCTGTCTATGTGGATATTCTAACATAATCTAAGATGAATTGGTAAGTAAATTTCATTCCCAGTCACACTGATTTATCCCTAGTGCCATTGTATTTACAATTTGAATGTGGCGCTGATGGTAAGGGTATTAAAATGTCACTTTTGATAAAAATTATTACTGTATAAATACGTATATATCTTATTGTTCATTCGATTTGCCTGAAAAGTATGGTAACATACTTAAAGCAGCATAATCCACTTTGCAGTATTAAAGGGTTCTTGAAGTTGATATATTGTTAGTATAGGACACTTTATTGTTTTTGTTTTTAATGTTTCCTATGACTGGCGTACATTTTTGTAGATTTCTACTGAGAAAGATGGCTCTGAGACGAAAATAAACCAATCATAGGCGTTAAAAATTTTGTTGCTAATCGCTTGGAGGTTTGTCATTGGTTAAATATATTTCAATACTTTAAAGTTTCCGCTACCGGACTCTTATATGAACAGGCCCTTATCGTTCCTTACGTCATTTTTTTTTGTATAATAAAATTCCTACATACGAAGAGAAGGATGAGTGATAACCCTATGCAGAATAGGTCGATGGTATGAAAAATAAGTTACATATGTCAGAAAATCGGGGGTAATGATAGAATAAAAAAAGGTAGCGCGTGCCATCTAGGGGTAGAAAAATTGTGCAATTCGAAATTAACAATTCGCATGAAGCGGAGATCTTAAATCTTGAAAATGGTACCAAATTTATTGATTTTGATTAAGTATGAAGGAAGAAATAGGGATAAAAAACCCTTAGAAATAATATTCTGCCACTCTTGATTTATAACTCGCGACGACGGTTTTAGCGCCTGAAATTTTGCTTTACTGTGGACCGTTATGGAGGAACGTAATCCTGCGTTAAAAACCGTGTCGTAGCAGCGCCCGCTCAAACGGTTACGTCGCCCCGGACAAAAAGACAAATTGCCCCCCCCCCCTTAAGAATATGCATATTTTTTAAATAAAGGTACATATTTTTTATTTTCAATAAAAATCAAATCATTTCATTTAAATAATAATAAAAGCATATATTTAGAAAGAAACTTATAACATTGATAATCAAGCAGTACAAAACAGAAGAAATTAAGAAATATCTGTACCTAACCACAAATTGTTGACCATATAGTTTTTTACATTTTTAAATGCTATTAAAAATGTGTATTATTGCACAAACAATCAAAATGCCATTATTTTGAAAATAAAACAAGGTAACATCGACTACGCTAAAATCCCAAAAAAACTTTTTTTTTTTACTTTCAGTTCTGCAAAAATTTGTATTATATCTTTTAAATTTACTTGATCAGAAATTTTATGCTCAATTGCTAAAGTGGCCAAACCATTCAGACAATTTTGTGTAGTAGTCGAACGTAAAAAGTTCTTAATTAAATTTAACTTAGAGAAACCCCTTTCACCACTTGCTGCAATTATTGGTATCGTTAGCAATATTCTCAAAGCAATAGTAAGGTTTGGGGCAAAATTTAACTTTGTAATTAAGCTCAGTACATTGCTTAAGCATTCTTTTTTGCCCCAAAGCGCAGATACTGCTGAAATTTCCTCTGCTAATTCTACCCCATTTATGTCAACAGAATCACCATCAGTTAAAATGCATTCTAAATTCTTACAGTGTTTTAGTAGCATTTCTTTTGACATAGTATTTAAATCGTATATATTATATAAGAATTGAAAATAGGTACTATGATTACCAAGTTGCTCAAATCTAGCACCTAGTGCATCTAGTGCTTGATCGATTGTAAAATAAAAATAAAAAAATCTATTTTAAATTTTTCTTTTGGATCTTTGATGGGTCCATCTCGTGCTTCATATGAGAAGTTCCTTTATCTTCTTTTAACACGGTGTCATGTTATTGTTGATCCAAAATTAGCCTCCACATCAATTTCGGTAGCAAGTTCTTTTGCATCAATAATAGTTTCATCAAAGGACGAATCCGATCGAAGATTCTTAAAAAATATTTTGCAGCTTTGTAAAAGATCAAGTGCAGAGGGTAGATCAAAATCTTTTGTTTGCCTCAACTTGCCTATTGGATAAATGGAATTTGGTATTTTATGCCAAATAACTAATGAACACAAAAACTTAAATTGTTTAATACAATTTTATAAACCCGAGGCCTCGTCACTTATTAAATTATCAATTTTTTGGTTTTCGTCAATGGTTAGCAAGGCGTCGTATACATCTCCCAAATGGAATCTCAAAAGTTTTAAGGCCTCTATCCTACTCTCCCATCTAGTGTCATTCACTGGTTTCAAAGTTAAACCTTGAACGTTTTAAAAGTATTGCCCATCGAAAAGTAGATGCCTAAAAAATATAATATATTTTTTGGACCATGTTGAAGAAATTAGCGGCTTCCAAGGATGTTTTTGCCATATCATTAACAACAAGATTGAGAGAGTGACTACTACACGGAACATAGAATGCTCGTGAATTATATTGTTTAATTCTAGATTGCACTCCTGCTTTATTGCCCCTAATATTGGACCCGTCGTCGTATCCCTGGCCTCTGATATCCTGCAAATTTAAACCCAAGTTATTAGACATAAACAATATAAATTTAAGTTTAGACATAAAGAATATAAATACGCTACGCACTATAAATTTTTAGCGAACGAAAAAAATCGATATCTGAAATTTTCTATTAATTGGGTATTTAACACATCAATCCCCCCAATTCAATGTAACGTTTTAGCTCTTTAGCTAGTTAGCTCTTTAGCCGATCCGTATTAAAGTGCCCAAAAAGAGCGAAATATACGGTCGCCTGTTAGCTAACGCTTGCTAGGTGGTTTCTCTGGTGGTGTTTTTGTTTTGATTAAGGTTTCGACTAGTTTCTACTATTTTGAAGTTAGTAATTAACTCTTTCTTGTATTTTTGAATATTCCAAATTATATTTATTTAGCAGTTACGTAAAATACGTTATAAATATGAAATTATCTTTTGTTACGAGCACTTTAAAAAATTTTCATGTTTACCGTTATGTATAATGATTTAGAAATTTACAGTAGACATTATGGTATTAGTGATTAGTATAATGATTTGAGAATTTCTGTAGCTTTAACCGCTTTCGCTTGTGTTGTAAAATGGACGAGTTATATACAGTTCGCACACACAAACGAAATATAGATTTTAACTATCAAACATTTGATCTCTTCTCAGTTTAGATATCCCTAGTGAAAGAGCACAGAAGAATTTTAGAAAATACGTTTAATTAATCATTCTCCGTGCTAAAGAATGAGAATTGTATCAATCACCAGAAACTTAGTAATAACACTACAAAATATTTGTATCTAAGCTGGAAAGCATTTTAAAAATTTACAATCCTCTTCCCAGACAAATTACAAGCTTCAAGCCCAATACCTGTTCCCTGGAAATTAAATTTTTGATGTATATAAAATGGGTTGTTCTTCCTGGCTGTTGCTCTTTTTTAATAAAAACCATAGTGAATATTGATTTTTCCCATTTATTACTCTTTTACATAAAAGGAACAATTTTATCTAGTATGTCTGTGAAGAAACTGCTCTCCCATGTGTGCAATAATTGTTTTATTGTGTTAAATTTTGTCAGTGTGTAATTGAATACTTACCTAGAAGAAACTTTTTTTTCAATCTAAAAAAAGTACAGCTATAATATGTCTTTAAGTATGATTTTCATGAGCACAACATTAATTTCTGTTTGTTTCAATTTTATAAAATGTGGTTAATTCCAGTTTCCAGGACTTTACTTTTTTTTCTTCTTTTTTAATATATAAACAAAATTTAAGTGTTAGAAAAAGTCATGCCTTTTCAAAAGCAGTTACTAAGATTAAATTTTACAATGCACAAGCTGATTCCTGACCTGATATAATGTTCTATTAAAAATTAATCAAACTATAACTAAAATCAAATTTGGCTTAGCTATGGGTCTTGAAATTTCAGCCAGGACTATGAAATTTGGTACAAACCATGTTTCTGTAACTGTTATATTTATAATGTGATTCAATCAACTACTTGTTGGTTGTTCTCTGTGTATTTCTTCACAAAATTCTAAAATATTTGGGAAATTGTATTTTTTTTCTGCATAACTGCAAAATTTAAGGTAACTTGAAATTTTAAATTTTTATCGCCACAAATTGAATAAAATATAGTAACTTAACTATGTAGTACTTCATTACTTTATCTTTTAAATATTGCTTATTTGCACCTAGTATAACGAATGAAATGAATACCTTAAAATTATATATTTGTTGCATAGCTATGAACGAAAATTAATGATAGTCGACCAAAAAAAAATATCAATTGTATTCCATTGTACTTAATTGTACTAATTGAATTATGGATTAAATTACTGAATTCCTGACATAGAAAAAAGATTACTGCAGAAATTAATTACATTTAATTTTGTTTGACTGTTATATTTATAATGTGATTCAATCAACTGCTTCTTGACTGTTGTTCTCTGTGTGCTTCTTAAGAAAATTCTAAAATATTTATGAAATTGTATTTTTTTTCTGCATAACTGCAAAATTTAAGATAACTTGAAATTTTGAATTTTTATCACCACAAATCTCTCTATTCTAAAAAAAAGTAACTGGCGCTGCCGCAGCCGCCGCCGCGGCTGTCAAAAGCTTGTCACGCTATCTCCTCCGAAACCGCTGGGGGTATGGGGTCGAGACCAATACCAATCGATGCAGAACAATGTGGGGAAGAAAGTAAGACATGTCTCATATTCGTCGGACTTTAAGTTTTTTTTTATTTTATGTTTTGTGGAAAAATATTGACTTTTTCATGTTCAGATTACGATAACTCGCCAAAAAAGGATCGTAGAATTTTTTTTTTTACAATCTAAGACTACAGACATTTCTCCTTCAAACAAGACGTCATTTGTTTAAAAATAATTTAAAACAGACTGATATTTTTATTAAAATTGAAAACTCACTTTTTGGAAAAATTGATGCGTTTCGAGATATATAAATTCGATGCTCTCAGACTTATTATGTTACAAAGAAAATATTTATATCAACTGGAAGATGAAAGCTTTTTCATTCATATAAACTTCATTTCAAGTCTCTATCTTAAAATTTCGATTTTTAATTGAATTTTAAAGAAATACTTCAAAAAAAATCTTCTCATTCATTTCCTTTGAAAGAAGATCCAATTTTTCACCCATTCATCCATTTCGCCGGGCTTCATCCATTTCGTCGAGAGGGGGGGGGGAAGCTTCAACTGTAAACAAAATGAATGACTCAATCGCTGTAAACAACTATTGAGTCATTCATTCACTTGATTCACCAGAGGAGCGAGCGTAGCGAGCCTAGAGGCGAAGCCCCTAGTTGAATAAAATATAGTAACTTAACTATGCATTACTTCGTTACTTTATCTTTTAAACATTGCTTATTTGCACCTAGTGTAATGAATGAAATGAATACCTTAAAATTGTATCTTTGAATAGGTATGAGTCAAAATCAGTGATAGTCGACAACAAAGTACTATCAATTGAATTCCATTGTAATTGATAGTACTTTGCAGATATGTCACTCTGTAAATTAAAATACTAAACTACAAAACTACAATGCAGCCGAGTATTTTACTGTACTCAGCTGCATTGTAGCTGTACTTTACAAAGTACTATCAATTGTATTCCATTGAAATTGATAGTACTTTACAGATATGTTACTCTGTAAATTAAAATATTAAACTACAAAACTACAATGCAGCTGAGTATTTTACTGCCCTATTCCTCATAAAGAAAAAGATTAATACAGAAATTAATTATATTTAATTTTGTTTGACTGTTATATTTGTGAAACTGTGTTTTTTTCTGCATGACTACATTTAAGATAACTTGAAATTTTAAATTTTTATCGCCCCAAATTGAAAAAAGATAGTAACTTAAGTATGCAGTACTTCAAATACTTTATCTTTTAAACATTGCTTATTTGCACCTAGTGTAAGGAATGAAATAAATATCTTAAAATTGTATATCTGCAATGAACCAAAATCAGTGATAGTCGATAAAAAACAAAGTACTATCAATTGTATTCCCCTTGTACTTCAATTAAACTAGATTTAGCATTTTCTTCATTTATACATGGATATGTTTAAAAGAGTGTAAATCTATCGATTTTCTTAAAAGGATATTGTATCAACATTTAAAAGATTGAGCTAAATGAATTCTTGTGCAGTGCTGTATTTATACTGAAGCAGTGTCTGAACTTGTAATTTTTTTGGCTACTATTAATTGTGATGCATAATTAGGAAATCTTTGAATAGGTATGAGCCAAAATCAGTGATAGTCGACAAAAACAAAGTACTATCAATTGTATTCCATTGCAATTGATAGTACTTTGCAGATATGTCACTCTGTAAATTAAAATACTAAACTACAGAACTACAATGCAGCTGAGTATTTTACTGCCCTATTCCTCATAAAGAAAAATATTAATACAGAAATTAATTGCATTTAATTTTGTTTGACTGTTATATTTGTGTTTTTTCTGCATGACTGTAACATTTAAGATAACTTGAAATTTAAAATTTTTATCGCCACAAATTGAAAAAAGATAGTAACTTAAGTATGCAGTACTTCAAATACTTTATATTTTAAACATTGCTTATTTGCACCTAGTGTAAGGAATGAAATGAATATCTTAAAATTGTATATTTGCAATGAACCAAAATCAGTGATAGTCGACAAAAACAAAGTACTATCAATTGTATTCCCTTGTACTTCAATTGAACTAGATTTAGCATTTTCTTCATTTACACATGGATATGTTTAAAAGAGTGTAAATCTATCGATTTTCTTAAAAGGATATTGTATCAATTTTTAAAAGATTGAGCTAAATGAATTCTTGTGCAGTGCTGTATTTATACTGAAGCAGTGTCTGTACTTGCAATTTTTTTGGCTACTATTAATTATGATGCATAATTTGAATGTTATGAGTTCTAAATCTTAACTGAGAATAATCAGGTGAGTACACCTTTAATAATACTATTTAATTTAAAGTTTGTCTGTATAATATAATGTGTGAAGCGTCTTAAATTGTAGGTGAATAATAATAACGCTTCTCTGACTCCAGTATAAATATTATTTTATTATTTATCAGATGTTGCTTATACAACTTAATAATTAATCTACATTTTTGACATCGAATACATCTAACAGGCACAACCAAACATTAATTCTTTTTTTATATCACTTATGTTACCACACATGTTCAACTTATTTAATTAAAATCTTGATGGCCAAACGATAAATTGATGTGGATTTAATTGTCGTCTGCCGAAGCGACACTACACACCCCCTTCCCAGTAACAGCGATTACGTAAGATAATCTTTTAAGTGACTGGGAAACTTCACTTGTCGGCCGGTTCTGGTAGTCTTTGAATTTTCTTCGGCAGCCTTGAGTTCAGGTGTTTCGTCAAGTTTTGTTTTCTTGAAATGTGGTTCATGGTAGGGGATATCCGATTCTTTCATTAGAAAACATGGTTTTACTCTGTCGATCGAAACTCTTTTTACTTTTCCCTGGATTTCAATATCGAAATACTTATCTTTTCTTGCCCTTACAGGATATGGTCCAAAATAGACAGGCTGTAGTGAAGAATTGTTGATGTTGTTGTATAGGAATACGTGAGAACAATTGGAAAGTTGTTTAGAAACAAAGACTTTTCTATTTCCGTGGGTTGTGGTAGGACTTGGCTTAATTTCTCTTATTATTTTCTGAAGGTTTTGAGAAAATTCCGATTGTTTCATGAGAGGTGCTGTTGAAAAGAATTCTCCAGGTAATGCTAAGGCGGTTCCGTATACAAGTTCTGCTGATGAGCAACCCAAATCTTCTTTGATGGCAGATCTTATACCTAAAAGAACGAAAGGCTATGCTGACAGCCATGACTTTGATTCCAGCAGGTGGCATTTTAGGCTTGCTTTCAAAGTTCTATGCTGTCTTTCAATCAAATAATTCGCCTGCGGATGATACGCAGTCGTAGTATTCGTATGAAAACCGAGATATTTTCCCAAGGCTTGAAAAAGTTGACTATAAAATTGTCGCTCTTGGTCGGATGTTACGCGATTCGGAATTCCGAAGCGTGAAAACCAGGTATGAACCATAGATTTAGCGATTGATTCTGCTGATTGATCTTCCAACGGCACCGCCTCAATCCATCGAGTATAACGATCGATTATAGTTAGGAGATATTTGAATCCTTTGCAAATAGGTAACGGTCCAACCAAATCTATGTTAAAATGTTGGAATCTATGTAGGGGTATTTTAAATTCTCCCAGAGCTGACTGTGTATGCCTGTGGATTTTTCAACGTTGGCATGATATACATGCTCTAGTCCACCTTTGACAGTCTTTTTTCATGTTGGGCCATAGAAAACGTTTCGTAATCAATTTTATCGTGGATCTTATTCCAGGATGAGATAAGTTATGGATTGATGAAAATATTTTCTGCCGAAATTTAGCGGGTATGTATGGACGATTATAATTTGTAGAAGTATCGCAGTAGATCTTCTTGTCGCTGTCCGGCATAGGAATTTGTAAGATTCTTAAGTTTGGGTTGTTTCTCAGTATTTCCAAATCTTCATCTTGAACGTTTGCTATAGTTTGTAAATCTATTGTAGATGACACAGAAATGGTGTCTATACGAGAGAGTATGTCAGCAACGGTATTTTCATCCCCTTGAATGAATTGGATATTAGTTGAGAACTGGCCAATGTATGACTGTTGCCTAGCTTGCCGTGGCGAGGCTTTTTCCAAATCTTGTTGGAAGGCAAATGTTATTGGCTTGTGATCCGTATATATTGTAAAAGATCGACCTTCTAAGACTTATTTGAAATGTTTCACTGCTGTGTATATGGCTAATAGCTCTCTGTCATAGGCACTATATTTTCTCTGTGTTGGTGTGAGAGATCGAGAAAAGAAACTCAAGGGTTGTTTTTCATTATTCACGATCTGATGCAAAACAGCTCCAATAGCAATATCGGAGGCATCTGTTGTTAATGATATTTCAGCCTTTTCGGATGGGTGAGTTAAAGTCGTAGCATGACTAAGCAGTGACGTAGCAAGCATAACTGGCGCCCGGAGCACGATACCCTTTAGGCGTCCCCCCAGAAAAACATATAGTAATAAAATATAGAATTAGTTATTTTGGGATTATTTGGCGCTCCTCTGCGAGTGACGCCCGGGGCATGATAGACCCCCTTGACCCCCTCTCGCTATGCCGCTGTGACTAAGTGCATCTTTTAAAGCTCGGAAAGCGTTTCTTGTTTCTTCTGTCCAAGTTATTTCTTTTCTGCAGTTCTTTTTGATACCACTGAGCAATGCTGTTAAAGGTTGTTGCAATTTTTGCACAATTTGGTATAAATCGGTGATAAAAATTCACCATACCAAAAATGCGTCTTAAACTAATGAATGTCTTAGGTTCTGGGAAGTTAATGATTGTATCAACTTTCGTTGAAAGAGGTTTAAGCCCTTCAGCTGACACTTCGTACCCAAGAAATGCAAGTTTAGTTTGACCGAATTTACATTTTGCCGCATTAATGCATAGACCATATTCGTTTAGTGGAATTCGTTTATTATTTTTTTCGAGGACTGCTCGTACATGTTGCTGATGAGTTTCTTCATCAGGAGAGGCTACTAGAATGCCATCCAAGTAGCAAAATACAAAATCTAGTCCATACAGCACCGAGTTTATGAAACGTTGGAACGTTTGGGCCGCATTGCGTAGGCCGAACGTCATGAAAGGGAACTCGAATAAGCCGAAAGGCGTGAGAATTGCTGTTTTCGGTATAACTTGCTCGCGAACCGGTATTTGTTGGTACGCTGTAATGAGATCAATGGAAGAGAAAATTGTTGTTCCCGCTAAAACATAACTGCAATCCGTTAAAAATGGAAGAGGGTATCTATCAGGGATCGTAACATTGTTTAACGCTCGATAGTCCCCACAAGGTCTCCAATCTCCGGATTTCTTCATAGCCAGATGTAGTGGGCTCGACCAATTACTTTTAGACGGTCTGCATAAACCCATTTGAAGCATAAATTCAAACTCCTTTTTGGCTGCTTTGAGTTTTTCTGCCGATAACCTCCTAGCCTTAGTGAAAACGGGTGGACCTCTGGTTTCTATGTAGTGTTCGATGTTATGATTTTTGACCTTATTGTTAACTACATTCAGTTTTAGCAAATCCGGAAAATCGTTAATAATATTTTTATATGGATCATGTATTGCATTTAAAATAGGAATATTATTATTATTTTGAAAACAAGGAGTTCTTTTACTTACTAACAATGTAGTGTCATCAATCAATTTGCGATTTTTGGAATCTACCAAAAGGTTAAAATTTGCAAGAAAATCTATACCTATTATCGGTCTGTTCACATCCGCAATTACAAAGGGCCAAATGAACAATCGTCTGAGTCCAAGATCAAGCTTGAGTAACTTTTGGCCATATGTTTTAATTTTCGTGCCATTTGCAGGAAATAGTTCTAATTTCGAGACAACTCTTTTATCTGCAGGTAATGGAGGAATAACGGATAGTTTTGCCCCGGTATCTATTAAAAACTGGGTGGCCGATTCTTTGTCGCTGATAAAAAGACAACTCAGCTTGTCTCGCTGTCTCTCCGTCTCCCTGTCGTCAATGAGAGACGGGGGGCTAGTTTTCCGGGTTGTTTGTCTGTGATCCAGATGAGAAGTTATACGATTGTTTACACTTAAATGACTTGTCGCCGAATTTTTCGTGATAGTAACAGATATTACTGGACCTATTACTACTGAAACTCCTACCTCTTGATTTGGTTCTGTAACGATAATGCGAACGACTGTGCCGTTGTCTGGATAAAATAGAAACTTGTAAACTAAGTTCATTCATCTGTTTTTGTAAGCTTTCAATCAGCCCCGAGTTTACGGTAATGGACGAAGTAGCAGCTATTGGGGGGGGGGTAATAGGGATTTAATTCCCAAATCTTATCAGCCATCGTCGCCACTTTTGACAAATCTTCGCCACTAACAGATATAATGCTGCGCATATTAACAGGTAGACGCTGGAGCCACAATGTCTTTAGGAAAGTATCTGTAACTTTGTCACCTGCCAAATTACGCATTTCACAGATTAACTGAGATGGTTTTTTAATCTCCCAGTTCTAGCTTACTCAGTAATTTTTGAGCTTTTTGAGTCTCCGAGTCTGCATATAAGGAAATTAATCTGTCCTTGATGGCTTGATATTTGCGATCTTGTGGCGGACTTAGCAGCATATCAGATACGTGTGACAAAATCTCAGGTTCTATGGAACTTATCACATAATCATATTTTGTTTGGTCTTTAGTTATTTTAGCATTTCTAAATTGTGCTTCTAGCTGAAGGAACCATATCTTAGGATCTGGTTTCCAAAATTAAGGAACTTTGACGCTTACCTTGGCGACAGCCGCAGTTGTTGCACTAGGGTCATTTTCATTGCTTGTATCTTCGTCAGCCATAGTAGAATTCTATCACGTATTAGTCCACCAATGAAGCGTCTTAAATTGCAGGTGAATAATAATAACGCTTCTCTGACTCCAGTATAAATATTATTTTATTATTTATCAGATGTTGCTTATACAACTTAATAATTAATCTACATTTTTGACATCGAATACATCTAACAGGCACAACCAAACATTGATTCTTCTTTTTTTTATATCACTTATGTTGCCACACATGTTCAACTTATTTAATTAAAATCTTGATGGCCAAACGATAAATTGATGTGGATTTAATTGTCGTCTGCCGAAGCGACACTACAATGTGTATATTTGAAAATTTGAAATACAATACTGTTAGTTTTAAATACCATGCTGTTAGTATAAACTTCAGAGATTTGAATGTGTTTTATTTTAGATGGGAAATACATCAATGTGATAACTATTTTAAAAGCTTTTATTAAATGTATTTAGTTGAAACAAGGGCATCACATAAAGTTCAGTGTATCATTTTATCAGAAACTTTTTTTTAGGTCAAAATAAATAGCTTTTGGAAGGTTAGATTACTGAATACAACGATATTTGGTACTTTAGGATTATTCCGTCGACCTGTCAATGCTCGCGAAAATACGCAAATCCTTTGGCGCCATCATAATGAAAAGCAATTTCCAAAATTAACATTCTAAACACATTAAATTTATTATTAATACAATAATATTATTAAAACACATTATTAATAAAAAGAATCAAAACAAAGTAAAAACCTCTATTTTTTTATAATTTCACATTGAGTTATTCTTGAATCTAACCATATATATTATTATCAATCATTTCGGCTGCCAAAAGTCCTTGATGGCTTTTAAAGCGCAAACAAACAAGTCATTATCCTTGTGCAGTCGCCATTCACGCACATTTTCTTAGAAGAAATGATTCCATACTCTTGAAAATATGCCACTGCACTCTCTTCGGTGCTAGGCAAATTCTAAATTCAAATCATTTTGCAGCAGAGTAAAGAAAACAGTATATTTCAACATGTTAAAGAACACTAACTCGCGTAGTCAAGGATTACACAGTAAATGTGATAAAATTTGCAGTTATTGGCGCAAAAGCTACCTTTTGGTGATAATATCGGGTTTGGCGAAAATGAATCGGGTTTGGCTATGAAGTTTTTTTTAAAAGCTTTTATTAAATGTATTTAATTGAAACAAGGGCATCACATAAAGTTCAGTGTATCATTTTATCAGAAACTTTTTTTTATGTCAAAATAAATAGCTTTTGGGAGGTTAGATTACGGAATACAACGATATTTTAACATTTAGCTAAACATTGTTTTAAATATATTTTACTTCATACCCTCCATATTCGTAATATTTTTCATCATCTGTATTCTCTACTAATTAATTTTAAAAAATGTGGCATTTTACTAAAAGAAAAGAAAAATAAAGCTTCCGGTAATTTAACATAATGAATTATAAATATTTCAAATAAAATTGAACATAGAATTATGAAAATATTTGTAAGTATTCTATCCACAAATTTAAAATCATTTGATTCATGTCTTTTGTTGCATATCCATGCGTTACTCGTTTTTATTATTTTTATTTTATCAGTTCCGAAGTTTCCATGTTTGTTTACATTTGATGTCACGCTGGCGATGAATTTGGGCTGTCTGATTGGCTTACTGAGAGCATTCGCTTAAAATCTTCCGAGGTTTGCCGAACATTCCCTCGTCGGAGAGTGGTGCTCGGATCGGAGAGCGAACGGGCCATTTGAATGCCGATGTGCTAACAGTTACTGTCCGACCACGGAAGCAAGGTCCCTGGAAGCTGTTACGCATGTGCGAGAAAAGCTAGTCTACTTAGAAAATAGGGCAAAAAGTCATATTTTCGGATGTGTTTGTTTATGAAATACGGAATGTATTTCAGACTGCTTTTTGTCCGCAATTTTAAAGTTACTTTTTAAAACTTTATTTTTGATCGAATATGTGAATAATAATTTCAAAATAATAAAAAGAAAGAAGCAAATCTATTTAAAAAATAGGAGTGGATATTTTCGGATTACATCAAAATCAATATTATCTAAAGCTACGTTTTCGGTGGTTCTTTTTTTCTGACGTTTCCTCGGAGATTTCAATTTTGGAGTTTCTTCACCCTTTGCTTCTCTGCTTATTCTTTTTACTCTGTACATTGATATCCCGGTCATTTCACTAGCTCTCTTTAGGGATTACGAAAGTGGAACCATAACATTTCCTTCTAGTGCTTCTTTATCACACAATTTAATTACATTGTGTATTATACGTTTACAATCACTACGGAACGGCTTATTCCGAGCAGTTGTGTTGAGTAAAGAATCCATTAATTTTAATATAATAATTAAAATAATAGACGAGGGAAAAGCAAACAAGCGCAGTTAGTAACCGATTCTAAAGAATGTCAAGAGAATACGAGACTTTTCCCCCTCCTTGCTCAGCAGCCTTACCTACAGCGTGAATAGAATCGTCTTGGCACTATGCCAACCGTGGTTCTTCGTACTGTGGTCGAACAGTACCAAAATTGAGGTTTGCTAAAGAGCTAACTAGCTAAAGAGCTAAAACGTTACATTGAATTCGGCCGAATATTTTTCTCACATTTACAGCCAAAATGACGCCCCGGACAAATGTCCGGGTTGCCCGCCCTTAGAGCGGGCCCTGGTCGCAGGAAATCGCGGGATGAGTAAATTTTGCTACATTTGTGTTGCAAGCAAAATTCGCGGGCTGAGCAGTCAGAGAGTAAAGTTAGGCAATGTTTTGCATGGCAAACATTGCCTAACTTAACATTACAGATTGCTTGTTTGCCTTTCCGCGCCAAAAAAGAAATCTGCAAGAGTTGAGATGTGTCATGCTGCGAGAAGCTGCTCTATATTCTCTGTTATGCGATAATTTCAAAATATGTCGTCTACTTCTATTGGTTCACAGTGTTTGAATGGGCTAATTTGATTGGATGATACGAATGTCAACATTTTGCCGAATTCAAGCCAGCATCGGTTAGTCTTATATTGTTTGGCAACGAACCAAAGTTGCGGGAATTATAATTTTATCGCTGTCGTAGTTTTTGTTGTTTTAATTTAAACAACTTTTCAGGTATTTTTTATGTATTTTTTAGTTTTTGTTGTAAACACAATACATCACGATCTCTAAACATTATCTTTAATTTCTGAAGTTATCTTATTTTATATTACAATTTGTCATTTTCAGATTTTAAAATCAAGGTGTATCAGTTTGATTCGTTTGTTGATACTTAGTGATCACGATCTGTAATTATTTTAAATTTCATATTATTTTGCTGCCTGAGTTTGTTTGGTATATTCTCATATAGTTTGAAAGAAGGTGTATAATAGTTTCCATGGTTTCTGTACAATTTTTTGAAATCATTTGTGTATATTTCCCTCAAGAAACGTTATTTTGATATCTCATCGCGTTCAGGTTTTGCTTAAAAAAGAGTATTTTGTGAGATTAGTTGTATACTGTTGTTCATAAACATTGTATTTGTACGTATATTTGTATTTATATTTGTACGTATATATCTATTTATATTTATATACGTATATAGTATGTAATTATGTACGTATATTTGTTGGTATTTCTCTATTAACATTAACTTGTTTACTAATTAGCTTCAGTTTTATATCTTTGGATTAAAATTCCATATTGAATATAAAAATGTGAATATTTGATTAAATTTTTATCTACTTACTACCATTCATGTTTGACATTTTATTTATAATTTTGTGCTAATTTTAAATTTAGGTTAAAAATGAGTTTATCACCAAATGTTTGTGAAGATTCACCTGAGCAAGAAATTTCGAAAGTGTGCAGAAATTTAGAAACTCAGTTTATGGAGGACTTAAGTAAAGCAGAAGGCTTGTGTGTTTTTGCCCGTGTTCGACCAATGTTGAATTCTGAAATTGAAGCAGGACATAAGGTATCACTTATTTTCTTTGAATATTTTATGATCTTGAGCTGATTTATTATTATAAATATTGTATATTATATATTGGTTGAAAATTATAAGGATTTATGATATGTAATTAATTAATATTAAATTGAAAAAGTTTAAATGCATGTGTTACTATGCTATTAAATAAAAATAAATTCATTCAGTTTATGGAGGACTTAAGTAAAGCAGAAGGCTTGCATGTTTTTGCCCGTGTTCGACCAATGTTGAATTCTGAAATTGAAGCAAGACATAAGGTATCACTTATTTTCTTTGAATATTTTGTGATCTTGAGCTGATTTATTATTATAAATATTGTATATTATATATTGGTTGAAAATTATAAGGATTTATGATATGTAATTAATTAATATTAAATTGAAAAAGTTTAAATGCATGTGTTACTATGCTATTAAATAAAAATAAATTCAGCTGAGGATTATTTTCTTTATTGAAGTTTTCTAAGTAGGGTTTGGAGCAGTAATAAATTATTAGTAGGTATATTTATTTTGGTGTTTTTTTTTCTTGTGTCCATGAGTGTGAAAATACATATATAATGCATGCTTATTTAATTATTATGATGTTTTATCATAATCCTCTTTTTTTTAAATTCAATATTTCAAATTCAGACATTCAGAAATAAAGTTGAGTGAAGAATAAGAGCTGTCACATATTAATGAATTATGGTATATAAAATAGTCTAGAGCTGTGGTTTTCAACCCTGTGTCTACACTTGCACCCACGAAGGTGATGGAATGCACTGGACTTTATTTTGAAATTTCTTGTACAAATTTTATTATTTACTGCTTTGAGTAAAATTGTGTAAAACATAGACAACACTCCACCAATAGCACGTTGGTCATCATTTGGGGGAGTGATCACGCCACTGAGAGAACATATAAAAACAAAATCATTTCTACATTTCACATGTATGATTAAAATGGCAAGTGATTGTGAATTTGATCTGTTACCTTTTGTTATTTATGGCTTGGTGCACACGAGTGATCTGGTTGTCCATGTGAGTCGGTTAGTTCAACTCTATGTACTGCCTGATCGCAAGTGCGGTGCTGCAACGACACCGGATTGCTCGTGAGCCGATATCGAAACACTTCTGGAACAATTTGAAAATAGATTTCGGCAATTTAATATGATTGAGTCTGCAGTTACCTTTTATGTAAATCCTTTTAATAGCCAAATAAAAGATAATAGAAACAGCTTCATCTATTTCGAGTTTTGTGCAAGCAAAAGAAGAAGAAATAGAATTGGAAAGGTATTTAATGAGAATTGGAAAGAGGTATTTAATGACCCTTGTGTTGCTTGTCAGTTTATTGTGGAATACCAAGTTTTTGGCTACTTAGTAAGTTGATTTCTAGGGTTCCTGGTGAAACTTGCTTAATCATGCTCAAATGTTTCTTCTATCACCAAATATCCTTTTGATTTTGCACATAAATGCAAATGTGTTTTGACATGAATACCTTTTTGGAATTAACATTTGGGGTGTTCCAAATATTGTTTGAAAATACTATTAAATATTGAATTTGATGATCAGAAAGATATAATGCCCTCTGCTCTCTAGTTGCTGTTATTTTTCTTAGGTTGTCATGTAAGCAGAAACATTGTAGAAATCAATAGGGATGGATGTTAGAACTTTGAAAGATTGCTCTCTAAAGCAAATAGGTAAAAGTGACATTAGGCTACATTTTGCATAGCAAATTTTTGTCACCCATACATCTTTTGAATCACTGTATATGACATATTTATGTGCAAAAAAAAAAAAAAAAAAAATCCTTTATGGAAATTACCAAGTACTATTTGGTAAGTTTTCATATCTGTTACTTTGAGGCATGTATTATATCTTACACAAATATTTGGAAAATAAATAAGAAAAGAACCCAGGAGCAATTTCTTAGGAACAAATTCTCAAATCATTATTGTTCTAAATGTGTACCCAAGTGCTGCTCATTACTATATTTAAACTGGAATAATTTCTTTTCCATTTCAAGTGCTAGTATAACATTTCAAAACAGCTTTCTCTGTACTGTTGTGTAAATAGTAATTAATATTAATTAATTATTTTTAAATATTAGAAATATTTAGTTAATAAATATTTATATATCTGCCTTTATAATATTTTGACAAATTCCATTATAGGAATGCATCATGACTATTGATGACCAAACTCTACGTGCAGTTGTTCCCTCCAGTTCTGTTAAGTACAAAAACAGCTCTCTGAGTCAGGATATTATTGAAGATTTTAAGTTTACAGCAGCCTATGGGCCAGAAGTTGGACAGTTTGTATTTTTTGAAGAAAGTATGATGAACACAATGCAGAATTTTATTGAGGGTCAAAATAGTCTTGTTTTTAGCTATGGCATTACTGGATCAGGAAAAACTTTTACTTTACAAGGTAAATTCTTTATTTCCAGACTATCTTGTTTTATAATTTGTTGTTGTTTCTAATGCCCCTTAGCCAGAAGTAAATCAGACCAGGTCCATACCGTGATGGTGAGCTGTGGGGTATGGCTTCGATTTATAATGGCACCACAAGGGTTAGCGTTTGATTTAGCCAGGTGCCACCTCAATTTTGACTGAGCACTCTCAGGGGTGACATCTGGGGGGATCATACCCTCTCCCAGCCTCTCTGAACTCATAGAAGGACTTTCCAGTCTACAGATTTAATGTGCCCATATCCGGTTTAGACACAGAGGTATTTAATGACCCTTGTCTGTATTCAAACTGAGCACCCTCACTACCAAAAGTCAATGTGCTACCACTAGGCTACCTTGGGCCCATTTATAATTAATATGAAGTCTGGTGGCAAAGTGGTTAAATGCTTCAAGCTGCCATACCACAGATCCAGGGTTCGACCCTGCGACTAGGCAAGGTTGACTCATGCATTTCATCGCTTGAGTGGGTCGATAAAATGAGGACCAAGCATGCTTGGGTATTAACTCTTGGAGTCCCACATCAAGTTGACCACTTGACCAAGACATGTGCTGTATGGCACCCCAAGCCCACAGTCAAGAAACAGAGATAAGCACCACAGGCCTTGGTCCACAATGGACTTGCACCATTAGTTAGTTTTTAAAATTAGTATAAGTGTAATATGAATTATATAGATACATATTTTTAAAGAAACTATTTAGCAATAAATTCAGTGATATATTTCTATAGGCTAATGTTATAAATCAGAGACTTGCTCATATTGTGGTCTGTATCTTTGTTTTTATATATTTTCTATCATTGTCCTCTCTAGCATTAAAAATTCTGTATGATTTTTATAAGTTCAATTTTTATATTTTTCATTTTTGTTTTCTGCCAATTTCACTCTTAATAATGCTATTTACAATTTAGTTGAGTATTTTGTGAGTGGTTATTACTGCTAAACAGATATTTTACTGATTGGGAGAATCTGGGAACCATGTGAAAAACAGAGAAATTTGAATTTGTTTTTAAAAGTCATTGAAATGAAAAATCTGACTAAAGTCAGCAAATAGTCAGGGATACTTAAAATTTTGCATTCTCTAATTTAAAAATCTAAATTTATTTAAATTTTAAGTTAGAGGATAACACATTTGAGTATTCCCTCTGTCTTTAATGTAGAGCAATAACAAAATATGTTTAGGATTTATCCTCTTTTGGGTTATCATTTGCTATGAATTTTCACTTGTCTCTATTATCTGATTCTTTTATCTTTATAATTTTACTGCTGTGTTGAACTGACAAAAAAGACTAATTTTGGAAAGCTGTTATGTTTGAATGGAATATATTAAAGCTGGCAATAAACCACTGTATATATACATAGGCATTAGCAGTGCTTTTTCTCTGGGGATATGCAGGGATACAGAGTATCCCTGCATATCCCCAGAGTATACTTTTGGCAGAGTACCCTTTTTTTAAGTATACTTTTGGCTTAACTTAACTGAAATTTTAAGAAACTTATGAATCAATTGGAAATATATAACAAAAAGTTTTTTTTAAAAAATTACAAGTTTTTAGTTCCCCTGTGGTGCATTCTCGTAAATCAATATTTATTTTTCTGTGTTTCAATCTCTGTTCCATGAATAGATGAAGGATTTCTGGTGTAAAGAAACATGGCAATGGTGCAACACCATATGACATAGATAAGCATAGATGTTATCAGGGTCTCCTAGATGGCAGTATGATTGTAAGGGCATTGACCATTAGGAATTCTTGCAAAGGGACGTGCAAGGTAGTGGGAAAAGTCGACAGAATGCAGTGAATGAGAGAGTATTTCATCTTTTAGGAGGTTCCCATATAAAAGAAAGATAGAAAGGAAGACCCACCAATATGTCCTATTTCATTTTATGAAAATCTGAAAATATCTATAGAAAAGAGATTACTAGAGGAGGAAGAAGCTGATTTACCTAAATGCACCAGAGTGCTAGATCCAAAACAGTGGCTAGAAGAAGTTCAAAATCATTTGATGTTTGGGGAGGCAGAAATAGGGAATTCATCAAGACTTTGTTTGAATGAAAGGGGGGTAATACAGGGCTTCTGAGGATACGTGGAGGAAAAAATAATTCCATAAGGATTATTTCAATTAATACACATCTCGATAGGATTCCAATGTCTTCAAGTGAATGTGAAAGGGGTTTTTCACAGATAAACCTTATTCTAACCCCTTTAAGAACTTCATTATTGACTAAAACAGCAGTGATGTTTATCAAAATTGTTAGGCCTCCTCTAGATCTGTTCAATCTAACAAAATGTGTAGAACCTTGGTTGCTTTTTGGACATTATTCAGCATAGACACAAATAGCAAAGAAAGAAATCAAGACATTGAACCTCCTGAAGACATGAGTCAGATTTAGTGTTTATTATAAAATTTTTACAATTTTTTAAAAATATTCACACAATTATTTTAAAATTTTATTTAGTTTTCTGAATCAATAAATAGTTGTGGCTTATTTCTCAAGGTCTGGCCGAAGGCTAGACCAAGTCCAAGAGGTCGTGGATTTTCAAAAAGTCATATGCAGGAAGAGGCGTAGTAAGTAGTTCCTCATGAAGCAGCCCCACTTAATTCAATAGGTGGGCAGGGGAGGCTGATGCAGAAGCACATTTAGTGCAAGTTCGAAAAGTTTTCTGTCCATTGATAAAAGTAAGGCTCCCGATATGTTCACTCATGAATCTGCCAATTGTGACCTGAACTGCTCTGTCCCCTTTAATTGGGAAGGCACTACCAGGAGATTTCCAAGAATAACAGGAGTGAGATGGAGGAGTTAACCATAATTTCTGGTTTGATATCTTTATTTTTTACCATATTTCGGAAAAGGTCAGCCCGACACTTGTGGTTGATGGACTAGAAACACCATCCTTTGCAAGATTGTCAACAGTCTTGTTTCCTTGGAGACCTGTATGTGAAGGAACCCACTGGAAGTAAATCCTGTGCTGCCGTGAAATCACCTTAAGGTCTTTAAGTATCGACGCAGATGTTCTGTCACCAACTTTGGTCCAGTTGCTCAGATGTTGTATATCATTGCTACTATCAGTCAGGATCCAAATGTCTGCAGATGAAATTTCAGACACCAAAGCCCCAAGTGCTTCTTTTATAGCAATGAGTCAATAAATAGAATTAGAATTAACAGATTTATTATTTTATTTTATCAAATTTCTCAAACAAATTGTAAAATGAAAAAAATGACCTTTAACATCTTCCTAAAGTATAAATTTCTTTTGAAGTTACAAACATGGTACTAAAAATACACACTTTTGTTTCAGAAAACACAGTATACCCACCTATTTTTTTTTAGAAAAAAAGCACTGCATTAGTAAGTATTGTCAATATGTTTAGCAAAACAAGATGGATGCCTAGATTGATCATGTATCCACAGGGAACTAAAAAAAAATTCCACATTTTTTATAAACAATATTTATATTTAATAAACAGAAATGGTTCCACTGAGCTAAAAAACTAAAAAATGTCACAGTTTAGCTTATCTTTTTACATATATAGAGGGATGTACACATGAAAGGTAAATATATACCGGGTGGCCATAATTAAACTGACAGTGCTCACAGTGTTCTGTAGCGTGATCTATTTGCGAGAATGACGCCACATTTTGTAGGAAGATTAAACAAGACGGGGGACGAAGGATTCCACGAAAAAATAAATTAGTTCCAAAAGCCACCGCTAGGGGAATATTTGGCACTGTGTAATAGAAAATAGAGTGTTAACAAATGCAAATTAATACGGAATAAATTTACCTTTTATTATGCACATTTTCTTATTTAGTTCAAGTGCAATATGGCAACACTTTTAAAAAAGCGTAAAATCTACATAAACATCGATAAAGTCTCGTGATCTGCAATATCACGTACGCTGAGCAGAAGAAGTTCTTTATTCAAATTTCACGTTACATCCATTGGCACAGTGCTAGCTGCTTGGGTTTTAGAAGGCAATGTGTTACGTTTCGAATCAATCGAATTGAAAGTTTATGTGCAATGTCTCCTTCTTTAGTCGAGCGTACGTTACTGGTCAAATTCTTTGACCTCAACCAGTGCAATGCGTCAGCCGCTCTTCGTGCTTTTAGAACGCACAAAAAAATGCATAAAGGTAACGGTCCTGTGTCAGTTAATGGGCTAAAAGCAATGGTTGTGACGTTTGAGAAAACAGGTTCTCTGAAGGTTCAGTCAGGCAGAGGACGAAAACCTGTACCACAGGATACAATCGAAGCAGTTGCCACGGCGATTGTCGACAGAGGACCAGACAATATTGCTGCCACCTCTAGCGCTTGTGGATTAGCTCGGAATATGGATATGCCTTACAGTACCGTATGGAAAATCTTACGAAAGATTATCAACTTCTATCCGTACAAGATCAGCCGTGTACAGGAGTTACTGTACCCCGACCATGATAAGCGATTGACTTTTGCTCTCACCTTTCTTGCCAGAATGGAGGTGGATGATGCTTGGCCGTGGAAAATCTTATGGGGAGACAAGGCCCACTTTTACCTGCATGGAACTGTGAATACCCAGAACTGCCGAATTTGGGATGACAAATCACCACATGCAGTCACAGAAATTCCCTTACATTCACCAAAGGTAACTGTTTGGTGTGGGTTCACAGCGGAATTTATCGTAGGTGCATTCTTCTATGAGAACATTACCCCGACAGGACCGGAAACCTGTTCTGTTACCGGAGAGAAATATCGCCACATGTTGAACAGCTTTGTCATTCCGGCACTTCAGCAAAGACAATGCCTGGGGGAAATCATTTTTATGCAAGATGGAGCCCCTCCACACGTTGCTGTACGCAACGTGTACACTCTATTTTCTGTTATACAGCACCAAATATTCCCCTAGCGGTGACTTTTGGAACTAATTTATTTTTTCGCGGAATCCTTCGTCCCCCATCTTGTTTAATCTTCCTACAAAATGTGGCGTCATTCTCGCAAATAGATCGCGCTACAGAACACTGTGAGCACTGTCAGTTTAATTATGGCCACCCGGTATATATGTTAGGTTTAATATGATAACTTGAAACTTTTAAATTTGTAGTCGTAGATGGCACGAGTGGACAAAACTCAATAAAACATACAGTTCATGTATTTAACAACACATTTATCATGCTATTCTGGGAGAGAGATTTGGGGTCTACCCTACATGGATCCCGAAGTCTACCTGAAGAGTGTAAATCTAAAAAGGCATTATGTAACACCTCAACATTCTTGAAATGGAACTTTCCTTTTGGTCAGGATTATGATTGTTCATCAAATTTTGTACTCTTTAAGACCATATAAGGAGATGTCCTTTACACTTAAAACTGCAAGGTGGCCATTTTTTCACAACGCAACTGAAGATAATTATAAAACTTACTGGTAGTTTAACAGGGGTTGGTAAAATTGAAATTAATTGTTCAAATTTAGTTAGGGAGTGAGTTTGATAACTTTAAGGAATGAGGACTATATTTTTTTTTTTTACATTCATATATACAGTGGAATCTCGATCGATCGTTTTCGGAATCATCGTTTTCCCGTATATATCGTTTGTTTCATGCAGCCCCGACGATCATATTGCTTTGTTATGTTCCCGGATCTATCGTTTTCCCGCATTTATCGTTCAGTTCAGTCGGTCCCTTGAAAAACAATAGTTCGAGATTCCACTGTACAGTGGTACCTCGACTTACGAGTTTTTCGAAATACAAGCATTCTCTTGGTAGATTTTTTGCTTCGAGTTACGAGCTAAAATTTGGGTTACGAGCAAGCTTCAGATATCCCACCGCTAGTTTGAGCAGAGAATGCCATGTTACGTGCTCATCAAATGAGAACACACGAAGCATATAATATTTACAAACTTTATGTACTAGCTGGGTGGCAACCCGATGTGTTGCCTTTTTTTTGATTTAAGATGAAATGGTTTTATATCTTAAAGATTAAAAACTGTTTAATCACTTTTAAAAATATATTAGATTTTTTAAAAAAGCAAAATAATTATTTAAAATTTCCGTTTTCAAATTTTGCATTTTAAACAAAAAAATCTCATTCAATTGGAAAAAATTCTAAAGGCTTTAAGGTCTCCTTTCCTAAAACTAAAATTATTTCTGGTACTTCAAATTTATTTCTGGATTTCAATTATTAAATGACTTGTTCTCAACTAATCATTTTTCCTTTTGGCAACATGGCCGAATGAAAATATTGTCACGATAATTTTGGGGAATACGGAAATGGCACGAAGCGTAGATCAGAACAGATTTTATTGACCAGATTGCGGGGAACATCACCTAAAATACACCTCAGGAACGTTTCCGACATTCCCACCGGAAGTGTGAGGATTATTCCAGAAACCTAGGAACCGGAACTAAAATATAAATAATAGATAAATTTGCATACAGCTCACATGCAGAACAAATTAAAATAAAATATGTTCTTGCACCCTATGGCAGTTGGTTTCGAACCCGGGACCTTAGGATTAGATGCCAGGAGCGATACCGCTGAGCCACTGTTACTTCGGTGAAATGTGACAATATTAAATCTCATGGGGGGAAAGTGCTTAAAAAAATAGAAAGACAGTTTTTATGAATTCAAAATTGGTGGCCGAAGAATCCTCATCAGTTGCTCATTAATTAGAAACAAATTTCATGAACTTGCTCGAATTATTAATGAGTAAAATAACAAGTCAAACAATTACGAATTTGGCATTCAGTTACTTTAAGATACTATGGCAATCAGAGCAGGAAATTTCAGAATTGAGTTGTGCAAGTACGCTTTTTTAGAAGGAAAACATTTTTTTTATTAAATGTATTTGGTGTATTTTGGAAGCTGAACATCTAGCAAATGCCGATAAATCGTAAAATTGACATTAATAGGTGCAGAAAACCGAAATATTTGTCCATCAAAATTGTCGATTTCGTGAAATTCAGAAAGCTGCTTTGGGGAAAAAGCAGTGAAAACCATTTTTAAATTTATAAAAATGTGTATATGCTTAAAGATGAAGAGTTGTAATACACATGGAAATAAAAAATTTGTCGATTGGAGGACGGAAAAGTTGAATTTTGCATGCATGAATATAGTGCAAATTTGCGAAATGGAAAGGAGCTGACCCACCCGGAATGTCAGCTATTTCTGCTCTCCTCTTCTATTGAGTTCGGTGGTTTTAATTGAATAATTAAAAAAGTTTAAAGTTTTGAAAGTTGAGGATAGTATCAGTGCACACGTCTCGGCCGTCCACGTATATTGGTACCAGTCGCGATATCCTGCTATGCTCGGTTCGCGAGATTAGCCCGTCCCTGTGTCTGCTGACTAACAAACTAACATTTGTTATATAACAATTGTTATACAATTGTATAATATTATTCTGAGACTACTATCCAGTCTTAAACCAAGAGATTGGATTCTGAGAAAACGTTCTTCGTATTCTCAGAAAGAAGAAACTGGACATTACAGTCACAGTGAACGATGCAACAGTCGCACAGCTTCCGTGTCTCACTCGTTCACTTTAAGAGAGTAGCTGGTGGTAAAATCGAAAGTCAGGAAAGTGGGGGGAAAAGATCATAAAACAACGAATAAAATTTAATTTTTCTGTTCAACCTTTCTCCTCCTCTTCCATCAGTATCTTCAAGTCTGATCTCCAAGGTAAATGTTGTACTTAATAATACAAATATATATACTTAATACTACACTTAATAAAACAAATTTATTGCAGTACATTCTATTGTATTGCGTTTTTATACAATGTTCGTCGTTTATAAGCATGTTTTTTCTTATTTAAAAACATGTACCAAAAAAAATTGCGGTGTTTAGGGGGAGCCCGGAATGAATTAATGGCATTTCCATTCATTTCAATGGGGAAAATTGATTCGAGTTACGAGCTAAGTCATGGAACGAATTAAACTCGTAAGTCGAGGTACCACTGTATATATATATATATACATACACATACACACACTGTGAAGATTTCTTGCCAGCCACCCTCTAAATAGCCATATTTGGTTCAGAACTGATTAAAGACTCTGTAAATCAACGAATAAAATTTAATTTTTCTGTTCAACCTCACAGTTTGAACAGTTTGAGACAGTTTTATGGAAGAAACCTTTTCGACAGCCACCCCTCAAAACAGACACTTTTTTTTTTAACTATTACTGGCTGTCATAGAGAAGTTTTACTGTATATATATAAAATGGATGGATGTGTGTATTTATCTCTTTGTATGTTAAATTTTTTATCAATAGTTTATTTTATGGTCTTACTATTTATTAATGGAATCGTGTAATTGCTAAATTATTCTTTCTCATCTGATTGTCCATTTGTTTCATGTGTAAATTTGTCTTTTCCTCTGAAATTAAGTTTTATTCATATATATTTTTGTTGGGTAAATAGTTTATATGGTTAAAAGGAAATCATTTTTATCCCTTTGTAGGTGATGCTAATTATCCTGGAATTATACCACTATCACTTCACCTATTTTTTGCATCAATTGAAAATAGGCTTCTTGACAGAATTGTTGTCAAGCCAGATAAATTTGCTGATGTCCGTATTTTGAACAACAATGAAATTAAAGAAGAGTATCAAATAATAGATCAGTTGTTATCTGCCAATAATCAAGAGGTATTAAATTTCATTTGTTATTTTTATACTTTAAGCTTTATACTTACTTTTGTACTTTTTTTTATACCTACTTAATTGAAAGGTCAACTTAAGTAGGTATAGTAAAATATTTCCTTTTATTCCTTTAAATTTTTTGTTCCTATCCTTTCATTCTCATTTGAAATTATATAAATAGCTCTGTAATATCCGTGTCATTTCTGCTCAGCAGTGTTACCCCAAATCATTCTTTCATCAAAAGTTTTCATACATATTCATCCTATTTTAGCTTTTAGTTTCTACCTACCCTTTTATGTCTTCTCTGTCACATTGAAATTTGGGGTAACAAGTTATGTTAAAGAACTGATAATGTCATGACAGGGAAGTATATGGATTTTGTCTTTATTTTTACAATGCATTTGTATTCATGTATATAGTTTTTTTTTTTTAATTTATATTATCACATATGTATAGCATGCTGTTCCTTTATTTGTGTTACATATTTTCCTTATTAGGAATGGAATTTTAGAAATTCGTCAAAGAAATCATTAGCTATGATATTATGTGAGACATTTTCAGATAAATTTGAAAGTGAAGAGGTTCAAACCACTCTTGGACCTGAAGGTATGTTGATAATTTTTTTTATGTGCATGAATCATTTATGAATAACATTTAGTTTCTATGGGTCATGTTTTATTTCTGATTTCTGCAGTTTTTATAAACTGTGCTTATTTTTATTTGATTATTCTACTGTCTCAATCTGTATGTATTTCACCCTCCTGCCTTTTCCATTTGCAGATCTATCTGTTATCAGTTGATTCAGTTCATTTGTTCATTTGAGACTGACTATGTAAAATATCTCATTAAGTTAGTGACCAAATAATGAACTCCTTTCTAAAAGCAATTCACTTTTAAACCTTCAGCAGATCACATTTGTATAATTTATTGTATGAAATAGTACATTACTTTATTGCTTTAAGTATTACACTGAATTTTTAGTTATCCATTTTGTGTGTTATTTGTGCAAAACAAGGGAAAAAGAATTAAAATACCAATTTTCTGAAAGACTATCAATATGGCTATAAGACTATAAAGCAGCATATAGAATAAAGGTAGGAAGGACTAGAATAAGACTATAAAGTAGCATATCAGCCTTTATCCATATGAATTCAAATTAAACAATTCTATTTAAATCACTAAATAAAATTCTTTCGAAACCTCTGAATAACATTTTTTTTTTTTACTATCTGTGTTTCCATACACTAATTAGCATGAATAATGGTGAGTTCAGAGTATTAAGAAGTATGAATTACTATACTTGTCTATATTGTAATATTTTTATATATTGGGTGTTATTTTTCATTTCATCTGCATACTTTTTATAGATGTTTTTAATTTATGTCAAAGAGATATCAAGGTGGTCTCAGAGTCAGAAAACTGGGAAATACTAGGGAATTCTGTTCTGGAAAGTTCTGTGAGTATCATAGAAAAAATAGGAAATTCTGTAGAAAATGAAGGAAATCATTAATTTTTTCTTGCCATAAAGGCTTATTAACTTAAATCTTCATTTCTGTAGTTCATTTGAAAATGAAGGTTTTTTTCAAGATGTGTAAAAGAAAAAAATTTAAGTTTTCAGCATTCAGGACTGAATCAATATGTTATGGCGTAGGGCATCTGGTATATTTTGAGACACAGTGTACAGTAACGAACTTAACAGGTGTGTCATTACTTTTTTTCTTCCTACATTCAATATCCGCATACCAGCACATCAAAATTTTACTTAGACAACTGCTTGGAATCAACCTGGACCTACTTATTTTTCTCCTCCAGTTCAGGCTTTAATATGCCTACTTTTCTTCATAATCAGGTGTGGAATAGGCAAGATTTAAAAAAAATCATTTGGTGATATCTATTTAAAAAAAAAGCCTTTACCAGTTATTTGAGGCATTTTGATATATTTAAAAAAAAAAAAGAAGCTTGATATCTCCTGTTTTAGATGGCATATCTAGTGATATGACTAAAAAATGTTAGTTCAATTTACTCAAAGAAATTAACATTCCTGTCAAAATGGAAAATAAAAACCAGCTTTGTCCAAATAATTTTTCTCTTTGAATTTATGATTGCTGCATTCAAGGTTTGATAATATATTTCATTTTAATTTATGTGCAGATAGATTTAAAATTTTATCATTTATATATAAAACTCGAAAATTATAAATGTTGGAAGATGTCTAATAATATGCATAACATTAATTTTTCTAGAATACAAATAATATCTGATATTACTATTTTTTTTTACTAGAAATGGCTCAAGCTCAAGCTGCTGCAGTCATGAAAGAGATGGGTAAAAAAAGTGCTGAGCAGCAAAGTGGTTATTGCAGTGTGTGGGTATCATTTGTAGAAATCTACAATGAATATATTTATGATCTTCTCCAGCCCAATGTAAATCAAAGAACCAAGCTGACTTTGGGAGAAGATAAAAATGGAGATGTGTATGTTAAAGGTATTCAAAGATTATTTTAAAGTTATGCTGTTATATGCTGAATTTTTACTGTCTAACCCTTTTACTATTTATTAAAATCAATCACATACTCAAAATATCTTGAATATTTTATTTCTTGTATTTCTTATCCAATAAATCATAAATTATTTTTTGAGTTTTATAGAAAAACTGAATTACATATTTAAACATTAGATTAAATTCACAAAGTTATGTAAACATGTTTATGCAGTGGAAGTAAATAATAATATCAAGTTAGAGTCATAATACAGGGTCATCGAAAAAGGTTGGACACATTTCAAAAACTCATAATTCTAAAAGAAATTGAGCAAACGTAATAATATTCTTTTCAAACAACTTGGCAAGTGTCGAAGATTTCTAAATGTAACTGATACGCAACCGTGACGTGGAACATTGCGTAGAAGCAATGCAAGGGGGAAGAGGTCTTCGTTCGGTTTTCTGTCAGTGCCATTCAGGAGAAAGCTCAGTGTGTGTTGTGGTTAGCGGAGTACAAATCTGGGGTTATGTCAAGAACATTGTTTACAGCGTAAAGGTACAGGACTTGACACATTTATGGGAGAGAATTGTCGATACAATTGCCACAGTGATGCTGAACATTCTCCGTAATACCTGGTTAGAGATTCATTATCAACTTGATATGAGCAGAGAAACCAACGGTGCTCATATTGAAACTTATTAAGGTAAAATTTTATTAAATTCTGTACATTACAACAAAAGAATTGTTTGTATTGTAATTATTTCATTAAATATGATTATATGAAATGTGTCCAAACTTTTTCGCTGACCCTGTATATTAATTTCATTTTGAGAGCACATGCTTCTGCCCAGATGAAACAAAATTTCAACAGAACAGAGAAGAAAATAGTTGATGGTGTTAAGATGGTACAAATATTTGATTAATCATCACCCATCTATTGTTCATTAAAATCAATCACAAAATCAAAATATCTGACTTTTTATTTCTTGTATTTTTACGGCTTGTCTCTATGTACTATGCCATGATTAACTTCTTGATTCATCTTTCTTTGCTTGTCTTTTTCCAATAAAAATATTTGTGTTAGATAGATATATTTGGGGATATGTTGTTTTCAAAATTATTATAATTTTGAAATGATGAATTTGATTTTATGAAAGATACTTCTTTATATGTATGCATTTTAATTTCATTAAATTCATTGTAGGTCTGAGAGAAGTCTGCGTTTTTAACAGCTGTGAAGCTTTAAAGCTTTTGAGTTTTGGACAGAGGAATTTAAAAATTGCATCTACAAAACTGAATTATCAATCCAGCAGAAGGTATGTCAGTGCACTGTTTCTGTGTTAAATGCTTTGAATTGTGACTTGTTTATTTTAGGAATAATAATTCTAATGAAATTCAATATCTCATACTGCAGCTGCTTATCTTTAAACTTTAGTATTTTTATGATAATTAGCTTATACATGTATTCTTGGAAATATATATATTTACACATGTACACACACACATACATATATGTATATATATATACAGGTGGTTATCAAAATAATGGAAACATCTATAAATATTAGTGGTGTTCAGGAAAGTGTTTTTTATTCCTTAAAATACAAGTAGGGCCTCTGGTATTTTCTATAGAATATAGTATATATATTATTCTACCGTCAGGTAGAAGTAATGAAGCTATGGGCATCGTGGTTTTGGGGGTATAATGTAAGTTGTTAAACCTTGCAGACCTTACAAAAAGGGCAAATTTTTGGAGCACGTGAAATGGGAATATCTCTTGCGGCACCCACCTGGGTTTGGGGTGCTAGCAGCTATCTAGAGCTATCGCATCGAATGTCATGACAGCATACAGAATGTACGGATAAACATCGTCTGCGAAACAAAATAGTGGAAGAAAGGGAGAGCTGAGTGAAAGACACGGACGAGTATTGAAGCGGATTGTGACTTTTAAAAAAAAAAAAACTGCAACCAAATTGACCATAGAGTTTGATCTGCATCTGCAGGTTCCTTATCGACCATTATAAGTAGGGAACTTCACGTACAAAACATTTACAGATAGTAACAATTCCCAAGCCACTGTAACAGATGTGAATGCAAAACGTCGTCCATGATAGTGCCATGAGCACACATATATATATATATATATGCTGTTAAACTTTATAGTGACCACCAGTAAGGGTTTTAAAAAAAGTGGCCGTTAGAAAGAGGTTTTTTTTTTGTAACATAGGCTCTGTAGAGACTTTAATCGGTTCTGAACAAAATATGGCTGTTTAGAGGGGTTGCCGGCTAAAGAAGTTTTACTATATATATATACACACACATACATATACATATATATATAAATACATACATACATATATATATATATATATATATATATATATATATATATATATATATATATATATATATATATATGAGGTAGGATTCAAAAGTTCCCGGACTGAGCCTGTAACTTAAAAAATGTTTGCAGTAGAGCGACTACGATAACGTTTCTGTGTTACTATGTTCTCCCCCATCTTCTAAAAGTAGTTCCCAAATCTCGTGATCGGTGGCTCACCTTGGCGTCGTATTTTGTAGGTGGGTGCATTTAGTAACCAACGATTGAAAGAAATGGTGTTTGTTGAGCAGAGAATTAATATCAAATTTTGCGTTCGCTTGGGAAAGAGTGCTATGGAGACTTACGAAATGTTGAAGCATGTGTACGGCAGTGATACATTATCGCGAACGCAAGCTTTTGAGTGGTATCAACATTTCAGAGAAGGCAGGGAAAGTGCCGACGACCAATGCGTTGGCCGTCTACAGTCTTCCCGCACTGCTGAAAACATCGAAAAGGTGTTCTTCGATATCCTGGGCATTGTCCATCTGGAATTTATCCCTGAAGGACGCACTGTGAACAAAGAACTATGTAGACATCCTGCGTTGTTTGCGTAAGTCAATCCGGAAGAAGAGACCAAAATTGTGGGCTGAGCAGTCATGGGGGCTTTTGCATGACAACGCTCCTGCACAGTGATCCCTCCTTGTCGCTGACTTTCTTGCGAAAACGAAAATAACTGTTTTGCCACATCCTCCTTACTCCTCTGATCTCGACCCCTGAGACTTAAGCCTATTTCCTGAACTGGCAAGTCTGTTGCAGGGTCGTCGATTTCAATCTGCAGATGAAGTTAAAAGTGCATCGCAGGCTGAATGAAAGGAAATGGCTAAAAATGGATTCCAGAAATGTTTCAATGACCTTTACAAACGATGGCAAAAGTGTGTTGCTGCACAAGGGTCTTATTTCAAAGGAGGATGTGTTTCAGCAATTTTATTGATAATACTTTTTAAGTTATAGACTCAGTCTGGGAACTTTTGAATCCTACTACGTATATATATATATATATATATATATATATATATATATATATGTTTGTGTGTGAGCCAAATCATCTTGGAAGATCTAAAACAAAAATTGTAACATTTATTAGTTGGGTATGATTTCTGTTATTGTTGCAGTATCATTTCCTTATCATGCTTCAATTTTTAAGACTATAAATTTTTTTTTCAAAATATGTTAAGAATTAAATGGGTTAAATTGTTATTTTTTTTTTCCAGTCATTGTATATTTACCATCAAGGTGGTTAGAATACCTGATCCTGAAAACATCACCTATGCTAAAGTCAGCAGGTTTGTTTCCATTTACTTAAGTTCCTTCTTCTCCTTGCACATTGTTTAATTTTGTGAAATCTGGCTTAAGCAAGATATTCTTTTACATATTTAGAAATGATATATTGTAATATTAGATGAATAGGAAACTTAAAATGATTATTTTGATTAACTGTTTTTAGAAATGTTATAAATTTAAGCTTTGCTTACCTTTCATTATTACTAAATTAGTGAACTCATTTGAAATTTAATTGCAGGTTATCTTTTTGTGATTTAGCTGGCTCTGAAAGAGCTTCTAAATCTCAGACAACTGGGTTGCGTTTGAAAGAAGCTGGTTGTATCAATACATCATTACTGGTATTAGGTAGATGCTTAGAACAGTTGCGTCTTAATCCATCTCTGAGGTATAATTTACCAGCAGTATAATTTATATGTTGTCTTTCTCTTTGCTTTTATGCTGTATTCATTATTATTATGGTTATTTATTCCTTTAACTAATATTGGAATGGAAAACAAAGTTTTTCTGATTATCAAATAATTTTGACATTTAATACCTGGAAATCAGGGATAAAGAAATCTTATGGAGCAACGGCATCTGAAATTTACTCCTGTTTTAAATTCTGTTGAAGTTCAGAAATATAAATGCAGAAATTTGTCAAAATATGTCTCAATATGCACAAAGAGAGCATCTTGCGTGGTCAGGTCCGAGCCGTCCGCTGAATGCCGTTGTGTATCCCTCCGCGGACATCTTCGCAGCTGGGCCGCATCAGGAGCAGTTAAGCTCATTAACATTCCAATCGGCTGCAAACTCACTTCGCTTCCCTGGGAAACGCTGTTCCGTGCTCAACTTAAAGAAATGGCAAGAAAGGGGGTATAGAGTTACCCACACATAGAGATAAGAAAGAAAGAAGGCATCTTAGGGAACACAAGATTTTAAGGACAGACAAGGGGTAAATTCACTAACTAAATTCTCTTATTTAATTAAAATCCACCAGCCAAATACACACTCAGCCACCTTACAGAATTTTAATTGTCCAACACCTCAATATTTTATATATCTACATATATATATATATTTTTATTTTTCATAGACATTTAATTATTTAGATGATTATAATGGGGCATAACCTGAGGCTTACATAAACTCGTTCTTTACCCCACCCCCTTGAGCACAACAAAAGTATGACCAAAAAAAAAGAAACCACATGATCAGCATTTAATAAATTAAATTCTAAAAATTAATCTTTAAAAATCCACCAAAAATCAGAAAATGGAGGTAAAGATTCGAAAAAGATTTTATTTTAAAGAATTTTTATGATCTTTCTCGTGATATAAATTTTATAACCCTCAGATTATTATTTTAAATGCAAACTTTAAAGAAGGTTACAAAAACAGCTTAAAAATTTTATTTAAAAAAATCGAAGAATTTTCAAAAATCTTTCTTAATGCACCCCTACACTATAAGAAGAATCACAATGCAAAATTTCTAGGTTCAGCGGTTTGGTCTGTGCATTATCTGTCAGTCAGTCAGTCAGTTATGGAACTGTTTTATATGTATAGATTTTAGTATTTTATTTTTATTTTAATAAAATAACTTTTTTTTCAGGCTTATTCTATAAATTTTTCATTTATATAGCATTCTTTTCTGATAATATGCAAAGTAAGTTGTTTCCTGATATAATATTTCAGAGATAAGAAGCGGATTCCATTTCGTGAGAGTAAATTAACTCGTCTATTGTCTGGATTTTTTACGGGTAGAGGGAAAGCTGTCATGATAACAAATGCCAGCCCATCTGAGGTGACTTTTGATGAAACTCTTCATGCACTAAGATTCTCTGCTCTGGCTACAGAAGTAAGTTACACAGATTTTTATATTTTTTTTTATGTATTGGTTATTTTATTTTTTGAACTTTTTAAAAATAACTTTTGTATAAGTATTTCTTTATTAACAAAAATAAAATTTCAAACTACTTAAAATAATTTATTAGTCTTAAATGAGTCAAAATATAGCAAAAACCTTAGAATTGGTGTTATTAATGTCTTTTTTTAGTTTATAAGTTTAATTAATATATATATATATATATATATATATATATATATATTTATTTATTTATTTATTTATTTATTTATCTGGGGCTTGGTGCAAGAAGTGCCTAAGTCAGTGTTCTCCAAGATGACTTTGTTTGCTCATGTCTCTTTAAAAAAATATTATTTTCAATGTAAGAAGTACCCAAGTCTGTACAATGGTTCAGAAAACACTTTTATACCATCGGGCAGATTTAGGTACTCCTTACATTGAAAATAATATTTGTTTAAAGAGACATAACCAAACAAAATCATTTTGGAGAAAACTGACTTAGGCACTTCTTGTACCAAGCCACAGATATAATCCTTCTTGTTTTATAATAGATTAAGTTTTCAAATGTAAACCATGCCTTGCTTTGTGAAAATATTTTACTTATAGGTACTTTTAAGCTATGTTTTAATAAAATGATACTCCCAAAAGTTTAATTATTATAAATTGGTTGATAAAGAAGCAAGTTATTTAATATAAAACCATCAGTATAATCTTTCAAAAATGGGATCGTAATGTTAATTTATTTTAAAAAAGAAGTTTTATATGTTTCTAACTTTTCTTTCTCTTTATGTAATAAATGGTTGTTAAACATTAATATTTTGTAAGGTAGAAGAGGAACAACATTCTTATGAAATCACTAAGTATATGACTTTATATCCCATTTTCAGTGCTTTGTTTAGAAAATTCTTCAGAAAAAAAAAAACTGATTTAAAATTTTATAAATTTGTTATATTTTATTCGTGGTTGTATGCTTAACTTATCTACCTACTTAAATTCTTTTCTCATAATTAACTTTCATTTTTAAGTTTTGCTGTCAAAAAATTGCCAGTGATCGTATAATAAAACATATCCCCCTAACGAAATTATTTTCTCAAAACTAACCCCCCCTTTAAGCTTTACTTAGAATAAAGTGCAACTTGTTGGCCCACCAAAAAGACAAACTCAAACATTCGCTACACACTAGAGTAAAGGCAAAATAATTCATTTATTTTAATTTCTATAATTTTAACATTTCTTCTTTTACAGTTTTTTCTAAATTTAATGACACACAATAATCTCCAATCATATTTTTTTTTTCACAAAATAAAACAATTAAACAAACATTAGCAAATTTCTGGTGGCTGGCGAATACCCCTAAAACGTCGAATCAAAACCTGTTTACTTTTTATCTTTCACTTTACTTTTAACTATTTGAGCTCAATTCTAGAACAATTAAATTTTTAATTAGAAAAAAAATAATTTAACGATACCTTCAGTCGACTGAAAGAAAAAAGAGAAGAGAAGAGAAAAAAAAGGAAGGGATGAAATAAAAAAAAAGTTGGTCATCACTCGTCAGCCTCCGATAGCTCTCGGACTTCTGCGGGAGACATCTCTCAGCCCTTCCAAAGGAAACATCAAGGAAACATCAGCGCTGGATCGGATAAGCAGTTGGCGGCTACCCGGGTCAAATCGGAACTGCTCCCTAAGTCATCCCCCTTCTGGGGAGAAAAAAACTTTTCACCCCCCGAATGCATGCGCGCCGGAAGGTAGGACGTAGGAAATAGTTCTTATCCACGCCTTTTCCTGACGCCGTAAAAATCAGTCCACAAAGCACAACTTTTCACATTTCGATGGGTTGTCAATTGTAGTATTTTTTTTTTTTTATATTGCGTAGCGCTGGGTTCTTGTTTGATTTTGAAGAGAACACTTGAAGACAGAGCAGCGCGCCGATAGCCGTCTTGTAACCTTCCGCGGGTCTCCTCTCGGGCTGGGCGAGGAATACGGAAAAGTAATCAAAATGCCTTTCCCCAGCGAATTCAATCTGTTTTCCCCAACATCCTGGGAAACTGTTGCAATGCACAAGTAAAAAGAAATGGCAAAAGGGGAGGGTATCGAGTTACCCAGACATAGACTTGGGAAAGAAAGAAAGCAGTTTAGGGAATACAGGATTTTAAGGACAGACAAAGGGGGTAACTTAGAAACTAATAATTTTTTATTTGTAAACTTGACTAAAATCCGCCAGCCGTCGCTCAGCCACCTTATTACATTTTAACTGTATCTACACACTTAAACACTTCTTTTAACATAAAAAATTGTGATATAACAACATCCCCTTTGTATGACAAAAATTTTTTTGAACGTAGTGAAAAAAAATTTTTTTTTTTTTTTGATTGAGAGCGCCTACCCAAAGAAAAAATGCAGAGTGGGTAGCTACCACGAACTCTCACTCTGAAAGTTGACAACCCATTTGCCCCCAGTCAGAAGTGACAAGTTCATGGGTGCTAGACCCCACAGAGCAGTCATGCGTCCACGGCTGTCTGTCCCAAAATTACCGGGATAGACGATCTCAATTTACAAATCACACACGCACCAAAAAAAAAGAAAAAAAAAACAGTTGAAAGCATTACACAAAGAGCAAGTCCTTCATTACAAAGGGAAAAAAAATCAATACTTTTTACACACATATATAGTTTCAATGGGTACCGATATATACTAGTAGCCACTTTGTATGCGACAAACTCATGATAATAAAATTAAAGAAAGAAAAAAAAACACAAGGGCTTGCACTGCTTAACTTACAAAATCGACACACTTAGTCATTCCACTACTAATTTCTGCATGCACTTCATATGTACATATACATAAAAATAACAAGACATCTCGCTACAAACGCAAAACTGTTACCACACGGTGTCTAGGGAAATTTTTCGGGAAAATTAATAGTCAGCATTAACACCGCAAGAGCGGAAACACGTCCAACACTTTCGCACTTGGGAATAGTGTGGAGTGTCCGGGCATTATGTAGCGCCACCGAAACTGTCACAATAGACACTACATAAATAATCCAGACGCAACCCTTTCCCCAAGGGCACTAGAGTATACAAAAATCGGGAAAGTCAGAACATGCAGGGAGACCTGGCAAGCATGCATTGCCTTACAAGACATGGGACAACTAGACTACGTACAAGGGCACTGAAGCCTGGGCTGCATCTCACAAATTTGGGTACTTGCTTCGCTAACACCTTCCGTCCTTCGGCACTTTACCTTGGGAGTTGCCTCATGTCACGTCCTAGTTGCCCCCAGCGTTCCATCTTTTGACAGTTTAAAGACACAAAAAAATACATAAGAGCTGACTATAGGTCGGGGCAACCGAATGTCAGAAAATCAATACACTCGGCGTAAGCTGACACACAGTATAAGTTACCCATCCCTGTACATACACCGCAGCGTGTGGTAACGCACAATTAAAATTTATACAATACAAACACATTATGAACACTATAAAACTCTTTTACTAACACCTCTGAACTATCAACTGGCGGCAGCGGTTCCCCTCTTTGCGCGAGATCTGGTTACTATGTTTGATGGGGGTAAATTATCCCAACGGGTCCTTCTGACTGGCTGGTGCTGAGACCCCCTCGAATCATTAATTCCGCTTGTATGAGCTTCCCTTGGGACGGGCGAAACGGGTGAGCCTGCATTAACCGCCTGTGAACGTCTCTCTCTCCCTCTCCTAGCCGTGTTTACGAAAAAACGAGTTTTGTGTTTGGGTAACCCTGGTAACGGAGCGACACTATCTACTCCTCTCCGGTCGCTATCTGAACCGTGGCAGTCAGCTGATCTCTCAGTCTCCTGTGTTTCTGGCCAAGCAGGAAAAATCTTACGCTCTGGGATCTTAGCTAATCTGTCAATATGGACTACCTCTTCGTGCGAAGGATCTGCGACTTGCTGAATTTTAAAGTTAACTTTAGAGGTTTGCTGTATTACACGATATGGACCTTTATTTAATTTTGATAACTTTTTACTTAAACCGGGCTTAATTGCTGGGGAAAATAGCATTACTAAATCTCCGATATTAATGTTTTTATGAACAGCGAATTTTTTTCTATAATTTTCCTGCGATTCCGCTGCTTTCTCTAAATGGGACTTCACTAGCTTAAAAGAATTTTGAAGGGTCGGTATTAAATTTTGACAGTAAGAGGGGGCGTCGTGATACGAAATTTTACTTTCCCCTGCTAAAACGTTATAAGGGAGGCGCAGATCTCTACCATAAGTTATAAAGGCTGGGGTCTCGTTAGTGGCTAAATGGACTGCCGACCGAATGGATAATAGGGCAAATTTAAGTTTAATGTCCCAGTCCGTGTGGCTGTTGTTCACTAAATGAGCTAAGGCCGAGGAGACTGTAGCATGTTGCCTTTCTATCTTGGCATTTGCGGCCGGATGATAAGGGGAAGAAGAAATGTGATGTATGTTAAATTTCTTGTATACGTCCGAAATCGCTTCCCCGACTAAATTTCTCCCCTTGTCTGTTATAATGGTCTTGGGACACCCGTGTCGTGAAACAAAATCTGCCAATGTGTCAGCAATGGTATCTGAGGTAATATTAGAAACGGGGTACGCCTCTGGCCACTTCGAAAAAGCGCATACATATGCTACAATGTAACGGTTTCCCTGTTCGGTTAGGGGGTACGGACCTGATATATCTAGGTGAACTGTCTGCATGGGTGCATCCTGAATTTTAAGTCGCTGCAGTTCCGCCAAACCACCTGGTTTATGAGCACGGCGCTCCAAACATTGTATACAAGATTTAATTAAATTTTGGACATGCGCACTTAGCCCCGGGCAAAAGAAAAATTGTTTAAGTCGATTATAGGTCTTAAAATGTCCCATATGGCAAGCTATTAAGGATTCGTGCGCTAAAGAAAAAACTTTGGTTAACAGGCTGAGCGGAAGCACCACCTTCTCTTGGGAATCTCTTCGGGACTTACCCCTCAAATCATTACATTTTAAAACATTATTCTGGGAAATAAAAAAATTCATGTAGACAGGTCTCACCTGGAGTCCCTTTTTCAATAATTTTAAAACTTTACTACAAAATGGATCTTTCTCCTGGGCTGCCCTAACTTCTTTTAAAAAATTTTGGTCTTCGATGACATTAAACGATACCTGATCAGGAGGGATTGCATAGCACTGTTCACCATTTACAGGTTCGCTTACATAGTTTACCTCTTCAGAAATTTCAAAATTTATATACCTAGACAAAAAATCGGCCGTGGAGTTGCATTTACCTTTTATATATTTAGTCTCGAAATCAAAATCCGCCAACGAACACAGCCAACGGGCAATACGTGACGTGGGGTCCTTAAGTTTTAAAGCGTGCGTTAGCGCAGCGTGATCAGTAAATAGAGTAAATTTTGAGTTAAAGAGATAACATTTAAAATAGTTTACGGCCCATACGACAGCTAGGAGTTCTCGCTCAGTCGCAGAATAACGGGTTTCTACCTCCTTAAGTTTTCTACTCGCGAACGCTACAGGCCTGGGAAAATTGTCTTCATCCAGCTGTGCTAAAACTGCGCCTGAGGCGAAGCCTGATGAATCAGTATAAACAATAAAGGGTTTGTCTAATTCCGGAAGCTTTAAGGTGGGGATGGATGCCAAACCTGCGCTTAAATCCTCAAACTCTGCCTGTGCTTCCTCTGACCAAAAAAATTTACCCTTGTCCTTTGTTAAATTAGTTAGATTGAGGGCTCTTTTAGAAAAGTCGGGGAGAAATTTTCTGTAAAAATTTAATGTGCCAAGAAAACTACGAACTTGCTTACGCGACGTAGGAATTTTGAAATTCTTAATTACGTTTACATTTTTATCGGTGGGAGAAATTTTGCCGTCCTGTACCTTGAATCCTAAAAAAGTTATGTCAGATTTAAAAAAGGAACATTTACTTGGTTTTAATTTTAAATTGTGCTGCCTTAATCTATCGAAGACAAGCTGCAATTTTTCAAAATGCGAAGGAATGTCGTGCGATGCTACAGCAATATCATCGATGTAAATCTGAATGGACAGGTCGCTTAAGTCACCTAAGACAACATTCATTAACCTTTGAAAAGCGTTGGGGCTGGTGGCAAGTCCAAAAGGGCTTCTCGTGAAATTAAGTAGACCTTTATGGGTCGAAATGGCAAGTTTAAATTGATCCTCCTCTTTAATTAACTGTTGAAAAAAACCAGAGGTCAAGTCTAAGGTTGAAAAAAATTTAGCACCGGATAAGGCATCAATAGTCTCATTAATATTAGGGATGGGGAATGAATCTTTAATTAATTTCTTATTTAATTTCCTGAAGTCTACTGCTAATCTATATCCACCATCGGCCTTTTTTACTAACATAACCGGCGCAGCAAATTCGGAATCTGAGGGAACTAAAATGCCGCTGTCTAACAATAAGTTTAGCTGCTCATTCATTTCATTACGTAAGTGATATGGCACTCTGTAAGGTTTGCATTTTACAGGCTCGTCATCTATTAATTTAATGTTATGGGGTACCGTCGAACACCCTGGTAGCTCTAACACCGAGGCAGCGAAAACATCCGAATTGATTTTTAGAAAATTTTGCACCTCACTTTTTAATTGGGTGGGCAGGTGATCAAGTTCGAAATTTGTATTCCACGTTAAGTCCGTATGATCTAACGTTGCAATATCAGCATTGTCAACAAAATTTACCAAATTTATATTTTTATTACTGTACAGAGGTTCCATGAATCCAAGCTCTGTACCCTTATTTATGTGTACCTGGGCAGTGCCGAAATTAGCGAGCTTAACGAAAAGTGACTGCTCAGAATTGGTACAAATGGCGTTGGCCACTAAAATATCCGAAATAGCCGCAGTGGGCGTAATTAAGATTAAATCGGAATATGAAGGAAGGGGTGACTTCACTTTAGCCGGAATAATTACTTGCTCCCCAGGGGGTATGATAGTTTTAACCTTAGCAAAAATTTTGACATTTTTAGAGACCTCAACCTTGGGCTCCTCTACTAGAATTGTATTAACCTCCCTCTCTTCCGTAACACAAAATGGGATAAAAGTCAAATCTGGACACAGAACTTGTTTAGTTTTAAAATCAATGCGAATATTATACTTGGTTAAAAAGGGAATACCTAAAATAATATCGAAATGAGTTGACAAAGAGCCTTGGATGACTTTAAAATTCTCACAACACCTAAAATTTCCCAAATCAAAAAATAGCTCAGCCTGCGATGTAATTCTCAGTGCCTGCTGTGAAACAGTTCTAAGGGGTGTGTTACAGTCATTCGTACTGAAGGTTTTAAATAGTTTAGCTTCTCTCTCTCCTATCAAATTTACTGAACTCCCCGAATCCATAAGTGCGATAAAAGTTGTATCTTGCGCATTGATTGTTACAATGGGCCACCTAAAATTTTGAGAGGTACCCGTGTTGGCAAAAGTCTCAGCGAGCGGCCAGTCTGAAAGCCCCTTTCTACCATTACGCTGGCTACCTAATGGGGGCTGTGGTAGTTTAAATTGTTATTTTGTCTCCCATTGTTTCCTCTGCCCCGATAAAAATTGGACTGCTGGGAATTCTCCCTAAAGTGTACACTTCTGTTGTGGCCTCGAAAATTCCCCCGCGATCGGCTATCTTGCCTCTCCCAGTTCCGATTTACCTGGTAATGCGGGCTCTGCGGTCTATTTTCTCGTACCCTCTCTCTACTCGGCGAGCGGTAAAAATTTTCTCCCCTATTAGGGGACTGCTCCCAGTTTCGATTTCCCTGCGCCTGTGAGCTCTGCATTCTAAAACCCTCTCCCCTTTCTCTCGACGGAGATCGGTACACATTGTCCCCCCTCCAATTTCGCCACCCCGGGTTCGGTGACCTTTCAAAATTTCGGGACTGCTGTCTGCTCTGGCCCGGCTGCCCTTGCTCTAGGGAACCTCTCCTTTCGGTACTTTCGCGCTGAGGACACTGACTTCTAAGATGGCCCAGCTGGTTACATTTAAAACAACGCAACGAAGGCGAAGCCTGCAGCGGTGCGGCAACTGTTAAACTCTCTAATTGGGAGGAAAGGAGGCCCACAGATTCCTGGAGCTTTGCAACTAAGTTTTCCAACTTGGCTTGCCTATCTCCGTTGAACGAGGCGTCTCCCTGACCAATTGCGTACACAACCGCTGGAGACTCAGGTTCCGTCCTAGCTCCCACCTGCTTGATCGCCTTTTCTTCGAGGCAAGCAATTTCGATTAATTCCTCCAAATCCTCTGGGTTACGAGCTATGACTGCTCTGCGAATAGGGGGCAATAAGTTTTTTAAGAGCATAGAAACAAGCCACTGCTCTTCCATCTCCTTTCGTGTCGCGTTTGGTAAATTATGTTTCTGTATAAGCGTCTTAACTTTTGATCGCGCCATAGCTAGAAATTCTTTAACGGGGGTAGCCTGGCTTTGCTTAAACGCCCAAAATTCGGCTAACAAAGTTGCCGGGTCTTTCTCGGTCTCGAACCTCTCCCCTAAAACTGCAAACAAATCCCGAACTGACGCTATTTCTTCTTTAAAATTTGAAAAAACGGTCTGAGCCTGCCCTGCTAATCTTTGCCGCACTGCGAAAAATTGGTCCTCTGCTGACCATTGTAGGAAACGAGCAATCTCCTCAAATTTACTTTTGAAACGCGCAAATGGGAAATGGGGGTCTGTACCCGTAAAAGTCGGAATCAATTCAAGATGACTTAGCAGCAAATCACGCCGCTGAAAAGTCATTGCACCCTCAACTTGTTGAGTTTCGTCGTCTTGTAATTCGTAGTGGCTAAGCTCGCCGATAGCTGGGGGGTTTGATTCGCCTGAATTTGGCATAACTCTAAAGTTTCTTACAAGTAGGGCAAAACTGGGATACAACTTACTCCCTCACGCACACATCACTTACCGCATTACTAAAACACCAGTACATAACCAAATTGTTCCCCCAAAATACATATAAATACACACTAACACAAAACAAAATAATATATTTTTCACAATACTCAATTATACATTTCATATCTTATTTTAAACTATTGCCTCATTTACATTTAAATTAGTTTTCGCGGGCCAACATCGCATTGTGCCAAAACCCAGAAAGGGCACGACACCATTGTTATATTTTATTCGTGGTTGTATGCTTAACTTATCTACCTACTTAAATTCTTTTCTCATAATTAACTTTCATTTTTAAGTTTTGCTGTCAAAAAATTGCCAGTGATCGTATAATAAAACATATCCCCCTAACGAAATTATTTTCTCAAAACTAACCCCCCCTTTAAGCTTTACTTAGAATAAAGTGCAACTTGTTGGCCCACCAAAAAGACAAACTCAAACATTCGCTACACACTAGAGTAAAGGCAAAATAATTCATTTATTTTAATTTCTATAATTTTAACATTTCTTCTTTTACAGTTTTTTCTAAATTTAATGACACACAATAATCTCCAATCATATTTTTTTTTTTCACAAAATAAAACAATTAAACAAACATTAGCAAATTTCTGGTGGCTGGCGAATACCCCTAAAACGTCGAATCAAAACCTGTTTACTTTTTATCTTTCACTTTACTTTTAACTATTTGAGCTCAATTCTAGAACAATTAAATTTTTAATTAGAAAAAAAATAATTTAACGATACCTTCAGTCGACTGAAAGAAAAAAGAGAAGAGAAGAGAAAAAAAAGGAAGGGATGAAATAAAAAAAAAGTTGGTCATCACTCGTCAGCCTCCGATAGCTCTCGGACTTCTGCGGGAGACATCTCTCAGCCCTTCCAAAGGAAACATCAAGGAAACATCAGCGCTGGATCGGATAAGCAGTTGGCGGCTACCCGGGTCAAATCGGAACTGCTCCCTAAGTCATCCCCCTTCTGGGGAGAAAAAAACTTTTCACCCCCCGAATGCATGCGCGCCGGAAGGTAGGACGTAGGAAATAGTTCTTATCCACGCCTTTTCCTGACGCCGTAAAAATCAGTCCACAAAGCACAACTTTTCACATTTCGATGGGTTGTCAATTGTAGTATTTTTTTTTTTTTATATTGCGTAGCGCTGGGTTCTTGTTTGATTTTGAAGAGAACACTTGAAGACAGAGCAGCGCGCCGATAGCCGTCTTGTAACCTTCCGCGGGTCTCCTCTCGGGCTGGGCGAGGAATACGGAAAAGTAATCAAAATGCCTTTCCCCAGCGAATTCAATCTGTTTTCCCAACATCCTGGGAAACTGTTGCAATGCACAAGTAAAAAGAAATGGCAAAAGGGGAGGGTATCGAGTTACCCAGACATAGACTTGGGAAAGAAAGAAAGCAGTTTAGGGAATACAGGATTTTAAGGACAGACAAAGGGGGTAACTTAGAAACTAATAATTTTTTATTTGTAAACTTGACTAAAATCCGCCAGCCGTCGCTCAGCCACCTTATTACATTTTAACTGTATCTACACACTTAAACACTTCTTTTAACATAAAAAATTGTGATATAACAAATTAACTGTAAGAGGCTTTGCTTTTGTATTCATAATTTTAAAAATTCTTTCGTACTTGAGCTATGTTTTATATATATGGCTTAGGTAGGTTCTAGAGACAAAAATTTTTCAATTAAAAATCGGCCAATACAAATTAATTAATCAAAAAGGAACTCAACATTCTGCCCTCCTGAAATTGCTTATTAAAATCATAGTCAGTTATTCAGTATTCAGCCTTAAGTTTACCATTATAAATACAAAAACAATTTCAGATAGTCTCTTCTAACGAAACTACCGCGAGTTATTAACGTAGAATTACTTATCATTGCTTACTTCTTTTGTATGTATATATGTATCTTTATATATGTACGTATGTATATATATACATATATATATGTCAAAATTTTGATGCATCTTGGTACTTTTCTGTCTAACTTGTCCAAGCGATAGACTGGGTTTGGCATGTTGCCAAAATTATAACTTGTGAGGACAGAGGGACAGACAGTTTTACTGTCTGAAATTTTCCTTTCCGCAGGACTATTATGGAGGAATGTAATCCTACGTTAAAATATGAGAGAGGGTGCACATTGAATTATGAAACTAAATTAGATTTTTTCTTAACCTTACAAAATGCCTGCTTAGCTTTTTCCTCAATAACATGATTCAGTTCTTTAATTAATTATGCAGTGAAATATTTAGTTTCACCATGATCTATTTTAATGTCTACAATTTTTTTTTTGTTTATAAACATTGTATGATTTATTCTATGTATTTGTATTTATGGACTTTTATAAATTTTTCAGTTGATCATAAATGATAGTTATATAGCTACAGCAGCTAACACCCTACAAACAATTACAAATATGTGGACAAATGCAAGAGAAAATGTGTCCACCATTTCTGATAGAAGTATCAGTTTCGAAGATTCAACCCTTGAGGCTCTTCAAGAAAAAGATGAACTCATTGAAGTATGTGAATATAATTTCATTTGTATGAGATTATACTTTTTTTTAAAATATGCTTTTGATTCATTTGAAGAAAGTTTACTCTCGTTTATCTTTCTCATTTGCTTCTTTTGTAATTAAAATACTTCAAATATGCTTTTATCTTTCAAATAGCCATTTTCCTCCTAAAAATTTCATAAAACTCTAGACTTAATAATTAAGCTATGTTTTAATGAAATGATACGCCCAAAAGCTTAATTGTTATAAAAAGGCTGATTAAGAAGCAAGTTATTTAATATAAAACCATCAGTATAATCTTTCAAAAATGGGATCTTAATGTTAGACTTATTTTTAAAAAGAAGTAACTTTTCTTTCTCTTTATGTGATAAATAGTTATTAAAAAATAATAATTTGTAAGGTTATTAAAAAAGGTTATTATTAAACAATAATAATTTGAACAACATTCTTATGAAATCACTAAGTATATGACTTTATATATATATATATATATATATATATATATATATATCCCATTTTCAATGCTTTGTTTAGAAAATTCCTCAGAAAAAAAACTATGACATCTATATGAGGTTATACTTTTTTTAAAAATCTGCTTTTGATTCATTTGAAGAAAGTTTACTCTCGTTTATCTTTCTCATTTGCTTCTTTTGTAAATAAAGTATTTTAAAAATGCTTTTATCTTTCAAATAGCCATTTTTTTTCTCCTAAAAATTTCATAAAACTCTAGACTTAATAATTTCATGTTTTACCCATTTACAAATAACTTTTTTTTTTTTTTTCAGAATATTTTTACATTAAATATGGCTTTGTCGGGTTTTCCTTTCATTATTTTTATGTATTATATATTGCTTTGTGTGAGGATTTTTTTTCATTCATTTTCAAATATGGTTTGTACAGTGGAGTCCCGATAATCCGAAATGATTGGGACCAGACCCTTTTCGTATTAGCATGTTCGCTGCCACTGATGCTGTAGTGTGTCAGCATGGTGCTACCTCCCATGCCGGCGACGCTCTAGTGCGTCAGTCGACTGGGATAAGCTATTTGTTCTATATTTAGTGCGGCCTTGGAGTTTGAACGAAGATCTTGTTGAGACACGTTAGTGAAGCATTATTTTTATATTTTACGTGCGTGGTTTTCAAATTTTGTGTTTCAATTTTTTTATGTGCGTTTATAAAAATGACGGACAGTACAAGTATGGCAGGACCTTCACAACCGAAGAAAAGGAAAGTAAATAAAAAACTTACTGATGCCGAAATATTGGAATTATTAGAAAAGAGTGATCTTTCTGATTATGACAGCACAGACGATGAAAATTGCGGTTGGGATTCTACGAGCAAATCAGAAGGAGATAGTGATGTTGCGGTGGACACCATAGAAACGTCGGCATCTGAGGATGGATATGCCAATTTTAGTGATAGCAAACGTGTTAAGCAAAATCATTCTTAAAATAAACTTAAATTACATAATAACGTGTGATTACATAAATATTACATATTATGTATGATTACACAGTTTATTTCATAAGGGCTGTCTAAACATAATCAGTCTTGGAACGAAATGGATGATAAGAGAGCATAATGCTGTCTAGTACAGTATAGTGATGCGACATCGATAACAAAACATCGATGTTTTGAAACATCGATATTCAATATTAAAACATCGCCCAAAAACCATCGATGTTTTTAAACATCGATGTTTTAGAACATCCATTTTTTAAAACTGGTTTAGTAATCTCTGACATTAATGTTACTTAAATTAGTCGTGGGGGGAGGGGGTGATTTAATTTTACTCTCTGATTGGGCAGGCACAAATGACAAAAACTTGGTTGCTTTGGGCTACATTGATGACTCAAAATTCTCGTTGTAAATACCGTCATGTTTTGCCTTCAAATGTCCAGATAAATTCGTGGTATTGCCAGAAGTTTTGAGGGACTTGAGGCAAATATTGCATTTCGCCAATTTTTCAGTGGTTTTGTAAAAATATTTCCAAACGGTACTTTTGGGAGGCATCTTACTAATAATATTAACGTCAACTTATATAAAACCAGAACAAAACAAAAACTTAAATGGATGCACTCGTGTATATACTATTTGTAAAATAAAACCTCATGGAAGATTCTGGAGTGTCAGGAACATTCCAAGCGCTCTGATTGGTTCATTGGTTGTTAATTGCCATTTGTCTGTTTTCAAAGGAATCATTCCCCCTTTTGTATTCGTCCTTTTCAGAATTCAGACTTAAATTTACTGAGTGTGAAAATTATGCTACGTGGTAAATTTTTTTTTATTACGGTACTTTTTCATTAACAAAAAACATCGAACACAAAACATCGATGTTAAAAAAACATCGGCTTCAATAAATCGATATGTTAAACATCGACATCGATGTCGCATCCCTAGTACAGTACAGTAGAGTGTAGGTTGTTCTAACAATTACGTCACAGTGCTAAAAGTTGGAGAAGTGTGTTGTTACTGTTAGTGTCAGTTTAGCATTATCATAAACACGTGTTGTTTATTCTACTGTGTCCTACTCTATTATACTACTGTTGACTAACTTTGAATTTTCTTGTAATTGTCAGAAATATTCTTGATATTATTTAGTATCACTGTAGTTTTATTGTAACCTAAGTTCTTTTTGACTTTTGGTTTCGGATTATCGGAACTTCACTGTATATTATAGTAATGTGAAGTAATTTGAAGTTAATAAACTGTTTATTATTTTTGTATTGAATGCTACTGATTTTGAATTCCTACTTACAGTTAGTTGTTGTAGTCAATAAAGTAAAATAACAATTTGTTGTCTATCATTTCACAGAAATTGTTGGACTTGGCAGACTCGCTTACAAAAAATTTGGAAAAAGAGAAGAAAGAAAAGGCTGAATTGGAAATAAAAATAAGGCGGGATGTTTGTCAAGAGTATTCAGAGTATAGTGATGAGCTGCTTGAAAGGCAAAAGTACTGTTATCATTTTATTTCTGATCTGTATCTCAATTTAATGTTATTTTATTGGCTATCAAATGTAAAGTATAATTACCATAAATAAATTATAATTACTGTAAACAAATGTTATTTATACATAAGAATCTTAATAATTCTGCTAATTTAATTGTGACATTAGGTGAATTTGAAGTAAATTGTAAGATGAATTTACTTTTATTTTCACTCATGTGGTTTTGATCCTTGTAAAGGAAATAGAGGTTTAAAATTTAAAAATCTTTCGAATTGTTTTTTTTTAAATTATTATTATTATTATGTTGAAATTATATTGCAGTATTTTACTATCATAGCTACTCAGTGTATATGATATTCCATTTCAAATCATTTTGGGTCATAACTTTTTTTCCCCCCATCTAATAAATTTTAAAACACACTAAGTTCATTTAAAAAAAAAAATTGTTTATCATTTTAGCAAAAGGTGCTTACTTTTTTGGTTGTGGTGGTACTTTTTTTACTCCATAAATGGTAGCATCCATCTCTTGGACGGATAGAGTTCATACTTTTCCCGCTAGAGTGCGTAATTATCAGTTTGAAATCTTCATGTTTGAGCTATGATTCAATTATTCCATGACCTTGGTTGTATTTGTTTATCTTTGAGTTTTGTTTACTTTATCACCTGCTATTTACCATTCCAAGGAAACTCACTCCACTTTAGAGACAGATATTACTTTAAAGGTACATATTTGGTCCATCTAGGATCCAGGGCACATTTAAAAAAAATTTTATTTATCGAGTTAAAATTTTGAATTTTTTTGTGATGCTTAACCATATAGTTTGTAAACAAAATCACATCATAAAACTTCTCATAAAGTTTAAAAAAAAATATTAAAAATATTTAAAAAAGTGGGGTAATTTAATTATAACTTGAAATATCATTTGTCTAATTTCAAAATTTTTTCATTTCATTAAACAGAAATATATAAGTTTTAATTTTGATTCAGCATTTTTTAAAATATTGATTTTAAAAAAAATAAAAATATTTAGAGTAAAAGCTTAAAAAAAAAAAAAAATGTAAATTATTTTTAAAAAAATCATATTTTCAAAAGTAAAATTTTTTTCCAAATTTGCTGAATCAAAATTAAAGTAAAATAATTGAAAAAGACATGTTCCAAGTTTGAATCATTTATCTTAACAGTTCTTGACTTATAATAACTTAAAGACGAGAAATGGTGAAAAAACCCATCATGCAGAAAAACGCATTTAAACGTTTAAACAAAGTTATATTGAAATTAAAACTAAGTGTAAATATATTTTATAAATCAATAATACCTCAAATACAGAGCTTCAATTAAATGAAAATTGGAAAATTACATAAGTAATGAGCTTCAAAATCCAACTTAGTCTCATGGACGGATGTTACTGTTAAAGTGATTCCGACAATTGTTACCATTTATGGGTTAACATAAGATATGTTATGTTTTATCCTATATGTGAAATATTGGTGTTTACTTCTCCAGATATATTTTATTCACTCAAAGTAGCTTTATTCCTATCAAGTCTTCTGGTTTTACATCCATGCATCTGTAGATATTTTAAAGTTTTTATTGCTATTCAATTAGATTAAAACAGACTTGCATTATCATATTCAATTACTCTCTTTTTACCCAATGGTTAAGGTCTTTAATTATGTTGTTTAGGTTCTTAATTAATTTAACTTTGAGAAATAAGCATTAATTCTGTCAACTTTGTTAAAGGTAAAATAAGTTTTAAAATAGTAGAATGCTATTTTGATTTAAATGCATGTAATTCAATTTAACATAATTTTTTAAAAAAATTATAGGAAGAACTATGAAGAAGAACAGGACGCTATTAGAGAAATATACAAAAAACGGATATCAAGTATGGAAAAAATGTATGAAAATATCATTAAAGATTTGAAATTGCAAATGGAGGAAAGTGATTCTAGTTGTGAGGAAGATACTGCTAGTGCAAATCCTGATGCTGTGGTATGTAAAGTTGGTTAAATTTTCTTGAATTTTAAATGTTTTGTTTGATATGACAAGCTGTAATTAGTTCTAAATCACAGTTTTAAAATGCTAGAAGAAACAAACAAACAAACAAACACACACACACACACACACATACATATATATATATATATATATATATATATATATATATATATATATATATATATATATATATATATATATATATATACAGTGGACACTCGTTAATTCGAACTCGATTAATTCGAACTTTCGGTTAATTCGAACTAATCCAAAAGCCCCAAAAAACTTGTATTGGAGTTAATGTTAAAAATATCTCATTAATTCGAACTAAATTTTTATCACTTCGGTTAATTCGAACTAAAAATTTGACAAAAAAATATTTTTTTCCTCATTTAATGGAGAAAATACACACTGTATTTATTATTTTGTGTGTCAAAATTTCTTTTCTGTGTAAAGAGGCACATGCCTGCATTCCTAGACTATTGCATGTCCGCTAAACATTAGTAGCTATTGTCCTTCTTATTAGTGCTAAACGGAAAAAGCAATTTCCCTTTATTTGGATCGATTTTCTTAGAATTTCGGAAAAACTAGTCTTTACTACAGATTCTAGGGAGCTGTGTTAGTTATAACTGCAGTGCAGACAAGTAAATGTGGTCTAGTTTTTCTTCCTCATTGTGTGGTGTGAACGTGTAAAAATTCAGGATGTCTACACTTGGAAAGTACAAAACCCTAACTTTGGAGACAAAGGTAGAAATTTTAAAGAAAGTAGAGAATGGCGGATGTAAAACAAAGTTAGCAGCTGACTATGGAATTAAAAAAATGCCTTGTCAACTAATTTGAAAAACAAGGAGTCAATTTTAGATTCATGGGAAAAATCAAAATTTGCTAGAGGAAGGAAACGCATGGGAAATGCGTCCCAAGAAGTTCTAGAAAGAGCTCTACTGCTATGGTTCCAGGATGTTAGATCTCGAAATTTTCCGATAAATGTTCCCCTAGTGCTGACGAAGGCTGATGAATTGGCAAATCGAATGGGTATTGAAGATTTTAAATGCAGTGATGGATGGCTTTCTCGATTTAAGTCAAGGCAAAATATTTCTTATCAAACTGTATGTGGCCAAAGCTCTGATGTAAACGAAGACGTATGCACTAATTTCGGTAGGAAACTGCCAGGGCTTTTTTCTACTTATCTGCCGAAAGATATTTTTAATGCGGCCATAATGGACAAAGCCATAATGGACTCTATTAAAACTCTTTATTCAGATGGAACCTTCCTCTGAAAATGAATTGAAATGTTTACTTCAAATCGAGAAGCTGGCTGAACAATGTAGGCATCATAAACAGAACCAAACATCCATTTTATAGTTTTCCCCAAAGTGTAATTCATATTTTTAATAAAAGTTTACTTTATACTGCATATCTTCTGCTTCATTTTATGATTAAGGTAGATCTGTATTGCTTTTTAATATGTTTAACTTTAGATAACATAGTATAATATATTTTCTGGGGTTATACATACTAGGAGAGTTTCTTCTTCAGTGATACACATTTAAAGTTACATATTTTCTCTTAACATCGGATAATTCGAACTTTTTTCTGAGAACCTTCGAGTTCGAATTAACGAGCGTCCACTGTATATATATATATATATGTATATATCAGTGTCCTTGTAGCATCATTGCAGTATAATATTCAATATCAAAAATTACCTGAAGCAGTGGTACATTATGCTAAATGTATAAAAGTTATCGCTAGAATGATGATTAATGTAGATTATATTATAACTGTCTCAAATCCTTGTGGTTGAAGGAATTTTTTGAAAAATGAACTTTAAAATTTTAATTTGCCCCTATATTAAACATGAGTCTTACCTACATAAAAAATTATTGCTATTGATCATGACAAATGTTTATAAATTTCTAAATCAAATTTTAAAATTTACTAATTTCCAATAATCTGAATTGATCATTTCATAACCTGGTAATGATTGCATTAATTTTATTTAAGGTACAAGAATAGTAATTAAAATTATACTTCAAATTCTTTAATGTATGTAATCAAAACTTTATAATTAACCCTGATGTTCAGAATTATTTTTTCTAAAGTATTGTATCTCCTTATTGTTAACTGAGAACTTAAGACATGTTTAGTTATGTTCAAATACTGCCGAATCTGGTTAATTGGACCACCGGTTAATCGGACTAGCCACTTATTCAGACCAAATCCTAAAGAACCAATTCAAATCCTATTGCACAAGCCTGATAGGGAATTTGGCTTATATTTTTTGTTCTTGTAATTGGACCAGTCGGTTATTAGAACCAAAATGATCGGGTCTCAATGTGGTCAGATTAACTGGAATCGACTGTAGTGTACATTTTGTATTAATGTGCTACGTTTTCAATTTTTTTCCATTTCTAGAATGGTGAAAGAAAGTCTACAGTATTTGGAAAGTTATTTGTAGGAGACACAACGGAAGATATTGGTATAGCTACATTTTATTTTTTTATTCTTTGGCTCTATAACTATTTTATTGTGCTATGCCCAGAATTCTGTATTGTTCTGCTCAATTCCATGATAGTTAAAAGATATAAACACACGTTTAAAAAAGTTGACTCATACTTTATATTTATACACTAACAAGGCTAAATGTAATTAATATCATCAGATCTTAATATCTTGCTGTTGTCACAGAAAATTCTTGTAAATTGTAAACTTTTCAGTTATAAATTCTTGGTTAAATTGTTATTTCATTTATCTGATATTAACTTTAGTTAATTTTTTTTAAAGGTAATTGAATGTTTATACTGTGTATTGTGTTGAAGGATATTTTTAAAAAGCTTTCTTTCTTTTTTTAAAAAAATTATTGCCCAGAAGCTAATAGAATGAATGATTCTCGAGTAACTTAAAGTGATAAAAAAAAAATTTCTTTTCATCTCCAATATTCTGTTTTCAGTTTTTTTTCTTTCATTTACTGGAATACCTTGAATAATATTACTAATCAAAAAATTTAAAAATTTATATGAATTAAATTATAATATTAAAGCTAACAATCTTGTTTTATGAAAAACATTGCACTGAGAGTCTGTGTTTCTGAAATTTTTTCCTTAAGTCTTAATTTTTATGCATAGTTATTTATTTATTTTAGTTTTGTTTGTTTGTTTTGTTTTCCTTTTTAAGCACTTTAATAAAAAGGTCTTTAAAAGCATCTTCTTGAATTTACCTAACTTTTATTTCCCATTGATAGAAGTAACAAGTTCTATGAGTTTACTTGAGTAAAGTTATTAAAAGGAATAATAACTATTTTCCATCTGTTCACACAAACCTCTTTCTTTTTCCCCCAGGGGAGAAGGAAAATGATTACAAAAATAATTTTGTGACTGAAACTGAAGGTTTCTTGCGTGATATGGAAACTCTAAAAGATGATTTGCAGACTATCTCTGAAGAATTAAAGAGAACAAAAGTTGAATTAGAGAAATCCAAGAATTATTGTATAGCTTTGGAATCTGGTAATTAGCTCATATAATTGCATTATTTGGAAAAAAAATTATAGTAATAATAGATTTTACTAAAGTGTTAGTTTTTAATGAGTGCCACTGATTAGCTAAACAAACAAACAAAAAAAATTGTCAGAAACATATCAATAAAATATTTTTTTATTGGCCTGTAGCATTTGTGGGAATCTGTATAAACCTTCAAAATAATATTAATGTTATATAAAAAAAAATGAATACATAAAATCTGTTTATTTTGTCAGACATTTTTTTGCATAGTGTTCATCAAAATCAAAATCTTTTGTTCCATTAATTGTAAAATTTCATTTTTTACTATATTAAGCTAAAATTTAGTAGTTATATTTTTAAAAGTATTCTTTGATTTTTTCAAACAGACATTACTAAGTTTTAAATGTATGTCATTAAATTTTATATTTTCCCCCAAAGTTACGAAATTGGTTTTCAGAAATTTATAAATCTTTAGAATATGCTTTCATGTTTTACATGTTTTTACCCTAGTTTTCTCGAAGTAAGTAAATTATTTAAAAATGAATATATTATTTATTAGTTAAAATGTAAATAAAGTATACTATATATTATGAATAAATATATATTTATATTTTCATAGCTTACTATTGTAATGTATAATTCCATTTTAGCTTCTGAAGAAATGGAGAAAAAAGTCGAAATTTCAAATTCTAATTTGGAAAAGGCATTAATGGAAAATGGTGAACTTAAAATAAAAATAGATTATTTGCAAGCATCTTACGAAGATGCTCTTAGGCTGAAGAAGGAGATTGATAATGAGTCAAATAGTGTGTCAGGTAAGTGGCTATAAACTAAGAAATCTGAGTAGTTTAATAAAATTAATTTTTCAATTGTATTATGTTTTTAGATATTTGTGTTTTCACTCTGTATTATGTAAATCTCATCATATTTGGCAAGACAGTGCAGAGTGAGCCAAAGTCATCTGTGAAAGATTACTCCAAGATATTTCATTTTTTACCTGGAAGGCCAATTATTCTCCTTGATAGTATCAAAATTCTGATCCGCCATACCTCCCCAGTATTTTCTGTATCTTTCTCATTTTTGATAACTTCCTTATTTGCCTAAGAATATTTTATCAACTGGGTTTTGTCCAGACCTTGTATTAAATGTGCTGCTTAGTTTATTATACTGATTTAGATAAATTTGACATTTAGTTCTTTATAAGTTTCATAAATTTTTTAATTATATCTGGGAAGATTACTGAGTTGAATGTCCCTTTTTATCAATCTAGAACCAGCTCTTTTAAACACATATTTTATTCCAAAATAGAACAAAGCATGGACAAGTACAGGTAAAAGAATATTATTGTAGTGGGCTGTCATCAGTCAGAAATTGGTCAAATGGGAATACAAAATGTTTAATTAAAATTCTTGTATATACAAGGATGACATGCGTTACATAAATATATTCTATTTACAAGGGTGGTTAATCTACCATTACATCTTGATTCAACAAGTCTTAAGAGTAGTTTCTTTAAACAGTATGCTGTCATTTTAACATTATACTCATAACTGTTTTAGTTTGTCTTTTGCTTGTGTCCACTTTCGGCCCTTTTGTCCACCAAAAGTCATAGCACGCTCAATTCAAGGTGAAACCTTCTCTTCTGGAGTTGTGGCAACGCTTCGTCAGCAGCTAAACGTCACACAGGTGAACAACTGATTAAAATATGAGGTGGGACAGGGCAGTTTACTACAATATTTACATGAAAAAATAGAATGCAATTATCTTAAAGTTCCGAAGAACATACTAAACATGTTCGGAGTCTACAAAAACCTCCGAACTTTCTCTAAGAATATATCAGACATGACCAGAGTCTGTGATCACCTCCGTCGTTATGCGTAAGAGTGTATCAGACACATCTGGAGTCTACAATCACCCCCCAGCGTTCTGCATAGTACCACTTACCTTGCAATAGGTGGCGTTATTGCCTGTGATGCTAACTTGCCTTTCTCTACAATATCTTTTTTTTCAATTGATTGAATTTTTCTCTCAAAACCTGCAGTTTGTCTTTCATAATTTTTGGTTAATGATCAAGTTTCTCAGCTTTAAATTAAGACGTGTTTTAAGCATCAAAACTTTTTAAGTCTTAAAGCTCCATCAAAAGTATTTTAAATAAATCTACACTTTGAAATCATAATTTTTTTTTGAAATTTTGACTGATGAAAGACAAATGGTCAGAATTTGCATACATAAGTAACTTCGATTTTCGTTTACTGCCAAATAAAGGCAATAGATTTCAGACAATATGAGTTGGCACTTTGAATGAGACTTTTTCCTCTAAAGAGCAACGCTGCTGTTCAGTTTTGGGGTAAATAAATAGTAACAAATTTTTTGGGGAAAAATTTGCTAAAAAGTTATTTTTATTGAATAAAATCGTGGCGACTCACAGGTTGGAAACCCTGTTCTAGGTATATATTTCATTGTAATTTTAGATACACTTTCTCTTTAAAAAAGAAAAAAAAAAGTAAAGGATATTGTATATCATCAAACAGCTGTATTCTTTTTGTTCTGACTTTTTTTTATCTATAACTTTCAAATGTTTTGTTGATGAAAGTGTACTTATAGTTACTTAATATCATTTCATAATTAAAACATAGTGATTTTATTTACAGTTCTTATCTATTAAAATAATGAGTTATGTATAAATGTGAATTTTTATTATTATTATTATAATTTGTTTATTTTTTTTTTTAAATAGACTGTGGGACTCTTAAAGAGCAGTTTGAAGATATTAAATTACAACTGGAAAATGCTTTAAAAATTAATGAAGATCTAAATGAAGAAATTGATGCTTTGAAAAATGATTGTGTTTCATATAAAGTTGATAATAATGATCTTTTCGAAAAAAAAACAGCCATGGAAGGACAACTAAAATCTCTCTCAGAGGAATTTGGTAATTATTGAAATTTCAAGTTAAAATTCAAATAGTATTCTGAATATGAACTAATGCATATGAATCAATAATAATTTTCTTTCATCTAGCATCCATTAAATGTGAAAAAGAAGATTTATATCAAAAGCTAAAAGAATCAGAAAGAAATGTTGTTGCCCTTAATAAAGAAACTAATACATTGTTTGAGAGAACAAATGAACTGATTAAATTTCAGAAAGAATCTAAAGCAGAGTATGAAAAGTCTTTGGAGGAAGTCAAACAAAGTGAGTATTTCCCATGTAATTAGATAAAATAATGATTATTTTATGATCCCCATCATAAAATAGTATGCTCAAATTTGTAAGCTGAGGAGAAAATTTGAAAAATTTTTTTTAACTTCACTTGTATTGTTTCTCTTTTTTTTACTTTTCTTTTCTTTTCTTTTTTCTTTATTTTTTGTTGAAATACATCAAAATATATTTAGAAATCTTAAAAATGCTTGCAAATATTAAAAAAAAAATTTTTCTGTGATAACTTTTTAAAGTTTAGTGATGAAATTGACACATTATTAGTACCAGTTTATATTAAAACACTACCATTCTTTATCCTACATGATAGTTTCAGACAAAACTGTTGTGAATAACACTCCTTTCAAAAATGTTCTTTTGAAACTAAAGCTTTTGATAAAAAGTTGATATTTTTTCTTTTTAAATTAAAAATGACTTTTCTGGACTTATTCAAAAATATTTATGTATTTGATAAACCAATACCATTTGCTAGTCTCTCCTTTTTTCTGCTTTGTTTTAGTATGTACTAGCAGATAATACTTAGGTTATTCTTTTACACTGGAGGTTGTGTCAGTATTATATCAGTTACAGGTGTTAGTTAGTTTCTGATATATAATAAAAATTATATTATTTCTTGTTTTTCATGTTAGAAGCTATAGATGCAGAGGAAGTACTGAAATCTGTTAATCAAACTCTTGAAAATGCACTTGCAGTCTCTGAAGAAGAAAAGAAAAAACTTGTTGGGCTTGAGACTGAATGTGCTAATCTGAGAGAGGAAAATGCTAATATTCTAAAGATAAAAGAAGATCTGGAAGCGAAATATGCTTTTGCAACCGAGGAACTTGGTAAGTTTATTCGCACATGTCAAGTTTTTAAATATATCTGTGGGGATCTGACATTACGACCAAAACAGGTTTTTTCCCAAAGAGCTACTTTCCCCATGGTTTGGACAGTTAATGATGAACCGTGTAGAATGTGGCGGGGAATCCATTTCCGGCGGAAGTGAGACACGGTTGAACTCTAGATATGTGAGAGGTAGTACATTCTAGTACAACTTGGTAATGAAATGTAATTCCGCACCCACGTGCGATGTATGTTATGAAAGTTTTTGTATAAAAAATGTTATAATGGTGATCAATTACTTTATTTGATGGAGTCATATATCCCACTTCTAACATCCACAATTATAGAGGAGTGAGCCAATCTACGAAATTCGTGCCCGAACAGGGCATATGAAATTGATGACCTGACAACTGGAGCATGCACTCCCTTTGCAGAAGATTGCGGGGACCTGGCATCGGGACCAAACAGGTCTTTTCCCAACGAGCCACTTTCCCCATGGTTTGGACAGTTAATGATGAACCGTGTAGAATGTGGCGGGGAATCCATTTCCGGCAGAAGTGAGAAACAGTTGAACTCTAGACACAAGAGAGGTAGTACGTTCTAGTATGACTTGGTAATGAAATGTAATTCCACACCCGCATGTGATGTATGTTATAAAAGTTTTAGGTGTATTAAAAATGTTAAGTTGATATAATGATGATTGATTACTTTATTTGATGGAGTCAGATATCCTACTTCTAACATCCGCGATTATAGAGGAGTGAGCCAATCTACAAAACATCAAGGATTTTTGGTTTCTCTGGCTTTTATAGAATTGTAGTTGTCAAGTTTCACTTTGTGAAAACTCCATAGAGAAAAATTAATTTTTATAAACACTGTTTCCCTGTAACCATGAAAATACAAGTATGCAAAAATTATCTTTCCTTTTATCAATCTGTTAATGACCTGATTTCTCTAATTCTGTAGAATTTGAAAAGAACAAAGTTAAATCCAAAAGTACTGAACTGGAGAAAACATTGCAAGAGATTGAAATGCTTACCAAAGAATTAGATACAATGAAATCTGAATGTAATCAATATGAGGAAAAGCTATTTACCCTACAGGAAACAAACTGTAATTTGGAAGAAAAGCTGTCATCTCTCTTGAAGGAATTAGGTATAATGGGAAATCTTCCTTTATTTAATTTCTTTATTCCACTATTGATGTATTTTTTAAAGTGTAATGTTTATGTTATTTCTTGTGACTGGAGAAAAATACATATATAATTTTAGATTTCTTTGAAAAGCAAGCCCCCCCCCCCCCCCCCCCCCAAAAAAAAAAAAATAAATAAATAAATAAAAATTGAGAAATGACTTTTGAAACCCAGTAGATAACGTAATTATAAATATTGATTTTTAAAGAAAATTTATATTTCTTTTTTAAGCTTGTGTGTTTGTGTTGTTTATGTAAGTAATTCAATGTATTCATCTTGTTGCATATGTTACATAAGTATGCATGTTACTGTTTTTCTTATTTCCATAAAGGAATTTAGAACATTATATGAAAGTCATAATTAAAATTATTTTAAGCTTCTGTGTTTTCTTTCCCATGCTTCTTTAGATTATGCACATCTGAAACTTTATTTTAAAGTCTTTTCTTATTCAGTATGCTTTTAGACATTGAAAGATTGGAAAGCTATCTGTCTTATTGATGTACATCTGTGATAATCATGGATAAGTTAGTTTTAATTTTAGGAGTAACAGCATGCTCTTTATGTTAAGAAGCTTTCAATCTCTTTGAAATTCAACTTTAGGGACTGATATTACATTATTTTAAACTCCTTAGAAGGGAGATGGGGGATCAAAATCTGACTGTGTAAGAAAAAAGATATGCAGCCTTTTTATGTTAAACTAGCTGAATACCTGTGCTTCGCTATGGAGTACATTCAAATTAAATACAATGGTCAATGTATGCAATTAATGCCCCCCCCCAAAAAAAAAAAAATATATATATATATATATATATATATATACAGTGGAATCTCGATCGATTGTTTTCGAATCCATCGTTTTTCTGTATGTACCGTTCATTTTATCCAGTCCCAACGATCATATTGCTTTGTTATGTTTCCGCATTTATCGTTCATTTCAGTTGGTCCCTTGAAAAACGATAGATCGAGATTCCAGTGTATATATATATTTATAAAAAAAAAAAAATCATAACGGATATTTTTATAGACAAAATAATCTAGAAGAAAATATACAAATTAAATCCAATAGAACATACTAAAGAATATAGTACAGTTTGAGTAACATTTCTTTTACTGCATTTTAATATTTTTTTAAATAATGTCCAATCGTCTGCCGCATTAGAAAGAATTTAAAAAAAAAAAATTGTCAATTTATTTCGTTGTTATGCACGTGACACAAAATTAGTTTAAAGTATCACATAAAGAAAAGAAACCATGTGATCAGCATTTAATAAATTAAATTCTAAAAATTAATCTTTAAAAATTTACCAAAAATCAGAAAATGGAGGTAAAGATTCGAAAAAGATTACATTTTAAAGGAATTTTTAGGATCTTTCTCGTGATATAAATTTTATAACCCTCAAATTATTTTAAATACAAACTTTAAAGAATGTTACAAAAACGGCTTAAAAATTTAATTAAAAAAATCTAAGAATTTTTAAAAAGTCTCTTGGTGCACCCCTACACTATAAGAAGAATCACCATGCAAAATTTCAACCCTATAGGTCCAGCGGTTTGGTCTGTGTATTATCTGTCACTCAGTTACGGAACTGTTATATATATATATATATATATATATATATTATTTATAAATATTTGTTTTATGTTTAAAAAAATATCCCCCCACATGGTAGAGGTTTTTTGGTGGATGTAGTTTTGTTCAAAAAAAAAAAAACTGGCTAAACAACTTATCTTATAAGCTCAGGAAATGTTCATATTTAGATATATGTATTGCTTAGAGATTAAACTAAGGAAATTTCTTTATTTAATAAATGCTTTCATTGAAATATCATATGCGATTTTTACAAAATATTTATTAAAATAATTTTTTATTTATAGAGTCAGAAAAAACACTTTATGAGCAAGAAAGAGGTATTGTGAACTGTAAGCTTAATGAGGCTTTGTCTACAATAGAAAAGGGAAAGATAGAAGTGGAGAAATTGCTGAAGAGCAATAATAGTTATCAAGAGGAAATTTCCAAACTTCAGATATCAAATAAGGAGTTGTTGGACAAATTATCCTTCCAAGCATCTAAAACTGGTACTTAATTTAATGCATGAATGTTTTCTGTCATTTTTTTGGCAGTTTGGAATTTAACTTCATATAAAGTTTTTACCCTAAATATTTAAATATAATTTGCAGTATATATCTAAGTATTCAATATAAATTGTTCTCAGGGATTTTAATGTATTTTTATTTTGCCTAAATGTAAATTTAATATCATTGTAAAGGGTCACATAATATTTAACCAAGAATTTTTTTATGGAAGCTGAAAGAAAGTAGAGAGGAATTGGACAAAAACACACATCTGAGAATTTATTTTCTGCCAGTATATCATCCTTCCTTTCTTTCCTTAGTTTATGACTTAGTAAATTGTCTTTGATATTATCTAATACTCCAGTTTTCTGACTCACAATCAGCCATGGAGGCCCTAAGAAAATCAGAACTGAGGTACCACTTCTGTATTAAAGAGCTGAGAGTGCTTCTCTTGAAGTTGGAGAGAGAGGGAAAGGGAATTGTTTTTTAATGGACTCTAGCCCACTAAGGAGTAGCAGGTTAATGAGTGAGCGAATGAGATAGCTAAACTGGCCACCATAGGATTGCTACAGCTTCCTCAGTGGTCTTTGATAGGATGCTAAAAGGCAGCATCAAGTGTGATCTGTGGGGTGGAAAATGGGGAGCACGGCCCAATTGCTCTACTGCATTCAACCTATGCTTAAAGGTACAAGGTTCTGCCGATACATCTCTCAAGCTAAGGCTATATTTGCTGAGAGGACCAGAATCAGTCTCATGGTAACTGGCCTGTACCTATGTATCTTGTATTCACCTGACTGACTCCCCAATCTGCCTGACCTGAGGAGGAAATGCAGGAGCTCATACTGCTTAAAAGCTCCTCTGCCAATATGGCTCAAGAATCCCCAAGAGCTCTGGCTGTCGGGATGATCAAACTGCTACAAGATAAATATTATTGGGCTCTTATGGCAGTGACATACAATGGACATTAGGCCATCAAAATCACCTAATACTGGATGCATGTTCCAAGAAGATAAGAATGCTTCAGTTTTAATCAACAGAGAATTTGTCTTTTTATCTGTAAAAGGTATCTGTGGGAGGTAGTGATTTCTATTTTAAAAAAAATAGTATTATGCAGTGTACCGGGCTAAGTTTCATACTATTAGCTGGCAAGGTTTTCTATATGTTTTAGGCTCAACCTGTCTTAAAAGTACAGAAATTATGGTATTATATTTAGATGTGTAGCAAATATGTATTGCGTAGAGACTAAACTAAAGGATATTTCTTTGTTTAATACTTTCATTAAAATAGCCAGTATAATTTTTTTTTTAAATCAAAATATTTTTATTTACAGTCATGTATTTTGCTTTCTTCAATTTATTTTAAAAGCTCTCCTAATTATTTGACTTTATACAATTTAATTATGCAATCTTTATTTTGAAAATACTGACAAGATTGTTGTTAAACTCAGTCATAATCATAGTATTCCCATCCTTTGTAAAAGTAAAGCCCATTACTAGAGTAATCACAAAAAAATAATTAACTGTTATATGTATACTCAATACACACTGATATTTTAAACTTTTTAAAATATCAGTTGTTTCTTTTACTACAAATTGTTGTTGCTCTGAAACTTCCAGACTATATACAGACATACCTATATTTCAATTTTGAGAATTGTTCTTAGCTGCCCCCCCCCCCCCAAATAAATATAAATATATATATATATATGTCGGACTTAAGCGGGAACGAAATAATTATTCTAAATTTAAAGGGGGCTTAGTAATTAATTTATTGTCGTGGCGTAATTCGCCACTATTCTCATATCTTGGTTCGAAATACATCGAGAGATATCGGGGAAATTCCCTTTGGATTGATTGACATCTGTAGCCCCACCCATGGTTCATCGCCGGTGTATGCGTCACAGAGACCATGTTGGCATGCGCGGTGGCTTTGGATGGAGAAAAACAATAGCGTCTTCTTCAGACGGCGGGATTTAATTCATTGCTAGTAGACGCGTGTCAGCTGGGTCCCTAATTTGAAAATGGCGAGAGCTCAAATATGCGCTACTTGGATCAGTGGTTGCTGGAAGGTGAAATAAATTGGCTTGAGTTAGAAATATGTTTGTTTATTGGATTGACTACTTACCACTCGCCACCAGTATTAACATGTGACTTCGAATTAATCTGAGAATATGCAAACCTCACGCCTGTCATATATATACATACACTCAAGAGCCAAAACATTATGACCACCCCTACATTTTGCAATGAATTCGCCTGGATGACGTGGAAGGCACGTGATCAGGTGGAAGTGGTATTTAACTGCTGCTGGAGAGTCTGAAAAATCATTCTTTCACTTACTTCTGTGTGTGATGGGAAAGGCTGCGGATCTAAGCGACTTTGATGGAGGGCAGATTGTAATGGCTCGAAGGCTCGGAACAAGTATTTCCGAAACTGTACGACTCGTGGGTTGTTCGCGACCTACAGTTGTTAGTACTTATGCAAAGTGGATGAATGACGGTGAAACCAGCAGTAGACAACATGGTGTTGGACATCCACACGCTATCAAAGAAAAAGGTCGTCGGAGACTGTCTCGCATGGTGAAGCAAAACCGGAGCCACACAGTGGCTCAGCTGACAGCCCAATACAATGCAAGGCCAAGTAGAATAGTATCGCAGCACACTGTTCAGCGGACATTGTTGGATATGGGGCTACACAGTAAACGTCCCACTCGTGTGCCTTTGCTGACCAAGCGTCATTGGCGCCTGCGCTGGGCCCGGGAACATCACGACTGGTCCATGGATCAGTGGGAGAGAGTTGCCTGGTCAGATGAATCACGGTTTGTCATTCATCACGCCGATGGCCGTGTCAGGATACGCCGTCTTCCAGGCGAACTGTTGCTCCCTCAATGTACAGTAGGTCAAACACAGGCCGGTGGTGGCGGTATTATGCTTTGGGGGACGTTCTCTTGGGCATCTCTGAGACCCGTGGTTGTGGTAGAGCAGACCATGAATGCTACAGGGTATCTGAACATCATTGCGGACCAGTTGCACCCTTACATGGCCTCTGTTTTTTCAGCTGGAAATGGAATGTTCCAACAGGACAACGCCCCATGTCACAAGGCTAAAATTGTGTTGGAGTGGTTCCAGGAACATGATGCTGAATTCCAGTTAATGTCCTGGCCGCCTAACTCACCAGATCTCAATCCGATAGAACACATTTGGGATGTCATGGGACGGCAGCTCAGAGTTCAAAGACCACCAATTCGCAATATCTCGGATTTGCGTGACCGTTGCTTAAACATCTGGTACAATCTGTCTCCGGCCATCTACCAAGGACTTGTGGCATCCATGCCAAGGTGGGTTGAAGCTGTGTTGCGCGCCAAAGGTGGGCCAACTCGTTATTGACTGGTGGTCATAATGTTTTGACTCTTGAGTGTATATATATATTGGGAAGATATGGTATAAGGTACTGGTTCCTCTGGAGTGTCTTTGTGAATGTTTTGAAATGTTTTGTCAGAAATGATTGAATTTTGTTGAATGTCTGAAATGTTTTTCTAATAATTCATTCAAAAAGGTAAATTTTTTTTTTTTTAGAATCAGAAGTATCAGCATATAAGGGTGAACTTGATGCTGTGAACAGTAAACTGGCTTCAGCATTGTCTGCTCTGGATAAACAGAAGCAAGAAGTGGAGAACTTGACAAATGTAATTAGTTCTCAGAAAAATGAGATTGCTAAACTCCAGAAACAAAATGAAGAATTGCTGAACACCATGAAGTCTCAAACTGGTATTTACTTTATTTTCTATTTATGTATTTTTTTATCTATTTATTTATTTGAATGTTTGAAATTATTTATTTTATTAATTTATTTGAATGTCTGAAATGTTTTTTTTTTTATAATTCATTCAAAAAAGCAATATTTCTTTTTAGAATCAGAAGTATCGACATATAAGGGTGAACTTGATGCTGTGAACAGTAAACTGGCTTCAGCATTGTCTGCTCTGGATAAACAGAAGCAAGAAGTGGAGAACTTGACAAATGTAATTAGTTCTCAGAAAAATGAGATTGCTAAACTCCAGAAACAAAATGAAGAATTGCTGAACAGCATGAAGTCTCAAACTGGTATTTACTTTATTTTCTATTTATGTATTTTTTTTATCTATTTATTTGAATGTCTGAATTATTTATTTTATTAATTTATTTGAATGTCTGTCTGTCTATATATTTGAATGTCTGATTTTTTAAATTTTTTGCATATAATTCATTCAGAAAGTTTTTTTTTTTTTTTTTTTTTCAGAATCAGAAGTATCGACATATAAGGGTGAACTTGATGCTGTGAACAGTAAACTGGCTTCAGCATTGTCTGCTCTGGATAAACAGAAGCAAGAAGTGGAGAACTTGACAAATGTAATTAGTTCTCAGAAAAATGAGATTGCTAAACTCCAGAAACAAAATGAAGAATTGCTGAACAGCATGAAGTCTCAAACTGGTATTTACTTTATTTTCTATTTATGTATTTTTTTTATCTATTTATTTGAATGTCTGAATTATTTATTTTATTAATTTATTTGAATGTCTGTCTGTCTATATATTTGAATGTCTGATTTTTTAAATTTTTTGCATATAATTCATTCAGAAAGTTTTTTTTTTTTTTTTTTTTTTCAGAATCAGAAGTATCGACATATAAGGGTGAACTTGATGCTGTGAACAGTAAACTGGCTTCAGCATTGTCTGCTCTGGATAAACAGAAGCAAGAAGTGGAGAACTTGACGAATGTAATTAATTCTCAGAAAAATGAAACTGCTGAACTACAGAAACAAAATGAAGAACTGCTGAACAGCATGAAGTCTCAAACTGGTATTTACTTTATTTTCTATTTATGTATTTTTTTTGTGTATTTATCTATTTGAATGTTTGAAATTATTTATTTGAATGTCCGAATTATTTATTTTATTAATTTATTTGAATGTCTGTCTATTTATTTATTTGAATGTCTGAAATTTTTAATTTTTTTTTTTTTTTTTTTATAATTCATTCAAAAAGGCAATATTTTTTTTTAGAATCAGAAGTATCGACATATAAGGGTGAACTTGATGCTGTGAACAGTAAACTGGCTTCAGCATTGTCTGCTCTGGATAAACAGAAGCAAGAAGTGGAGAACTTGACGAATGTAATTAATTCTCAGAAAAATGAAACTGCTGAACTACAGAAACAAAATGAAGAACTTCTGAACAGCATGAAGTCTCAAACTGGTATTTACTTTATTTTCTATTTATGTATTTTTTTTATCTATTTGAATGTTTGAAATTATTTATTTGAATGTCCGAATTATTTATTTTATTAATTTATTTGAATGTCTGTCTATTTATTTATTTGAATGTCTGAAATTTTTATTTTATTTTATTTTATTTTATTTTTTTTTTTTATAATTCATTCAAAAAGGCAATATTTCTTTTTAGAATCAGAAGTATCGACATATAAGGGTGAACTTGATGCTGTGAACAGTAAACTGGCTTCAGCGTTGTCTGCTCTGGATAAACAGAAGCAGGAAGTGGAGAACTTGACGAATGTAATTAGTTCTCAGAAAAATGAGATTGCTGAACTCCAGAAACAAAAGGAAGAATTGCTGAACAGCATGAAGTCTCAAACTGGTATTTCCTTATTTTCTATTTATGAATTTTTTTATCTATTTATTTATGTATTTATTTTGTTGTTGTCTCTTTATCTGAATTTAGATCTTATTCATCTTAAGTTTTAAGATTCTGCTATTGGTAATTTAGGGAGGGGTATGGTATGATCATTTGAGTGATAGTTACTGAATGAACAGTGCAAGTATATAATACCCCCACTTATCTAAACATAGTGTGTGTGTGTAATAATGATAAAAAAAATAATAATAACAATATTTTTGTATGTGTTTTGTAGAAACAGTTACAATGGATTGTAAGGAGGAACTTGATGCTGTGAATAGTAAATTGAATGAAGCTTTGTCAGCTCTTGAAAAACAGAAACAGGAATCAGAGAATTTGAAAAATGTCATAGATTGTGACAAGAAGGAGATTACAGTACTGCAGAAACAAAATAAGGAATTGCAGGACAATACGAATTCTCAAGCTGGTAAGTACACTTTTTTATCCTGATTGTTATTATAAAAGCTTCATTGGTTTATCTCACATTGTACTGCATTGCAGTCTAGCCATTACAAGTTCATTTTTATTGATCTTTATTGTTGTAAATATATATATATTAGGGATATAATCATTTATTTGTAGTTACTTGCAGTCATAAAAGTATGATTCAGTGGTGCACTTATTTAAATTGTTTTAAGTATTGTGTTGTATGTCTGCAAGTGCTGTAAATAATTTTATGATGTAGTTTTGTTTGAGTCAATGAAACTGATTAGATGAAACATAAGAATTAGAAATGTCAGAAATTCAAATAATTTACTCTTTTGTACATTGACATGTTATGGGGTCCTTAAAAGTGTTTAAAAAATGTTAATGTTTGAAAACACATTTTAAAGAACCTTTAAAAGCCTTGAAAATGTGCTTATTACCCTTTTTTTTTTTTAATTTTAAGCTCTGTATACATGCTTAATTTTGTAGCTAAGAGTTTAAAATGTTTTTGTTTTTCATGCACTTAGAATAAGGTTTTGCTGCACTTGATATACAGCACACGTGTATAGTATGCAATTAAGCCTGGAATCAAATTTGAAATAGGAATGATATCATATGCCTACATGTCACGAAATTCAGAAATAACACATATCTCTGCGTGTTTGTAAAAGGGCTTTATTTTTTAGTGTAAAGTTTCTGAAATGTCGCGCCCCCCCCCCCCCCCCTTTTTTTTTTTTTTTTTTTTTTTTTTTTTTTTTTTTTTTAATAATTAAAAATAACAGTTTTGCTGCAAGAGCCTTATGGTACAACAATTATCCTTTAATAGTTTTGGTTGGAAAAGCTATATGTGAAGACATAGTTTCCTCATCAATAGTTTATATATTTATATATACAGTAACCACTGCTTATAGTGATCAGTGGTTATAAGAGTCAACCGTTTATAAGAATCATTATCGCAAAAACAAAATCAAATGTATTATTTCCATGTTAAAATTTTCGCTTTAAAGAATCAATCCACCGGTTTTAAGAATCAGCTTACACTCTTCGCTTTCCTTTCATTTTTCCAAAAAAGCAACTTAAACCCTCAAAAGGCACGATATTCTTTCTTTATATTTTTTAAAAGAAAGAGTGATAAGATGTGATGGAATACAGTCGTAAAATGCGTTCCTTTCTTTGCTAGACATAACATAATAGTTTCCCCTTAAATGCTTTAGCACATCACTGTCCTATTAGCATGACCCAGTTGCATCTTTACCCTCCCGGGTCCGATTAATTTTTATCCACTGGCAAACAAAGACAGGGACCCTTTTTTTCCCACCTCCCACATCTTGGTTGTGGCTTCCTGGACCCTGAAACACATAAATCTTCGAAGTGTCCACTATGATTTAGGCAAACGTGACATTAGTAGATTCAGCACGTTATGAAACCGTGAAACGTAAGCTAGAAAGTGAATCTTCGTCTGAGACTATTGGTATTGAAAGAGGTATAACCAGCCTCCTGAAAACTTCATTACGTCAAACTACCATAGAAACCTTTTTTTGCTCCCTTCCTGTAGTTAAAATGTTAAAACTGTTAAGCAGGTATGTTGTAACAAATATTGGATATTTTCTTCTCTTACTATAATTATGTGTATCTACTTAATAACTCTAGAAATTAAGTTGTATTTTTAAAATTATAAAAAAAAATTTTAATAAAAGATAATTAACGTAAATTAAAGAGTACCATATGGTAAATTATCTAATAAATGTATCTAATATATCTAATATATGGGTGTGTGTGTGCCTGTCCAAAAACCTAAATTCCGGCTATAAGAATCAACCGCTTATAAGAATCAAAAACAGTAATAACAAACGTGATTCTTATAAGCGGAAATCACTGTATATATTCTATCAAAATAGTTTTTATTTTAAAACAAATGTATTTCTTTCTTGATAGTATAGTGTTTATTTCATTTCTTACTGAAAATGTGTATGAATGTAAATGTGTATAAATTATGCTTGAATGGAGATACTAACTGCCTTCAAATTTTCTCACTTTTAGAGAGATTTAAAACACATTTTTTGATATGTAAGTGAATTCTTTTAATATACATTTGCATACACATTAGCTAAAAATGTACTTTTGCATGTATAATGTACATGTTCAAGGGTTCATCTTAAGAATAGAAAATGCCCTCCTGAAATATGGTCTGTTTACTGGTAGGAAGTTTTGTTTTTATGTAGTGTACTCATTTTCAGTGCTACTTATTTTGGGCTTAAAGTGCACTCAAATTGCTAGTAACTCTTTGATGTTAATCACCTCACATATAAATTGGGTATTCATATTTTGCATTCAATGTTAAAAGCACCTGTTTTATCTCATAAAATTAAATAGAAGCCACTTTCAAATCCTGGAACGGTTCATACATTTTTTAAAATTCTTGGTAAAGGCATTTAAAGGTAAGGTATTAATTGTTTTAGCATGATCTGAATTTAGATTTGGAGTAGTAATTTCAAAACTAATTTGTCTTGGAACTTTCATGTTTTTAAAAAGTGGCCAAACTTATATTCATGTTTTTCATATTCTAATCTTTTGGAATGCCATAATTTTTTCACAGAACTCTGGTATTGCCCCAAACCTACTTTGAGAAATACTGAGTTAGAGTTTTCGGCATTTATAAATAAATATTTGGAAATGCACAAATGACTATATTTTTAGTAGTTTCTAAATTGTTCAAGTATATTCCATTTATCTAAGGAATTCATGCGTTCTTATACAATTAGATATGTTGGATTCTAAGAAGGAACTTGATGCTGTGAACAATAAATTGGATGAAGCTTTATCTGCTTTGGATGAACAGAAGCAAGAAGTGGAGAACTTGACAAATATAATTAATTCTCAGAAAAATGAGATTGCTGAACTCCAGAAACAAAACGAAGAATTGCTGAACAACATGAAGTCTCAAATTGGTATTTACTTTTTTTTCTATTTATGGAATTTAAAAATTTTTACTGTTATTCATGGCTCTTTATCTGAATTTAGATCTTATTCATATTAAGTTTTAAGCTTCTGTTATTGATAATTTAGGGAGGGGTATGGTATGACCATTTGAGTGATAGTTACTGAATGAATAGTGCAAGTATATAATACCCCCACTTATCTAAACACTATGTGTGTGAATGTGTAAGTAATGATTAAAAAAAATATGTATGTTTGTATGATTATGTATGTTTTTTATAGAATCAGTTACAATGGATTATAAAGAGGAACTTGGTGCTGTGAATAGTAAATTGAATGAAGCTTTGTCAGCTCTTGAAAAACAGAAGCAGGAAACAGAGAATTTGAAAAATGCCATAGATTGTGACAAGAAGGAGATTACTGTACTGCAGAAACAAAATAAGGAATTACAGGACAACATGAATTCTCAAGTTGGTAAGTACACTTTTTTATGCTGATTATTATTATTATAAAAGCTTCATTGGTTTATTTTACATTGCATTGCATTGCAGTCTAGCCATTACAAGATCATATCTATTGAATTTTTGTAAATATTTATGTTAGGAATATGATGATTTACTTGTTTTACAGTCATAAAAGTACGACTCGTGGTGGACTTTATTGAAATTGTTTTAAGTGTTGTGTTGTATGTCTGAAAGCACTGTAAATAATTTCATGATGTAGTTTTGTTTGAGACATTAAAGAGGAGGGTCCTTGAAAGTTTTTAAAAAATGTTATTGTCTGAAACACATTTTCAAGAACCTTTAAAAGCCTTAAAAATCTGCTTACTACTACTCTTTTTTTTCTTTTTTTTTAAAGCTTTGTATACATGCTTAATTTTTTAGCTAGGAGCTTAAAATGTTTTTATTTTTCAAGAACTTAGAATTTGGTTTTGCTGCACTAGATTTACAGCACATATGTATACAATTATGTCTAGAATCAAATAGTGTTTATTGGTCATGAAATTCAGAATAACACAAATATTTGTGTGCTTATAAAATTGCTTACTTTTTTAATGTTAAGTGTTTGAATTTTTTTTCCTCCATTTTTTCCCCCCTGAATTAAAAGTAACAGTTTGGCTACACAAGCCTTATGGCACAGCAATTGTCCTTTAATAGTTTTGGTTAGAAAAGCTGTGTGTAAAGATATAGTTTCCTCATCAATAGTTTATATATATATTCCATCAAAATAGTTCATATTTTAAAATAAATATATTTCTTTCTTGAAAGTATAGTATTTATTTCATGTCCTACTGTACAAGTGTAAATGTGCATAAATTATTCTTGAATGGAGATACTAATTGCCTTCAAAGTTTCTTACCTTTAGAGAGATTTTTAAATACATTTGGTAGGTATGTAAGTGAATTCTTTTATATAAATTTGCACACACGTTCCCTAAAAATCTACTTGTGCCTGTATAATGTATGCATTCAGGGTGCATCTTAAGAATAGAAAATGACTTCCTAAAATATGGTCTATTAATTGGTGGTAAGTTCTGTTTCTATGTACTGTACTCATTTTCATTGCTACTTATTTTTGATATTAAGCATTTTGGGCTTAAAAAGCACTCAATCAAATTGCTAGTAACTCTATGACGTGTTATTAATTACCTTATATATAAATTGGGTATTCATATTTTACTTTCAATGTTAAATATTCCTGCACTATCGCATAAAAATTACTTTCACATCCTAGAATGGTTTATACAATTTTAAAAATTCTTGGTAAAGGCATTTGTAAGGTAAGGTATTATCTGTTTTAGCTTGATCTGAATTTAGATCTAGAGCAGTAGTTTCCAAACTTATTTTGCCTTTGAACTTTCGTACAATTTTAAAAAAGTCACCAAACTTATATTCATGTTTTTCATATTCTAATCTTGTGGAATGCCAGGGTTTTTTCACAGATTTTGGTATTGTTCTGAACCTCCTTTGAGAAATACTGAGCTGAGTTTTAAGCATTTATAAATAAATATTTGGAAATGCACAAATGACTATATTTTCAGTAATAATTTCTAAATTGTACAAGTATATTCCATTTATCTAAACAATATATATGTTTCTTATACAATTAGAAATATTGGATTATAAGAAAGAACTTGATGCTGTGAACAGTAAATTGGATGAAGCTCTATCTACTTTGGATAAACAGAATCATGAAGTACAGACTTTAACAAATGTTATTAATTCGGACAAAAATGAGATTGCAGAGCTCCAGAAAAAAAATAAAGAACTACAGGACATCATCAATTCTGAAACTGGTATGTATAATTTATTAATACAGTATGTAATCTCTAAACTTCCCTGGTTTCTTGCATTACCTTACATTTGCTCTTAGCCCCTCTATTTTTCATGATCGGATTTTAGATCTAATTTAATTTTATATTTTATCCTCATTTTTGCATTTTTAGTTGTGAAATATAAATTAGTTGTAAACATTCTCCACTTTTCTTTAGAAAGTCTTTTTAAAAAGTTTACTTTGCCTTCAAATTTTATACCTGAATTAAAAAATGCAAATGCAATACTCATGACATTTTGTTACATGAATGCGAAGCAAAAGAGTTTTATTTACCATCAAATGCTATATTAACAGAATTTTTTTTAAACTTTTTCTTAAATGTGAGATTGTGATATAATACTTTTCAAAAATACATTTTTCATGTACAGTAATATCTATTGATACCAAGGTAAAAGTTGATTATTTTTAGCAGAGATAATTCAGGGTTTGTACAGTCCTTAAAATGTCCTTCAGTACTCTTTATTTTCAGTTCTCATTTTTAAGGCCCATTAATTAGTTAAAAGTAACTATTTTTGAGCTGAAGTACAAGAATTTTCAGTTTATGACTGTCAATAATTGGTTTTAGAAAAATTCAGATTTATTTCTCCTTAGTATATGTAGGTTGGTTGGTTGGTTTAGAGCGCTGTGGTCATATTTTGCTACACGAGGGCTAATTTGACCAGGACCTATTGCTTGAAGTTGATTCTGAACAGCTACAAACATCCATGCCAAGAGTTGAACTTGAATCCATAGAGTCTGGTACTGAATGCCATCGTCCGGCTTAGTATATGTGGGTTTCAGTTGTTTTTGTATTGTTATTCAGGATGAGAACACTTATTTGATGTTACCTCTCTCACTTCTAAATAATCTATATATATATATATAAAACTGTTCCGTAACTGACTGACTGACAGATAGCGCACAGACCAAACTGCTGGACCTATTTTGCTGAAATTTTGCATGGTGATTCTTAGTGTAGGGGTGCACTAAGAAAGATTTTTGGAAAAAAATTCTTAGACTATTTTAAATTAAATTTTTAAGCTGTTTTTGTAATATTCTTTAAAGTTTGCATTTAAAATAATAATCTGAGGATCATAAAATTTATATCACAAGAAAGATCATAAAAATTCCTTTTAAATGGAATCTTTTTCGAATCTTTATCTCTATTTTCTGATTTTGGGGGAAATTTTAAAGATTAATTTTTAGAATTTAATTTTTTAAATGCTGATCAGGTGGTTTCTTTTCTTTTTGTGATACCTTAAATTAATTTTGCATCATGTGCATAGAAATGAAACAAATTGACAAAAAAAATTATTAAAATACGGTAAAAGATAAAATTTAACCACTAGACTTATTGAGATGGAAATTTTTTGAGAATTTAATTCAAATTTGTATGTTTTATGGATATTAAACATACAAATTAATTGCATACATTGACCGTTGTATTTAATTTGAATATTTTCTTCTACATTATTTTGTCTATAAAAATATCCGTTACAATTTTTTTTTTATAAATATATATATATTTTTTGGGGAGGGCATCAATTGCATACATTGATCGTTGTATTTAATTTGAATGTACTCCATATTGAAGCACGGGTATTCAGCTAGTATATATATATTTATATAAAAACAAACCACCAGTTAGCTCAAATAAATGTCTTGCTATGGCACTGTTTAATGGTCTAAATTTATCAGATTAAATGTGGGGCGATCCAAGCATATTGCAATCTATAAAAACATTTTCAAAATGTTATTTTTGTGTATTTATAAAGTTACTAGTTGGTACCCGTCAAAACATGACAGCTGGATACTAAATAAATGTACTTATACACAATTTATACTCAACACATCATTGCCAAATGTTGAAAATCATAATATGAAGAATAGAGAAATATACTTGAAAAAATTACTATTGAACCCAATAAAAAGAAATATGGTTACTCAACAGCACAAAGTAAACAATTAAACTATTTCTGTCATGTTTAATTCTATAGCTCACAAACATAATTAAAAATAAAAATGGCAGAGAGAGAGCTAGAGAGATTCTTCAGTATAAAGAAATTAACTTGTTTATGCAGCCTTGTGTATAGTGAATATCTAAAGCCAGATTTAAACATGTCACTGAGCATGTGCAGAAAGCAATTTTTAATTGTAAATTATCACTAATTAATAGAAGTTGCAGTTACAAAAACCAAATTTGACACATCTATAGATTCAAATCTTTTGTTTAAGACCAAAATGAAGTTAATTGATGCAGTACTTTTCTCTCACTGACTGCCCAAAGAATCGGCTTAGCAACTTAAATATATAGATTTGGGGTAAAATTATCATAAGGTTGTGGTGATCCTTAATAACTGGAATATTTTTAGATGTCTATAACTGTGGGGACAAAACATTTAAAACTATTTTTGAGGTCTTTAAAAACACCTTACATTAAGGTTATCAGAGTTGTAAGGAAATGGTTAGGATTATCTGCATGTATATAATGTCTGTTGTGGGTAAAAATTATTTCAAAGTATTAAATCATGAATAGAGGCAAGGAGCATATTTTTATATCAAAAGTTTGTAATTCCCATTTACATATTTGCTAAATTAATAACCTAGTTTTACATATATAAATATGAAAAAAAAATTGTTATCTTCTTGTATCTATATTAATAAAGCAATCATGTTGTCTGTCACACCTCCGGTTGTACCGTCTCAAATTCTGCCATATTTCAAAATGTCGAAATCAGTTTCCCCCCCCCATGAAAGTACATAAATGTTACATATTTGGAAAGAGCTTTAAAAACTGATAATTTTTTCTGCATACACTTAATCTGTTACTTTAATAGTTTTAGAGATATTTCAATTCTAAACGCATACTCCACCGGACAAAACGTAAACACAGCGTAATTCTCACTAAAAAATGAATCACTGAGAAATGAAAAATATACCCATGTGGTGATGTCAAACTTCAAAAGAGATAAAGTTTGATGTCACCGCATGGGTATATTTTTCATTTATCTCTTGATATATTATGCTAACGTGCATGCCACTGTAATTGAGGTTTATGTAAAATGAAGAATGGCAACTGCTACAGCAATTTTATTTTGCTTTCGCACATTGTTGGCCAATAAATTGACAAAAATCGTTAAAAAACTAATTGAGCCCCAATTTTGTTTTTGCTGCGTTGCCTTTCTGGGTCTGTAACAGCTTAAAATGTAAATAATTTATTTAAAATTGACTCTCAAATATTTTTATAATTTTTAAATGTTACTTTTGTAATTATTGTTAAAATTAATTGTGTGGCAACAGTTATATATATAGTTTCTCTTCAGAATGCAGTTTAGTTGAAAAATAAAATGGTTTGGTGTTGATAACTTGTATTATTAGTTTTTCTTTAGTTAAATACCGTTAAGTTAAACAGATCCTAAACATTAAGTGAGCCGAATTTGGTCCTGGTTGGTGAAACAGTTTAGGATTCTATAGTGGACAAAGAAGCAGACGAGCTCTTTTATATGCATAGATATAAAACAGTTCCATGACTAACTGACAGATAACGCACAGACCAAACCGCTGGACCTAACGCGCTGAACGTACTTTCATTTGAACACAATCAACACGAAATCGGCAACCATCTTAAACTCGAAAGTGAATTACATTCTCACCGATTCAAGTTTGGTGGAAAGTTTTACCCTCTAGGTGAGAAATGCGAAGTGAGTTTAGCTCCTGAGAAATGCCCTGAGTACCGATTTTCTTCTAGCTTGCGAGAACGCCCTCATCGTGACGTCATTTCTAACGTTTCTCGATAGCGAATTCTTTTCGAAAGGCCTGAGACTTGGCCCGTAGGCCCGTATATTCTTTCTTGAGAGGTTGTTGAATCATTAAACGGAACATGCAGCATAAGATTCTTTTTGTTCTCATTTCATAGTTCTATATCTATCTTCAGTTTTGTTTACACATGGTTTTCAGTTTTGAATTTAGATATATAGAACCATGTTTGAACTGTCCAAACAACAATTAATTCTTTAATTTTTATTTTCATTTTACCAATTTTTTTCCAAAACTGTTCATATTTCATGTATTTCTTTCTTTGATTAGTTTAGTTTTTGGTTTTAGATAAATATTCTACTAAGATATTTTTGTATGAAGTTTACGATTTCTTTATTTTGTTGATTACATGCTAAAATATTTAAAAAGTGCATATTCACATTTTCTTTATATAAATATTTATATTTAGGAAATTTTGGTGTTTATTGAGAGGTTTGTTTTTCCACAATACCATATGCTCCAGAAGCCTGTTTAATATTTCATTTGTGCTTATCTTTTGACTAAACTGAATACAGAATATCTTGCAACATAGACATGTGCAATTCTAATACATGCACTCATATAATTTCAATGTACAATGCATTATTATGTCACCAATAACACACATTTCAGGAAATTTGATTTTTTGTATTGCAGGAATATAGGCTAAAGTAGCCAGCCGATTTATTTTCACATGAAAATTTATCTTTTTTGTAATGCAGGTATGCCCATATCATACCTGGTGGTGGTGGGTGTTAATACGAATAACAAATTTTTCTTTTTGTGGTTTTGTGGGGGGAGGACTGCAAATTAATAGTGCCTCTTATGAAAATTCTCCCTCTCAATCAATCAATTCAAAGCCGTCTGTCTGGTGGACGGATAGCCTGAGCATAGCCGGGCGAAGCCCGGCTAGTTCTTAATAATATTGAAGTTTTGTAGTTTTTCCGGAATAGGCATTTTATGTTTGAGGAATCTAGATAGAAGAGTTTTATACTATATGTTTTTGAGCTTTTCAATTCTGTGATGCTTAATGCAAATTGAATGCTCATTTGTAAGGTACGGTATTATCTGTTTTAGCATGATCTGAATTTAGATCTGGAGCAGTAGTTTCCAAACTTATTTTATCTTGGAACTTTAATGTTTTTAAAAAGTCACCAAACTTATAACAGTGTTTTCATATTCTAATCTTGTGGAATGCCAGGATTTTTTCACAGAACCCTGGTATTGCCTGGAACCTACTTTGAGAAGTACTGACCTAGAGTTTTAAGCATTTATAAATAAATATTTGGCAACACACAAATAACTTTATTTTCAGTAGTAATTTCTAAATTGTACAAGTACAAGTATATTCCATTTATCCAAACAATTTATTTATATATATATGTTTCTTATACAATTAGAAATGTTGGATTATAAGAAAAAACTTGATGCTGTGAACAGTAAATTGGATGAAGCTCTATCTGCTTTGGATAAACAGATGCATGAAGTTGAGACTTTAACAAATGTTATTAATTCTGACAAAAATGAGATTGCAGAACTCCAGAAACTAAATAAAGAACTGCAGGACACCATAAATTCTGAAACTGGTATGTACATTTTTATTAATATGATACGTAATCTTGAAACTTCCCTGGTTTTTTATATTACCTAACATTTGCTCTTTGGCCTCTGTTTTTCTTGATCTGCTTTTAGATCTAATTTAATTTTACATTTTTTTCTCTTTTTTGCATTTGGAATAAATTAGCTTTATGTGAATTGCTGTGGGCTTCACACATTATCCCTATGTCCATTCCTATAGTAAGGAATTTACTATATTATAGAAATCTTGAAGTGGCGTAATTGTGAACTAAACCAAGATGTATTTTCTTGTAAGATAAATTTAATAGTTTGAAATTTTTAAGGTAAGGTCTTAATGAAATTTATATGAATTCTTTAATTATCTTTTTTTTTTAGTGTGTTCCTTATTAGAATACAAGCTGGAAGGGGCTAGCATGTTATGCTAAGTAAATTTTATAATTTTGATGATTTTTAATTTTGTTAATTTACATTATATCTTAAAGACTAACTGAAGTACCCGGCATTGCCCGGGATTTTAAGAATGTTTGTTATCAAAATCAATTTAACTAAATACAGTATAAATAACATAGGAAAAAAAACGTGTAAAATGTTATACACATGAATACAAAGAAAACCCAGTATAAAAAAAAAATTATAAATTTATAATAAACTCCTCAGAATTCAGCTAGATTTAGCCTTTCATTATTGGAGCAAAAAAAAAACACCTGAAAAGTGAAACATATATATATTTATTATAAAATATATACATTTATAATAAACTACTAAGAGCTGAAAAGGAAAAATGTCAAATTGTTGAATGTTTGTTAACCAAAATTAATTTAAAAACTAATCAGAGTATAAATAACAGAAAAAAAAAGCATATGAAATGTTATACACATCTCAGAATTTAGGTAGATTCAGCCTTTCATCATTTTACCACTAAAAGTTTAAAAGTAAAAATTGAAGATAAAATGTAGTATAGTAAGTCCTCGAGTTACATGGATTAGTTGATACATGGTTGTAATTAAAAAAAAAAAATTTTTTTACTGATAGACATCAGTCGTTTCACGCGTTTATTGTTCTGCGATATTGCTGGTACAGATGGGTGGCAGCCTTAGAAGTGTGTTTTACATGCAGTTCTCAAGTTAGTTTTCGATACAAATTGCAACATAAAACCTATAAAAAAACATGTCCGAAAAACTTAAAAAGAAACAGACCATAAGCAGATGTAAAAAGAGAGGTGTAATTGCTGTGGAAACTAAAGTTAAAATTATTAAATCATATGATGAAGGTAATAAGATTGTGGACATTGCATGTGTATATGGTAGGAATGGGTTGACCGTTAGAACTGTGATAAAGGATAATGATCAGATTATACAATATGTGAAGAATTCTGTTCCTATGCAATTGACGATAATTTCAATGAAAATAGACATTTTAATAGAAACAATAGAAAAATTATTGATAAATTTGAATTGAAGATCTCCAATGCAAACGCATACTGATAAATCTTGTGCTGACACAATCGGAAGTGTTAAATATTTTTGAAGATTTAAAGCACAAACATGGGGATGATTTTGATGATAGTAAATTTTGACTTACGCGGTATGTTCTAGAACAAATTTACTGTGTAAGTCGAGGACTTACTGTATAGCATGCATTTGGATTTGGTTGTAATGATATTTTATAAGGTCATATCCTCTGTTATGGGTACTTTACTAGATTTATGTTATAATTTAAATAATTCTTATGAATTTACAGAATCAAAAAATATTGCTTTGAAACAAGAGCTTGATACTGTAAATAGCAGATTAGAAGAGGCTTTAAGCACCATTAATGATCAGAAAGAGGAGTCGCTGAGTATGCTAAATGAATGCAATTCACTTAAAAGTAAAATTGCGGACATACTGAAAATAGATGAGGAACTGAAGGCGAAAATAAATTCCCAGGATACTGAAACTGGTATTTATTCATGTTTTACTATTTTATACTTCCCCCCCCCCCTTTTTTTTTCTCTTCTTCAAAAGGATGTAGTTTTGTGTCTTTTTATACATCTTTAATGATACCTAATTAATCTATAAAATTGTTATTTATTTATATAACGCTCTTGCTCATTTTGCATGAAATGACATATACAAGAAAAGCAGCTAAATCCATAAGTACTCTTTACATAATAGCCCCTAGAATCAATGAGATCATATTCATTCACATTTTGCTGTCTTTGTGTATGAATTACAAAATTAAGCCTCATACGGACTAAAATATGTTTTTCTTGATTCTTTCCATCTAATAGTAGCAGTTTATTATTTGTTTTTCAATGTAAAAAGATGGTGGTTCTTATTTCTCGTTATCTGGTTTCTCTGTTAATTTCTGTATGAGGAACTGAATATTGATCTGCTGCCACTGTGCAGTGTTTATAGAGTTTGCTATGAATTTCTATTAAATTTTCTACGGTACTGTAAATATTCCTATTTTACTTGTGGCGGTCTTTAGCTATAAACTTGTGTGTATCCATGGTCCTTTTGCATTAACCCTTAGACCGTTGAGTTTTTGCCTTCTTGTTCTTCCCCCAGTGTTGGTTTTTTTTTTTTTTTTTTTTTTTCCCCCTCTTGGGCAGTGCGTTTCAGAGTATCCACGTTTTGAAGGGACGTTAAAAAATGCAAGTTCTATACAGCTAAGTTATTTAAATCAAAATAAATAGTACAAAATAAGTGAAACATAAAATTTTTAAGAATACATCTATATAATTATATTTTTGGGTATATATATAATTATATTACAGATTTTTTGGGTTATAAATTTCTTATAGTATGGTATATTTTAAAGCAAGGTGATATGCATAAACCCACTTCACTGTGTTTATACCATATAGTCTGTTCATCACTTAGTTTACTATTGTCTTTTCATCACTTTTGTCATCGAATAAATATGAATACCACTCTCGGAATCACTGGAAATGTCAGCTCCTCTCGAAAACCCAAAATTCCCGCCATTTTATACTGCATGAATTCTAAAATCAATCCCCTAAAAATCTACTTTTTATAAGGAGAAATGGTATTCAAATGTCCTCAAAGTGCTGTCACCTATTGATGAATGAAAAAATCAATTTAGAATGCGTTAAACGTGTTTGTAATGCACGAAACATTGTAATATCCAGGTGGACGCATCCAGCGCATTTGTAACGGTCTAAGGGTTAAGACAGTCTTTTGAAAGCAAAAAGTTTCCATATTTGAATCTAAAATAATCGTTGTTTATTCGGTGTGTTTTGTGCTAGAATTCAAATTTCAGTTCAATATTTTATTATTTGTAGCTTATTACATAACACTATCTTAACATTGCCATCTTTTTTTTTTTTTTGCTATAAACATGACTACAAATGAAATTTTTAAAAAGCCTTTCTATTTTTATAAAAAGAAATACCACCTATTTTATCTACTTCATGTTTCTTTCTCTTTTTCATGTATTTTGTCAGATATTCTTTATGAATTGGTAAATGTGCTTGAAAAGAATGAATTGTGGGCAACACGTAAAATTGATATGGTGAAGTTAGATTTTGATAAATATAAAGAGGAAAATGAAAATTTAAAAGAACAGCTTGCAAAGGAAAGTGATAATCAGGAAAATGGTAAGGTTATCTTTGGTTTATTTTGTGGTGTAGAATTTCATCTCCTGATTTCATGGTTTCGAATGTAAAGAAAATATTTCAGGAAAATGAATTTTTTTTTTTTTTTTTTTAAATTTATAACTTCAAATAGAATTGTTTTCATAAAGGTCAGTAACTCATAACTAGTGCTCAGGCAAATAAATTCTTCACTTTCTTAGTATATGAATAATTGTGCTGGGAGAACAAGCATTATTCATATAAATGCATACTTCTGAGTTGTTACACTCTTGAAAAAGAGGGAACTACAAGACAAAATAAAACTGGCTTTTAGAATAAATACTCAGTTTTTCTCCTGGAATTCTTGGAAATTTTCTTACCAAATTCCTATATCTTGGCTGCAATGCTGCAGAGAATTTCTGTTTTATTCTGATTTTTATCTACATATCCTTAAACTATGGTAAATAAATTTCAATATTTTTTGTATATAATGAGATTACAATGACAATTTTCATTAATTTTAACCCATTTTCATTCAAGCACAAATATTTTTCAAAAAAAATCTGGTCATAGTTTATTTTTCTAAATATATCATTAAATTTATATTTTGTCAAAATAGGAGCAAATATGTCTCCGTAAAATGCCCAATGCAAATATTGTTAATATCTTTCCAGAACATTTGTTTGCATGATTGCATAAACTGCTTAATATTATATAACTTGTTTTTAGATGCCCAATAACGGTCTGTATAACAGTTATGAACTGTAATGTTAACAGGAACACACATCTTTTCTCTAGTTCTACAGATGTTAAAGAAGCTAATTTTTAAAAAATTAGGAAATAAGAGTATTATGTTATTTACTTATGGGAATTTTTTTTAGTTTTTTTTTTTTTAACATAATTTTTTGCAAATTTGTTTCTTAAACATCCAGGAATAATTTGAGAAAAATATGCTCAAATAGGGAATAAATATCTGTTGTTCATTAATTGTCATACTTATACTTGCAGTGATCTTGTAATGTCAGAATTCCTACTTATCCCATACTTTTTCTGCCTCAAAATCTTTTTCCTCTCTGTTTGCTGTGTTCTTTACCAATTTTCTGTACAGATAAGCTTTTCATTTACCATAAACTTGTTTTATTTTTTGGTTCATAACTTTTGTTCCAAATCATGGCTTTTCATAATATATACTAGTTCATTTACCAGGACACTCATGGTGTAGTGGTTATCACACATCTGCCTAACATACAAATGGTCCCTTGTTCAAACCTCTACCTGTTTTGATATGTTTACCTAGTTTGTTAATATTGTATTAAAATGAATGATAATGCTCATGAGTGTGATCTTATCCATACATTTAATGAGTAAAACAGGAACTTCTTATTGTAGAATGTAACATCCTACACAAGTTGATCCAAATTCTTCAACAGTGTGAAAAATATGCTAGCAACAAAATGAAAGAGCTTCATACTTCTTCCATTAAACATGTTGAGCAAATCATGGACTTGGAAAAATGTATTAAACAAAGAGATACAAGCATTGAAGGCTTGAAAAATGGTAAATAAATACTGATATAATTCTCTGTTAGCAGAATCTTTAAGGAAATGGTTTTAATATTTTCACCCATCTTTCTTTAGAGTACAACCTGCTGCAAAAGCAGTTTAAAGACTTTCAAACAACTTCTAAAAAGCAAGTAAGTAAAAGTATTCATGAATTTTTCTTTCTTAGAAGGTTTTTAAAATATTTATTGTTCTTTATCAGAAATTTTCTATGGTATAAGGACATGTTTTAAATTGTAAAAACTCGCAGCATATTTGAAGCTAGATTTATAAAGTTTGATTGTAAACATATTTTATTAGTATGTTGTTCCTTTTGAGAAGGATAAATGGCAAAAATGCTGACTTTTATTATTTATATATATTTTTTTACTTTTGCTATCGTTTATCAAAAAAATTACAACCATTTGAAACATAAGCTTGAGTTTAAGTTTCATTATAATATTTTACTATTTCTTAACTGCTTTACTTTTGTTTTCTTTTACTCCTGTAAATTTTTTTCTATAGTTCTTACACATGTAGAATAACATATGCCATTTTTCCCTTTTTAAGTGGAAAAGTCTGAAGATTTCTCCCTGCATTTTCTTAAGACAATAAATAATAATTTATGTAAATAGGTACACATGTAAGTTAAAACCTATAACATATTTAAAAATTGTTAGAACTTATAATTATATTTTTGAGACAATTTGGTTACGAAATAATACAGTAGAAGCTCTTTAGTCCGGCATTCTACGGTTCAGCACATTCTGTAATCCGGCACCGATTGAGCTGCCCATGTTCTCTTCTCTCTCTCTCTCTCTCTCTCTCTCTCTCTCTCTCTCTCTCTCTCTCTCTCTCTCTCTCTCTCTTTTTTAAAATTTATTTATTTATTATTATTATTTTTATTTATTTATTTTTTTATTTATTTATTTATTTTTTTTTTTTGGTGTGTGTGTGCGTGCATGCATTCGACGCCCCCTACTGCACTGGCTCTACCCACCAGATAACTTTTCAGTTCGTCTGAGTTTCACGCAGTTATACGGTGTTTTCTAGGACCCTTGTCCCCACGTTTTTAGTTCACTCAATGTTTATCGTAACTAACTATCAGTTCAGTTTTCATTTCAGTACGGTATTTCCTATTTTCTAATGGTTACAAATCACGTTTGCACAATGTTCTCGAAGTCCAGCACGAGTTCTTTGAGTTTTATTAAAACTAATATGCGTAAGCAGGTGACTCTCACTATACAGCAAAAACTAGAGATAATTAATCGTCTCAAAAAAGGTGAAAACAGAAACTTCATAATGCGTAATTTCAATATTGTTCATTTTTTTACTCTGTTTTTCTTTAAACCCCGCAGTTGCTAGAATGATGAAATACATACTATATGTACGTTGTTGGATATTTATATTGTCTGCACAGGTTCAGAATGTACGTAAAATACATGTTTTAATCGTCTGTATTTTTATCTAGAGCGATTTATCTTTGGAATTCCTGTTAAAATTATTGATGCTCGATAATCCAGCACAATTGCTAATTTGGCATGACTGAGGTCCCGGACGTGCCGGATTAAAGAGCTTCTACTATATCTTTTTAAAAAAAATCTGGAGTTCATTGCACTTGTTTGAATGTTGTGTACTCCTTTCTTCTTGCAGACTCTATATAATGGGAACAGCAGGGTGTTTTTATTCACTTTATATCTTGCTGTTAAATTTTCAAACCTTATTATGCTAAGAATTCAAATGCTCAGTAGTATTTATTTATAGCTTAATATTCTCTTGTGTAGCTTCAAACTGAAAAACAACAATATATGTCAGAAATTGGTGACATCAAAACTGAGAAAACAGTAATTGAAAAACAAAATGAGATTTTGAAGAAGGAAGTGACTCAGGTAATTTCCAAAAACTTATTATTTTTCTTGAGCATTATTTTCACCTTTTTGTAAGTATGTTAATAGAAAAACGATAAAGGTTTGTATTTTTAAAAAATTTCTATCTGTAATTGTATAAAGAACTTAGTGTTGATTACCTAGTTTTTACTTTTTACTTGTACATATGTTTAAAGATTTCTTTGAATAAAACTTTTTTTCCCCTTTGTTCAACTTTTATATTTCATGCAATTGTTAAGTTTGTTCTGGTTCCTCCCCCCCCCCTCCCCATATATCTATTATAAAAACTTTTGTGTGCAATGTAGTGCATAATATTGAGTTAAATATGTAAATATATAATACTGAATCTTACTAACAGATATAAATAGCAGTTATTATAAAAAAAATTAACTCAGAGCTACTGATAATCAGCATTGTTAGTTTTCACCCTGTTCAGTATCTGTACTGGCAGTTAGTTCTGTATACTCACACAAATTTATTTTTAAAATATTTGCTGTTTTATTTCTTTTGGCATCTTTGACCTGGGTTTTTCATAAGTTCTTAAAATCCTGAATTCCAGTATTTTATTTTCATTTTTCTAGGCCATGGAAAGCTCGGCTAATTGTCAAAAAATTTCCAGAAAATCCAGACTTTTGTCAGGTTTGGGTTTTCTAGTGGTTTATCTTAGTGGGGAAAAAAAATATTTTCACCTGTGTATGATTTAATTCTGTTTCTTCTCAAGTTTTTTATTTACACTTTTGTCAGTTGTTTTGGAATTAAAACAAACATGTCTTTATCTTGTTTATATGCTGCTTCTGTTACTTAATGAAGAGGACGTAGCATATTTGTCTTACATAATGCTCCTTTTTGTTGCATTAGGAAGGGAAAAGAAGAAAGACACTCTTAAGATAATGCTTGGTGTTTAAAGGTCATAGCAGAGGAATCATTTGCTAATTTATAGTTTTGATTAGAATTTTTTAAAATACACATGGATAACACTATAAGTCCTCATACTCTGATTGGTTCTTTTTTCTGATGTTAAAGAAAAGCTCAAAAGAGTTCTGTCTTAAATTATTATACCTAACAATGTAAGAAATTACTTTAGTTTTCTGAATCTAAGGCACAAAATACTCTTAAACATAGAATTTACTGATCTATTGACAGTGCACACAGGAAAAAAAAATAATTAATAAATTAAAAATTCAATGTTGGGATTAAATAGGTTTTGTAGAATTATTAATATTTGAAGAAGAATTAATATTATTTGACTAAAAATTCTGGAATTCCAAACTAAAATAAAGCATTTTTTCAAAAACAAAAATTTACATGAAAAATTCTTTTTATTTTAAGTATTTAAGTTAATAATGTATTTAATGCATGTATTTAAGCTATTAATAATCATGATAAAATTGTACATATTACTAATTTTAGCAAATTTAATATGTATTAATATTCCAAAACTCTTACATTTCATTGTTTATATAAGGATTATTTGTATACTTTTACTGTTTCACCTTTGATTTACTTATCAAATTTTTGTAACACAACAATATATTAACTTTATATGCTAATTTTAAAAATATGCATTTGTAAATAATATTTTTTAATCTGAAAGTCATTTATGTTTTGTAATTTAAATAAAAATTAATAAAAATTAAACGAAAAAAGAAGGTTGGTACATTTTAAAGAAATTAAGCTTGAGGCGCGTTGTGAAAACCTCAATAAATTAAAATTTACTTTTTTAACAGTAATATTAGATTTGTTTAATCTGCAATAATCCAACACATATATTTAAATTTCTACCATACCAGGTTCTTTTACTGTTTACTCCACAGTGGTGGATATGAGCAAGGATAAAAATTAAATTAAATCAAATCATAGAAAAATTAAAGAAAAATACTTCTCTAATCTAGAAGCATACCTAAAACAAAATTTACTTCTCCTAAAAGAAAAACTTAACTCACATCTGCTGAAATAAAAATAATCTTCAATAATGCTGAAATAAAAATGATTTAAACTCAACACTGGTAAAAACGACAAATGACTGATAAAGTTTAATGTTACAATTTATTTCTACAGTTCATTCACACATATCATACTTGTACAATTATAGAAATCATCCCTATACATTCAAAGTCTTTTAATTATTAATCCGACATTCCAAATTTTAATTTACATAACACTATTCCAGTAAACTCAATTCTAATACAGATACTACAAAATCAATAACATAAAGAGAATAATAAGTATGGCTGCTGAAATAATAAAAAAAAACCTTTTACAACTCAAATCTTAAATTGCCAGCATTACTAATAAATTAATATTAAAAAAAAAATAAAGGGACTCTTATCTTAGGGACTCGCTTCAGCTTTCAAAATAAAGAGAAATTAAGGATAGAAACTAAAGGAACAGAAAGGTGAATAAATTGGGTTTCACCTGAATAAAGGTGGTTCTCCGGGATTAGGCTGCATCTTCCTGGGAGCGTCAAGACCGAAATCTTTAGCCACCAACGTCCACGAACAGAATCTCTCGCTTCAAATTTTTTCTCCTCTCAGGTCCGCCACCACACCCCATGTGTTCATGCACGTCTCGCCGTCAAGCTGCAAGAAGTCCAATCTCGCACCGTCGATTCCGAACATCAACCTCCAGGAAAAAGGATGAAGGCCGCGAAATTCATCTTTTGGATCTTCATAACAATTTTATTTCTTCTTTTGAACTTGCTTTCATAATCTATTAAAATTCCTCCGCTCCACCGCTGTCTACATCAAAAATGTAACTTTGCACATCGCTCTGAGCCGGGGATCGGTTGATGTCTGTTGACCCCCTTCACATTCCTGAGGCCTGCAAAATCCATCTTCAAGTCTGGGTTCTCGAGAGATTTCCCACGAAAATGGCATAAACCGTGGTTTCATATTACCAGGCCGAAACCCATAAGATATAAGGATAGGATAGACGCTTACAAAGAGAAAACTTTTAAGTACAATTCACCAGCCCACAAAGAATAATTTCAACCAAGCCACTTTACAAACATATTTGACATTAAATCATTTTAAATTCAGTAGAGACTTAAACATTCTTTATTTAAACCTTTTATTTAGCGTTACTATATTAATAATTGTTCTTTCAATAATATCAACACAACAAACCAACAAATAAGATTAACGAAGTCATAATTTAGTTTTTGTTCCATATTATTCTACTCAATTATTAAATCTTATCCAAGTATAAGTTACATACTATTATTAAACAGTTATTACCCAGAATGTATTAATCTGTACTATACTGTAAATGTATGCTCCTCTAATGTACATCTTATACCCTGTTTTGCTTAACATTTTGTTATTTTGTTACATTAGCTTGAAGCTGTAAAAGGTAGACTTGAAACTGAAGTAAAAAGTATGAAAAGTCAGTTTGAAAAAGAGATTGAAAGGAAAAATCAGGTATGGTAAATGTTTTGAAATAGTCTTAATTTTAAGTTGAAGAGGGCCAGCTGATAAATATAAATTAGCCTAGGTTTTCATTTCTTTTTCTCAAATGAATTTTGTCCTTTATATGTGCTTTGCTCCACTGCATGCGGAATTTTTTAACTGTGAGTATTATTAGAATAATGTAAAAGAATATTTGTGTTATTTCTATTCATTTTAATTAATTAAGAGTGAGGACTATTAGGTTTTAGAACTCAAAATCTTTTATTAAAGAGAGAAGTTCTGTGCTAGTTAGAACTTCAATAGTTTTGAAACTTTTACTTTATATTTACATTTTTTTATAGATTGTTGCCGAGAAAGAAAAACTTGCAGCTGAAGTTAAAAATACTAAAACCAAGATTGAAGAAAAGAAAGAGATATGTGAGGTATTTGAAAAATTTTATTATTTGTAGGATTTTTTTTTAATATGTTTAATACATATATATGTTAATATTCATTATATTCACATATATATTCTTTAGAGTAGAGTATAGGAGTGTAGAGTAGTAAGCAAGAGTATGGCTTATCGGTAGCTGCTTCAGATATTCTCAATTTTTATTTTAAAATTTTCAGAGCACTTGAGTCCTCATATTTCATTTTTTTTCCCCTGCAGTAAGAATGCATTTTCTTCCTAACCCAAGTTATGGACAAGCAATATTGAAATATAAAATTAAATAATAAATATAAAAAATATAAAAGGTAAAATATAATAAATATAAAATTATTTGTTTACATATATTAATATTATACATAAACAAATAATTATTACAAGTAATTATTATTATCATTATTATTATTTTTGCCTATCTATATAAAAAAAAGTTCTTTTTAATTAAAATGAATTTAAAGGTCACTGAAATTTTCTAAAAATTGTTTTCTCAACTAGTGAAAATAATTTTTTTAATTCTTCAGTTTTGAAAAGTAATTATTTTTTAAATATTAGCTGTGTAGTAAAAAATTATTGCATAACTTCTGTGAAATCATTTGGGCAATACATTTTCAGAAGTGTACTTTAGTTTAATTTACTTATCATTACAAAACATGTGTAAATTAAGAACTTACCTGATTTATTCTACTCCTCTGAGTTGTAAAGTCTTTTAGGTTTTTAAGTCAGTATCTTTCTGTGTATATATATACAGACAGTTCACTGCATTTTAAAAAAAAACTAGATCTTCCTACAAATGAAATGGGCAAGTTTTATTAAATAAAAAACATATCAGAAGGTATTCAACCAATAGTCTAGATTTATATGCTCTGTGAAAATCATGAAAAATGAGAAAATGTTTACAAGTATTTATATGCCTTTAGAAGCATTTTTTTTTCCTTCAAAGAATGAAATTATTGCTTTTGCTAATGATTTTCTTTTTCTCCTTAGGCTCCAAATACAATTGAAGAACCTAAAACTGTTGTTAAAAAATCCAGAAATTCTAAAGAAAAGACTGACAAAAAATCAAGCCAGGTAAATATATATTATTAATAATAATATCATCTGTTACCAGTCTAACATATTGTGTCACAAAGAATTTTATTATTATTATTAATACCCCCCCCCCATGGCAATTTAAATTTTCAATGTAAAGTTCAAGGTTTTATTCATCCTGTATTTTTAAACTGAAAATGTTATGTTATACACTTTTTCAATCTGTTAGAAGATATAATTTACTCATATTTTTCTTGAGCTGATGCATAATTTTTAAAAACTTTGGAAATGAAAAAAAGAAAGAAAAATTCTTTAAAGTTGTAGGAAAATTCTGTTGACGATTTTGTTACATAATTATGTTTTCAGATTTTTAAATTGAGTTTTTAATTATATATGAGAAGAATTAGCAAATCCCAACACTTCCTCTTTTCATCAAAAACTTATGCCAGTTCATAGTTTAAAAAAAGTTAAAATTTAACATGTTTCTCTTAAGTACAAATTTTTTCATTAATCAAATTTTTATTTTAGAAGCCTAGGGAAAAGAAGGAAAATGAACCTCCAGCAAAGGTAACACAATTAATATTAATTTTTCTGCATATGTGTATTTGTATAACAGTAATTTTAGAATGGATGAAGTAAAAAGCCATGGAATTCCAATTAGGTAATCACCCACATTCAACAAGGTTTCAAGTTCTGTAATTTTATTTTACTTCACTGCACCTTCAAAAAGTTTTGAAATTGACTAAAGCGAAGATGCCAATTTTGCGTCTTATGGATTTTCTGTTTAACCCTTAGACCGTTATGAACGTACTCAGCGTGTTCATCAGACTCTTTCCCCTGGTATTATGGATGCTTCTATCTAGATTTTCCAATGTTTTGCATGTTACAAACACGTTTAATGCTTTCTAAATGGAATTTTCATTCATCAGTAGATGACAGCACTTTAATGACATTCAAATACAATTTCTCCTGATAAGAAGTAGATTTTTAGGTGATTATTTTTAGAATACATGCAGTATGAAATGGTGGGAGTTTTGGGTTTTGGAAAGCTAAAGGCTATTCGAACTGACATTTCAAGTGATTCCGAGAGTGGCATACAGATTTATTCGATGACAAAAGTGATGAAAAAACAATAGTGGACTAAGTGATGAATAGACTATATGGTATAAAGATTGTGAAGTGGGTTTATGCATATCACTTTGCTTTAAAATATCACTTACTCCTTTCAACAACATCATATCTCAAAAATCGGCGATTTTTAGTTATGCTTGTTTTCAGAATGCCCTGGAAGTGTAGTATATCCTTGTAAAACCTTCATATCTCACCGCTCAATATTTAGCCACTAGAGAACAGAATTAAAATTTATTTTCAATACATTTCAATGTGCTTTTAAACTTTCAAATCATTCTCCTGAAAAATCTTGTTTTTTGAGATATGACATCATTGAAAGGAGTGAACGATATATCATACTATAAGAAATGTATGAACCAAAAAAATCCTTACATTGTATAAATATATATATGTATTCTTAAAAATTTTGTTTCACTTATTTTGTACTATTTATTTTGATTTAAATAACTTAACTGTGAAGAACTCTTTTTTTGAATGTCCCATCAAAACGTGCATCCTCCAAAATGCACTTCCAAAAAAAATAACCCAATGCTGGGGGAAGAGCCAGAAGGCAAAAACTCAACGGTCTAAGGGTTAATCTGGATTTTCTCCATTCATTGCTGACTTATGAAAGCCTCTCATACTGTTGCAGAAAACAATTTTAATCTTGATTCCTTACAAACGTTTACATGTAATATGTATCATTTGATTTTCTAATACAATAATGCATTTGTCAGTTGTCCCTGATGGCTGCATACTAGATTGAACATTATTCTCTATCCACCCTTATATATCGCAGAACTATAGATCAGGGAAATCCTCAGGGTTTACCAGTCATTACAGCAAAATGTGTCAGACCATTAACATTGTCATCACCTATATTAAAAAATAAGCTGCAAACTGGGCCATATCCAGATGCAACTCTCGTTGATACAACTTCTAAAGCTGTTTCTTGATAAGTTTAGAGTTTCATTTGTATGTTCCCATATTAACTAAACCAATAATTTATACCCTAATATGTAAATAATATGCTCCCAAGGATTTCATTTTGTTCCTATTTCTAGTTAAACATTTATAAAACAAAACTTAAAATTGAAGCTTAAATATGATTAGGTGCAAATCTAGTCATTAGAAAAACTGACTAGTTTATAATTAGATACTGTAATTTAAAAAATAATAGTTTGTATAATGGATGGTATCATCAATTTTAAAAAAATGCTGTCTGTTAGCTAGATGTGTAAATGTTCAAACAATGCATTTTTTAAGCGGTGTAAAGCTAAATTCTGATTGAAATTTGTTATTTCTGGATTCCTTCATACCAGGCTTTCAAATAACATTGTAGTTACCATATGATTGTTACTTATTTTATTTATTTATTTATTTTTTTCATCATGCATAAACTAATGTGTTGAATTTTTTCCAGTATTGTTATATCTTCATTAAAATATTAAGTATTTCTGTTTTCTCCAATCAAAATGTAGATTAACATTGAATTAGAATTTCCAGTACATCTATCAGAATGGGGATTTATGGAGTTTTTGTGCTTTATCTTGGCATGTTTGGAAAACACTTTCAGCTGTGTTAATTTTTAGCCAGAATATTTAATGTTCTGAAGTAGAATTTTGTTGTAAAATATTTTCTAAAGTGTCATTTTTGTTACAGGAAGAAGAAAAATCTGATAAAAAATCATCTGATAGAAGGGCACTAAGAAAAGCTAAGGTAAATAAAGGGTTTTAATTTTGGAAAAATTGATAGAATATGAGTGTGGATTTAAAAAAATAAAAAAGGTTAAAAGGTAATATGTTTAAAGATTTGAGCTTCTGAAACATAGTTATACCCAAGAAACCTTTAAAAGCAAACAAAACAGAGTCATCTACTGGAATAAAAGTTGTAGCCTAATTCATGCCTAAACCCTTATATATAAAACCATATGTTTTGAATTTCATTAAAGATGAAATCTTGTTACTTCAATCAAGGGTCTTAAAGTGTTATTATTTCATTTTAAAAATGTAGTTTATTTGTCTGTTTTAGATGGTTGCCCAAATTTTGTATACAGACACACAATGTGTGCTTAAAGTATCTGATACTCTTTAAAATCATTCTACCTTGTTTGTATGATGGTGATACATGTCTCCAACTCTGTATGAGTGAAACCATGTGCTGATTCGCCATGTTGACCTAGACAATAGTATAAATAGACTTTTTTTTTTTTTTTTTTTTTTTTTTTTTTTTTTTTTTTAAATAATGTTAATGGATTTTAACAGGATTCATATTTTTTGTTATTTTGATCTGGAAGATTTCTGCATTACTGTGCATTAGCACAATATGGTGCAATGCTATCTGAAGTAAAATAAGTGAAAAAGCCATCTCAGATAAGACTGAGAAATCCAACACCAATGATTTTTAAAAATTACATCCCTTTCTGTACGTACTATTTTTGAGAATTAAGAAATCTACACTTTTATCATTACATCCAAAAAAGAAATTGTTGGGGGAATTTTTTTTCACTTAAAAAATGGAGTAAAAATTCAGCAAATACTAAATTATTGTGTTGATTACATCACTCTCTGTATGTAATATTGTTCACAATTCAGAAATCTACACTTAATCATATCAAATAATAAATTGTTGGGAAAATTTCTTCACTTATAAAAGAGTAAACATTCAGCAAGTACTGAAAAAAGTGTAAAAAATTAACTATTGCTGGCTGTCAGTTGCTATGCCGGCGACGATTAAGCCTAACCTCGGAATCATTTATGCTCTCTCTTAATGAATTATTTCTTCTTTGCTTTCTTTATTGAGACTGTTCCCAATTTTCACATGATCGTGTAGCTCGCTTTCGAGCATTCCTGATTTTAGAGTGTAAATCCATGTTGACAAACGGTTGCAAATTGCGGACGGCCGCTAATGTTTACATCTGGTAGTTGCAGCCATTGCCATTCAGAGTGTAGAAATATCGACGATTTTTGTGCCGCATACCTATGCGTTTTATATATATAGATAATACAGAGTGTCCAGATTAAAGGTATCCAAAAGTCATGACTTATTTTTACGGAACAACCCATTAGAAATTTTTAAAAATTATTTAAATAGAAAGAACATCTCACCAAGTTTTAATATTAATCATAGATTTCGATGTGTGCACCTTTTGTAGCACGACTAACATCTAAATTGTAATCCAGTTCTCTCCAAGTGTTTCGTAGAATATAACGGCGTTATTAGACATTTTAGCTTGGGGATTAATTAAATCTGTTGTGTATAAACAAAAAATTGAAACTGTGGATGAGTTGAAGAAGCGTATCATTCAAGCAATTCGTGTAATAACTCCTGATATGCTACGAAACACTTGGAGAGAACTGGATTACCATTTAGACGTTTGTCGTACTACAAAAGGTGCATGCATTGAAATCTATTATACTATGATCAAAATCTATGATTGATATTAAAACTTGGTGAGATGTTCTTTCTATTTAAATAATTTTTTTAAAATTCTAATGGGTAGTTCCATAAAAATAAGTCATGACTTTTGGATACCTTTAGCCCAGACACCCTGTCTTCAAAAAGGCTTCATAGGCCACAGAGTGAGTGCAGGCCTGGACTAATGTTTAATGAATTTGGACAGCATATAAAGCAAAAGAGTACAACAATCCACTTTTGTTCATTAGCAAAATTATTACATATAAATGCCATATTAGAGTGAAATAATTTTGAAATCATTACATAATGATGTTTTGATAATCATTATTTACATATAAAGGTTATTAAATAAATAAATTATATATATATATATATATATATATATATATATTTTTTTTTAATGGTTAGTCTACTCAGAATGTTAGCCTGCATGACAGGTAAATTAATTTTATGTATAAACTCAATATGCACACACAAATATAATTTACTAATATTTTATAGATACATGTCTAAAGTTCTTGTTTTTTAAATTTATCTATTTATTTTTTTTTTTACTATAGAAAGAATCAGAAGTGGTTGAAGAAATATCAGAGAAAAAGGCATCAAAGAATGTTAAGGTAGGTTATTTTTTAAAAAGTTTTTCAATTAGTAAGTTTATTGGAGTCGGATAATTCGGGGGAAGGAAGTTATTTATATATACATTTATATCTGTTTACGTGTTTGAAACATATTTTTTCGTATTTGCCTACTTTATTTCCTTGGAGAAATATAATAAAAGAGAAAAATTTTATCTATGTATTTTGTTAAAAATATTCTTTTGAGCAAGAAGTATGATTATTTTAGAAATTGGATTGATATTTCTGTCTGATAGCAATTTAAATTTTTTTCTGTGTTTTAGAATTCGTCAAGTTTTAAAAGAAATATTTATTCTATGTATTATATTTTCTCCATATTTGTATGATTTGTATTCTTTTAAATGCTTAAAATAATCTTTAATCCTAGAATCAAAGTGAAAAAAGAAAGACTAAATCAAGTGAAAAATCAGAAGTCATCTCAGAAAATAAAAAGTCAAAGACTGTAATATATGAGGTATTTTGTCTATATATCTAACTCTATTTTAATTATTATTTTTTTTTTTAAATTAGATTTTAAAGTTTTGATATCAGATTTTTATGTGCGTGTAATTATTTTGGTTTTTCTTCATACTCATCCAATTATAACTCTTTCTATGAAAAAAATATTTAGGCTAGTCCCTAGTTTTGATAGATATAAATGAAATATTAGTTTAAAGTATTGACATAAATATAGAATTATGATCATTCTTATGATCTTTAATGTACTTCTATACATCCTAAGCATTTTATAGAATTTTGAAGCCTACTATCTGATCTCACTCAGTAAATTTTATCATTTTAAAGGTTGTAAGCTATATATTAAGAGAGGGTGCTTATAGATATGCAGATATATGCATCTATTTTTTCAGTGATGCTGTCAGAATAAAATATTGTAGGGGGGGACTTGGGTCCATTTCTTTTAGCTAATACAGTTAGGGTAATAAATGAAAGACTTGAATTTCAGGGGTTTGAGGGGACAGTTCCTGATTTGCCAACTCTTCATGTTTGGCGATGTTCAGCTCTTCTTCTTCTTGTTTCTTCTTTTTTTATTTCTTTATTTATTTTGTAAATGAATTTTTGTGCATCTAATCTTTCCCACCCCTTTTAAGCATCTAAGATTGTCCATGAAAGTAGTGAGATTTGAATATATGCATAATTTGAAATTCTGCACTGGAAGTAAAGTTTTAGTTCACACTGGCATATCCTCACTTAATCATTGATTTTTTTTTCTGAGTTTTCTAATGAATTGGAGGATTCACTTCAGATCTATTTCAGTGAGCATTTGTTGCTTATAAATTAATTGATTTCATGAGTCACTGAAATATTTTGAATTTTTACATTTAAATCTAAAGTTATTAATATGCTTTTATATTTAATTCTCCCGTGTAAAATTTCATTTGAAATTCATTAACATGTATGATTTTGTGTTTTACATTTATATCTTGCAGGAAACAGATGAAAATAGCAATAGTGAAACAACTGAAAAGGTAAAATTGTATAATAATTCTGTGAGATCTTATTTAGTATGTGTATAGGCATGATGAATATGTTCAAAAGTTTTAAATTTTGTATTCTCTGATTACCTGAATCTTTTTTTTAACCTTTGTGTTGCAAAAGATTATCAAAGCACTCCAAACTAATCAACCTTTTTTAAAAAATTATTTATTTTTTTTATTTTAGATCATCTCTTATCATGTTCCTCCTTATGTAGTTGCAATTATTTTTCAAAGGGAAAGAAATTTTAGTGATTCATTGCATTTAATGTATTTTACCCACAGATTTAGCTAGGCTTATGGATAGCAAACTGGAAATATCATGTAATAATCTGTGTAAATTTCATAAGAATAGATAGTTTCATGTTTCTCTGACTTTGTGCTCATACTGTGCTTGTCTCAAGTTTTTTTTTTTTTTTTTTTTGGGGGGGGGGGGGGGTAATGTTTCTGTCTCTTAATTGTTCTGCTTTTTTTTTCAGTATATAAAATAAAAGTTTTACCCGTTAAATTATCATATTTTTTTATATATATTCTTGAACTGTATGTGAGTAGATAGCTTTTATATTTTGTTTTATTTTGAATTTTCTAGATAAGGAGTTCTAGTAGAAGACAGCTGAGGTCTGTGGAAAATATTTCTGCAGGATTGAGTTTGGTATGTATTCTTATTCAATAATTTAATTAAGTTACATTAGTAATTTCTAATAAATATTTGAGTAGATGTGTTACACCACATTATAATTGCCATAGTGGAGGAAAAAAGGAAAATTAGAAAAGACAGAAGACCTGCATGTATTACACTTTTAAAATTACACTTGAATTTCATAGTATATAATTTATATTGTTTGTACATATGTGTGCACTACAGCATAAAACTTTGCAAAAATGCTTTGCCTGAAAGTCAAAATATTTTTTCTAATTTTGGGGAAGTAATTAAAAAGTTCATGATATTCATGATTATGTTAAAAAGTAATTCATTTATCAGGCGCAGTTCAGTTATATATGCATAAATAGAATGTATATTTTAAGTTGTGATGTTTTTGCATTTTACAAGTTGTTCACTTAAATATGAACAAGCTTCACTTCCTCCACGCTAACAAATTGCTGTTTCTTCTATTTCAGATTTAAATTTTTATGCATTTAGTAATCTATTATACAGCTAAATTTGAAAGAAATTTAAAATGTTTTAATTTGTTTCATAATAGTTATCTCTGATTTCTATTTGGTTGTTATTAATGTATGAATAATTTATTAATAAATTTGGGGAAATTAATATTAGTATGCATTACTATGGTAGTAACAGTAATGAAGATAATTTCATCTTACATGCCAGCATATTTTCACAAACTCAGACTAAATAACTCAAACATTATATTGAAAAAAGTTATATGGATACATATCTTCTTTTAACTATACATATTGGTAATTTTGAATATATATAATCTCCTTTAATCTGAAAGGTAATATATATATAAAATCTATAGTAATCTACAATGTTTTTTCAAAATCATATAACACTGTAGCTTTCAAATCTTTAATGAAGGTTGTTATGTGTGTGGGTACTTTTAAGTACTGAATACTTGTTTCAGAAGAATTAACTTCTCATAATTTCCTTTTATTTACTGCAGATAAGCAACAAAGATTTGAGTTCTGCTAAAAACAAAGGATCCAAAAGAGTAAGTTTCCTTCTTTGAAGTAATACTTTGTCAAATATTGCCATGATTATCTTAAAGCATAGTCACCGTATTGTTAGTTTTACTTGCTTTTGATTACTTTCATGTATAGTTAATTACAGAATCAATATTTAACTTGGTTGATATTTTGTTATATTAGGATTAGCCCATTAGAAATTGATGTGCTCATTTTATTGAATTTTATAATATTTAACTCAACTTAAAATTTGGAAAGTCTTAAATGCAATCTTCCTCACCTTATAAAATCTCCATATTTTGAATTGTCTTCAGATGAGAATAAAAATTGTTTAACTTCTTTGCCATGTGTTGCCTCTGGGTGCTTCGTCTAAATGTGGTGGCACACATAGGGAGCAATGGCGACTCACCTAAATGGTGCTTCCAGAATGAAGCACCAATTATTTGCAAGAATGAATGAATTAGGTGTATTGAATGAAGCAAGGGGGAATTTTAAAAAAATTCCTATGTTAAGTAAGAAGTTTCTGATAGCTGTTATGTTTATTTTATTTGATAGTTTAAGAGAAATTAACTATCTGGCAGAAGAATCAACTTTTGGTAATTGTGAGATATTTTTAATGTTAATATCACACTTGAAATTCTACTAATTTCAATTTTGGTGTTTAAATATTTAAATTGAAAACATCTATCTCTTTGATCTGGTTAGCAAAATTTGTTTAAAACCTACTTTATTGTTGTGTGTATAAATACTTAGTAGAAAAGATGGGAAAGGATCAATAAGGATCTTCCATGTAGAGTTTGTTGTAACCTCTGCGGAGATTATACAGTTAATTTCCGAATGTTTAGTAATCTGGAAATTTCCCAAGGATCATTTTCTCACAGACAAAATTTAAATTTTCTGCTGTATAATTTGTATATATACCTATGTAAACATGCTCACTCATTGGAGTTTAGTGCGTAAATATTGCGGAAGGAAAAAATTTAACTACTCTAAAAAGATACTTAAAAACTCTTCAAATTATATATTATTAAAATTAATGTTACTCTTCTCTTCTGTGTGGGGTATTGTATATATATGTGTAAATCTTGATTTGTGTAATAGTTTGACTCTTAAAGGAGCTTATGTGGGGTTGGCATCATTGTAGATGTTTATTTTTTTATTATATTTATTATTATTAATTATAAAAAATTAGATTTTTAGAACTGAAGAATTGTAGCCTATTGCTTATTTGTTGTGTTTTCTCAATTCTTGATAAATTTTTTAGATGCTCTCTTTCGCTAAAGAGAACTGCTTTTTCCGAAAAATAAATAAGTAAATAAAATAAAGAATCATGTCTGAATTTGATTTAATTTTTAAGATGCTTTATTCCCCCCCCCCCCCATTATTTATTTATTTGTTTATTTTTCTTCCCATAGAAAGGACCACAAGAATCTTTTGATGACAAATTACATGAAAAAAAGATTTTGAAAAAAATAAAGGTAAATCAGTTTATTGATTATCACTGTGCCATGAAATCATTGATAAGAAATTATAATTTTATAAAAGTATGCACTATTTTTCATGCATATTAAAGAGTAAAATTTAGTGAATGCATAAATGCCTGGATTTATGTGTAAATTTCTATACAATGTATTTCTGTATATAAATTAAATAAAACTACAAATTAGGTTTTAAAAGGATAAAAAAGAGTCTGTTGAAATAGTCAGACAGTTTCAAAATCATAGAAGGTCAGGAAAGAATCAGGAAAATCTGAATTTACTCGAAAAGATTGGAAATTAAAAAATGTACACTTTGTAGTCACGGTTAAAGCTGTTCACCTAAAATTATTTCTTTTTTTCTGAGCCATTTGATTGAATGGCACAGTTTATTCATTTTAATTTGTCAAATTGTCTTTTACCTGTGGGTAAACTATGGAGTTGTCTCTAAATATTTAACGAGACCAGATGTTTTAAAGCAATATAGGATTTTTCTTTAGAACTTAATGCTGCCATTGCAGTAATCTTTGAACTTGAAAAAGAGGAGGGGGGGGAGATTTTGTTTTTCTTTAAAAAATATAAAAAGCAATATTATTTAAACATATATAAAACAATCAACTTGTAAGATTCTTAGATTTACCAAAATGTTAAGATTATTTTATATAAAATGTCTGGAAGAAATATTTTCCAAATGGTGTCCGAGAATGTTAATTTGAATAACACATAAAGTAGGTTTTAATTTTTAAAGTTCAATTATTATTATTATTATTCTCCCCCCCCAAAAAAAAAAATTTTTTTTAAAAATTAAATAAATAAAATAATAATAATAATAATAATAATAATTATTATTATTATTAATAATAAATATGTTAGATTTAAAGAGTTTAATCTCAGTTACAGACTTTGAGCATATTAAAAGCTAGAATGTTTGCCAATTTCTATCAGAATTGAAAGACCTCTCTTCCTGTAGTTTTTACATGCATCATATGTGTATTCTAATAAAGTTATAATGTGTAAAGTTATTTATGGGAAAAGAAAGAGTGCATTGATTAAGATATTTGTTTTCTTTTCTGCTGGAAATATACTACACAATACAATACATAAAAAAGATCAATTCTGTTAATCAAAAATTTTCATGAAACCACCAATTTTGTTCCATGGAGGTCAATACTGTATCTGGAATAGTTGTATGAAAAATTCAGTGAATGCATAAATGCCTGGATTTATGTGTAAATTTCTGTACAATGTATCTCTGTATATAAATTAAATAAAACTACAAATTATGTTTAAAAGTATAAAAGCAAGTCTGTTGAAATTGTCAGACAGTTTCAAAATCATAGAAGGTCGGGGAAGAATCGGGAAAATCTGAAGTTTACTGGAAAAGTTTGGAAATTCTAAAATGCTCATTTTATAGTCACACCTAAAATTATTGCTCTTTTTTTTTCTGAGCCATTTGATGGAATGGCACAGTTTATTCATTTTCCTGAAAATAAATGAAAAAATAAACAAGTAATCCTGTTTCCCTTAATCTCCATGAGGTCTTATTTACTAAACTTGATTTAAGGTTACCTTTTTCTCTCTTTCATTCTGGCATTAAATTTGCAATCTTAAAAATGTCCCAATTTTTTTTTTAGTAAGAATTTTGCAAGAACCTATTATATGTAAGTAAATATGAAAAATAATAAAGTGAAAATCGGATTCAATGCTGTATATTTTATCAATTTTTATTTCATGCATTTTGTTTTTGATAGGTTCACGTTTAATCATCATTATAGTAATGTAACTTCTTTGAATTCTACATTATGTTGTTCTTAATTTGTTCAATGCTACATTATATTATACTTAATTTGTTCTTTTTTAGTTGCAGGATATTAATGAGATTGAAAATATTTCAAACATCAAAAGACCTCAAAATCTAAGAATTGAGTTGTTGAAAGGTATTAATGAATGCATTATATTTCATGAACATTATCTTTGTAACTGGTTTTAAATATTGTAAAATACAGATGGGTATATTTTTATCTTTGAAAAAATAATTAGTAAATGTGGATTTAGAACTCTGATACTCAAACTGCAGCCCACCAAGCTTTTATGTGCGGCCCGAAACACACTCGTCTGGCAGGTGATTTTATAAACATAATTTTGGAAAATAATGCCTTAAAAACACAAAAATGTACCACCTACTGCTCACGTTGTTTGCATCAATGTATCTTTGTTAATCATTCTAATTACAAAATGAAATATGCAAAAGACTGTATACAGAAATCGGCTACCTTGATGATGTATTGAGAGTTGCATGTAGTAATTATAAACCTGATTTGTCTAAAATAGTCAAAAGTTTGCCTCAATATTAAATTCAAACTGATTTTTAAAGAAAACACTTTGATGCGCTTAGATTTAGAGTTTTATTTTTTACATTAATTTTTATATCATGAGTAGGAGAACGTAAATTTCTCATAAACAATATCAAAATTTCGTAAAAGAAAAAAAAAAATTTTACAATATATAAAATTTCGCATTTATTATAAAAAATCACAATTTTACTTGGTTACGTAAGTATCAAAATTATTAGTTAAAAGCTAATATTGTAGTAGTTTCCACATTCTCTTCCTTAAATCCTTAGCAATAAGTAATAAGAAAATTTCAAGAGTGAGATCTCTCAGTTAAAGACTGTGGATGGTCTTAGATAAGCAATTATGTTAATAAATTACTACTATTATTACATAATTTCACTTTTAAAAAAACGTTTATCACCGAGTTTTCACCGAAAAGTAGTAAAAAAATTATTTTTTGCATTTATTCGCTCATATTGGCAAATTTCGCATTTATTCGTTTCTATTTCGTAAATATGAAAATTACGTATCCCTAATTATGAGGTATAGTGTTCTATGTTGCAGCCTGCATCACATAGCAAATATATGCATGCAGTACGAGTGAGAAAAAGGTTGAGTATGGCTGATTTAGAATGATGAGTAGGTATGGCAGATATAGCATCATGATCTTACAAAGAAAAGGACTTATTCTCTTTTTGAAAAATCACTCTTTTCTTTCATCATCTTTAAATTTTTTTAGAGTTATTGAAGTGATAACAATATTAAAAATCTTTCTTTTTTTTTAAATATTGTATCCGGATTCTTACTGGTCTAGGAATATGTGAAAATATCTAGGAACTTCATGATCCAAGTAAAGACTCAAGGAAATGTGAAATGTATTCAAAAAGCTTGTAAATTTCAAATCTCTGGAGTTCAAGATGATTAAGTTGTTTTTATAGTATTATTACCTAGTAATTCATCAACGTTTCACACATTTACCGTAAAAATTTATACTCTGTGATTGTTCTATTATTGCAGTCATTACCAATAAATGAAGGCACCAGTTTTTTAAAGAACCTTATAAGATATGTAGCTATAGTATATAGCTTAAAATGGCTAAAATGAAATCATTAAATTTTCATATTTTTCTTCTTAGAAATTTAAAGATAACTATCTAAATTATTCTCCCACTGAAATTATGTTTCTTACATTGTTTACAGATAGTCAGGTTTTTTTTTCCTTTGGTTCTAGTCAGAGAAAACCTTCATAGATTGACATTTTAGGATCTGCATCCATTAATGCATGCCTTTTATAGTTATTAGCAGTACAGTTTTTGTTTCATCAGTTCTAACTATTACTTGTTGCAAACAACCTTCTGCCATTTCTTAATTTCCATTGACCCACTCATGATGACGTGTACTGCCCTGAACTCCTGTTTTGGCATTGTCTTATGATAATATCACTCTAGGTCAAATTTTAGGTGATTACAATGGCAAATGAGTATTTACCTGAAACATTTCACATATATGCAAGTAAGATACTTATTACTTTTTTGTCTACATTATGTGTAAATTTTTTATTCATTGATAACATTTTATAAAACATTTCAGAGAAATAATCAGAAAAATAAGTGATTTCTATTCTCAGCATTATTTTTTGATTTTCTATCTTTTGCGTCTAGTCTGAGGATGGTTTCTTGAAACTGATTCAGAAACTTAGTATCTACCTGTTGAAGGTGACACATTTTCAATTTATCCTAGTATTGTTCCGTTTGTAGCCATTCCATGCCTGCTAAAAGTAGTTTTTGCATACTGAATTATGTGACCCTTAGGTTATTTTATTAGTGTATTTCTGTATATGATCAAGGACTGTAGGCACACTCATATTGCACCCTGTGGACTAATTACGAGATAGAGATGTGTAGCCTTTTTGTGCATGATGGGGCACTTGATACATATTTTTCAATGACATAACCTCGAAATTGCCATTTTTTGACTTGTGTCACTTTTCGTGCCAGGGGGCAATATATGTGAGACAGAGAACAGGGCAATATCTCTCTGCTTAAAGTGATACTCAAATGCCTTGTCAGTGTACCTGCTAACTTATTATTATGCACCATCCATTGTCTTTTTTTTTAATGTATGATTTATTAACCTCTCGTCTATTGAACCAAAAATTATATAGCAATCTCTGTTTCCTATTAATGTTATTAATCATATTTCCAGCTAACACTGCAACAAATGATATTTCTGTACCTAGTCCAAGAATGACTCGAGGAAGAAAAAGATTGTGCAATCTCAATGCTAAAGATGTAAGTACATAAAGTAATTTACACTAGCAATTGTGTTTTCAGTTGGTAATGTGTAACTGCATATCCCTGTGATTTGCTTTTAATTTTTCTGTAAAAGCATTTGATTAAATTGTGTACTTTATTTTATGTATAGTGTTCTAAGTGTATCATTAGGGGAGGTACAGTTTAAAGTTCTTATAAAAAATTACTTTTCTTTTAGACTTATTTACATTGAATATATGATGCATGTTGTTTATTTAAAAACTAATACAATATATATATATATATATATATATATATATGTGTGTGTGTGTGTGTGTATATATATATGTATGTATGTATATATACAGTCGAACCCTGTTATAACGAACTTCAGGCGACCAAAGGTTTTGTTCGCTTTATCCGAACCGTTAAGAAAAATGCTTGAGTTTACAAAATGCATAACTCATTAGTTGTAGTGTGTATTTAATAATAATGTATTAAAAAATGATAAAATCTATTAAAAATGATCATTAATGAATTAAATCAACTGAAATTGATTACATTAAACTGAAACAATACTAATTAAATTACATACAATAGGAAAATGGCAGGACCAGAATTTTTGTTCGTTATATACCGGTTCACTATAATGGGGTTCGGACTGTACATCTGTGGCTTGGTACAAGAAGTGCCTAAGTCAATTTTCTCCAAGATGACTTTGATTTTCACTGCAAGAAGTACCCAGGTCTGTACAATGGTTTAGAAAACACTTTTAAAGCATCGGACAGATTTAGATACTTTTTACACTGAAAATATTTTTTTAAAGAGACGAGCAAACAAAGTCATCCTGGAGAAAACTGACTTAGGCACTTCTTGTACCAAGCCACAGATATATATATTCATTCCAGAGTTATTTGAAATGTTTTATTGTGATTTTTTTACTCATTTACTTGTCTGAAAATTTAATGAGTTAATAATATTCCAAATTTTTATACCTTTCTTTTCAGAACATGTCACGGAACAACAGCAGTCCAAGAACTGTGAGATCATGATAAAACTCATCATTGCACAATATATTCTGCACTTCACAGTTTTTTTCCATCAATTTTATTTATGCTTCATTTTTTTAATAAATTTTTTTACTTTTAAAATGAGTTTCATTTTGTGTCTTTAAAACATCATCATAACTTTTCAAAACAATTCACTCTATATATCAGTCGCTCACTTGCCAAATCGATTGACTCCATAAAACAAAAAATTATAAAATAATATGCATTGCTCTTTAAAATTCTTTGTAAAATATAAATTAAAAAAACAATGTAGAATGTATTATTGAAGATGTAGCTTTTATCTAACGACATATAAAATGTATAAGATAGCATATCCTTGGAGTAATCTCCATTATTACAATTTGTGCATGATTACGGGAGTTAATCAATTTGGCAAGTAAAAAATAACATCAAATTAAGTCTTCAAATCATTTTTTTTATCACAGGAAAAAAAAATTGAAATGTTAAATGATTCACAATTACTTACTTCTGTAGCAGTTAGAGTGTAACAGATTAATTTATTTTACTTTTCCTGATATGAAACAACGCTAAACATTTTACTGTTATCATCAAGTACTTGCTTCTAAATGTGTTGAATTGCATTATTACAATGATTTATATTAGAGTATGGAGTTAATTTGATTGGCTTCTGAAATAAATTACTTATTATTCGATGGCCCCAAAAAAATGTTGTCATTATGGGGTGTTAATCCTTGTTATTTGCGAAATTTATGATGAATATAAAAAATTGGGAGTCAATTGAATGCTTTGATGCTAAAATTTTTTTTTAATTCAAAAAAGGGAAGTTGATTTAGCTTCTGAATGGTTCATATATAGAAACATTTTACAACGTAATTGTATAACATAAATGAAATCACTCTCTCTAATGTCTCGTGCTGTGATTTTAAATAACCATTTCAACATGTTTAATCTTTTATATTTTTTAATGGTAATATAACATAATTTTGAGGTAATGTGGTAAAAATATTCCCAAGTTTTGTAATTTAACTGTGATTTTCTTTTTACAAACATATTCCAGTATCACCAGAAGAATGGTAAAAATTTTGAATTTTTAATGAAGATCAAATTTTTCGACAAGGTTCTTCATCTGTATAGTTTTGCTCATTTCATATGAATTTAATTACTACCTAAATTTTTAAAAATACAACTAATGGGGGAAATGGAAGCATTTTTTATTATTAATTGATATGGACCTACCATGGACATCTGTATTCTTCAAGGGAAAGAACCTTCTGGTGCACCTGAACACAAACTAATGAAGAGCTCTAAAAACATTTCCCTTTAATGTTCAGTTGGATTTTAGTCTGGCAATTGGAATGCCTATGTCTGACAGGGCATCTCAGTGTCATATGCTGTAATCCATTAAGTGATCACAATCAAGTTATTATTTCACTGAAACGTGATTGGTTGCTTAAGAGGAAAGTATGACAACATAGAATGATGATGATTTCTTAATTAAACATGCACTGTTCCTTCCAGTTAAGTAGTCAAAAACCATGCCTTGTTATTAAGCTTCAGACCATAATACAGGGTTAGCACAAATGAATGACCAGATTTTAAATATTTATATTTTCAAAACCATTACACATATTACAGTAAGTGATACACAAAATTAAAGAAAAATAGTATACTAAGTTTTATTTTCAGTTACAAATCTGTGGTATCATGGCAGATGTTGATATGTCATTTTTTCATGTTTTTGGCAAATTAAAAAAGTAACTTTGTTGTGAAATATAAAATTGCTCAATTAAGGTTTTCAATCCAAATATTCTTTAGTTAATACTCATTTTCAACCTCAAGCATATGGCTGGTCTTCAATGAAAATTTTCAATTAGGGACCAAGACACTCTTTTATACATAACAGCATTTGTTTATACAAATAACTTTGTATTATTTCATAATTCCACTATCAGATTTTGCCACATTAAAGAACCAATTTTAAGTGTGACATATCAACTTAAAATATAAAATTGAATTTTTTGGACATATCAACATTGCCATAATGCCACAGAAATGTTCGATGTGTGACCCTTTTGTTACATGACAAACATCTAATCTGTAATCAAGTTCATTCCAGACATTTTGTAGTATCAAACTGTCAATGGTTCCTAATGCTGCACAAATGCATTCTTTAAGTTCTTGCAGTGTTTTCAACATTGGTGGTGCATAAAGAGTGTCTTTGACGTGCCGTAAAAAGAAATCACATGGTGTAAGGTCCGAGGATCTTGGTAGCCATGTGATTAAGGGTAAATCACTTATTAAGGGTCACCCGCATGCTCCATCTATCGGTGTGGAAGCTCCTCATTTAAGTAAGCAAGACCAATGGGCTGGGGCTCCATCCTGTTGAAATAATATACAAACTCTTCTCTGTCATTGTCGCCATTTTTAGATTTCAATCGCAGCGTTTTATTAATGTACTACCATCTATTGATCGACAGTGGAAAAAAAACTATTTTTTTTTATTTAATTTCATGTATCTTTTATTGTAATATGTGTAATAATTTCGAAAATATAAATTTTTAAAATCCGGTCATTCATATGGACTAACCCTGTAAAACCTTCAACATCCTCATAGATAGATGCTATTATTCTGGCTATAATGATTCCTTCAGCTGAAAAGTTATGCACTTCGCCCACTTATAGTAAAAAAAGAGAACATAGATTCAATTGTCCAAATGACTTTGACTAGTATTTTAATTTTAATTCAGACTTTTATTTTTACATTGGATGTAATACATTATCTACCAATAAGTATTTGGGCAGTCATAGAAAAGAAAAACAAAATTTATTCATATTCAGTAGTTGGTAGAGCCTCCACGAGAGGCAAATACAGTCTCAACCCTCCGGAGCATGCTCTCCACAAGTCCTCGTATGACGCCTAGTGGTATTTTCTTCCACTAGGCTTGGAGAAAACATGTTAGTTCCTTCGCCGATTTTGGACGGTTGTTGCACCCCTTAATTCGGCGATCTAACTCGTCCCATAGGTTCTCGATAGGGTTCAGGTCTGGGCTCTGGGCAGGTCAGTCCATTTGATTAACCCCATTGTCACCATACCAATCCATGGTAGACCTCGCAACATGACAGCTGGCGTTGTCGTCCTGGGAGTAACATGGGTCCAACCCGTAAAACTGCCACATCGTAGGGAGCACACTGTCATCCAAAATAGTGCAATAGGTGTCGGTGTTGAGCTTACCATGAATTGGCACAAAGGGTCCCAGTCCATACCAGGAGAAACACCCCTAGACCATAATTCCAACTCCGCCGAACTTTACTGTGGCCACAAAGCATTCTGGCAGGAGGCGTTCTCCAGGCCGACCCAGACCCTGCCATCCGAACGGTAGAGGATGAACCTTGATTTGTCGCTCCAAAGAACACGTTGCCACTGATCTACGATCCACTTTCGACGTGCTTTTCACCACATTAACCGAGCAGCGCGGTTGGACTTTGTGATCAAAGGCTTATGGTTGGAAGCACGATCATGAAAATCAAGCAGATATGCTTCCTTACGGATGGCATTCGTCGAAACAACACTCCCGGATGCCTGTTGAAACTCCTGGAGTATGTGGGCCATCGTTTGGGTGCGGTTTTTCCGAATTTCTCTGGACAACACCCGTCGGTCTCTATCTCCCAGTTTCGTGGGTCTGCCGACTCGGGGCACATTCCGACAATCACCACTTACCTTTCACTTCTGAATCTCATAGGCCAATGTCGATTTTGAGCAATTCAGCTCGTTATCGAAATCAGATCTAAATCCTTATCTTCTCGAAATCAGATAACTCTGCACTTCGTGGCATCTTGCATGTGACTAATGCCAATGTTGTTTCCTACACGATATTTAACGGCGGAGGGCATGACGTATATCAGGACCTGAGACATCGTCATTTGCGGGGTTGTCCAAATACTTATTGGTAGATAGTGTATCTATTGACAAGAGTATGATCAATAGCTGTAAGTAAATCTAACTTTGATACGAGTATATATTTCTGTCAGCTTTTAATCCCTTGAGTGGGTCGATAAAAGGAGGAACAAGCATGCATGAAAACTAACTCTGGGGTCCCGCGTCAGGTTGATCACCTGACCGAGACATATGCTGTATGGCACCCCAAGCCCACGGTCAAGAAAACGGAGATGGGCACCACCGGTCTTGGTCCGTGGATATCGGACTGTTGTGCCTTGAGTTTAATTTTTATATATTTCTGTACTTCCTTGCCAAAAGTTTTAGTCATAGCCTAGTAATGGCTTCTCACTATTAGGATTAAAATTTGCTCTCAATTACTGAGTAGTAGTCAACCTATTTTTCTTGGTACAGATCACTAATGTATGGGCTCCCTCTCATACTTGAAGTGAATTTCTGCATTTTGCTAAGGGGGTGATTTTCCTGTCAACTGTAATGCTCATATAACCCCCAGAGACTGTTTTTCGATCAACATGACTTGCATCTATGATTAGAAAAACAGTTTCAGCTTTCCTTGTCATAGATGCATCTGCCAGTCTACCACCACCAAGTGTTCTATTCAAACCACAAAAGTCCTCTCAGTTTCATTATGAAATGCAAAAAACTGCATCAAGCCTCCATTTTTCTTCAAACACACATCTCTAAATTTGTCAGGAGTACACTAAGTATACTGCTGGCCACTGTAAATGCAACACCCTGAAGGAAACATGCAAATAACATGAAATTTACAACATGCATTAGCGGAGGTGATATATGCAAAGGATTAGAATTTCAGCGCAGACGCACATCACGCGAGCCTGTGGCGCCACTTCAAAGCGCTATTTAAGGCTTGGAGATTTCGACGATTTCAAGTTCGGCAATTGTGTTTTTCTTGTGGTTTTTCAAAAAAACGATCAATTATGCCTCGTCGAAAACAGCGATCATCTTTTGATCAAGTATCCGAGTTCGACAGAGGTAGGATAGTGGCCTACCGAGATTGTGGACTATCTTTCAGGGAAATCGGTAGTCGTGTTGGACGAAACCAAACAACTGTAATGCGGATATGTGATCGTTGGATACAGGAGGGTACGACGGACCGGCGTGTTCGATCGCATCCACCTCAGCGCACCACTTCACGTGATGACAGGCAAATTGTGCGCATGGCAGTGACGGATCGCTCAGTCACATCACGAACCATAGCACAGCACATGCAGTCTGTAACGCATCATCCAGTGTCTGCGCGTACCATTCGACGCCGTTTACAGCAGAGTGGTCTGTCCGCAAGACGTCCATTGCTTTGTCTACCCTTGACGCAGAACCACAGGCGTCTCCAGTGCCAATGGTACGATGACAGAAGGATGTGGACGGCAGAATGGAATGAAATTGTCTTTACTGACGAGTCACGCTTCTGTCTGCAACACCACGATGGTCGCATTCGAGTCTGGAGACACCGTGAAGAGAGGATGCTGAACAGCTGCGTTATGCACCGCCACACTGGTCCTGCACCGGGTATTATGGTATGGAGCGGTATTGGATATCACTCTCGCACACCTCTAGTACGCAATGCCGGTACTTTAAACAGCCAGCGCTACATGTCCGAGGTGTTGGAGCCAGTTGTCCTTCCTTACTTTCAGGGCTTGCCCACAGCCATATTTCAACAGGATAATGCACGACCACACGTGGCACGCATTGTCCAACGGTTTTTCGTCAATCGCCAGATTGAATTGCTTCCCTGACCGCCGCGCTCTCCGGATCTTTCGCCGATAGAAAACATGTGGTCCATGGCTGCTCTACGATTGACCCAGATTCCATCCCCAGCTGCCACAGCAGATCAACTTTGGCAACGTGTGGAAGCTGCTTGGTCTGCTGTACCCCAAGAACTCATCCAAAGTCTTTTTGAATCAATGCCGAGGCGTGTGGCAGCGGTGATCTCCAACAATGGTGGCTACTCTGGCTACTGATTTTGGCAGGAACCACACTTCACAGAAGTCTATAAATTTAATCATTTGATACTTGGTCAACATGTTATCTACAAAATAAATTTTGTTGTGATATCTCTTGTCTTTCTTGGTGTTGCAATTTGGGTGGCCAGCAGTGTATGTTAAGAAACTGCATCTGTGATTTGTGTCAACAACACTGTCTTACAAGTCTTCCATTACATCTGAGGATCTGCTTCTCCCACTCCGAGTTGATTTTCATAAATCACAACTTACGATCAAGGATGAAGTTGTGATTCACAACCCAGAACTTAACTGTCAACTGAACTGTAAGATCTGAAAATAATCGCCAAAGAAAGCGCCAAGACGTACTTTGATTCTGATTGGTCAATGTACTTAAATTTGGCAACGATGCATTATAACATGGAATTTACACATGTGTCCTGTTTGTTTATAATCTGGGGCTGATTGTCGATGGACGGACCGACAGCTGTTAGCTTTACGTCATTCCAAAACGATGGTCTCATCATTATTGTTAGAATATATCTTCTACTTTTTTTAAAATCATAAATGCATAAAGTGTTAATTTTAGCATGTTGCGTTGTTTCCGTAACATTTTCTGAATCAGAAATCGTTCATAACACTAAAGTAAACGAAATTCATAGTAACAAAACTGAAACTGAGTTAAAAGCAGTTGACAAAGACGTTGTTTCTAAGACCCTGAATAAAAATTATGATTCTCAAATATTAAAAGAAGTTCAGAATACAATACCTGTAAATAAAAATGGAACTTTATTAAAAACAATTGTGGAGAAAGTTTTCCCCAAAACTCGAGTTAAACAGGTCATTAATGATAAATCTAACGTGAATGAAAATACTGATCATAAAGCATCAGAACGTAAACATTATTCCAAAGAGGAAATACAAAATGCTCTTCCTGTGTTACGAAAAATTCATGAAAGAATTACAAGATCCAAAGATGCTATATGGGCCACGATAACGCTTACGGCATTATGTATTTTACTTGTGCTAGCAGTTGCACAGTCACGCATGTGGAAGGATCATTATTACTCTGAATCCCAAGGTGTACCATTGCCAAATTTTAATGAGAGAGTTCTCTTCAAAGGTTATTTCTTATGTTTATCAATTATATTTATATATATATATACACATGCATATGTAATATTTGAATGAAATACGTTGTTTTGTTTGACTGCTTTCTCGTCTAGTCGCTAGTGAGTATATATCATGCTCATTTGGGGCTCACTATATGACAGACAGTAAAATAATTATCTCCACCATTTCATTTTTAAAATTTTGAATTACGCAGTTGTTGTTTGGGATTTATTGATTGTTGTATTTAAGTCGTATCTTCATTTTCATGACTGTTGAATAATATTTCTTTCTTTCAATATTGTCTGTAGCTTAAGTTCTGATTAAATATCATATGAGTATTAAACTGTATAAAGTATAACTGTTTTAAGTGAATCACCATGAGCATGGATATTTATACAGTGTGTTTTATATCACCTATAAAATATGCATCTTTTCTAGGGTTATATATTTTCTTAGGTGCTGTTATGTAAATATGGCTGGTTTCTAGTTGCTTACTCTGCATTTTGTATTATTGTTATGTATAAACAAGGAATTTAAATTCTATAATAACATTTCAACCTAACAGTTTAAACTAACGGTCTAAAACCTTTCAGATCTTGAGGCTATTTCATTAAGACCTGAAAGGTTAAATGAAATAGCCTCAAGTAGCTATTAAACTTATATGGGCCTTGCATCTGTTGAATGAACTGCCAAATGCATGTTGAGGTGCAATGTACTTTGTTTTCTATGAAACACAAAGAATACAGAACTTGTATACAGCTCCATTTCAAGGAAAAATTGTCAATTAGGATTTACCTTGCAAGAAGGATTCAAGTCACTGCAGTCTTTGAGGAACTTGGCTTTTTTTTTTTACTTGCTAAAGCTCCATAAACAAGTGTAATCTGCAATTTGCAAAATGTTCTCCACAAGTCTTTTTCTGCCATGTTTTTAAATTTTTTAAAAAGTATTTTGTTGTAGTAATTTATATTTAGTGTTCATTCTAGTTTGAGATTTCATTATTTTTGTATTGAGAAATAAGACCTAACATTTTTTAACTTATAACTTATAGTACCTTATATTTGTATATAATCTTGTTATTCAGAGAGGGTTATAATTTTTTGGAGTAATATACTATTTATTTTCTATGTGTAACTCTAATGATGGACTGCTACAAAAAAGAAAAAAAAAAGTGAAATTTATTTCACTACTTTTCCATAAAGTTTGGTGTCCCCCTTCCCTTTGTATTTTCAATTTAGTGGGTCCCAGAAATCCAGTATTAACTCTAGTGAACAATAATTAAAACTTTCCATCCCCGTGAAGTAAATTTTGTGGTTAGAATTACAAGAATTAATTTAGGAGTAAGTGATTAGCATAATTTCTTAATATTTAGTAATATTTATAAGGATACACATTTATTTTTGTATGAAAAATACATTTCATTATGTATAAGTTAGTAACAACCGTTAACTATCAAGAGACAGACTTGTTTAGTTTACAAATGTTTAGATAAGAGGCAATTGATTTTGAAGTTGACTATATAATGTTGCTTTCATTATTTTGTGGTAATGCTTTTCTTAGTAACTCATGATCAACACAAAGATCTGAATTTTTTTTATTTGAAATACTTATGTATTTATTAATTAAAAAAATAATCTCATGAATTTATTAACGAATATTGAAAGGAATATATATTTAGGTGAAGAGAAAGAGGAAATGTAATAAACCATATTTTCCCTTAGTATTCTTTGTTTAGCCACTGTAATTTTCAAAAAAATTTTATTGCTCTTCAAAATAATATTTAGAGTTGTTTAATTTAAATTTCATTTAAAATTTTAAGTGATGTTCAGTTTGAATTAAAAATATTTTAAGTGAAATCCTAAGAAAATAAATTTTTTTTTACAGATGTGATGGAGCGCAAGATATCATCCTTAAAGCAGTTTTTCAAAACACATAAGCATACAAAAGAGAAGAAGAATGAAACAGAATTGGAATCTCTTCTGCCTCCCAGTGAATGGGATAGTTGAATGAACATTCCACAAGACCAATCATATGGCAGCAGTATTGTTATGGTTTATTTCTTTTTGTTTTCAATGAAATATATCATCAATCAGCATTATAGAGCTTATTTTGAATATTTTTATAAAATATTCTTTAAATGGAATATGCCTGAATGTATTTCATAATTTTTATAGATCAATTTATTAATTTTGTAATCCATTTGTTAATGAAATATATTGGTTAAGTTTTGTATTTATATACTTTTAAATGGTTTAAATAAACTTGATATATTATATGTCACTGTTACTGATTGCACATAATTTTATTTATACAATAAAATACCTTTTAAAATATTACAAATTTACTTTTTGCCTTTCTCACATTGTTAAACAGGAAATCGAGCATGAACAAAACAGATCAATGATCAATAACAAAGATAAGCATTTTTAACTCTGCATTTCAAATTCAAGTATCCATATTGTTTTTGGCAAAACTTATATTGAAAAATTAAAAACTTGCACTGTGACATATAAATATATGACATCAGTGTTTCATGGGTTTTCTTTGATGTAGCCTCTTTGGCAAGATGCAACATGAGCACTGGAGGCAGATTAACTCAATAATAATTAAATTTTTACTTTAGTTTCAACTATTCACTTTGTATTTAAGATAAAAGCAAGTCATGTGCAAGATTGCTTTAAAATTGTGTTTAGAGTAGCAAGTTTTTTGCTTATAGTTTTAATAAGCTATCAAAATGATATGGCAAATGGTGATTGTCAGTTAAGGTGAAAAGGTGATAATCGCTTTGGGCTTTGTATATGTTTTAAGACTCATCATAAAGTGCTACCAGATACTATATGTGGAATAGTATAGTTTGTTTCTAGAAAAGAAAAAAAAGGTACACAAATGTGTGTAATTTTTCAATGTTGGCATAACTTATGAAAATCAACTCTTGAATAACCCTTCTTCCCCAGGCCCCACCCTTTATTTTTTTTACCAATTTTTGAAATCCTGGGGTTGTTTTGATCATAAATTTCACCAACACAGAACTTTTGAAAAATGATTTAAGCTGTCTATAATTAATCTTCACTTCAAAGTTTTTTTCATTCTGTTGAAACTGGGATCCAAATTAGGTCTCACTCTGATGTTTTACATTTATAAGCATCATATAATTGCATATGAAATATAAAAAAAAATCTTTTGTTCTAATTTATTTGTAATTTATGAGAATATAGTATTTAACTCAGTAGAAAGTAGATATTTAAGAAAGAGTATAAATGCATCTTTTTAGTTTATAAAGTAATTATATTAATAGTAGATGAAAATTGTTTACTATAATCTTATTTATAAACCATTATAGTGATGTAGCATTCCACCATCATATATTAACCTTTTCCTTATGGGGTGGGATAGCATGTATCCCAAGAATGACTGAATATATATATATATATATATATATATACATATATATAAACCCTTAAAGGTCGTTCTTACAAAGGGGGTGCATGAAATTTCTCGATCTAATGAGATAATCGGAAAAATGGCCCCATAAGCTAAAGGTTAAAAGGATTTTTATATGATCACACCTATGCAATATCTCAAAATATTTAAAGTAATAATATGGACTCCTCAGTTAATGATTTTTTTATTTGAAACTTGACCTAGCCTTCTGATCACTGATTTTATCCTATACATTGTTTTATAAACGCATACCTTTGGTACCATAATGCATAAGTTACACAGAATCAGTAGGCATGTATTGGACTGTGTTCTATGATTCTATGTACTGTAGAATAAATAGAAAACTGACACAGCTACAAAATCTCTTTTATATTTTTATAGATGTTTATAAATGTCTAAAAGTAATAATTTATGAAACAAGTTTATGACCCAAAACATAGTGTCTTTTTTCCTATCAAAGTTGGTGTGACTCTAAGAGATAAAATACATAACAATTTAGGAAATTCTTTATTTAGTATATGATTAAAATGTCAAAGCTGTGCAAATAATACCATAATGAAATAAGGAGCAAACAGTTCAAGCTGACACTGGCCTTCCTTAGTGTAAGATTAAAGCAAAGGAAAAAAAAAAAAATTTTTTTTGGCTTTGATTTACTGTCATTCATAATATATATTCACAGTGTAAAGTGCATGTTTTGGAATTTCATATTCTACTTGAACCAAATACGTGGCAAAATAAAAACCAAGTAGGTTAAGGGATTTCCCTTATTTTACATTACATAAAGAAACCACACTTAAAAGATTATGAATAAAATTATAGGAATGAAAATTACAGTCTTATACATTTAAGCAATGTATAATTAGCATTGGCGTGTCAATATAGGTTTGGCTTCCTACCATTATGAGAGGCATAGCTTCAACGTTTGCATTGTTTCTTGCCTTTAAAACATAATAACCCCCTTTGCGTGGACTAACAAACAAATATTTTGCATGCAGAGTGATTTTGAGAAAGTTTGATTCAAACAAAGATTTTGCTAATATCATCTTTCCTGCTATAGGAAACCAACTACTTTAACCATTTGGCCACAATCATGGTACTTAATTATGATAAGAATTAAAAAAAAAATGTTTTCCCTTATATTGAAATGAAAAGTATAGGTAGTAAAATATTCCATTCTTTCATGAGTAACAGTATTGGTTATTATCAATTAAGTTTGACAAAGAGATTTTACAAATATTTTTAAAAATTATGTGTGTTGAAGAAAAATGGTAAAAATCATGTAAAATTTTAAAAGTATGTAGTAATATAGTTGCATGACAATTAAATCTCAAATGAAAAAAAAAAGCTTTCAAAGTTAATAAAATAATTTAATTTTAAAAAGTCAAAATATACTAATATAGTACACACTATGACACAATAATGTACATGTGAAATTACAAATATATATGCTATATACATTTTAATTATTCTTTGACCTGTTGAATAAACTCCTGATTATATAAATCTTGTATAAAAGTAGATGGCACATCACCTAATTCTTCAGCAATATCATTGATACAGTCATCTAAAATTGATTCAGCTAGTCTATAAAAATAAAAATACATTATGAAAAATATTCAAACCAATATTTTAACTATAAGCAAATTAAAAAAAAAAAAATTAAATAGTCAAGAAATTCTACAGTAGTGGATTTCAAATCTACGGGGTTCAAAGTAAAGATTATAAGCTCTTTCAGATACTTTTTAAACAAAAGTTTGAACTTTTATATATAATTTTTAAAAGTTTAATTCTTTAGTTAATTTCAGTTCAAACTTCCAGAAAAGTTTATAAAATCCAACCATTTAGTTTTGTTTTCTTTTACAAATTATAAATTATTTAAATAAAATTAACAAAGGAAAAACTACAGCAAAATTACATCTTTAAAAAAGGTCCCAAATTCAAAGTATCACTGCTATAGTTTTGAATTTTTAAAAGAAAAATGAAACTAGATACATCTATTTGACTAAAAAAGTTTTTAAAAAAAGTGATCATTTCTAATCTAAACGAATTAAATTACACTAAGATAACTAATGAAAAACTTTTAAGGGAAATTCATAGTATTACTGTCAAACCAATTTTAGAATAAAGCATCTATAACTAAAGTGAGTATGTATATATATATATACAGTGGATGCTCGTTAATTCGAACTCAAAGGTTCTCAGAAAAAAGTTCGAATTATCCGATGTTAAGAGAAAATATATAACTTTAAATGTGTATCACTGAAGAAGAAAATCTCCTAATATGTATAACCCCAGAAAATATATTATACTATGTTATCTAAAGTTAAACATATTAAAAAGCAATACAGACTTACCTTAATCATAAAACGAAGCAGAAGATATGCAGTATAAAGTAAACTTTTATTAAAAATATGAATTACACTTTGGGGAAAAACTGTAAAATGGATGTTTGGTTCTGTTTATGATGCCTACATTGTTCAGCCAGCTTCCGTTTGAAGTAAACATTTCAATTCATTTTCAGAGGAAGGTTCCATCTGAATAAATGCTTTCAGAGTTTTAATAGATTCCATTATGGCTTTGTCCATTATGGTCACATTAAAAATATCTTTCGGCAGGTAAGTAGAGAAAAGCCCTGGCAGTTTCCTACCGAAATTAGTACATACATCTTCGTTTACATCAGAGGTTTGGCCACAGACAGTTTGATAAGAAATATTGTGCTTTACTTAAATCGAGGAAGCCATCCATCACTGAATTTAAAATCTTCAATACCCATTCGACATGCCAATTCATCAGCCTTCGTCAGCACTAGGGGTCCATTTATCGGAAAATTTCGAGATCTAACATCCTCAAACCATAGCAGTAGAGCTTTTTCTAGAACTTCTTGGGACGGATTTCCCATCCTTCCTCTAGCAAATTTTGATTTTTCCCATGAATCTAAAATTGACTCCTTGTTTTTCAAATTAGTTGACAAGACATTTTTTTAAATTCCATAGTCAGCTGCTAACTTTGTTTTACATTCGCCATTCTCTACTTTCTTTAAAATTTCTACCTTTGTCTCCAAAGTTAGGGTTTTGTACTTTCCACGTGTAGACATCCTGAATTTTTACACGTTCACACCACACAATGAGGAAGAAAAACTAGACCACATTAACTTGTCTGCACTGCAGTTATAACTGACACAGCTCCCTAGAATCTGTAGTAAAGACTAGTTTTTCTGAAATTCTAAGAAAATCGATCCAAATAAAGGAAAATTGCTTTTTCCGTTTAGCACTAATAAGAAGGGCAATAGCTACTAACGTTTAGCGGACATGCAATAGTCTAGGAATGCAGGCATGTGCCTCTTTACACAGAAAAGAAATTTTGACACACAAAATAATAAATACAGTGTGTATTTTCTCCATTTAATGAGGAAAATGAATTTTTTTTGTCAAATTTTTAGTTCGAATTAATGAGATATTTTTAACATTAACTCCAATACAAGTTTTTTGGGACCTTTGGATTAGTTCGAATTAACGAGCGTCCACTGTATATATATATATATATATTTATATATATATATATATATATATATATATATATATATATATATATATATATATATATATATACACACACACTTTAATACTCTGCAGAACATCTTGGAAAATACATAAGAAACCATCTCAATTATGTTTCAATAATAATGAATTACAAGTATAATGGTCTCTCTTCATTCTATGTTGTGCTGATTTCTAAGGTTTGAGTTCACTAAGTATGCTGTTGGCAAATATTATTAAAATATTTTGGGCATATTTTATCTTCTACTTTTATATGATTTTGAATATCAACAGAAGGTATAAACTTGAATGGTGTTTTCTATCCTACAACACTAATACCTTTCTCCAAGGCTCTATTAAAATTTCAAAAATAATTTTCATTGACTTTTCAAGTTTCACCCTATATTTATTACACAATTCTGCAGCCATTTTACATGGCAAAAGTATTTCAGCTGGAAATAGTTACAATTTAGTTTGGGGATTTTTGTAGTAAAAGTTATATAATTATCCTTTGAATGTTTTGAAAAAATTATGAAAACAGATCATAAGATGCAGGTTCGCTGCTTTCCAACATTGGCTCTTGTTTACTGCAGAGACCCACAGGAATAGACGAATGGAGAATAATGGAACTTGGCAGAAAATGGGGAAAAGTTGCTATTACTACATTTTAACTAAAACATACTGAGGATAAGCAGTGATGATAGATAAACAACTTGAATTTTAGGTATTTTTAAAATTCCTTTGCATATCTGTATATTTCTGATGTAAAATTTCTGTGATTTTTTACAAACATGATCTTTAGTTTTAGAATTATCTGAATTTTTTGGGTTTTTATGGCCTACAGAAACTCTGTCCTTACTGTTTTTCAGATAATTATATTTTAAAATTCTTTTAAATTTTTTTCAGCACTAACCTTTAAGTTTAATGCCGACTAAGATTGATGCAATAAATTATTTTTTAGTAACACCAAGTCTTGTTGAATTTGGCAAATTATGATAAAGTTTAAAATTCATCTATTTAATTACAATAATCACATAAAATTTTAAACTGAAATGAATTGAGACATACTATAAAAACAAGCCAATCCAGTGTTATTCAATAATTACTCTTCCTAAAAGCCCAAAATGGTCCCCTAAGATATTTTTCAATATATTCAACAATATTAAATAGGATAAAAAAGAAATCTGAAAAAAATCAAGCCACGATAACAGAAAAGGTACATACGTGCTATTTAAGACCCATGGATTGAAATTGCCCTTCACTGTGCGAGAAATGTTTTTCAAATACCTCCAGTATCTCTCTTTGTTATGGGTGATTTTTTTTACCCTCTCTGGATTAATTGCTATTGAATGCAAAACATCACAGACAAATTTTGGAGAATCTTTGAACCTATGAAACTGTTTAGGCTGAAAAATATCAGTATCACTTTTTTCTACATTGGTTTCTTCAAGTACATGTGCTGGATATTCAGAGTGAAGAATACTTGTTTTTTTCATTGTTCCTTCTGTAAGTAATTCTTTTCTAAAAGACAAAGATAACAAAATTTCATACATTTAACAAAAAATTTTGAATAGCTTAATCATGCATATCTTACTGATTATAAATTTATATATCTTATGTTTGCATAATACAAAGTCATTTTTCAACATTAACTGAGAAATTTGATAACCTAATCATCTCTCAATAATTAGACAAATAGTATCACAATGATCATTAAATCTGTATATAACCAGTTTTTTAGATAATCAATACAAATAAGCAAAAATCAAAAAAAGACAAATATCTGAGTACACTTTTAATGCTTCATATTGCTGTTTTCATCAGAATAAAAAATTTTTTTACTCAATTTTTACTGATTTAATTCTGTTTTTGAATTTTGAAATGCCCATCAGTATTCAAACCTCATTACAAGTATGTACTCTTAAGTTCTTAAGGTATTATTTCCAAGTTGGCAAGGCTTGGTCAGAGGAGTTATGTGTGTCTCCAATGGATACTGTGTCCAGAAACGAGATCGCCAATGAGCTGGCTAGAAAGGGATGTGATTAACCTGACCCCAGTTCTTCCATCTTGTGGCCTTTGGAAATTCATTCCCTTCAGAAAATTAGAATAAATTCATCTTGGCGTGCTCCCCCTGTTCACCACTGGTATGCTGCAAAGGGCCCAGGCCTCTCTCTGCAGTGCAGAAGTTCTGGATCTCTCCAGATGGGCATGGCGCAACTTAGAAGCGGACACCTCCGTAGTATGAAATTTGTGGAGGGGGAGAAATCTTTGCCTCTTTGCCCTTGCTCCCTTCCTGCTTCTCCTGCTCACCTCTTAGAATGTATGGGGGCATCTCTTTGAGACAGCTGTCGGTTGAGCAGGATATTGTCTGTGATTCTCTTTTGCAGCGAGGTCTCTTGGACTTGGTGTAGGCTTTCCTACACCAGGGGGATTGGAAACAACACAACTCTTAAGTTTTACATTCTAGCATTTCTAAAGAATGTAGATGCTTTGATTAAACTAGTGTCTAAAAATTAAATATTGCAAAATTTAATTATAAAAAAATTTTTGAACACAATTCTAGAAAATTCCTTCCATAGAGACTTGGCTGTTTAGAAAATATTCAGTACTTACGTATTATAGCTGAAACTTTTCGGTTTGGTGAGAAAATGCCAATAAAGTGCCAATTATGTGCCCCATCCTTGTTGATAGTATTATTTTCGGCATTCATTGCTTTTCGCTGTCTGAGCTTCATGTTTTATGTTTCGTTTGACATTTTTCTTTATATTTTTTTTCGGTTATGATAAAAATATGGGATTTGACTCAAAAGGAAGAGGATGTAGTGTCTTTTTTTCCAGATCTGTGAATTTTTCCCAGTCAGCATGTGTGCCGAACGGTCACAACATACGTGCCTATTTTGGATCGACCAGTAGCTGGAGATGTAATCAAGATTGTGACAAAACAGTCGGAATTCGCATGGGAAACTGGTTCCACAGTTCCCAATAGCCATTCTTAACATCTTTAAGATTCATATAAAGCTGGTCGCAGAAGTTAACTTCCATATAATGATGTGAACAGCAAATGGACATGGCAAATAAAGCGACGATTGACTGGAACAATTTTATACGTGAAGTTTGTGTTCATTGTTAGGAAATTATCTGTTTATATATGTTCCTTCACTTTTACTTTAGGTTATTTTACTTATAAATTTTCTTCCCTGTTTTTATTCTCCTGCTCTCGTGAATCGTAAATAGCTCACGTGAATGTAACGTGGTAAAATGAACGAGTTGTTCATTTCGTCGATCGTACGTCATTACTTATGAGGGAGTGTCCTCAAAGTTTGTAATTTTTCCATTGGATGTTTTACTTTATCATGCAAATTTCTAACCATGCTCTGTTACTAGAAATGCATTTAAAAGACCTTGTTGTTCAATCTTCACACCAATTGTTGTCGTTCACTTTTCAGGCGGATGCTTTTCCCCCTATGCCATTGTATTTCTAGGACAGTAAGATTTATGTTTTTTTACATCTTGTACTTTTTGTAAATCTTTGTTTTATTTTTGTCCTTATCTAAATTTAAAATAAAATGTTTTTTTTTGTATAAAAGACTTGTAATTTTTCACCACACTGATCCAACACGTAGTTAAGTTTTATTTATTAGGATTAAGAACATTATTCATGCTTTAAATTTACGCTCTCTTAAGAAAATTGGCAGACCCTCAAAAACTGTGGAAGAAGATGAGTCTTTTCATTAAAAGAAAAAGTAACGCAGGTCGAATTTTGCCATAACAGTGGATTTTTGGCAGTGTGTGCCGTGAGTCGGGAGAGGTTTTTTTGGCACAAGGGCCTAACCGCAATGCTTATGTCGGCTGTTCGCGACCATGTTGAGGAGGGCAGCACAATATATACAGACTGCTGGAAAGCCTATAAAATGCAAGAACTGGAGAAGGCTGGCTTAAGGCACTTTACCATGAACCACAGATACAACTTCGTCGACTTGATGACCGATGCTCATACTCAAACGATAGGGAGACTGCCCACCATCATTTAGATTCCTACATTGCGGCCTCCAAAAAAGTGTTATGCATGTTTAAGGACGGCTTTTTATTCATATTTATATTTCATATTTTTTCTTTTAACATCCTCATTTAGAATATTTTTGTGTATTTCTATTTTGTCTTTAATATAAAATTTTTAATTAGATCTAAAATTATTTATATCGAAATCTTGTTCTTCAGCTGCCGATTTTTTTAAAATTATTCCATGCGTTTTCCACATACTTCTACTTTTTTTAATATGCTGCTGCTCAAAATGTTGATGCATGTTTAATAACTACTTTCGTATATTTCCTACTAGCTGAATACACGTGCTTCGCCACAGATTACATGAGTGCCATGAATTATGTTGTTTGGTTCATTTAATTTGAATTAACTTTAGCAGTAAGGTGGGGTCATTCTTCAGAAGGAGTTCATCGTATAATTTAACGACAGTGATCCAACTTTAAAATGGGTTTTGGATATTTCATTTTTATTTTGGGGATTGCAGCCCGCTTTATAACCTCCTTAAAAGTTGCTTCTTAAAAAGCCATCTTGGTCAGCACCCAGAGCCTAAGAGGAACCGCCGTACAAAATTTCAGCTTTGTAGGGCATACGGTGTCAGGCATACAATGATCAGTTTTATTTTGGGAATTTAAACCCCTTTTAGGTTTCTTAAAGTTTGGTTTTTTAAAAAAAGATTTCTTTGTGAACCCCTAGTGTCGAAGAGTAACCTCTTTGGGAAAATTTTATTTTCCTAGAACTTGTAGGTTACAGAGATACAATTATCAGTCAATCAGAGTTTTATTTTTGGAGTAAAATCTCTTTTAAACCCCATTAAAGTGTGAATTGTTCAAAAAGATTTCTTTGTGAGCACTTAGGGCCTTAGAGGAACTACCATGCAAATTTCAGCTTCCTAGGCTTTATGGTTCCAGAGATACAGTGGGTATTTTTGAGGGGAGAAGGGGCAAAACCCCTTAAAAGTTGAACATTAAAAAAAAAAGATTTATTGGTGTGCACCTAGGACTTAAGAGGTACCACCATACAAAATTTCAGCTTCCTAGGCCTTATGGTTCTAGACATACAATGGTTTTTTCTTTTTTTTTGGTTTGTGTGTGTGTTGTGACGAATTAAAATAATTCTCACAATTAAAATATACGCAGCACATGGCTGGAATTTGTCGCAACTGACCGACACGCCCCTCCTTTAACGTATAGCAGGTGACAGCGAGCTAGAACGAAAGGAACACAAAGCGGTTGGAAAAACGTGACATCTTGGCGGAACAGAAATTCGCCACGGTGCTCCAGATTAATGACGCGGGACCACCATGAAATCACTAGAATTTCAACCTTGCCTGCCAGCAAATCGAAAAGTCTAGAATGACATCACGATTAGCAGAGCCAATAGGAGACGAGTTCTCTGGATGGAGCGCGAGAGTCCAAAATTAGACGGGGTGAGAAAAAGTCAGTTAGCGACCGGCTAAGCTGTGGTAGACTCCTCCGACCATCCAGGGTCGAAAGAAAACGGCTATACGCGGACTTGCGTAGTCGGCGGCTTATTTCTCACGAAGAGAACTTTTAGCTTCGGCTAGGAAGCTTGGGTACAGTTCAACGAAATCATCAAGGCCGGATCATCCTGATCCTATAAAGTGCCTCGCAGTCATCCGCCCTGCAGAGAGTGAAAATCGAGGGACTTGCTCTAATTTCAACGAACTATTCGATGATATTGAATTAGCGAAACTCCAAGTGGTAACTCCTCCTAACGGACTCAGTCGACATTTTAGAGGACTTTCATTGACTATGTAACGGATCTTCAATCTCCAAATTTTCTCCTCCGAATTGAAATAAATTCTTAGATTTTAATTTATTCGGCTGTGATTTTTTGTTGAGTCGATTGCTACCTCGATCAACGCATTACAGTGTGTGTGTGTGTGTGTGGGGGGGGGGGCTAGCTAAATCCCTTAAAATTTGAACTTTAAAAAATTATTCATTGGTATGCACCTAGGGCTTAAGGAGAACCACTATACAAAATTTCAGTTTTCTAGGCCCTATGATTCCAGAGATACAGTGGGTTTTTATGGGGTGAGGGGGCTAAACCTCTTAAAATTTGAACTTTAAAAAAAATATTTATTAGTGTGCTCCTAGGGCTTAAGGGAAACCACCATACAAAATTTCAACTTCCTAGGCCTTATGGTTCCAGAGATACAGTGAGTTTTTATGGGGGGGGGGGGGAAGGAGGTAGGAGGGCTAAACTCTTTAAAATTTGAACTTTAAAAAAAGATTTATTGATGTGCCCCTAGGGCTTAAGGGAAACCAACATACAAAATTTCAGCTTCCTAGGCCTTATGGTTCTAGACATACAGTGGGTAATTTTTTTCCTGGGGGGGGGGGGGGGAGGGCAGCTAAATCCCTTATAAGTTGAACTTTAAAAAATTATTCATTGGTATGAACCTAGGGCTTAAGGAGAACAACTATACAAAATTTCAGCTTCCTAGACCTTATTGTGCCAGAGATATAGTGGGTGTTTTTTTAGAGGGGGAGGGTTGTTAAGCCCCTTTTAACACCCTTAAGATTTGTATTTTTAAAAAATATTTCTTAGTGGGCACGTAGGACTTAGGAATTACCACCATGCAAAATTTTAGCATCCTAATAAGATTCTGCATAAGATTTATCATCCTAAGATTAACCCTTTAGATTCGAAATATTTGCATTTCTTTTAACATACTCATTTTGAATATTTTTCGTGCATATCTGTTTTGTCATTGGTACACAGTTTTTAATTAAAGCTATCATTATTTATAATTGAAATGTTGTTCTTCATCTGCTGCGTTTTCTACATATTTGTATTTTTTAACATGCTATTGCTGGAAATGTTTATAACTTCCAGTTAGAAAATTGGTTGCCACTGTGAAATTAGGTGTTGGCGGGGGATATTTTTCGTGCACATCTGTTTTGTCATTGGTACGCAGTTTTTAATTACAGCTATCATTATTTATAATTGAAATGTTGTTCTTCATCTGCTGCGTTTTCTACATATTTGTATTTTTTAACATGCTATTGCTGGAAATGTTTATAACTTCCGGTTAGAAAATAGGTTGCCACTGTGAAATTAGGTGTTGGCGGGGGATATTGCGCCAGGGGTAAAAAGCTGCCAAGTTTCAGCTATAATACGTAAGTACCAAGTATTCTAAGAGATGAAAAACAGAAAAGAGTATCAATGTACAACTCTTTTTGACTTTTAAAGAAAATTACTAAAACAGTCCAAGTTTCTACATTATGACTTTAATTATTTATGCTGTTTATTTTAAAGAGAAAAAAAAACCACAGTCAGTGAAAAATTAATTTCAGTTCGTCTGCTAGTTATTCTTTCAAAGCTGGATATATCTGAAGCCAAAATGAAAACATTTTATGATTTCATAAATTTTCAGGTTTATAAAAATTTTGTGCACCATTATGTAAATTTAAGAATTCATAATTTTTTTATGCATATTTAACCAGATTTTCTATGGACATTATCTACTCTAAAATGTATTACTTAAAATGCATACATATAAAATTAATAAATACATAAATCAAAATTTAAAATGGAGCAAACATAAAAAGGAATTATTTGATTTCAAGCATTCAAACTATTGTGGTCAAACCACAATAATTTTTACTATTTCTAGAAGTAAGAGATTTCCAGAATCTGAACCTCCTTATCTTTTGCAAGGTAGGGAGACAGGAAAGTTTTATATGGCTGTTATAGGGTTGTATAGAGCCTTTCCTATGGGGTAGAGCATCAATTAAATTATATGCTAGAGAGACCAAAAGAAAGCCCCACACAAAGACTCATATATAAAGAAATAATAAATAAGACTCTTTGACCTAAAATCAGTAATTTTTTGTCAAAGACTTCTGGTACATAATTGAAGTTTCAAATTTTTAGTCTCCAATGAATTGCCAGTGTTCAGTGCCAATGGCACTGTCTGTTGGATAAAATTTTTGGACACATAGAGTTAATATCCCCACGCTCTGCTAGGATATTTCCTTAACAGAACATGGGGGTGATTATATTCTACTATTCCCAAATGTATGACACAGTAACCCAATTGCCAAAACTTCTCCAAACAAGGAAAAACAAGTTCTGAGTAACTTGTTTATCATTAGTTAGCTAAACTAATGTTATTAAACTTTAAAAATATAATACCTTTCATTTTCTCTTTGATGTGGCTTTGTAGAGGAATTAAGGAATACTCTCAATTTTGTTAGGCTTCCATTATCACTGCTTGCAAAGACTTTTGGCTCAGTATTTTTGATTGGTGAAGAAGTTGATGATTTTGATAAATTATCTGTCCCTTCAATCTGAAATTGTAACAAAATATATTTTTAAATTATATTCTTAAATAACTGACAGCATCTTTATAACATTACAATATAATATGATTAACACTGAATACATCTCATTTACAGAGACAGCCACACTTATCACAAAACAAGTGGCCATAAATATACTATCACACAATATGTATTAATAAGATTTTCTCACTGCTGTAATCATATAGTCAGCAGAGTGTGTAGTATACAGAGCACTTCTTGCACAGGATAACCATTATTTATTTATTTTTTTAATTATGGCTTACTTCATAAAATAAAAGATTGATACAGGTAGATAGATCTGTTTTAAAATGGACAATGTTCAGATTTACAGTGAATTTGGACCAGGTAAAATCAGCACATATAAAAAATTTTGAGCCTTCGTCAACCAGTAAACCAAAGGTCCCTAACTGTTTGGCCATTGTCCAGATGTTTTATAAATGGAAAATGCAACAGTTTATATCAATGAAATAAAACACAACTTGAAAGATTAAACACAGGCATCAAAATAAAAATCTCCAGCTTACAGTGTCAGTTTTTGTTAGAAAGTTTTGAGAGAAATACATTGATTTAGATAAAAAAAAAGAAAAAAGTCTACATCATTAATGGATATTTTATTCTTGAAATTCATGAAGGAATGGCAACATAGAGTAACCAAAATCAGTGGTAATATGAAAACAGAATTTAAAATTTCAGGGTTATAACATAATGTAAAAAAAAAAAAAAAAAAATTAGAAGTTTGACATAAAATAAATTTCTCTTACAAGCTATAAATTTTCATTTTTAGGATGTATAGCTTGTTAAAAAAGAATTCTTGCTTTGAAAAACTTAAGCATCTTGCGAGAAGAAATAACACAATACTCGTTGAGGCTCAGATAACTAATGTAACTGATACAGAAATTTCATTACTTTCTAAGTAACAACTTCAATTTTTTTTTCTATTAGTACTTTTAAGCTTTACAAAAAGTATTCATCAAAATATTAAGTGCTTTGTTCTTTAAAAGAGATTATCAAAGACTTGACTCACTCTGAAAGAGAGCTAAGAAACACTGGATTTAGTACACATTATAAAAACTAACAAATAAATGAACACTGGAATGTTAAGATTTTGAGAAAAATTTTCACACTTGTTTTTTAATAAACCTTTTCTCTTTAACTGATGTGCTTATCTTTCAACAGCCTGTGGAGCTTAGTCATACTTATTTTTAACATAAACATTTTAACTTGTTGCACTCAATAACATTTGAGGAAATCAAAGCAGACTAACAGAAAGATTTACGTTTTTGAAACTTTTAGGGAATCAAAACATGCAAATCAGTCAATATACTGGTGGCAAATTTTAAAGAATATTAAATTTTCTTATACTATCATATGAAATGGAACTGAATATAAATGCATTTCACAAATACTAAATTTCAACTCACTTTATTTATAAGTGTCTTCTGTTTGAAGGCGTTAAACACTCTTTTCCTTTCTTTAATTTTGTTTAGGTCTAGTCCAGCTTCTCCCAATAAATCTTCTAAAATAGCATCAACTATATATTCAATATTTTCATCCTGTAAGACAGCATGATCACTATAGAGAAATAACTTTATTTCTACACATAAATTAATGTGAAACATTTTATAACATTCAAAACCAAATCTATGCTTCAATTATATAACCCTGTTAATTATATAACACATTTTGCATAGTATCTGGGACTTTTCCTATGTCCATCAACAATAAGACAATAAAGACAAACAAAAGAATATAATCAAAGAGGAGTGATTAGAAAATTGGGAGCATGACAACTCTTTAATTTTAACACTTCTTAAATTTACAATATTGAGTAAGATGGTGCAACTAATTCTGAAGAAATCAGTACTCCATCAGTAGGTAAGGATGTGAATAATCATACAATTTCCAGTTCTTTGATACACCTGCTATGGAATATCCAATTGATGTAAATTTTGAAGTATAAATTTTGTTGCAGATTGTTTTCAGTGATATTTATGTGAAAGGCTTTCCTAATCTGATGATGAAAGATTAATTTCTCAAAAATTGTCAGAGTAATATCATCTGACAAAATGATTAGGATTATACAGGTACTTACAGAGAAGTTTTAATTATTTACTATTATATTAAACAGGATTATAAATATCACATAAGAAATATATACCTGTACTTCAGCCTCAATAGATCCTATTAATGTTTCTTTCTCAGCATTTGATGGTTTAGTTACTGTTTTAGCGACAACTTTTTTCCTAGAATTAAAATATAAAGCATACAGGCTTGAAAATATTTATCAAACAATGCAATAAAACACAGCAGTTTATAGACAATCCTTTTCTGAAATGCAGCTATAATTATTCCTATGGAAGAATATTATGTTGTAAAGAAAATGATTACAGTTGTGAAAAAGATGTTCCTTATATGTCTAGCAGATCTTCAAGCCCCCTGTTAGGTTATGGCAGAGAGAGAGAGAGAGAGAAAATTACCTCTTAGTAATTAATTATTAATGCATTAGCAAATACATATTTTTTAACTCTGTATTTATCAAATGAATACCAAAAATCAAATGCAGAGAGAACATACATTCATTTATGTGTGTGTATGTATATATACAGTAACCACCGCTTATAGTGATCAATGGTTATAAGAATCAACCGCTTATAAGAATCAATATCGCAAAAACAAAAACAAATGTATTATTTCCATGTTAAAATTTTCGCTTTAAAGAATCAATCCACCGGTTTTAAGAATCAGCTTACACTCTTCGCTTTCCTTTCATTTTTCCAAAAAAGCCACTGAAATCCTCAAAAGGCACAAAGTTCTTTTTTTTCAAAGAAAGAATGATAAGATGGGAGGGAATACAGTCGTAAAATGCACCTCTTTCTTTGTTAGACAGAACATAATAGTTTCCCCTTAAACGCTTTAATTACACACTGTCCTATTAGCTAGACCCAGGGGCATCTTCACCCGTCCGGGTCCGATTTCATTTTTATCCACTGATAAACAAAGACAGGGACTCTTTTTTTCCCCACCTACCAAATCCTGGTTGTGGCTTCCTGGACCCTGAAACACAAATCTTCAGTGAAGTGTCCACTTTCACTTAGGCAAACGTGCCATTAATAGATTCAGCACATTATCAAACCGTGAAACGTAAGCTAGAAGGTGAATCTTCGTCTGAGACTATTGGTATTGAAAGAGGTATAAACCGCCCCCTGAAAATTTTATTACCTCAAACTACCATAGAAAACTTTTACTTGTAGTTGAAATGTTAAAATGTTAAGCAGGTATGTTGTAACAAATGTTGGATTTTTTTTTCTCTTACTATAATCATATGTATCTACTTATAGGTCTAGAAAAAAAGTTGCAATTTTAAAATTATATAAAAAAATTTAATAAAAGATAATTAACGTAAATTAAAGAGTATTTTATGGTAAATTATCTAATATATGTATATATAGGTGCGTGTGTGCCTGTCCAAAAACCTAAATTTCGGCTATAAGAATCAACTGCTTATAAGAATCAAAAACAGAATAACAAATGTGATTCTTATAAGCGGAAATCACTGTGTATATATATATATATATATATATATATATATATATATATATATAACATCATGCACATTCTTTTAACGTAGAAAAGTGTAGATGTGACCGGAGTGAAGAACACCAATAAACACACGAGGAAAACATAGTCCACATGTTGAACAGCTGAACTACTTTATTCCCTGGAATTAAACTTCAAGACAGTGACATAGGAGAGCTGTACACTACAAAACGACTTGACACAAATTGAAATTGATGACATGGATGCAAATAAGCCAGCTACCGGAATCTTCTGCCGGAGCTTATGAATATCGATTTTACATTGTAGAGTTGTCGGAAGCAGTCCCTGGACAAGGGACAGATGGACATGAGAGACAAGCAAAGAAGTAACAAAGCACAGAGAAAAAGCCCCAGGCAAAACCTTGCTGTGGCTTAAATAATCTTCATGAGGTCGTTGTCACATGACCCTTGCACTCTGCACCTGTTGGCCAGAGCAGTTTTCTGAGCTCAGGGTAGTCGGGGCTTGTTATATAAGTTTGGCACCCATGAGACTGGGGGTTAAAGGATGATATATTAATTGCCTACTTTTATATTTAGGATATACTCAATTCCTTTGTTTTTAAAATGAAAATAGCTTGCTTATGCCCAAGCAATTTTAAAGGGAATTAAAACAAATTTGTAATTTGGAAAAGGATTTTGGTTTTGTACATTATATATATATATACAGTGGTACCTCGACTTACGAGTTTTTTGAGATACAAGCATTCACTCGGTAGATTTTTTGCATCAAGTTACGAGCTAAAATTCGGGTTACGAGCAAGCTTCAGATATCCCACAGCTAGTTTGAGCAGCGAATGCCATGTTATGTGCTCATCAAATGAGAACACAAGAAGGATATAATATTTACAACCTTTATGTACAATTATTACACAATTGTATAACATTATTCTGAGACTACTATCCAGTCTTAAACCGAGAGATTGGATTCTGAGAAAACATTCTTTGGATTCTCAGAAAGAAGAATCTGGACATTACAGCCACAGTGGATGATACAACAATTGCCCAGCTTCCGTGTCTCACTCAATCACTTTAAGAGAGTTGGTAATAAAAGCGAAAGTGAGGAAAGCGGGGTGAAAAGATCAAAAATCAATGAATAAGATTTAATTTTTCAGTTCAACCTTTCTCCTCCTCTTCCATCAGCATCTTCAAGTCTGATCTCCAAGGTAAATGTTGTACATTACACTTAATAAAACAAATTTATTGCAGTACATTCTATTGTATTGCATTTTTATACAACATTCATCGTTTATAAGCACGTTTTTCTTATTTAAAAACATGTAACAAAAATTGCGGTGTTTTGGGGGAGCCCGGAACGTATTAATGGCATTTCCATTCATTTCAATGGGGAAAATTGATTCGAGATACGAGTATTTTGAGTTACGAGCTAAGTCATGGAACGAATTAAACTTGTAAGTCGAGGTACCACTGTATATATATATATATATATATATATATATAAGTATGTGTGTAACACTCTGCAATCATGTACTCACAATTCATACAAAAATGTCAATTATAAGTTCCTTTTTATGCATTCTAATAAATGGACTGATTCCAATAGAGACAGATGAATATAATTTTTCACAAAGTGAAAGAAACCGTATACATGTGCATTCAATAAAGGACTGAAGGGGAAATGTATTAATTGAAAAGGTAATTTATAGGTCAGGAATGATTTATAAAATAAGTTAAAAATATTAAATTTTTTTTTTTTTTTTTTTTTTTTTTTTTTTTTTTTTTTTTTTTGGGGGGGGGGGGGGGGCGCACAACATTTATACATAATATAGATTAAATTAATTTGTAAAAAATTATTTGAATTTTGCAGCAAGAGATAATAATGCATCCTCGTTTATATACCTAAAGCAGAATTTAAGGTATGAATTTGTTAATGAATTATTAACAAAATACTATGAGAAAAATTTCTGAAAGCTAAACATGGGGACTGAAGATTTGCAAGGGCAACAGACTACTACCTTAAGCTAGAGATTACTACAAAAAATATATGTTTTTAAACATGTAAATAAAATTTTCAGCACTAATAATAGATATCACAAGAAAAAATATATTTAAATTTTGTAAAAGATGCTGATATTCCTGCAAAAGTGATGAATGCTTAAATAAAGAAAAAAAAAGTTTTATATTTAAGTGTATAAATGAATTTCTATGCAGATATTTTCATTTACCTAGATTTTGGAGTAGGCTTTGCGACAACCTTTTTATTATGAATACTTTGGGCAGTTCTCTTAGTGATCTGTCTCTCATTTTGAAATGATACCTTTGGTTTAGTTTGCAAAGATGCTAAATATGCTTTTCTAGCAGCAGCTCGTTTTACCTGAAAAACAAATTTTTATTCAGCTGATATCATAAAATGTATATGCAATGAAACTGCATATAACAGAATTATGATTCAATGTGATTTAATAATTGAGAAAGGAAAAAAAAAAAAAGAAAAAAGAGAGAATGTTACATGCTATAATTACTAATATACAGGCATGAAAATAGATGATATAACTTAGAAACATAAATTATATAGTTCTTTTGAAGGTAGTCACAGGTAATACACTTAAAATTTATTGAGCTCAGTTGTGTAGCTAATTGACAAATAAAAGTCATAATTGACCTTCTTACACTCTGAAAAGTAAATATTCCTATGAATAGCAAATATTCCTATGATTACTATACAATGTCCTCATTTGGAGTATTTCTGAAAGAAATGGTATGTAGAAGAAATCCCTGGTAGAGATAAACTAAATATTACAAAACATTTCTCTAAAAAGCAATATTTTACACTTCTAATTACACCAAGAGTTATATGTTTCTTAAGTCAGCTTTCATAAAATCTAGAAATGTACTGCTATGAATTCATCTATATATATATAAAACAATTCCGTAACTGACTGACATACAACGCACAGACCAAACCACTGGACCTAAAGGGCTGAAATTTTGCATGGCGATTCTTCTTATAGTGTAGGGATGCACTAAGAAAGATTTTTTAAAGATGCTTCTTAGATTTTGAAAATTAAATTTTTAAGCCGTTTTAGTAACTTTTTTTAAGTTTGCATTTAAAATAATAATTTGAGAGTTATAAAATTTATATCACGAGAAAGATCATAAAAATTCCTTTAAAATGAAATCTTTTACGAATCTTTACCTCCATTTTCTGATTTTTAGTGAATTTTTAAAGATCAATTTTTAGAATTTAATTTATTAAATGCTGATCACGGGTTTTCTTTTATCTGGTACTTTAAATAAATTTATCGTCACATGCATAACAACGAAATAGACAAAAAAATTTTTTTTTTTTTCTTGCTAATGTGGAAGACGACTGGACATTATTCAAAAAAATATTAAAATATAGTAAAAGATATGTTCCTCAAACTGTACTATATTCTTTAGTATGTCCTATTAGATTTAATTTGAATATTTTCTTCTACATTATTTTGTCTATAAAAATATCCCTTACGATTTTTTTATAAATATATATATATATATACAGTGATTTCCGCTTATAAGAATCACGTTTGTTATTACTGTTTTTGAATTTTATAAGTGGTTGATTCTTATAGCCGAAATTTAGGTTTTTGGACAGGCACACATGCACCTATATATACATATATTAGATAATTTACCATAAAATTCTCTTTAATTTACCTTAATTATCTTTTATTAAATTTTTTTTTATATAATTTTAAAAATGCAACTTCTTTTCTAGACCTATAAGTAGATACATATGATTATAGTAAGAGAAAAAAAAATCCAACATTTGTCACAACATACCTGCTTAATATTTTAACATTTCAACTACAAGTAAAAGTTTTCTATGGTAGTTTGAGGTAATAAAGTTTTCAGGGGGCAGTTTATACCTCTTTCAATACCAATAGTCTCAGACGAAGATTCGCCTTCTAGTTTACGCTTCACGGTTTGATAACGTGCTGAATTTATTAATGGCCCGTTTGCCTAAGTGAAAGTGGACACTTCACCAAAGATTTGTGTGTTTCAGAGTCCAGGAAGCCGCAAACAGGATGTGGTAGGTGGGAAAAAAAGAGTCCCTGTATTTGTTTGTCAGTGGAGAAAATTGAAGTCGGACCCGGATGGGTGAAAATGCCCCTGGGTCAAGCTAATAGGACAGTGTTTAACTAAAGCGTTTAAGGGGAAACTATTATGTTATATCTAACAAAGAAAGGGGTGCATTTTATGACTGTAGTCCCTCCCATCTTATCACTCTTTCTTTAAAAAAGAATAAAAAAAGAACTTCGTGCCTTCTGAGGGTTTCAGTGGCTTTTTTGGAAAAATGAAAGGAAAGCGAAGAGTGTAAGCTGATTCTTAAATCCGGTGGATTGATTCTTTAAATCGAAAATTTTAACATGGAAATAATACATTTGTTTTTGCGATATTGATTCTTATAAGTGGTTGATTCTTATAACCACTGATCACTATAAGCGGTGGTTACTGTATATATATTTTTACGTCAATTGTAGACATTGATTGTCATATTTATTATAAATATATATATATATATATATATATATATATATATATACACAGTGGAACCTCGCTTAACGAGCACCTCGCATATCGAGCAAAATAAATCGGAAAAAAAATGGCTCGCTTAATGAGCAATATTTCGCTTAACGAGTGATGTGAAGGAAGTCCCCTCTTCACATCACTCGGATCTTTATGTCACCATGATCATCAACAAAGAAAAAATAAGTATTTAAGGGTAGTCATGGATGGTTCAAGAAGCAAATATCATGGGACTGGAGGATAACAATGATATTGAGGAGCTTGTGGAAGAGCACAACCAAGAGTTGACCACCAAACAGCTAATAGAATTGCAGTGTCTTTCACAGCAAGCAGTTGTAGAGGAGAGTTTGTCAGTGGAGATGGACGAAGAAACAGCAAAGAAACAATCTTATGGCGCAATAAAAGAAATGATGAAAGCATGGGAAACTGTTGCATCGTAGTTACAGAGCATCACCCTGATAAGACGGTGGCTATACGCGCTATAAATTTATTCACTGACAATACGGTGACACATTTTCAGCAAATTTTGAAGTGCCGAGAAAAACAAATGTCGCTAGATAGCTTTCTAGTACAAAAATTAGATATGTGTCATAAATTCGTAAATAATAAACTACATATGGATGATTTTGCTCCTTAAGAATTTATGTATAAATAATTTTCTTTAAATTATAAATGTTACATCTAAAAAATGTTGAGTATTTTTTTGGCATGGAACGCATTATCGTATTTTACATTAATTTATATGGGAAAAATTGTTTCGCTTAACGAGTGTTTCACATTACGAGTAAGACTCTAGAACAAATTATGCTCGTTATGCGAGGTTCAACTGTATATATATATATATATATATATATATATATATATATATATATATATATATATATATATATACATACATTTATTTTTTTTAGGCATTAATTGCATACATTGACCATTGTATTTAATTTGAATGTACTCCGTAGTGAAGTACGGGTTTTCAGCTAGTTTATATATAAATTAATAATAGAGTAGTTAGTTTTCTGAATGCTGCATCCTATACTGATGAGAATAAGTAAAATCAGAATAGAAATTTTGGAGTTCTTAGTTTTGCTATGAAAGTAAACCCATATTAGTTTGTTTATTTATATATATATATATATATATATATATATATATATATATATATATATATATATATATATATACACTGAAGTGCCACTGAATTAGGGATACCTACCTAGTAATGAGTTGGGCCTCCTCTGGCCTTGATAACGGCTGCCACATGACGAGGCATAGATTCAACAAGTTTCTGGAAACGTTCCACGGGAATGGCTTGCCAAATATTGGCTAAAGCTGTCCATAATTCAGTAAGGTTCTTTGGTGCTGTGTGATGGCCTTTCATGCCTTGTTCCAAAACATCCCAAAGATGCTCAATAGGATTTAAGTCTGGGCTTCTAGGTGGACAATTCATGACAGAGAAGTCAGAGGAATGCTCATCCAACCAGCCAGTAGCCAACCGGGACTTGTGAGAGGTACAGTTGTCTTGCTGGAAAACTCCATTACCGTGCGGATAACAGAACAGCATAAACGGATGGAGGTGATCACCCAGCAACTCTACATACCGAATTGCATTGAGGGAGGTTGATACACGCACCAAAGATCCCAAACTGTGCCACGAAAAAACACCCCAGACCATAATTGAGCCACCATGCCCTTGTACAGTTCCAGCCAGATATGCAGGATCCATGGCTTCATTAGCCTGACGTCATATTCTCAGCCTCCCGTCGGCATTAAGTAGTCGGAATCGAGACTCATCACTCCATGCTACTCGTTTCCAGTCCTCTACACTCCAGTCTCTGTGCTCTCTTGCCCAGGCAAGACGTGCAGCCCGATGGCGAGTATAGAGCAATGGTACTCTCGTAGGTCGGCGGCTCCCGAAACCCATACGGTGAAGCGAGCGTTGCACAGTCCGTTTACTGACTGTACGACTGGCACCGTCATTAAACTGGGTGGTAATTTGAGCTAATGTTTGGCTTCGCTAGCTACGTACAATACGTCTGAGCCGTCTTTCACCATGCACTGTCAAGGCTAATTGTCCTTTGCAGTTTGCCCAATTGCTAGTTTTTTTTTCCACCATCCATGTATTCTTGGTATACTCTTGACACTGTCGACCTTGAAAATCCTAGCTCTCTGACGATTTCGGAAATTGAATGGCCCATGCGTCGCACACCTACGATTTGTCCGCGATCGAAGGCGTCTAAATCAGGCAGTTTTCCCATACTGGCAATTCCAACAACTAATTCAGAACAACCACAGTATGTGCTATATATGCAGTTACCACAGCGTCCTCACTTATGCATACATGATGCGCATCGCTACACAATTTGCATAGGCTTTGCTATCCCTAATTCAGTGGCACTTCAGTGTATATAGTGCTTTTTTTCTAAAAAATTAGATGGGTATACGGTACTTTCTCAAATAAAGGTGTGGATTTTTAGCACCGTGCTTTCACATGTCACGTCACAGGGGAACAAAAACTCACAATAATAAAAAAAAAACTTTTTTTTATTAACAATTGATTCATAAGTGTCTTAAAATTTTGGTTAAGTTAAGCCAAAATAATACTTAAAAGGAAAAAAAAAGAAAAAGAAAAGAAAAAGAGAGAGTGGGGATATGTCGTATACCTGCATATCCCCAGAAAAAAACCCTGCATATATATATATATATATATGAACTAATAAACACAAGGATTCATACACTTTTAAGACCAAATTAGTTGATTTGAAGTTGTACTTTTTTTTATCTTAAGATTTCTAAGCTAACTCTTTAACTTAACAAAGAACATTCTTGGAATTACATTAATAATGTAAATTAGAGTTAGTGATTTAATAACTAATAAAGCAGTATAGTAAGACAAATATTTTAATTAACTGGCTATTATAAACAAAGCATGTGAATCTAATTTAAGAGAGCAATGGTAAAAAGGTGACCCAAAAGTAAATATATTTAACTTTAATTTGAAAATGAACATGGAATAGCTGACAGATATTAATGTTGATTTAATGTCTCAAGGAGTATACTTTAGATACTTTACTAGAGAGTAGAATTAAGTTGAAAGCATTTCCTGAACCCCTAAGAAGTTATACGATTCTTAGTTCTTTAATTGATTAATCCACAGTTAGATTAAAGAAACAACTTTAATTTGTCAATTTTAAATGCACCATATTTTTCTTAAATATGAGGATACAAGAAATGCAACAACCAGTAGACTGTTATGATTAATAAAGGAGAATATTTGCAAATAAAGCAACAGAAACATACATTATATACATGAAAAATAGAGAAAAAACATTGCAAATAATAATACAGCCAAAAAAAAAAAAAAAAAAAAAAAAAAAGTACCTGGAGATCATGTGGAAGAAAAAAACTAGAATTTTTTGGTTTGATTGTAGGTTTCTTGGTTACTTGGGGAGGAAAATTATGCAGTTTTTCTAAGCTAGTTTTCAGACTATTTTGGATGAAACGTCTTTTTTCCTCTTTAAAAAATAAAATTATTTTTATATGAATAGTTTTCATATTGCTATAATGTAACATTAAAGATTCATACAAACACATTCTTTTAATAATCATACCATTCCATGTAAAATAACAACAAAAGAAAAAAAGGTTACATACGCATTGCCAACTCAGCAAATTGGGACAGGCATAAATTTTATGAAATATATTCTTTTGAGAAATGAAACTCCTGGCTTTTATATTTTAGACAAACACAACAAAAGTGACAGCTTCTTAGAAAGCTGTGATTTATATTTTGTTTAAAAAATAATGTTGTATAACACTTTTTAATACTCAATCACTTTAACATAATTTAAAATCTAACACATTAACAATAAGCAATAATATTATGAACATTGAATGTCTGTCAAATTAAAAAAAACTGTTAAATTGTTTTAAGATAAAAGTATACGCCTAAATTAATATGTAAAAGATTTATTCAATGCTCAACTTGAGTTAACAACACATGAATATTTAGTAAAAACTTATAATACTCAAACCTCATTCCTACAACAAATACTTAAGGCTATCACACCACAAAGCCTAAATTTAATTTTCAATTTCCAATTGCCTTGTAAATTAGCTAGCTAGTTAATCACAAGCTTCAGAATACCAGCTTAATGGTAGCATCTTTATCAATAATTACTGCAGCTAATAGGTGCTGGAACTTTCTACTTATATAAAATTACCTAGTCACCATATATTACCTCAGAGAACTGAGTTGTAATATAAATAAAATACAAGCAAATAATTACAAGATAAAAAGAACTTTTTATAAACCATGTTTTTAAATTTTCTGTTGAATCATATAAACTTGACAATTCTATGTATTAATAAATACTTTAAAAAAATTTTTTTGATGAATTATCCTATCAACTTGAAAGAAAATGATCAAATGCATAATCAATCGTTTAGCTCGGGAATTGGAAGTTAACTTGCATTTAACTTTTCGTCCCCATCCCGACCGATAGATGGTTGCACCATTCTACAGAACAAAATTTACTGAAAATGAATTCAATTCTGCTTAAATATGGCTAAAAGTATTAAAAGAATGCATTGTCACCGTGTTCTGAGCTATTCTAAAAGTTTCAAATGTCTAGCTAGTCGGGAAGTTAGTTAAAAATAGATTGCAAGATTTGTACTGGACAAACACACAAACAAACAAGAAAGCAAGTTAATAAAAACATGGTAAAAATGAGGCATTTCTGAAGTTCAGAAACATACATCAGCTACCTAATGCTTTTTCCTTCACAAAGTAATAATAAATAACTGTAAGATGTCACCTGCAAAAAACATTTTAAACTCATTTTGATGTATTTAATATTTTAAAAATGTCATATTTCACTTACTTTTTAAAGGTCAGAACAATGACAAACCTGCTTTGTAGGTGTGTGGGTGGGGGGAAATTAAAACTGTAGTTGGGGGGGGGGGCACGTTCCCCCCCAACTTAACTTGAAATAAATTAAACCATTAATAGAAGTTCAGTTAAAATCGATAAATTGTAGAAAACTTTTAAGAAAGTTGATTTTTTCCCGCTTTTTCAAACTATGAAACTGAAGATTCCGATTATATCTTTAGCCTTAACATAGTTTTTAACAATGATATGATCCATGACAAAAATTTGATGCTATATTTTTTTTCTCATTTTATATATATTATATTTATTTTTCTCATTGAATAACTTTTAAATACTACTCAAACATCAATTCTGTAGTTACTCAATTTAAAAAAAATCAGTATATTTCATATTTTAAGGACCGTTCGGCAGTCAATGTGCTGAGGAGGGCCCTAACTGAATTCAATTTGTGCTCCCCCCCCCCTAAAAGTTAGAAGCACGCTATGCCTATGTGTGCTCTAATAATTAATTGTATTTTAGATAAATTATTAAAATTCAATCAAGTGGAACAAAATTATAATATTCTATCAGCAAATATTTTTTATTTGTTAATAAAACCAAAAAACATAAAACATAACTACATTTTATTCATTATATTATTTACAGTACTAACCTTCAAACATTTTTAGACCTTCAGTTCTTTTAAGGACAGGTGTCTCTTCATGTTTCTTTCTCTAAAATAAGTTAAAATATCATAAAATTTTTAACTCACAATCATATAAAATAAGAATGGAATTATATTTTAAAACTTGTCAATGAAATTTATCATTTATTTTTTTTTTGTTTTTACTAGTGTATGATAAAATATAAGATTAAAAAAAAATCAAGCATGATCATAAAATCTGATTTTAAGCCAGTGGGAACTAAAATCTACAAAATAATAAATGCTTTTTTCCCTTTCTTTTAACTATAACACACATTTTGAAGATGCCCCCCTGTACCCCCTAAGTAATGCTTTAATAAAGCTTTTAATTTTAATTTTATCATATCTATTAAATTTAAGTGCTTTTCCATTCTATTTTATATATAATCTTAGCTTTTTTAGAACAAAAGTAATTTTTTCATTAATCTCAATATTTTAACCTGTACTAACCATACTATCTTCAGAAAATTTTTTTCAAAATATAATTCAAACAATTGAAAAAAATTTACTATAGTCTGTGGTATATATACCTAAATAATTTGTTTATTCCAAAGATCATTTCTAATCAAATTTCTAACCTTTTGAAATAACAGAATTTACAGCAGAAATCAAGCAATTACTTAAATAAACCTCATTAATTTTTTTATGAATTTAATTTATATGTTTATTTTAATATAAAAAAGATGCAACTAATGGTACAGTTCAGAGTTTTAGAATTTTAACATTATACACATATAAAATCAAAATTTAACTACCTTTTCACTTTCCTCAGGTATATCATAAATCTTAGACAGAGCAAGATCTATATTTTCTAATCGTGCCCTTATATTATTAAGAGCTTCAGGAATTTGTTCATTCTGTTGTCTTGGCTGTACTGATGGCTTTACTATAAATAGAGGAAACTTAAAAAAATAACTGTCATACACAAATAGATTAGCAGTCAAACTTGCAACGAAAAGTTGACCAAAAAGAAAAAGGAATCTAAAAAACTTATAATAATGCAATTATCTGGTAATACTTAAATCTGTATAGTCTGAAAAATACATACTAAAAAGTTTCAGGTGATAAAGTGAACAAGTATAAACTGATTTAATTATAAAGCTAACAATAATAAATTGAACAATCTTACAAGGGTTTTTTTTTTTTTTTTTTTGGGGGGGGGGGGGCACATAAGTAGCTTGTTATCTCTTTGCTAATATATAAGAGCAACTTTTCATTGATATAAAGTAACCCAAAATATAAATATCTGCAGGGACAAATGATCTACCAAACTTTACTTCTTTATATGATAAAATAATATGTAATAATATCAGATACTAAAGTCACATAATTCCAAATATTTAATCATTACTTTTGTAGCTTTGAAAATCAGGGATATAAAAACAAATTTTTATAAATTTGATTTAAAAAGCTTTTAAATTTTTTTATAAATTTACTGGAAAATTCAAGAAATTCATACAATTTTTAATTGTCATCAGCAAAAATTCAATTCAAAACAAATTCTGAGTATCTGCTTAATAATAGTTATTATACTTCACACTTCAGCAACAGTGAACAATTCTTTAAAATGGGGACTGAAATGTGCAAAATGCATAACTAAAGTACGATGGTAAAAAGTTTAAACAGATGTCTACAGTTTGCACTCAGCCTTAAGCTGTAGGTCAAGAAAACATAAATATTAATATTATTAAAATAAATCTAAAAATGAGTTAAACTTAAAAAAAAAATTAATTTGCTAAAAATTAGTAAAAAACAAACAAAAAAAATTTAAAAAATTCTGAATTTCAGTAAAGACATAAGCCTTTACAAATGCAATTAATTTATTAAAAACTAACTCAGTGATAAAACACAGTTATATTTACCTAATTTTTTTAATGGAGGTCTAGAATTAGCTTGTATTCCAATATCTTTAGATTCTTTTAAATTTACATTCTCAGCCACACAAGCTGCACATTCAGGAGCAACCTGCTTACAGAATTCCTGCCATTCTTGATCTTCTTTCTTAAGTAATAACATCTGTCTTGCTTTGAATTGAAAATAATTCATTTCATTATCAGCTATTTTTGGATAAGTAGCCATTTGATGAATTGATAGCTTTATATACTTTTAATATCTATAAAGGATTCAAATAAAGTTAAAAAAAAATAATAATGGGCAAATATGAATATTTCATAAAGCAAGAGAAAAGAAATTTGAATAAAACATTATCTCCCTTTATTCAGTTTTAGACATTCCTTACTCAAAGTAATCATTTTGATAAATGTACCTCATAGTAGAGAAAGAAAGAATCATTAGATAAAATTAAATGATTTTAATGCACTGTAAATCTTGATAATAAAGTATGACATACAATATTAATATAATTGGAATTAAAATTGTAAATGCACATATTAAAAAGTAAACATATATATAATTATTATATATATATATATATATATATATATATATATATATATATATATATATATATACAGTACTGCAGACCTCCCTTCAGAAGAGACCTGAGACCGGTTTGAAGGTTCTTGCCTCAGGGAAATCGAATCTCAAAATGAAGGGTCGGGGATAATCAACACCCCAATACCATTTCCAGCGGAGAGTATTTATCGCTCTTTAGGCATTAAGATAATTATGAAGGTTTTAACTATTTAGGCTTTAAGAAAACCATCGCATGTTTTGATTTTCATTTTCATGTAATCAATGTATTTTGGGACTTTTTACCCTGCATCGTATTACATACTATTTCCCGAAGTAATGTAAGGGAGTTTCAGAAAACCTCAATAAAATTTAGAGTCATGTTTATTTTCATAAATACTGGATCATACAAAAATTTATTATTATAGATGCAGATTTCAGGGTATTTGGGTTTTGCAACTGTTATTTTTTTCTTTTGCCAAAGGAGACACGATCTTTTTTGGTAATTTCATTTTCATTTAAGGGGTTTGAGGAGTCTTACTTTTTCACTGAAGGTGCAATTTAGCATCATGTCACGTTTAATTTTATTTCTCATTCCCTATAAAACATAAATGCATGAAATTTTTGCCACTGAAAGCTTAATATATGCTCCATGTAGCATAATTATTTCAATGTTCTACAACAGATTTTTTAATTAATTTTTAAGTTCGATGAAAATTTTAAAATTGTGTTTTGGCTTGCATCTATTCCACGCAAGACTGTAGCAGAACTATTGGTTGTAGAGTCTAAGCAATTAAAAACCTATTTTTTTTAAATTGAAAGTAAAATTACAAAATTTTGAAAAAATGCATTTTTTTATTGAAAACATGTTAATTTTAAATAATTAATGCAATTAAAAATACTAAATTTGAAGTATACATTATTCCTTGCATCAAAATGAATGTATTTACCTAGTTTTATAGAAATTGCTTTATCAGTTTCTGAGAAATGTTGCGGCAAAGCATAAAATCTTACAAACTGAGAAAATTGCATTTAAAGATTAAATTGTAACAAAATTTTAAAATTTTATGAATATAATATAATTGAACTATAATAAGAAATAGATCTTATCTTTGAAAATATTTCTACACTATGAAAGCCATTACACGCATTCTAATAATCCAAACAGAAGATTCCCGAGTTCTAAAAACTTAATTTGAACTTAAGAAAAATGTACAACTTGTATGTCAAAAAGTATGAAGAGAACAATACAACATTTCTCAGCAAGCAAATATATAGGAAAATTTTTAAGAATAATTTAAGTTTTCATCATTTTCATAAAGATATATGTCAAAAATGCAATTTGCTAAATATGAAAATTAAAGCTCCTTTGAAGGACTTGAATTTTCCACTTGTTTTTATTTTTTATAATATATTACTTTTGAATGTGGTATAAGTCCATTTGGAGCTAAAAAATCAATTGTTTATTTTTTAAAAATAATTTTAATAATTATTATTTCATAGTTAAATTTAAAAGGTGTATAGCGTTAAAAACATCACTCGAATTGATTAACGTTTGCCAATATTTTTAAATTCATTCAAAAGCAAACCTTTAAATATCTCGATACATGAAAAAAGGAAATTATACCACTTTCAAAAATAACAGCTCATATATTAAAGCCATTTCAGTTTAGACATATAGTGGTACCTCGACTTACGAGTTTTTCGAGATACGAGCATTCTCTCCGCAGATTTTTTGCTTTGAGTTACGAGCTAAAATTCGGGTTACGAGCAAGTTTCAGATATCCCACTGCTAGATCGAGCAGCGAATGCCATGTTACGTGCTCATCAAATGAGAACACAAGAAGCATATGATATTACACCCTTTATGTACAATTATTATACAATTGTATACATATTATTCTGAGACTACTATCCAGTCTTAAACCAAAATTTTACCACTGAACAATTACCACCCGGGCAGCTTGTTTTGCCCAAACTTGAGTCGCCCTCAGAAACCGAACAGTGCCTAACCTCTCTCACAGAAAGATTGCTTCAATTCCCTCCCCTACACTGAAACTCCGCATGGGGTCTAAGGGATGGGATGACCTTGGTCCTAGGATCGCCAGCTGTCCTCCTTCTACGAATTCTGAGAAAAAGAAAAAGAAGAATCTGGACATTATAGCCACAGTGAACGATGCAACAATCACCCAGCTTCCGTGTCTCACTCGTTCACTTTAAGAGAGTAGCTGGTAATAAAAGCAAAAGTGAGGAAAGCAGGGCTAAAAGGTCAAAAATCAACGAATTAGATTTAATTTTTCTGTTCAACCTTTCTCCTCCTCTTCCATCATCATCTTCAAGTCTGATCTCCAAGGAAAATGTTGTACATTACACTTAATAAAACAAATTTATTGCAGTATATTCTATTGTATTGCGTTTTTATACAATGTTTGTCGTTTATAAGCACATTTTTCTTATTTAAAAACATGTAACAAAAAAAAGTGGTGTTTTGGGGGAGCCCGGAACGAATTAATGACATTTCCATTCATTTCAATGGGGAAAATTGATTCGAGATACGAGTATTTCGAGTTACGAGCTCCGTCATGGAACGAATTAAACTCGTAAGTCGAGGTACCACTGTATTTTTAATTTTCCAGATCAAATAGGTTCAATAGGCAAGGTCGGTCCTGCCCTTTAAAGTGTGCTACCCTAATGACCTCTTCTAATGAAAATTCACAATTAACTTTATCAATACTATAAAATTTTCCCATTTTCCCCAATTTGAATAAGGAAAATTTTCATCAAACTTTTAATTTCCTCCTCGTTGAAATATTTTCTCATAACTTGGTTTTTGTTCACCATATTTTTGGTCAGTTTAAAAGTTAATAAAAATGGGAAAGATGTTTTGCTTGGCTGCAAATTTATACCTTGGAAAATAAGACTTCAGAAATCAGCATTTAAACATTTCAGATTATACAGCACATAACGGCAATTAATACTCCAAAAGGTATAATAGTTCCAATAGGTAATATAGTATTTAAAATTTCCCTTCAATTGCAACTGCAGATGCGTATTTCTCCCCATCTGTTTCTTGTAAACACTGCCTTTTCTTAGAGTAAACCATTGCCCATCGGCAAAAAAACACCTGTCCGACTCTTCCTTGGGGCAAATGCCGATATTTGGCGAAAAGTGGGGATGTTTGGTGACAATCTCTTCCTCTCTCATTGACCTTCGCTTTAACGTTCACCCCTTATCAAAAAAGAACTCTCCCCAAGTGACCAGTTTCTCGGGGATCTTCTCTCCAGAGGTAACCAGTATATATATATATATATATGTGAGTGTGTGTTTGTATTAGTATATGCTTCAAGTATAATTATATCAAAATATATTTTTATACTTGACCAATAAAATATTTACAAATCTGTTAAACAAATTCTTTTATCATATATCAGCTGCCTCACTTAATTACAATAAGTTTAATTTATATTTTATATATTTCCTTTTATATATTATCTTACAACATAAAATTCAATTTTTTTAAGAATCTTTGACAAACATGAAAATTGAATATACAAGCAATTTTATCCATGCCAGCATTTTTTAAATAATTCAAAAGTAAACAAGATAATCTTTAAAAACAAAGACTGAGGTTCAATCTTATTTAAATCTGACTCAAACCTCAGAATCCTTCCTTTTAGTACCATTTTTACTATGAATCCAAAGACGAATTTAATATTTGCTCTAATATCAGTATTTAATATAAGTTCTAGAAGTTATATAAAAAATTCAAATTCTGTGTGGATTACAACATTAGCATGAAACTTTTTATTACAAATTATTTTCTATTATTTGTCCTTCCACATTATAGATATATATTAAATGAACCACATTATTGGAATTAAATGCAAATTATTACATTCAGTTACTTTAATATTTACAAACAGTAAAGAAAAACATTTTAATATTTCACAAGCACAAAACTAAAATAAACAAATCTAGTTTTTACAGGTTCCTATCCTTCATGTTGAAGAATAAGATTTATCAAATTATCTCAAAATGAAAATATATATATGCTTGTGGAAATTTCATAATACAGCTCTTCCTACACAAGGATGATGAAGTATAAAATATATAAGAACTCAAAAATTTCAATTGTAAGGTTGTAAAATGTTGAGAAGATCCAGAATAATTTTGCATACCACAAATTAGGTCAAACTCCTAATTAAATTATTGTCCACAGTTCTTTTTATACAGTGAAATAAATAAAGAAAGAAAATTTAGTTCTATGGGAATTTAATTAGGTTCCTGAACTAGTTACAAGACAACAAAAATATGAAAAGAAGCATTTAGCTTCCTAAAATATTTGATTAAATCAAAACGATTTTCTGCTTGAATTCTTTTCTAAGAAATTAAATGGTATCAAAATAAATTAATACAGCAATCAGGAAGAGTGCCGGGATCTGTACTCTCCCCAAGCAAGCTGATAAGTAAGCATTTTCTCAAGTAATATCTAAAATTTAATTGGATTCTATTTACTTAAAACATAAGGATCTTTTACTCAATTCACTAGATAGAAATTACAAATCAAAAAGTCATAATCGCTGCCAAGTGTTTTAAGTAAATCCCCAATTTGGACATTTGTTTTTACCTATGCTCATAAAAGTATCAAAAACGAAAATAAATCAGATAGGAGAAACTAAGCAGGTTGACGGTGCCCCTGAAACTGAATTCCCTTTTTCACGAAAATGTGACATTTTATTAGACCATAAACAAATTCTACTCCGTGCTTAAATGCACAATTTCATAAACATACGGAAACAATGAAATTAATAAACAGTATAAAATGAGGTAAAATACTTGAAAAAAGAATGTAAAGAAAGATTTCCATGGTATCTAAAATACCAATCACATAACTGAACATTGAAATATATTTCCTAACATCATTTTCCTTTCAAAATGTACCGCGACAACGAAAAAGTAAACAACATTAGTTAATAAAAGAGTAATGCCAGATTTCAGACGTAATCACGTTATCTGGCGGGTGCTGTGACTGTTTCATTTTCATTTTATAGTAAATAGACTAAAGGTTTGAACTAATAAATAATTTTAAATTAATAGTTCATATTAATTTTCTATGTGATTCCCATGCCCTCCTTATTAGATTATTTTTTTCTCTACGTTATGGCCTGTAACTGTGACATCTGCCAAAATATTCCCGAGTTGATTGTTTTGAATTTCTTGTACTTTTCAGATATTTTTTTGAAAATTTCTGAAAATGATGAGAATCTTAAGATTGCGGATAAAGTTGTTGCCTTTATCTATACAACATACGCCAGCTTTTTCTAATGAAAGCAAAGGAGGCTACTCACTTAATGCAGAAAATTCAAACTACGAGGTTGAAGAAATAAGTCAAGATTATTTGAAGCACATTGTGTGCCCTTTAACTAAAAAAGCACTCATTTATGATAAGAAACGTCAGCTTCTTATTAATGATGAATTATCCATAGGTTATAAAGTCACGAATGGAATACCAAACATGATACCAACTGAAGCAATAAAACTTGAGAAATCTTAATTTTTTCTTTGTTGCGGATTGTTTGAATTTTTTCAGATGAAATTATGACAATAATAAAAGGTTCTTTTTCTTGTTGTTACCTATCTTGTGGCTCTCAATTTCCCGTGCAAAGTATTTATAGTTTCTCTCACATTAATTATGAATATATATCGGTAATGTATGTCCAAGAGGTTTTAGTTCATTATTATTTGCCCTAATACACAGTTTTTTCTATACGAAATTTTATATGTTCTCTGTAATAATTAAAATATATTGCTAGTGTCAGTGGCGTACCCAGGATTTAATCTTCGGGGAGGGGACGAGTTGAACGGATAAAAATATTTATAATGTAAATTCAATATTCATAATGCAATTTCAATATTCATAATGCAATTTCTATTTCTTTGGGGCAAGGGGTCATGCACCACTGGCTAGTGTATTTACAAGAAAATGCAAATCCTGATTAAATTTTTCCTTCTATTGTAACCGTCTATTCAGTACAGTTATATTATTAATTTTTTAATATTTAATTCAAGTAACCATAGTTGATGCAAATAAATTTAAACATATTTTAGAAAAGTTTGGAGTGACATTTTGAAAATTTGAAAGATATAATAGTATCAGTAGGTGGGAATTAATTTTTTTTTTCATCATTAAAGTTTCAGAATGCTACTAGTCTCTAAACCTGTAATTATTGAAGTTTCTAAAATTGAACTATATTATATTATTACAATCAACATTTCACACTTTTTATATTTTAAACCTGGGTAATATTTATTAATATAAAAAATGCACAATATTAAAAATAATAATAAACTGATCATACCATTAACAATGTATATTGTGTGTATTTTATTTTTATATTAGATTAATATGCTTCAGGAGTGGTATTAATTAAAGTAATGACTGATTAAATATCCATCTCACTGAGAAAAGTATCCAATTTATTTTAATGAACGAATAACTTTCATTATTGATAGTATAGTTATAAAGAATCAAAATGAATTAGATACATTTAGGTGCATAAATTATCACATCAATAGTATGTTAATAAAATATTGTATCTAATAAACAAAATTTTGATGATGATGATAAAAAAAGGCATTTCTATTACTTATAAAGTTAGCAAAAACTATTGATAAAATACTTTAAAACAAGTATTTGGTTTGGCTTTTTAGCAGATGTTTCTCAAGTTTATTAACACTTTTGCAGTATTGTTTAATTTAATATATTTTTCTTTATTAGAACAACAATGTACAACTTATTTAATATTAAAGAGATAATGCATATAAAGCAATAAAATTCCTCAGTATTCAGTCTAGATATTTACTTTTATACTATACAGCAGTGATTCCCAAACTTTTTTTGATCGTGGAACCCTCAGAATATTTTTCTAAGTTCACTGAACCCTCTACATTTTTTTTTAAAAAATCAATAAACCCCTTTCCTCACCTAAATTTAATATTGAATGAAACTAATATTGGTTTAATACTTAGATTTTATTGAATTAAACAAAAATTCATTGAAAAATTCACTATAAAAACAAATAATAGTGATTATAAAAACAAAAATATTAAACGAAATAATAAAACAAAAGTACTTTGATCGTCATACTGTCTCGCGGAACCCCTAAATTTTTAGGCTGAACCCTTGGGTTCCGCGGAACACACTTTTGGAAACTCTGCTATACAGAATAACTTTTTGAAATTTATCTCATTTAAACATATATACACATACAAATATAAAGAAATATGGGAAGTTCAAAACTGATTTAACTCCAACCAGGTTAATGGTGTGATCTACAAATCATCGTTCATATACTTAAGGATGTATAGATGGCACCACATGGTACTGAATTGATATTGCATCATTTTTAGCTTTTACACTGAGAAGAAATTAATTTATTTTGCGCTCCAAAATGTCAAACGAACGATTGTGTGGATGCAAAGGTATTCGAACATGTTTACTTTGCGAAAAAGAAAATGGTGTATGTGTATCATCGTTCCAAAGTGAGGAGGTGAGGTAATTTTTTTGTGTTAAGCCTAACGGGTTAAAAATGTTTATAGTTTTCCTCTAAACCCCTGTACTTTAACAGCTAAGTTTTCTTATAGTATTAGTGATTAATTATGATTTAAATTAATATTAGTTACCTAGAGAAAATTTCAATATTAACTTCGTTAGTTGTATGTTTCATAATATGTTATTATATATCAGAACCTCTAGATAAGATTTTGTAAATATTTTTTTCTTTTTAAATACTGCCGATTGAGAAAGATTTAAATATCATAAATATATCAACTCTAAAGCTGCTGTATAGAAACAAGGATATTTCACCTTTCATTTGAGAAAAGTAATGTAGATAAAAATCATTATCTAGTGACTTAAAGTAAATTTTTTAAAATAAAGTTATAATAATTTTGGTTTGTTAGTTTGCACTACATGGTATGATTACAGGATTTCAGCGATTTTCTCTTAATGATTGATAAAAGTAAAACCTATATTTTAGATTTGGTAATTTGGTCAGGGGATAAGAATGTGTCGCCATCTGTTGGGCATAAAATCAAACGAGAAAATGTGATCAAGTTGATTTTCTGTAGCTAGTTGATTAGTGTTCCCCCCTTCCACTCTTCAAATTTTAGAGCTGTTCGTTCTCTTTGAATGTTATCCCTGACAGGTTTTCGAAAACAATAGTGCCGTTTACATGTGCCAAAAACCCGGGTAAAAGCAGGGTCGTTTCTTACTTTTTCCCTACGATAGGGAAAAATGCAGGGTTGATTTTCGACCCAGGATAAAACCCGCTAATTACCCATGATGCATTTCGAAGCTGGGAGTAAATAACATGGCGGGTTTGAACTTGTGTGAATCCATGAAAATGCAGCTAAATGATCGATGGAAGGATCTGGAACCCCTTAACGATCGCATAATTTTCAAGAAAACAGTAGAAAAGTGCCTATTTTTTTCAGGAGGATTTCATTTATTTCTTGATCTGATCATCTAGTTTAAAAAAAAAAACCATCTCCAATTGCATTATAAATAGAATGGTACTGCCATCTGGTATGTAAAATAAGAAATAAAATTTCATTTCAATAAAATTTCAGTAACATTTTCATTTAAAGTGTTATGGTAAAATTAATAAATTTAATAAGTATTATCAATAATTAAACGTAACATTAAAATTTATTTACAAATGAATTATTTTAGAATTCACAGATAAAAATTTATTTATATCTATTTATGATTTTTTTATTTATACATGACTAAAAATTACTGAAACAAAATTGAAATCAAAATGTAATTTTGATTTTATAAAAGGATTTATTAAAACAATAAGTATCTTACAATTAATCTTATAATTTAAAAAAATGCACCTATTGATTGGAAAATTTTCTTTCCAGTCTTTATTACTTCAGGAATTTAAAACAATTTCTTCCCACCAAACAGAGCTTCGTAATTTTGCCCACATTCTTTGTTGTGGAAAAACTAAATTTAGCGATGAAGCCATAGATCGTACGATTATATCTAATATCCGCATCAATCTTCTAGTTCTTATATTCTTTTTTTCCTATCTATTTTCTAAATTTATTTTTAAAAACAACAGAAAACAATCGTAAACGTTCTATAAGACAGCACATGTCTGTCAACAGCGACTGACATGTGCTGCATTTAAATAACAAATAGACGCAGACGTAATTGTGTTTTAGAAGAGGAGTGCATTGGTCGTGTCGACTTTATCTCCTGTAAGCAAGATATATGTAATCAAGGTGGGAGTGCTCAGTAATTAAAATTTTAAGTAATGAATTAAAATATTAAGGTAAGAATAACGCGTGTAAAAGAAAAAAAATTAATAGTAGAGTTAAATTAAAACAAAAAAGTTAATTTTAACAGAAAAAATATAGAGTTACAAGTTAAGAAAATTTAGAAGAAAAATTAGATAAGACTAATGATCCACGGAAAACAAAAAAGTAATAATATTAAGAGGCCCAGAAAAGCAGATATCATAAGAATACAAAAAAGTTTTTCAATCTTTTTGGATTTTTAAAGTTTTATGATTTTTTTTGTTGTTATTTTTAAAATTTAAGAATACGAGGTCAAAAGAACAGCAATTGGAAAAAAAAGGCCTTCCCCAGGACCATGCATTTTGTAACGAGATAAATGCGGAGTTCGAAGTTGGAAAGCTAAAAACAGCAATACAGTGAATTTGGAAAAGTATGACACTGGCTGGGATCGAACCCATAACGTGATTTACAAGGAATGATGGTGTATGAGGATCATTTCCGCCGAATCATGTGACTTCTGGTAAGACGGGTAAAAGCAGGGTGAAAATGTGGTCCCATGTAAACGGGCTTCGAAGGTTTTCCCTATTAGCGGGTAAATCCCGGGTATTATTGTTGTCCATGTAAACGCAGCTAAAGATTTCTTTAAAACAGGTCACTGATTTTTAGGATCCTTGCCGGAGGAGGTTTAATTCTAAACCAGTTCCAGAATACACACACATGCATATATATATGTATATACAGGGCTTATTTTATGGGGGTACGCGGGGATACTGCGTATCCCCACCTTTTTTTTTAAAAGTATTATTTTTGCATAATTTAACCGTAATTTTAAGAAACTTACGAATCAAAAAGTATTTTTTTTTAAATTGCGATTTGTTTTTGTTCCCCTGTGACGTGACGTGTGAAAATACGATACTTAAAATACGCACCTTTATTTGAGAAAGCACCGTATAGTCACCTATTTTTTTTTAGAAAAAAGCACTATATATATATATATATATATATATATATATATATATATATATATATATATATATATATATATATATATATATTTATGTATATGTATAATAATAATAATAATAATAACGTCACACCAGTTTTAATTCTATTCCACAGATTTTCTACCTTTAATATTATCTTTCCCCTTGTATAACTTCTCGCGTTTTATTGTTTGGTGCCTAGCTGTCGCTGGGCATATTGCACTACAGATAATCACGTGGACAAACGAATCCAAATTTTCCGTTTTGCTGGTGAGTGCCGAACTGCGGGGACTTCGAGATTGGATATGGATTGAACCTGCTACTATTCGTTCTCTCTGTTCTTTGTAAATACACTTCTGGCCATTCAAAATGCAACACCAAGAAGGACAAGAGATATCAAAGCCAAATTAATTCCAGAGATTTCAGATAATATCAACGATAACTGATTGGAAATACAGCCTTTGAAGTGAGGAAGACGAAAAAATTAGTGATGAGTGTTGCACGTCTGTCAATAACCTCTGCGACACGCCGCGGCATCGACTGAACAGAAGCTTTGGATGTGGTGATGGGGAATGGCAGCCCATGCTGCCTCCTCACGTAGCCAAAGTTCATCTGTTGTACCCGCGGGTGCGGCATGCCGGGCTAGGAAAGTCCAATCATTGACCAGACATGTTCGATAGACGATAGATCTGGAGAACAGGTAGGCCAGGGTAACAATGCAGTCTGGTGGTCTGAGAGGAAATCTTCAACAATACATGCAACGTATGGTCGCGCATTGTCCTGTTGAAATGTGGCCGCAGGCAAGCCCTGAAGGTAAGGAAGGAGAACAGGTTGCAAAACCTCAGAGTTATAGCGCTGGCTGGTAAGTGTACCGGTAATGTGTACTAGAGGGTGCGGCAGTGGAATCCGATACCACCCCACACTATAACACTGGGTGTAGGACCAGTATGACGATGCATGACACAACAGTTGAGCTGCCTCTCACCACGGTGTCTCCAAACTCTAATCCGACCATCGCGGTGTTGTAGGCAGAAGTGTGATTCGTCTGAAAACACAATGTCATGTCATTCGGAATTCCATCTCTGCCGTTCAGTGCACCATTGCAAACGCAAACGCATGTGGTTTAAAGTCAAAGGTAAGCGAAGCAATGGACGTCTAGTGGACAGTCCACTGTGCTGCAAACGACGTCATATTGTTCGTACGGGCACCGATTGTTGTGTTACAGACTGTATTCGTTGTGCTATGGTCAGGGCCGTTCCTAGGGTAGCAGCCGCCCGTGTGCGAGAATAATTTTGCCATAACAATCCCCCCCCCCCTCATACCATATGGATTAATTGAAATTTCTCTGAAATATTTTTACCTTAAATGAAACAACGAATTTCAGAAAATATTATAAATTCAGTTTATTTTTTAATTTTACAACCTAACATAATAATTATTAATGTATTGATATAATAACCAAATGAATACGTTATATTAAATACATACAAATGAATCCTAGCTTTTTTTTTGCAAAACAAATATCAATCCATAAATGTATTATTTCAATTTCTAACCGCAAACCGCGCAAAAGAAAAAAATATCATCAAGTTTACTTACCTGTGAAATATTTTTATTGGTCAGCAATCACAAAATCAAGCACAAAAGTTAGAAACAAAAAGCTTTGTTTTTCAGTTGTTGAGATGGACACGTTCAAAATTAATATAGTGCAAATTATCCCGGTCCATGTATTTATAGGCTCGGGGCATAAAGGAGTATTTTCCTGCAGCCTGACAAAAACCGCCCGCACTGACGCGATGCCGGCGATGCGACGCGATTTGATGGGATGATGGGTTAAAACGTGTTAAAACAAAAACGAACAATGTATTTCCCAACTGGTTGCGACGTGGAGTAGCGTTTTTAAAACCAATGTGGTTTTGTTTATTTCCAGTTATACTTGTAAAATGCATTTTTAACTCTAAGTAGTTACCTAGCATAATGATAATATTTTTATATTGATTATTTTACAAATAAATAAGTTTACATTTTTTTAAACCGGACGGCTGACTTGCCGCCCGTGTGCCCTGCACCCCTGGCACCCGCGGGTTGGAACGGCTCTGGCTATGGTTGCGGATGTGGCACTGAGCTCCATCAGTGCCATGCGCACAATATGCCTGTCTTCCCGTGGAGTGGTGCGATGAGGCGATTGCAATTGCTCATGTCCTCCTGCATCCACTGATTCTATATTCGCATGACTGTATTCGTTGTCGACTTGGCTACGTCCGACACGATCACCGATTTCTCGGAAGGATAATCCGCAATCTCTGTATGCAACGATTCTGCCTCGGTCGAACTCCGAAACGTGCTCGTGTTTTTCTCCGACGCATACTGTAGCTGCACACACCAAAAGAAATCGCACGAGAGCACAATTCACGTTCTCAAAACGAACCATAGGACCATAGGAAAAATGTGATGAACTGCGTTTCCTAGGTCTCTCAAAGTGGTTGGGGAGCCCCTGTACATACGAGACTTTAAGTAACCCCACAACAAAAAATCTGCTGGGGTCAAATCTGGTGATCGTGTGGGGCACTGAACCTTACAATCGTGACTATCACTCGGTCTTCAGTGAAAGATTCCAACAGGAACGCCTTGACATCACGGGAAATGTGGGGTGGGGCACCATCTTGTATGAAGGTGACAACAGGTAACGCATGTCTTTCCTGCAATAAAGGCTTGACGTGGTCAGGCAAAAGCGTAAGATACCGTACTGCAGTGACTGTGCAGGTTTTCCTGCCGGATACAGGACAAGGTTCTTCAAAAAAGAAAGGGCCCAGAATAAAGGACGCGGTGAAACCACACCAAAGATTCACACGAGAAGAAGGCAGTGACTGGCTCAGGTACTCACGAGGGTTTGACGTCCCCCAGATACGACTGTTTTGCGTATTAACGTCACCATGCAGTGAAAAGTGGGCTCCATCCATCCACATGACGTTCAGCAACCATTGTGGGTTACGTTCTATTTGTGCCAGCTCCCATGTAGCAAAGTTTTGTCTTGCTACATGGTATCATCTGTATCTGAGGTAATTGTTGAAGTGCCTGGATTTTGTAGGGATACAGATTCAACATTCCGTACAGAATACGTCGAATCGACGGTTCCGGAATCCCCGTTCTTCTCCCAGCTTCACGAGCACTCCTACCCTCCCGTTGATGTCTGTGCTGCCAAATCTTCCACGACACTTTGTACAACCTGGATGCGGTCCGCTCTCAAGGATGGTCTGCCACTTCGTGGACGATCCTCCAAACTCCCCGTTTCCCCAAAATGTCGTACTAAATTCAGTATCCTATTGAATGAAATAGGGCTTTTTTGAGCCTCCCGTCCTTTCTCCGTGCGAAACTTTCACAATGCAACAGTTGTGGATTCACCATTCTTGTAGAAAAGTTTAACCATCAACACTAGATCTGGTAAAGAAAGCTTGCTGTCGGCTTCGAATGACGAATTCCAGCCAGGTGTTTTATTGATAGCCTGATTTGCATAAAACGTCTCAGTATGATGTATGAGCGCCCTCTTTCGGTTACTTTTGGAAACTTTTTTTTTTAACATAGAAAAAAAATTCAATGTCCCTCTGATCCTATTGGCGCAAACAGAAATTTTTTCTGAGCATTACTTCCTTTATTACGAATTTTTGCACGAATTTATGACGCACCCGGTATTATTCCAATCAATTGGAATATTTAATTGGAGTTGATGCTGCTCAAGCAGGACTACATTTATTAAAGCCACCGTAAGCCGCAAATGCTCGTATAACTTTCCGAATATCGTCGAAAGTGTCGACTAGTGAGATTCCTTATGAATGTGTGTGTGTGTGCGCGTGCGCGTGCGTGGGTGCGTGCGTGCGTGCGTGCAAGCGTGCGTGCAAGCAAGCAAAAAATAATTGTGCATAAAGTTGTTCTCTTCAGAAATAGTTAAATATTCATAATCACGTTTTTCTACTGTCGTATTGCATAAATTCAGTAAGTTGGGGGGGGGGATATACAAATTTGAAAATTGGTAGAATTATGAATTTAAAATGCAGATTTTAAGACGTATACAGTTTTTACACACTTATGATAGGCTATAAGAAATGCTAATTTATTGATTCTGACAAATAAGAAATCTAGACACTTTACTCCAATGACTTCAGTAAAAGCTAAATAAGTAATGATGATGTATGGCTTATGAAATTATTTGGAACTACTAACTTTCAATTGGGAGTCACTCTACCTCCCCCTCCCGCTGTTTTGGTCTCGTATACGTCAGCTATTAAAAAGAAAAAAAAAAGAAAAAAGGTGTAGACTTCCGAAGTGATCTCGAAGTAATCTCGAAGTGAATCTCACAGTATCAGTTTTAAGTACGGAATTGATTTGATCAGGAGAAAAGGTCAAGTGCACATTAATGTCAGTAACAAGGAATTTCGGTCAAACAATTCAGTACACTTTCGTTCAAACAATTGAGTGCAGTGTTTGATTAAAGCTTTATTATTTGTCAAAATGTAATTTTCTAGTTTTGTCTCATTTGTAAAATTTCTTGACTTGAATTTAATTTTTTTTAAATATGGAATCTTCCCGCGATCCTCTCGAGACTTCTACATATCGAACCTAAGTGGTTGCGACAAACAAACAAACAATCAAACAAAATCCCCCGAAATTGATTAGAAAATTTTTTAAGGAGGAAACATGGCGGTGAGACAGGAAATACTTGGATAAAGCACATGCATAAAAAAAGTATAAACGGAATGTCAAATGTTTATTGAGAAAGTTTTAAGTTTTCTCTTTTATTTATTTATTTATTTATTTTATTTTTATACGAGAAAGAAAGAAATTTCCACAGATAATGTGTTACTTCTTTATTCATCTTTTATTCACAATATTTTAAAGGGTTCACTGAGAAGTTGAACTTCGATGTCTTTGTTCTCGACCAGAAAAGTGTATTCGATGTGCAGTGTCTCTGCGACAGATTGCAGCAGCTTTGTAGAAATGTTCCACGTTTGCTGTGTTTTGTTGCCTTTTAAAACAGCCGATTTAGGAACACTTTGGCTAACCCGTCGTCGTATTTGCCGATATGACTGTTTTGCAGTAGAAACTTCTTAGTTAGACCATTCTGTAACTTAAAATTGCATTTGTCGTGGAGCTGAGCTATAAATTTTGGGTCCCATTTGGGTCATAAACAACAATGAGGATCTTTCTAGCACAGTATTTCCCAACCTTTTTGGAGTCGCGAACCCCTTCAAAGGTTTCTCCGCATCTTGCGCCCCCTCCTTCATCTTCCCTGCATATTTTCATAAAAAAGTCCTTTTAAGACATAGAGAAAAAACATTAAAATACATTCTCCACGATTTTGTTTCAAATAAATGTTTAATTTAACAAAAAGGAAATTTGTAAGAAATGGAGAACATTAATAAAACATTCATCCCTCAGTCAAAGATGCGTAACTCAGGAATAGAACTTCAAGAAAAACTGGTTGGTACCAGTCAAAACATGACGGCTAGATAGTAAATAAATGTATTAATACACAAATTATACTCAACACATCATTGCCAAATGTTGAAAATCATAATAATGCGCAGAAACAAATTAATGTGTTTAAGCGGTCTCGTGCTTAGTGAGTATCTAAAGACAGGTTTAAAAAGTCACTGAGCATGCGCAGAATTTTTTTTTTGAAATTGTTAATTATCGCTAATTAAACAACGCGAAATTCACTTGACGGGAATTTATCAATATTTTATATTTCCAGGCATTGGCAAGCATTTTCCTCAGAATATCAGGGGAAATAAATGCAATTAAAAATTTCTGTAGAATCCTTTGGTTTAACGTCAGTGGACCAGGGTCCCAAATTCAGGCCTCAAGTCAGGCCTTGTGGGGGTTGATCAGTGGCGTATTCCTGGGGTGGGGTGGGATGGGGGCGTTGGGGCTAGGGTAAACCCCCCTTCCTATCAGAAGCCACAACTTCCTAAGGAGGGATATCTAATAATTTACTATTGCGAGAATCACGAAAATATTTTAAGTCATAACGCTACAAATATTTATACATAGGCCTCGCCCATACTCTTGCATTCGGGAAACGTCACCGCTCGATTTTCTCCATCATCCTTACTAACATGCTTTGCTAACCTTAATCTCCTCGGTCTTTCATAACATGTTCGATATCCATTTCTGGTGGAGAGAAATCCCCATCTGCGCAACCGCACAGAAGAGGGGTGGCTACTGTTAAAAACCCAATAAAATCTAAAAATCCTTTCTTACTCTCTCTAAAGGTGACTCTAGCGTTCTTTTTCGTCAAGAAATCAAAGATATGGGACCCCTTTCCCCGAAGAAAATGATTTTAGTCGTGTCTCTTTGGGTCTATATTTAAGATTTAAATTGCAAAAATGAAAGGAAGAATGTTTGATATTATTCTTTATTCCTCTAATGTGTCTACATTGTATGATCAAAATTTTAACTGCGATACAGTCTCCCTAGTATTATGTTACTGAAATTATAGTCTTAACTCAAGATACGTGAATTTTTCTCACAGCATCAGTCTTAATATTTTAATGATGGTAAATTAACGGTTTCACGATTTTCTCTTTTTCTTCCTTTTCCACGTGAGATGCTTAACGCTCCCCAGAAATCTTATCGCGCTACGCGTGATTGTTCAATATCTATGGGAAATCTACAAACTCCACCCTCGATGAAGTCCCACAGCTAAGCAGTGGGTTTATGGTGCTAAAAATTTTCACTTAGGCGATATTCGTTTCCAAATATCTGCATTAGCTGTGTTTTCCCGCCTGTGGAAAAGGCACATCAGGGGGCTTGTTAAGATGTTATCGCACGTGAACGCCTCATTGTCTGTCTGATTCATGGCGTGTGCGCCAAGGTCTTCGTTATGGCTATCTGACTATCGATGATGGTGCCGGTGTTTTTAAGGTATGACTCATGCACAGTTTCCTGCCTTGGTTTTCCCCCTTGTTACTGTCTCGTATAGACTGAATCGAAGTAATTAGCAAATTCACTCCAAACTTTCTGTTTTGCTTGTTCTGCTCTTAAATAACATCTGAAATGCTGCAATAATGACATATCGCAATAGGAAGGTCTTTCGCAGTCCGTTTTGAAAAGATCTCCCGCCCTTCTTCTCTCTCTCTCTCTCTCTCTCTTTTAAATAAAATACTCTACATACGGTGTAAGGAAATTAGCAAACGTCTTAACTCCAGGAGACTTACAAGTATAGCAGCCTCGTTCCAGTGCCACAGTGATATGTTTACTTGGTTAAAAAAATCTTTCTATCTGTATCTAGAAAATAAGATTCAAATAGCGTTTTACAACTATGATTAATAAAAAAAGGCTACTCTAAGCTCTGCATTTAACAGGTACTTTGTAGTGTCTGTGCAAGAAACGCGCACATCTGAAATTATCTAAACAGTTATGAATGTACAGCGGTTTCCCCATTCGCGAGGGTTTTGGGTTGTAGGACCTGCAAAAGGAGAAAATCCGTAATTACCTGTAGCCCCCCCCCCCCATCCCCTTTCAGCCATTTTATGCTTTACACGAAATTTAACATCCCCAAAAGAAGGGGAAATACATCATATACTATACTACTGCAGTTATGTTCCATTAATTTAAAATTACGGTTAACATGAAACTTGGGAAAAACGCATAACAGGAACGAAAAGAAGCTTAACAACGTTAAATGCTGCGCCGATTGTGGTCTACTTTTCGTTCAGACGGCGGTTGAGCATAAAAATTAAAACGAGATAAGTAGATGCAAGTACGAAGAAACTAATACAACTAATATGAGACCTCGGCATCGAATAGAAAAATACAAAGGGAATATGCATCAAATCAGAAAATTCTCCAAAGAATGTTACAATACAAATTCAAAAATATTTGGTCTAAAAATAGCAAAAAATTCAACGAAGAAAGTCGTAACTCTTTGTAATACGTGCAAAGGAAAGCTGTATCTTTGTTTAAACTGCCTTAATAAAACTCATCAATGTATAGTAAAGTATTTTTTTCTGAATTTGCTATTCTTGATCCTAAAGGACCTACGCCTCCCAAACGAAAAGTCCAGGTCGGTTCGAAAAGAACAGGCGTACCCTAAACGAAAAGTGACCAGTGCAAGGAGAGTTCAGTTCTTGTTGAAATGAATCATTCTTAAAAGACTTAGTAGCGCTATGTTGGACAGAACGTCCTCTTGTTTGCGTTTTTGAATTTCAAATTAAATTAATCTGTCTGCAAAATAACCTTTCATCCTGCCAGAATGCTAAAATTGCTTTTGTTGACCCTTCCCTTTTTCTTTTTGAAAATCAACATGCTCATAGAGCTTGAGACTCAGAACCCAGCCCTGTCGGTGGTCTACAGAAGATCCCAACCATGGTGTTATGGCACATGGAGATATTAATTTTCAATGATTGTGATTTATGAACTTCCGATGATTCATATTCTCGTCTGGTATGCATTTAGCGCTGTCGTATATGTTCAAAAAACATTTCATCACTTATATAAGGGGGTGTTTTTGAATTTGCTGATGCTGGGGCCAAGCTTTAACGATCCAAAGGGGAAAAGATGGCCTTTCGTCGATGAAGAGCATAACTATTTTATTAACCCTGGCAGCTGCAGTCCAATAGTTTGCATAAACGATAGAGACAATAGTATACCCAAAACAGGGGAAAAGCGTGAATCACGAAAAGTCAATTATGATGATCCGATAGGATTCATCTCGTTTAATGGTCATGGGGATTTTTTACCCATCCTTCAGTAACATAATATATTTACTCACATTTATCGTAGAATAACTAAATTTTTTAAAATATTCAGCATGTATTTCCATGTGCTGTTTTAGGCTGTGCATGTACTTTCTTGACTTAAGCCATGTACTGAAATAATAAGTTCCATTTTTAAATAATTCTACATTTTATAAAATATCTAAACAAGTGAGGAGCATGAATTTAATTCTTCATCTTAATGTTATTTATACGGCTTCAGCTAGTTCAGCCTCTAAAAAGAAATAATCCAAATGAGAACATCTGAATAGTTCTTGATCAAATTGGTGTAGACGAATGGGTTAGGACCACCCTTTTGTTCAGGACGAATGGTTTAATTGATTTCCAAGTACTTGAATGATTTAATTATAACGACCGCTTTCCAGGATCGAGAGCCGGTCACAGGCTGTTGAAATTTCCAGGCCAGAATACCACACACCATTGAATTTTCACGGTGATGCGAGGACATTCCTTTCTCAATGACTACCATCTCATACTTGCCTAGTAAATATATTAGCACTCTTTTTTTTTAAGTTTGTATTTTTCACTTTAACTTAACTCTTTGATCAATTTTCACATCTTTTGCAAAAGATATGAGCCAGAATTGTAGCTGATTGTTATCGTTTAATTCAATTTCATTATTTATTGCAATTTTTGAAGAAATTGACTGGCAGATTACGTTACTTTTTTCCTACGTCGGGGTAAAGACTATAATTCCTCACGGGCAGCCCAGTAGAGGTGAGTTCTGTTATAAAAATTTGCGACTGAAAAGTGCTTATCTTTGAAGAGAAGAACACGTTAAAAGGTGGGTGAAATCCATAAGTTCCTCAGATGAACAAAGGGGGCAGTCAGGAGAAGATGAAACACCGATGCGATGTAGGTGTCCACGTAAAAAGTCATGCGATGTAACTATTCTAAAATTTGCAACAGTGATGTGTTTCGGTCCTGGGGGATAGGGCAAGACATCAGTCTAGATTACGTTACTGGAAAACACATCAGAAACAGCCCCGACATGTGTTATGTTGGAGATGTGTTTGGTTCTTACTTTTGGTAATTGCAGGCTTTTCAGATGACTTTTGGTTCCCTCATTTTGTAGTTCACTGGACTTTCTGTTCAAGTGTTACGGCTTGTTTTAAACTTAAAATTTAAAAATCGCCTAGTCTTTTTTTAAATTTTCTTTTTTCTAAAAATCGAATTACTGACTAACTAAACGACAAACGATAACCGAAGTTTGTACTTTTCAGATTTTCCACGGGCTGCATATACACGTGTGTCATTTTACCTATGACACACGTATTGTGATCTGGCGAGTATGGACAATGCTCTCTATCGTAACAGCGTGTCAAATTTTGTTGCAGTGGTCTGCCACGACTACAGAGGCTGTTCACACATTTTTTAGACGATTTTGGTAAGCGGTAATAAAAAATCGTTTGCTGCAAAAGAAATAATTGCAATTGTACTATGTTTTTAAAAGTCAAAATTATCATCTGCGGCTTGAAAGTTTTGTTTTTATTCAAAATAGCGTTTTTAACAAAGCAGTGGTTCGAAGGCTACATTTATGCTCTTTCCGAAGAGAAATATGCATACTCTGTTATCCAAAAACGATGTGAGAGTCATGGTTTTGTGATATCTAAAGCGTCGATAGGTAATATCGTCAACAAGAAAGGAAAAAAACGTCAAATTGGAGCCTCAAGTGGGACAAAAATTCCAAACAAGTATCCAAGGAAAAAACGGACATCTTCGACTATTACAACGGTACGTTGTTTAATATTAAAAGAAAATCCCCTTAGTCAAAGGACAGTTGCAAAATCATTAAAATGCTGGGTGTCCACTGTAAACAAAATGATAAACGTTGATTTAAATCTTAAGAAAACGAAAAAACGCAATGTGCATCGTCTTCTTCCAAATCATATCGCTGAACGCAGGACACGCTGCAGAATTCTATATGAGAAACACTTATCCAAAGAAAAATGGAAAACAATTGTCACAATAGATGAATTATGGGTGTATTTAAATGATTGCAACAAAAAAAGAGCCATTTATTATTATAAAAGGGGAGAAAAAAATTTAAGTACATGATTCAAAGAATCGAAAGAAAGTTTTTCTAAGGGATTCATGATTGTTGCTGGTTTTTCTTATAATGGCAAGTTAAAAATAAAGAGAGTGGAAAAAAATGTCAAGATTAACTCCAAATACTATCAGGAACATATTTTATCGCCAATTTTTCTGAATGAAATACCATCGCTTTAGCCACAGTGCCATCAATCTGTGAGACTCCATCAGGACAAAGCTAGCAGTCACACATCAAAATCCACTGTAAATTTCCTAAAAGAAATGGAACAAAAAACAGGTATCAAGGCCATACCCTTCACTGATATCTCTACTAAATTTCCCGATGTATCACCTATGGATTTTTGTGCTTTCGGACTTTTAAAATCTGCATTATCCAAACGTCGTCCCAAAACCCTTACAGGACTCTGGAAAGCTGTTCAGGAGGAATGGGATAGAATACCTCTTCTGACACTTCAAAAGGCATTATTATCCTGGAAATTGCGGTGTCGAAAGATAGTTCAGAATAAGGGATGTCAAATAGAACATTTAAAACACAAGAATTTTATGTAATTTAGTTTTGTGAATACAATATACATCGTCTAAAAAATGTGTGAACAGCCTCTGTATATACCACTTGCATTTCTTTTTCTCAGTCTTTCGCCTGTACGTCAAATGAATGATATTACGGGATACGGCATTGTGGCGCTGTCCGCAGCATTGTAACGAAAGACAACGGGATTTATGCAGTTGTTCTACGATGGAAAAGAAAATGATCGAGGAAAAAAGATACCAACAGGCTTACAGTAAGATAGATCTGGAAGCCTACCAGTATTACCTCTTTGCATAATGATACGTCATATGGTTGAATGAAATAAGAGCGGAAACATCTTTGAGAATCTCAAAACGTGTATACCCTCAGTTAAGAATTTAATGAAATCCTCAGTTAAGAATTTAATGAAATTTTGTGGAAACATTAGTTCAAAAATTTATACGCGGGCTAAACTCTTTCGTCATATTCCATGATAGGGAACAAGTGAAATGAAGTATAATAGGACCTGTTTAAGGCTCCTCTGTGTACATGAGGTCATTATATGAGTACAACCGTTTTTAAACAGCATTTATGTGCAGATGAAAACTGTCTGTAGTTCCCTAGTATGTTATTGTAAGGCGTGTAACAGTATTTATACAAAAATTCGATCACCATTGCCTTTGAGGTGTTAATTCTCTAAATTAAAGACAGTTAACAGTAAATGACAGCTCCTTAAAATCCACAACTGATATTGAAACTAGGAGCTAGATTCAGATAATAGGTATAATCTATCATTAAGCCGCAAAGCGTTCGGTGTGATTGCCGCTGAGGACAAATTACAGTTGCAAAGGATTATATGTATTCATCAGGAAAAAATAGTCTTTCCAGTGTTGTTTTTAAGAGGCTGTTATTTACCGTTTTAACGTCTATCGTGTGATTTATGAAAGTAATAATGACATTAATATACGCTTCATAGGGTCAGGTAAAAGGTCAAATTGGTGGATTGAAGAATAGTTTGTTTAGAATTAAGCGTGTACATATCTGATTAATAAAGTAGATCTATTTTTGAATCTAAACACGCTACCCAGAGAAGTTAAAGTAAACTTGCTAAGCCTGCGAAAATTCATGGGATTTTGCATTTTTGCCCTTAAGACGTATTACAGTGGTGCCTCTAATGAATTTTATATTTTATTCAGCCTTTTTCTGTGATCGCAATAGCGTATTTGCCCACTACAGATTATCTACCTGGCAAACTACACGTTCTAAATTTTCAATTCAGCGTTCTGGTCAGTCTATCTAGTTTTGTTGTTCATCGTCCGTAATGATCTTAATTGAATGTTTTCTAATTATCTTCATTTCCACTCGTATGTTATATAATATATCTTAAACTCTGGTAAATAGTCTTACTTTTCCTCTACTCTATTGCTTTATTTTGTACATATTGATTAATGTTCTTAAATGTCTTATATATATACTAATGAGAGTGTACAGTCAATTTCTTCCGACGGTTAACAACATGTGCTTTAAATTTTAGGCTGAATATGCTTATACATATTGTCATCATTGCAACTTGTGTTGGTCTGATGATAAAGATGCCGCTCCCTTGTATCTAGGCAAACTGAACCTTTTCCTGGACTTCTTATCGGAGGACGAACAGCATTACGCCATATCTGATGTCGATAGTATTCCGTGGATGCAATCACAGTCTGGCAGGAGAAAGCAGGTATAATATAATGTTCATCCTTAGTAAAATGTCTTTGGTTTTCTTGCTTCTTCTAGCACAGAGGGTGTGATGGTATCTGTATTACAAAAAAATGTCAGAGATTATTTATTGTGATTTATCATTTATGTCCTTTCAATTTTTACTTCTTTGTGGTGTTTTCAAAAAGTTCAGATTGTTTTTTCAAAAATATTTTTCTAATACATTTCTCTTTGAAAAAAAATTATTAATTTAAAGTAACTCTTAAAACAAATTTATGACGAGAAGGGAATTGCAAAAACCGTTATAACTCTAAAGATACTCATGCTAGGAATCCTTTTTTAATCTTTTCTGGCAAAATGCTTCGCATATTTTATAAAGGGGAGTGGAAGGGGTTGGCCTATCCGTTTTTTTGTGTAGCGTAATGTTAAAAAGGAATCACATATCTAAGCTCAGTATTTCTTTAATTATTGAAATACGTAGGTCGAGTATTCTTTTTTAAAGCGTGCAGGGCAGATTTAATATATTTTCGGAACTCTTTAAAACTTTCTCAAACATGATAGCCCGGATTTTCAAAAATTCTTTTCTACACTTTGCAACTTGGAGAGTTTTTTTTTTTTCGTCATCCCGTCAATGCCATTTCATTTGTATCTTAATTTTATTGTAGGTGAGGAGACCTGGATGCAGGATAGATCATTTCTCTACTTCACATGTTCAAATATTGCAGACTGTAGAGAGTAATTATTTACCATAGATCGTTTTCTTTTTGACGGAGATTTTTATGCTTGCATCTGAAGATTTAACATAGAGATGTGCGTCTGGATGGCGCATTATACACCTTAGTCCCTTTTCATAGGTGTGACACTGGTCATGGTTGAGGTTTTTACCAAATTTGACACCCCCCAAAAAAAAAATAACATTCGTGAGTCATGAAAATTAGCCATATGAAAAGTCGCGAAAAGCACGTAACATGACATCGATCAGGACGTCGGAAAAGGATGATTAATATCAATAAATTGACTTCGTAAAAACGAACATACTCCTGAACGTTACTGCTATACAAGGGCTCTAGTTGCATATCACTACGGCTCTTTGGTGAGCAAGGGAGAAAGTATGATGTTAGTAACGCGGAAATATTAATTTTAAGTTGCTACTATAGTCTGAAGCAAACTCATTATTTCTATTTGTAAAAATCTGGTTTTTTTAACTGCTGCTGTGGCTTTCTTATTTAGTTTTTTTATTAAAGTAGCTGATTGTGGAGTTAATTATTTACCATAATTATCAATGTTAAAAAATAAGATTTACAAGTCTTTTTTTGTTGTTGTTGACATTGCATTCAGCAAGACCACTCGTGATCCGTTTCTATCCACGTCTAGTCTTCATAGGCCAAGCTAATTTCAATATTGCATTGAATTAAAGGTTTTGTTGACGCGCTGAACTCTCTGTACTGAATTCGCCGAAAGACGGCGCTGTTCTCTTTATGTTTATATACCTGTGACGTGAGTGTACGTCACTCGTTGCTATGCGATGTGAATTAGTGCGACCTTGACTGCGACCTTTTAATATCTCAATGTGTGCCAATGTATCTCTTGAAAGCAATAAACGAGTTATAAAGTCCACTGCCTTAGTGTTATACTGAGTCTAAGCTAAGAGTTGTGTGTGTGCGCTTCCAGGTTTATTTCGAGATAATTTAATTAAGAGGTCCGGGACACATTAAAAATAAATTTATTTATTGAGTTAAAATTTTGAATTTTTTTTGTGATGGTTAACCATATAATTTCTAAACAAAATCACATCATAAAACTTCTCAAAAAGTTTTTAAAAAATTTTAAAATTAAAAAAAGAAGTGGGTTAATTTAAAATCGTTATAACTCAAAATATTATTTGTCGAATTTAAAAATTTTTTCATTTAATTAAACAGAAATATATAAGTTTTAATTTTGATTCAGCATTTTAAAAAATATTAATTAAAAAAAAATTTAAAATATTTAGAGTAAAAATTTAAAAAAGAATGATGTAACTTATTTTTAAAAAATCATTTTCAAAAATAAATATTTTTTAAAAATTTTGCTGAATCAAAATTAAAGTAAAATAATTGAAAAGGACATGTTCCCAGTTTGAACCATTTATCTTTAACGTTTCTTCACTTATGACAATTTAAAGACGAGAAATGGTGAAAAATCCTATCCTGTAGAAAAACGCACTTACAGGTTTAAACAACAATTGGCAGCTATTAGAATGTTAAAAAAAATTATCTTTCTAATTAAGATAGTATGAGGACGTGGCCCATAGCGACTTAAAAAAAACTTGATGAAACAAGTTAAAACACGAAACTAAAAATCGAAACTGAGGCTTGTTTACAATATTTACAAGGAGGTTTTATTAAATCTTAATATTTTCAAACAAAATTCAAATACATCGATTTCCTGGCTAACACAAGCCAAAAATTATTATCTACGGTCTCTGTTTCCAACCAGAGCAAACCCGTGCAATGCAATCTCTCAAGAGAATAAAATCGGCCGCAGCCTTCACTCCTCCGACCTCCCTTCAGCAGGTCGGCCTAGCAAGTCTCCCCAGACAAAAGGCAGCCGGCCTTTTATCTTATCCGCACGATAGCCTGGAACATTCGAGAGAATTCTTCACTGTTCCTCATTTCCGGAAACGTTGGGTCACTTCCGCTCGTGACTTCGGACGTCAAGCTGTCAATTAAGCGACCATCAGCACGCCTCCATTGTCAGGCGAGGGGTCCTACCTTTTCATAGGTCATTCGTCACTCTATGTCTCCAAATTACTGGACAGTCGCCCTCGGGAACCTGCAATAGATGGGACTTTCTGGAATAGAAAACATCATTATTCCTTCCTTTAGAGTTCCTCCGCCGCCAGGAAAAACTATCCGGATGCCCCGCACACATCCGACACTCTTTCAAATAGTTCTCAAAAGAACACATGTGGAGGTAAATAAGCAAGTCCATTACTTGTAAAGAAAAGGGGCTGCCGACATCACAATAGAAACATGATTTAAACGTCATTTTAAGCGGAAAATAAACACAGAAATTTTAATGCAATAAATTTGTTTTTGAAAATTTGAAGAATTTTGGTCCTGGACCCCCTTAAATATAAAAATTTCAGTGTATCAGTGTTATTTTCATAATTCAAAATTTGGAATTAGTTATAATCCTGTTTAGTATGAGAATTAACTTGTCTGTGCTTGGCAAAGAATATTTTGTTTTCTAAAGAGATTTTTGGTTGATTTGCCATCTTTCAAAAGTATTTGAACATTTTCCTTTCATTTTCTTCGACTGAACTATATTTTAGGGTTACTTCCGTTTTTCTGAAAAGTTTTCCTGTGAACATCGAGTTCATCTTTCAATCCTACGAGTGGCGGATATAAGACGCTTTCTTTTGTCAAAGATTAACGATGAACAGACTGTGAAACATTATTAAAAATGCCTGTTACTCTTATATGAAAGGCCCGATTTTCCTATTCTGTTTCTATCCATTTCAGAGTTGTCGTATTTTTTGAAAAATGGACCCGTGATGTACCATTTTTGTTAAAGATAGGTTGTATTTATTTACTGATAATCATATTCAATTTTAGTGTTATATATATATATATATATATATATATATATATATATATATATATATATATGTACTGTTTAGTAGTAACTTTCTTTTCGCTATCATTTCCAGGACTTTGGGCCGAAAGTAAATTTCAAGAAAAAGAAAGTCAAAATCGGCGAGTTCAGAGGATTCCCGAAGTTTACAGATTACATCATACAGAGGATTAAGAACGTACCGGGACTGGGAGATTTCCGTCCGGTGGAACTCTGCAACTTAGAGTATTCTCCAGAGAGAGGTTCATCTATCGATCCCCACGTTGACGACTTTTGGTTGTGGGGTGAAAGGCTGGTCACCGTAAACTTAGGTTCTTCGACTGTTCTTACCCTTGCTCCATGCTCTGATGGCCCCTGTAAATGCCACTGGGAACCGCATTATTTTCCTCAGACGTGTACCTCTATGGATGGCCGGTATGATAACGACTCTTCTCGTGATCACAAGTTCCGCACTGCATCTTCCACAGAATGTTCCTTGAAATCTTTGAGCATAGCTGATAACACTGCTTGTAATGATGACGAAGGCATTGATAATATAAATTCTACGCAGAATAGTGAAGGGAATACCTGTCGAAACGGTCACGGAAAGTGGATTCTGCCTAATTGCCAATGCATGACTGCTGATACCATTCCTAAAGGTTCTAGTTGTCAGTCGGAATCGTCGACCGGTCATCCTACTGGGTGTCGTAATGTGACTGAAGGGACGATCAAAACAATGTGCAGCTTATATCGCACAAGCGACAGTGAATCTAAAGTAACCGTTCGCATTGTTTTGCCTCCTAGGTCTCTGTTTGTACTGGCTGGCTGTGCGAGGTACAACTGGTCTCATGAAATCAAAAGGCGAGACGTGCTATCCCGTAGGTTGGCAATGACTTTCCGTGAACTTACCTCACAGTTCCTTGATGGTGGTAAAGAAAGCCAGTTTGGAAAAGAACTTTTGTTGATTGCAAATAATTTTATTGATTTATAGTACTGGGCTTTCCTACTGATGTGACTGCTTTTGTTTATCTGCATAGTATTTAAGCAAATTCCTTTGAACGAAGAAAATAAATGAATGACTGTAAAATTGCCTTTCTAAAGTGTGAATATAAATGCTGATATTTTATAATCATATTTTGTTTTTATAAGAAACTTTTGGTGTTTGTGACACATTTATTCTTCCATAGGGAGGGCCTCAGGTACTCGAGCTTAAATAGCCTATGTTTATTAATTTAACTTTTAGATTACGTGGCGCAGTCTCTATTTAATGAAATCCCACTGTAAATCTTAAAATCCTTGTTTTAAAGAAAATTCATTAAAGGGAAATTTAAGTTGGGAATATTGCTTTCAGAAAATACATTTTACATTTAAATATGAAACATTATCTTGAGTAAGTTATTATGAAATATTGTTGTGATTTTAATGTGAATATTGCTTGTATTTTGTGTATAAAAGTAAGTCATTGTTTTCAGGATGTGTGTGGTTTCATAAAAGGTTTGTAGTTTTTAATTTGTCAGTCCTTCGGTAGGCCGATATAGTATAGGGAAGGAATCGTTCCATAGAGGGCTTTCGCAACAAAAGCTCATTGAATCACTTTGGTAAGTGAGGCTTCTGTGGGTTTAGGTATAAAAATTTATATCTTGAAATATATCATTGTAACCTTCCGGGAAGTAATTCTATATGTGGTGAGTTTATAAAAACCTGCTGCTGTATTTTCTCGAGATTAACGAAACTTTCTTATTTTGTTGAAAAAGAATGTAGTTATCCGGTCCCAGAACTTGATTCATTTTCTTGGAAAGGCATCACCGTAAAAACTTAGATAGAGCTTTTCATCTCTGGGAATGGTTGATATTTTGATTTTTCCATTTGGATCTGTACGTCCACCCTAAATATATATTCTTAAGAAAGTGTCTTTCTAATCACCCGGTTCTTTTGCTGTCGCAAACTAGAATGACTGCACAATTTGAAGATTCACCCGTTTTTGTGTTTGAAGATAAGTTTAAAAAAATGCCAGATACGCCAAGACCTCGTATCGGCCTTTGTTTTGTATCTAGGCATGTAAATGCATCAGGTATCCTGTAGCAAGTGATTCCGATATCCTGATGTCCAGGGTATGCCACCACCATAAGAGCCCAGTAACGTTTATTTTGTAATAGTTCGTTCATCTCCACAGCCAGGTCTCACGGATTCTCGAGCCATATTGGCGGAGGAGAACCTAAACAATGTGTGTTCCAGCATTTCCTCTTCTGATCGGTAAGCCGGGCAGATTGGATAATCAGTAAGCTGAAACCGGGATTGGTAGTGGCCGGTTACTATGTGTCGATTCTGGCCTTCGCGACAAACGTTCAGAAATGGATAAGGTGTCATAAAAATGCTTTCCGGAATTACCAAGCAGAAAACTCTTCTTGGCTACGGAAGACATCATTTTCATTTTAGCAGGCTGCCTGGAGTTTGCGTTATCATGTCCCAATCTTCCTTCTCTTCACCTTTCTGTTTGGAAAATTTTACCAGTAAGTTTGTAAACATTTAGATTCTTTGTCTTTGTAAAATGACATATTTTGATAGCGTTTTTTCCCGTGGTTTTTAGAGCTTCTTGCAATGTTGGACGTAAGGGACATAATATACACTTATTGGCTTTTTGGCCCTGGACTCTCTTTTTCCGTAAGCCTTTGAACTTTTATTTACTTTTAAAGAAAAAAATTAGTTATTTTATGTTTGCAAGTATTTTATAATTTAATATTTATTTTAAGTTTGTATTAACCTGTGCTGGATAAATGTGGAGGCAAAACGTCATAAATTATAGGGATATTAAATATGTACATTTATTTCTCTTATTCTTTATCATGTCCTCTATGATAGTGGTAGGCATTTATTATGTTTAGATTAATTAGGTATTAGGTAATCATTTCACTGGCTGTGGACAAGAACTGTTTATTCGTTAATCGTTTTATTATCTGTAGTAAAAATTTTAGCCATTCAATGACAATTATAGTCATAACCTTTTTTTTAGTAATTGATTGATTGTTCTGTAATTATTTATAAAATGAAGTACTTTGCTTGAGGCAAGAATTTCATTACCTGAATATTGAGTCATTATGGATATGAGAGCCTCTATTTGCTTCAGATATTACTATACGTCAAGTTACAAGCCTTTCAAACTAATCACTGAGATTGCAGAATCAAAAGCACCACGAAATCAAATTAAGAATTGTGCCCAGAGCGTCTACTAATCGCAGATGATGAATACTGTGCTTTATAATCAAATCTCTGTTCGCTATGTGTTTGAATTTTAAGCAAGCTCGAGCCGGATGAGATAATAACATCCTGGTGGGATAAATTTTTTGCGGTCGATCATTATAAGCCCTTTAGATTTCAATTTGCTGAACATCGCGTTTGATTATGCTTATTTATTGGATTCGTGCGAAAGCAATATGCTGCATGCCGCAAGGTCGGTCTCTTAATTTTTGTTAGCCTCGTGGGCTGTTGATGGCACTGAGAATATTAAGAAGTAGCTATTTTTAGACTAATATATTTGTTTATGGGAAAAAAAAAGACGTGTTTCAGTGGAACTTGATCTTAAGAGAGAGGAAAACCCCACTCCAGGTATTATTCAATGTGTTTTCTTTTCTGTGGTAGCTCCAGGATATTCCCAGTTTGTACTGTCCTTTACAGTTATGCGTAGATTGTAATCAACCATGGACGATTAAATGAAAAATGTTCTATTTAGACAAAAATAGATTATATTTTTTAAATTAATACATCAAGCGTTAGAAAAAGAGCGCTTAAAGTTTCCCAAAGAAAAGTATGTACCACCCTTCACTCGACATTCTTTTGTTCACTTTATTGAAAGTTATAAAGCAGAGTTTGAGTACGACAACATATCTGATAGACTGAGGTTTGGTGTTAGAAAAAAATGAGAGTTATTTACATTGCCGGGATTGTTCAGCTGGTAGAACGCCGGCCTCGAAGTTTGGAGATGTGTCCTTAGTCGGTCGATGCAACAATGGTGTTAGGCCATAGGTGGGGATTCTTTTTACCATTAGAGGCCACATGTAAATTAGGTAGTAATAAAGGAGGCCGCATAAGTTGATGTATCTATAAATGCGAGTTTTATGAAATTATTATAGTTAGGTATAGTTTTAACAATTTGGTGCATTATATAGAAAAATGACAAAACAAAAATAAGTAAGCACTTATTTATTTATTATTTGACTTAAAAAGTTACAATATAAAATATTTTTGTATTCACATAAGGGTAAAAACTTGTTATAACATTAATCATTAATTATTTTTATTTTTATAAAATTATAAGATTCATAGATACCACTATAATTTTTTATATTTCACTGTTGGTATTTTTATTTATGTAAGCACTTTTATATATATATATATTTAAATTTTAATAAACAACTACATAGTTAAATACCACTTCAAATAAAAATAATAAAGTAGAAGTGTTTTTAAATAATTTTAACATTATAAAGAAATACAATAGAAAAATAATAGTATTAAATTATAAATAACTGACATAGCAACAATTCCTAAAATAATTTTAAAATCCGATGGAAAATTTAAGCTAGTAGGACATTTTTATTTGTTTCTTGCTTGAAAGTAATTGAATATTTGGATCAAGCTTCGTAACGCGAAGCCTGCGTACATACATTAATGCCGTTCTTTATTTAATTCCATTGATTCGCAAATTGTTGTAATCTATAAAATTAAATAGTAATTAATACAAGTGCTAGCTTTTATGAAGGCCGCACAAGAAGATCACACAGGCCGCGCGTTCCCCACCTTTGTGCTAGGCTGTTGAAAATAACTTTTAAAGATCATATAAAGACATCTTTAAAGACGACAAATAACAATAACGATGGAAAAAAGTTTAGCATCATCGAAAATTAAAATAACTATTATTGTGAAAAAATATCTAATAACATTCTATGTTGTGAGCTTAAAAATACGTCGAAATATGTGAATGGTATACTCAAAATGGGAGCTCGTCACGTTACCAGAATAATTCTGTTGGCTGCATAGCGGCCTCAATCTTTGGAGACCCCAGCTTCAATCCTGGTTTAGGCCAGACGGCCGTTACAACTTTACTTTTACAATATTTTCCGTTTTATAGCTCCCAATTGTTGCTATAAAAACCTTCTATCTACCATACAGGTGCTGGCTACCATACAGGGCCAATTAGTGATTTAATAGTCATCGCCGAGTCTACACAGGTCGCGAGTGCGAACATCGAAAACTACAGTTAAGGCTAGATGCACTCATGTCATGTGACGCAAGTCTAACTCATTTCCCGTGAAATAATTCTCCACAATAGGAAATCCTCCGATCTGACCATTTTTAAACCTCCCTTCTTAACTTTTCTCAAAATGATGATGAAGCTGGAGAGGGGAGAATTACATAATAATCCCCCCCACCACCACCAAACTGTATAAAAGGTTGTTGACAACTTATATTTGAACGACTCTTTACCCTAGAGTGAAATTGTGTTGGGAGAAGCTGCTTAGCCTTTAAAATCGAATGCTGTTTTTTTAATGGCTACATTGACAAATCTATAGGCGTGTTCAGTAATTTTTTTATTGAATTATCTAAATTATGCTATGTTATGTTGACATTTTATACAAGTTTTACCGTTTTTTCCACACTAAATGAAGAATTTGTTTGAATAAAATTCTTGCATAGTCGAAAGGTAAAAAGATAAATTCTTTTTCAGTACTTGAATTTGGATTTGAAAAATTTATAACTTATGGATGTCGAATACATTTGGTCTAAAAAAAATTTAATAAAATCGGTTAAAAGTTCTGGTGAGAAGGTTTTTTTCCCTCTCCATCGTAGGTCTGATAAATAACTACTAGTACCTATTATACTTATAAATAGACTTAATTGATCATTCGAGGACTAGTAGGAATTACTAATAATATTGGTCGTGATAAAGTAATTAATCTTACCGGTATTCAAATAACTTAAAAAAAACTTATAATAAATATGTTTCTGAATAAATATTTTATCAGAAGAACGCGGACTAATAAACTGACAAGTTTATATATTGTTTTCGTCGATAATATAGGAAATAAAAATTTCGTAAAAGAGTGTGTACACGTAAAGCTACCGTAATTTGAAAAAAACTACTCTTACAACTAATGGACTTCCAACTTAAAATTTAATGGTTATAGAATTCATTAGCTTTTTTGTAATAAACTTTGTCAATTAATTTAGTTCAATTTTCCCTCGGTAATTATGGCTCTTGATAGGCAAACAAATTGAAATAATCTTTACACATTCCACTCCTAAGGAATGTTTAAAAAAAATTTGGAAGTGTTAGTTCCTGGGAAACTCGAATGTTAGGGAGCATTTAGATTAGACTGAAGCACTCTTCTGGTTGTCAAAGAAGTAAATTTAAATTTCTTTCCCCTTCCGCCAATCATTTCTCTCACTGTTTGTCCAGTAGCCGATTAAGGTGTCTTGTACGCAGACGAGTGTGATTTTTCTTTCTTTCTTTAAATAAATATTTTTTTACCTTCAAGTACAATCCATCTATCTGGCGGACAGACTGAAGAGGTTTGCAAAGAACTCATTTGCTGGTGGGATAGGGGAATTGGACGTTACTGGATGCAAATATTGAAAGGTTTCGAACCTTTCGACGTACCTGTTTCGCTGAAATGCTTAGTTTGATCGCAACAGGAAAATCATTAAAATTCACTGAATAGTTTCTGAGAAACTGCATTTTTTTTTTTTTTTTTTACTGTATAGGTCATGTTTGACACATGTCAGCATACAAATAAAATTGAAAATTATTTTTAAAATGCGCAACTCAAGAATATATAACAGAGAAAATTGGTAATACACTTTAACCTCTTCCCTTTTGCCACAATATTTGTACTGCTCATCACCCAGAAATGGTAAAAGGCTACATAAATCCACTGTACAGAATAATCTCTACAGATATTGTTACAGAAAATAATTTTATCAAGTGAAAGTGCATTTGTGTGTAAAAATGAAACTCACCGTACCTTCAGGTTTCTACCCAAATAAAAAACCTTAATTTACTTACTTACTTACTTACTTACTTACACACACATAAATAAATAAATAAATAAAAATAAATAAATAAAAAATCATTGTTATGATTCATGGAAGGCCGCTTAAAATATCTATTCGCCATTTGTATGGCCATTAAAAATAATGTAATGAAAGTCGTTTATTCATTTTTCTATTTCTTCAACTTAACACATTTTAAATTAGATATTCCTCGTATAATATTCATAATGAATAAGTTAGAAAGATAATCGTCGTGACATATATATGTACTAAATATTTGTGAGTATATATTAAGGAATTAACTAAAAGTTTAGACTTTGAATACTGATAGAATTACTTCAGTTGTCAGACGTGGCTCTTATCTAAGAAAAACCTGAAATCTCGAAAATGGTGGTTTCCTTTACAAAACACACGGGTCACTTACATTTTATTCACTAAATTATTTTCTTTTGTTTGATCGTGTTCATTTTCAGGTATTCGTCTACAAACAAATAACTATACATATACATACATATATATATATATATATATATATATATATAAGACAAAGTTGAAAGTGAAAAACCAGTACATGCTTAAAACTACTGCAGCCAGGAACTAAAAACATGAAAAGATAAGTGAAAAATAGGTTTTTGACAGCATCTCTTCATCAGCGGTGCCGATACTGTCTAAAAACCAATGGATTGTTTCTGATAAGTATGATCTGAGCAATAAACATACTTAGACACTGTACAATCCATAAGACACAGAAGAAGTGAATTACCAGTTGCTTAACGATAGAACACCAAGCCCGGCGCCAGACAAAGTCGAAGTTAAGTAAAGGAAACCGTAAGAAGACTGACGTCACAATTCTTGCAACCATGGAGCAAATGGAAACACAGAAGCAGACTTACTAAGGATACTGTGTTATAGGACAGTATTACCTAAGTTAACTTAGACATTTATTATGACTAAGAGTTATTATTATTATTTATTATTTATTATTTATTATTATTATTACACAAGTTGTTATTTATTATTTTTTTCTTTTTCTTTTTTATTAGTTATTTACTTTAATTAATCTTTTAGTTTAGTATTACTAATTATTAGCAACAGAACATGCTATATATATATATATATATATATTCTTAAAGGAGTTCTCTATAATTAAGGTGGAAACGAAAAAAAAATTTTTTTTTTGAAGTTGTGAAAATAGTTCCTGTAACTGGAAAGAGAACTTTTGAATAATTTGGGAATAATTTTTAAGAGAAAAATCCCGTTTATGACGTTTTGAGATTATATTGATTGCCTTAGGCCGATGAATTTAGCATAATCCAGAAATGCCGGTTCCAGCATTTTATCGATTTCAAAGGAAAGTCATACGGAACAATCTACAGAATGGTCCTAAAAACCAGTAATACCTTCATTTTATTAACTCAATGGACTGTGGCTTAAAAAACTACTTTTACCTCAACGAACTGGAAAAGGTAAATAGATGAAATTTAATTAATAAGATGCATACTGACGATTAACGTCTGTATATTTTGTAAAAACGTGTATCTGAATAAATGTAGTCTAGTTACGTCAACTTCTAGATTCAGTAAACGGTGTCTGAAATCAGTAAGTAACGATTTTTAGATATTGTATTGATACAGGGCTCCCCTAAGCATGGGGATGCAGAATTAAGTTAGGAGACGTGATTAAATAAGTTTGTAGATTAAGCTGTTTCATCTAAATTTTATGCGGAAAGAGTTGCAAATTTTTCATTTTTGCAGTGCGAGAAGATACTTATTTTCTCATTACTGACCGAAAAGAAACAAATAGAAAAGTCATTTGCTCAGTACCATAGAAGGCGTAACAGTTGAGGAAACATCCCAACACGTTTTTTCTTGTCATAAGCATATCTTTTTGAAATTATTCTGTTGTTTATATGAAAAATTTATATTAGATATCTTAATGGTACGACATCAAATGCTTCTCTTCTTTTTGCTATAAAAAAAATTCGTGATTCACGGTAGTTTGGGGGGAAAGAAAACATTTTTCGTTTTATTTTATTTTTTAACGGTGTAATCAAGGTTGCCTTGTGAAGAAAAAATATAGAAGAATAATGGTAATTAACTGCTCTCTGATAGAAAACAGTTTGAACAACGAAAAAAAAATCAAAAGTTTAACATAAGGTTTACGTTTGTGGTGTGCCAGATGCAGATAAAAAGCAACAAATAAACTTGAAATAATCCAGATAAGTATTCTTCTGTAACTACGTCTGCACAATATTCAGGTAACAAGTGTGGTGTAGAAACAGAGCAAGTAAAATTTTCGAAAAATGATTGGTATATGAAACGAAAGTGATTCCATCAGAGTGGAAACAGAAGAAATCATCTTGATGCTGGCCCTTGATCACAAACGAAGGCACAAACAATGGAAATGTTCAAGTGAATTTGAAAGGACTCTTGTGCTCTAAACTAACCAATCGGGAGAATTTGACGCAGAAATGAGGAAAAAGCTTTTATTACCTCGCATAAATGAAAGTAATATTCGAGAAACATACTTGTAAAGTGGGAATAAATATCGTTTTGAAAGAAAAATAGGCTATTCTGTATTAAGTGATGGAAAATGCCTTACACTAGTCCATAGATGACGACCGCGTACCAGAAGTGGCACGCAGAAGAATTTTGCTGGCACTCGGACGGTCGATTTTCAGTAAAATTAGATTGGGAGAATCTCGAAATAAAACTAATAGGTTTCCAATCCAGTTCTAATATATAGGAACAAAAAACTTGTTTATTTTAGAAATGATACGGAAACTAGTGAAATCGAACGGTTATCGGGGATAAGTAACAAGAAAGCCAATAATGAAACTGTGAATAATTCAAATTTCAAACTTGAAAATTTCATACACTCCCAAAAAATTATTTACGGCTCTTTCGAAAGTCTTTTCCACATAAGTAAGCGAATCTTGATAATCAGAAATGAGCTTTATAAAGAATAATTTCAGAAATAAAAGGATTGATGAATCGATGTTTTGCTCCAAATGACTAAATATCAGTATTTATTTGCTAAAATCATATGAATCAAAAACTGATATTAATTTTTTATTGATTAATTCATACGAAATACCTTAATAACACAATACAAATTTGTTATAATTAGAAGTACTATGTTACTAAAAATTTGTTTTTTCCTATTAATATATTAGCTGGCGCGTCAGCACCTGATGGGATATTACTTTTAAATTTTTTAGGCATGTGCACAAGAAAATGTTTGCCACCCCTGCTCTAATCGAAACACATAGCTCTTAATCCTCTAGCTGCGGGCGATTTTCAAAATTTATATATTGTATAGGTTTATCGTAAAGAGACTTTTAAAGTAATACAAAATCATAATAATAATCAAAATAAGTAGAGAAAAGGAATATTTATCAGTTTAAAAGTGCAGTTTCATCGTTAGCCTCGCTATGAAGATGCAGCACTTTTGCTCATATTTTCAAAATTCACGATGAAAATTTGACACGAAATGTAAGTCTGAACGTCTCTGAGTGCCTTTGAATTAATAATTGATTTGCTCGATACAGTTTAGAAAATAAAACTTTCATAGAAGTAATATTACTTAGTATACGCGTTTCTTTAAAACAGTGTTGCCTAGAAGCATAGTTGGTAAAATAACGTCTCCTTATATTCTCATCATCATATTTGGCACGACAGCCCATGTAGTGCCAGGGCCTTCAGTTGAAGATTCCTCCAGGACAGCCTATTTCTAGACCTGGTCTTTCAGTTCCTGTCTCCAATCACTCTAAAATCTGATTCAATAGATTCGAGCTATCTTAGTTTTGGCTTTCCTCTTTTCCGACTAGTAAAGGGCCTTGCAACAAAAATCTTCTTTATTGGATTTTTCTCATCGATTCTAGCAATATGAGAGCCCCAATTCATTCTTTTTATTTTAAAAATTTTAATACCATCGGGCTTTTTAAAAAATCTATAGATTTCTGAATTAAAACGTCTCCGCCATAGTCCATTTTCTTTGACACCACCAAGGATGCTTCTGGTGGAACCCTTCTCTCGAAGACTGCAATTCTGTATTCTCCATTTTTGTTAGAGACCAAGTTTCCGAACCATACATTAGGACCGGCCTAATGATAGTTTTATAGATAAGAAACTTTGTTTTCTCAAGAGAAACTGAGACTTCAATAAAGAGCGAAGTCTAAAGAAGGTTTTGTTGGCCAGTGAGATACGATTTTGAACTTCAGAAATGATATCGTTTATTTTTTTCATTAACAAAAGATCCAAGGTAATTAAAACCAGGAACAGTTTCAAACTCATGAGGGCCAACTTTCAAATGATTGGTTGTATCACCAGATGGTGTTTTCTGTACAGGCATATATTTGGTTTTAGAATCATTTACTACTAATCCCATATGATTTGCAGCCACCCCTAAAGAGGAGAATGCTTCTCTCAGGGCTGGTACGCTTCTAACAACTATATCGATATCAGCAGCGTAAGCCAAGAGTTGAATTAATTTGTAAAGGGTGTTTCCACGAGTATCAATATTTGACTCTTGAACAGCCTTTTCCAGTGCAATATTGAAGAGAATGCACGAAAGAGAGTCACCCTGTTGAACACCATTATTAACACTTAGGCCCCCTGAGAGGGCACCCAAAAATTTGATTTTACTCCTTATATTCTATTACACAATAAAATTCATTCGATGGTGGGAAATAACGTTTCTCTCTGTTAAGATACTCTAAAAAATACAGTGCGATAGTGCGGTCCGCCGAAATTAAAAGAATTAGCCGAAAGCGATTAATGCGTACTAAATGATTCGTTTTTTAAAAAATTTTATTATTGTTTCCAAGTTGAGTTTCATTTCGGAAGAGAGTATACAAATTTAAGAATTAGCAATTTTAGAAAGAATCTCAGTAAGAGTTGACTTGTACTAAGAAGGAATTTTAAAAGAAAACTTTTACTATAATGAAACTTTTATGAATAAGAACTTGTAAGGATTTAATTAAAATCTTTCGTGTATTTTTTTTTCTTTTTTACCAAATTCGAATTGTGTCGGAGAGAATCTCAAGCCACTATAGTTGCGGTCCTGCACTTTTGCGAAAAAAATAAATGAATAGCAATTATGGTTATAAAGTGAAAAATTATATTGATGAAGACATCATAAAAAGGAGACCTGTCGACGAAAAGAGAATTCAATTTTTATCTTTTGAAAAATATTACAAACTTTTACGATTTACATCTCACTGCCTGTTGTATCCGTACTTTAGATCTTTGTACTATTCTTATTAATTAAAAAGGTTAATGAACTGAAAACTCGTTACGGAAATGAAATAACAAGAAAATTTTTACATCATCTAATTCTCAGAATAGCCGATTTTCTTTTTATAAGAGAATAAGGGGTCGTATTTTACATTATATATTTTATACTTAAAATGAGCCGTAATTCTCTCATCTGGATTCGAAATAGTAGCACTTAATCAGATATACAATATAAGATACTTTTCTCAGTAACCCTTTTTAGATTACAAAACAGTGTGTGACAGGGTTCAAGGCCCGCAAAACTATTGTTCTTTGGATATCCGTAGAATAAATGACCGAGGTGTTTGGCAGAATTGGTGGTCGTAATTTCACCGTGCTATTGCCGCTGGCAATTCAGGTGATAAGAGAATTAATTCAGCGCCATAGCACGTTAATCTGCTTGACACTAAACAAGAAAATAATTAATCCGAACAACGTCTTCCGAGCTTTAATTGTTCTCCTGATTATTAGCTTTTGCTGCCGGCATTAAGATGTCAAACGTCAGTTTGGTTTGCGAGTGGCTGCAGCAGAGTGACACAGTAATACCCTATGCATTTTATTTTGGGAAAGTGAAATTCCAATAATTATGGTACTCGCTGCAGCTTTTACGAGGTAGTTTTTGACGAGGACTGCCATTAGGTCGGCGTTTTAAGCTTTTCATTTGTCTACTATATGCCATACTTTCGGTTGAAAGATTTTGTTACATGCCACTGACAAACACATGTTGGGATGAGAAAAAAACAATCAAGAAGAATCCGCGAATAATTTTCTGCTGCCCCCTATATATATATGTAAGATTCAGTAAGGAGGAATCCACGGGTCCTTGAAGATTGTGCTCAGGTCTTATTTATCGTCTCCAAATGCCGAATTGTAAAAGAAATTTGTCTTCCCATACTAGGAATGAATATAGGAATTTTGTGATCTTTGCAAAATTTTTAATTGTTGTCGCTCTGCGAGATCCTTAAAGCAAAATGTTTAAGTTAAGTAAACGGCACCTACATAATGTGAAACTATCCATTTCCTATGAAATCTAACAAAAATAATAAAGCGATTTCATGCGCTACGATTATATGTTTTGACGATTAACTTGGCAATATGAACGTGTATATTCATAATAACGTTTTCAGGAAAACCTCTTCGCGTTTAACAACTTATTTTTAATCTGTCACCTGAAAATAAGAGGATTATTACATTGTGAGGGGTTGTAGATGGGTTTCATAGATGTAAAGCTTATATACTATTTTTTTTCTTACCCATATTCTTTCGAATTCTCTTTCAGAAACGGTGAAGGACGAGAGGTAAAGTTAAATCATAATCAAAACGTCGAGATTTATATTTCCTTATTTAAAGGCCGTTTTTTAGCCGTGGTTATGAAAGCAAAATGTGGGTTCCTTCAAACGTTGTCAGTGAAAGTGGAATATTACCTGGAGTTCAATAGGAAATATTCGCTGGAATTTAGACTGGTAATGAATACTGCTAATATGTTAAGATACTGGACAGTGGTGTAGCGAGCATAACTGGCGCACCCCCCCAAGACATATAGTAATAAAATATATAGAATTAGTGAAAAAGACCATTTGGCGCCCCTCTGCGAGTGGCGCCCGGGGCATGATAACCCCCCCCCCTCTCGCTACGTCACTGATAATGGACTACTATTAGGTCGGCAGTCCAGTATCTTAACATATTAGTAACATATTAGCATACTCATTGGCTTAGTGGATTAGCCAATGAGTTTACGGTGGTTCGCAGGATACCGTCTCCTTGTCTAAGTAATGGAGGACTTTCACATGGAAGGTTGTGTTAAGCGTTTGCAGTCTGGGTCAGTTCAACCATTTATTTGCTACTGTTACAAAACTTGCGTGGCTATTTTTCACTCATCAAGACAGGATATATCCTCAGCCACAGGAATTTTATAACTTACATTTTTTTATCAAAAAAAAAGTATTAAAAAATCAAAACTACTCGAATTTGTCAATAATCTAATATAAGTAGATTTAGGCCATTTACATGCGTAACTTTTTCAAAGAGGTGGGGACGGGTGGACCCCAAGTAGCCTAGTTTTCCCGGCAGCATATTTTAAAATTAAAATCTATAAATAATTAATATACTAAAGCAGCACACAAACTATAAATTTTAATACAAGAATAAATATATTTATGAATATATCTTACATGTGTATGATATAATTTTTGATATTTCGCGAGAGTGATACATTAGAGTGAAAGTCATATGCAATTTCCGAAAGAATTGAGTTGGAAAGTACTGCCCTTGGACAAGTAGCTTCTACAGGTGAGGGACCAAAAGTTACTGGAAATGGTGACAGTCCGCGTTTATCTAAGCTCCAAAGATAGAAACTAACCACACTACAATTTATCGCAGATTGTCTATACAGACAACATTTGAACGTGGCAAATAAAAAATAAGTAGTTATAATAAGTTTCCGCCGAAACACCGATTTCTTAATTGTCGTTTCAAAATGATGTCTAAACAGACAAGCTAAATATTTCATTTAGTTAGTTTTTTAGAAGACTCAAAATTAATCATGGCAGCAGAGTATAAATTTAATGATTTTTTCATGATTAAAATTCTACACGAGATATCCAGAAAAGAACGAAAAAGATATAATCTTAAAAGGCATTACCCATTATCAACTTAGATTGCAAATAATTATCACTGAACAGCCGCCGTATATTTGCCACTTTGTGACGTCATGCCCTTTCGTTCAACGACTTAAACAGCAACGGTAATACTCGTAATTGCTACAGTAAATCGAGACGATGTTAATGCTCTATGAGAAAGCATGCAAAGACAAAGAATATAGTCACACACAATTAGGATACAAAAAAGCTAAAATCAAATTCTTGATATGTTTGAACTACGAGGATATAAAGCTATGTCCACACTTTTGCGTTCGCTTTCGCTTTCAACATGTCGCACGGAGAGAGAAATGTGAGGCATGCTCGGAGCGATGCGTCACCACCTGCAAATTCCAGGACAGCGCATGCGTCGCTATGCTCTATATATACAGTCCGACCACAGTACGAAGAACCACGGTTGGCATAGTGCCAATACGATTCTATTCACGCTGTAGGTAAGGCTGCTGAGCAAGGAGGGGGAAAAGTCTCGTATTCTCTCGACATTCTTTAGAATCGGTTACTAACTGCGCTTGCTTGCTTTTTCCTCGTCTGTTATTTTGATTATTATATTAAAATTAATGGATCCTTTACCCAACACAACTGCTCGGAATAAGCCGTTCCGTAGTGATTGTAAACGTATAAATACACAATGTAATTAAATTGTGTGATAAAGAAGCACTAGAAGGAAATGTTATTGTTCCACTTTCGCAATCCCTAAAGAGAGCTAGTGAAATGACGGGGATATCAATGTCCAGTGTAAAAAGAATACGCAGAGAAGCAAAGGGTGAAGAAACTCCAAAATTTGAATCTCCGAGGAAACTTCAGAAAAAAAGAACTACCGAAAACGTAGTTTTAGATAATTTTGATTGTGATGTAATCCGAAAATATCCACTCCTATAAAACTCCTATTTTTTAAATAGATTCGATCAAAAATAAAGTTTTAAAAAATAACTTTAAAATTGAGGACAAAAAGCAGTCTGAAATACATTCCGTATTTCACAAACAAACACTTCCGAAAATATGACGTTTTCCCCTATTTTCTAAGCAGACTAGCTTTTCTCGCGCGTGCGTAAGAGCCTCCAGGGACCTTGCTTCCGTGGTCGGACAGTAGAGCATGCGATATCGCAAGCGTATCCAACCCGAGTGGATTTTCTTGCGGAATTCCATGAGTTTTTCTATTCTGCAAGGCAGTTTTCAAGTCAGTGTTCAGAATGTCGCAGTCTTAGGAAGAAATTTAAAATTTTATTGATGATTACAGAAATTTACCGGCATTGTGGGACGTCAACCACTCCGCATACACAAATAATATTAGTAATACATTTAAAATAATTATTTAATAATAATTAATGTGTATTGTTTTAAAATTAAAACTAAATGTATTTTTAAACAAATCAAATTGAAAAAAAAATTTGAAAACATGTACTATATCATTAAAATTTTCTTTTTGAAATACAGGGAGAAGATTTCAAATCTTTATGCATCAGCTAATTTGTTATTATAAAAATACTGAATAAATTCCCCATAGCTTATCATAGGAATTAAAGACCCATTTTTGAAAAAAAAATAGATGTTTTAGTTTTATAAAAGCAGGTTACAACCTGAATTCGCGTTTTGCGTGATGTATGGTAGTTTCTATAACACCATAATTGTCTGGCGATTTCTTTTTATGCTATTTTATACCTACCTATGTGTTGTATAATGTGTATAAGTTTCATTAAATTCTACGCGTAACTTTTTGAGTAATCGCAATTTTTGTGACTTTTCCTTAATTTTTAATAACCAGTGTAATATAAATGTTCCTTTTATTCAGAAATAAATTAATATACCAATGTAATTTTACACTATATATTTAAGAGATAGAATTTTAATAACAAACAATATTCTACCGTTTTCTATTCTTAGTATTTGTTTGGTTTTATTACTTCATAAACAAAGCTATAAATTGTAGTTCTATTTCTAATAACTTGGCATATAAAAAAACAGGTCTTCTCTATATTCCGTATCACCAATTATTAATTTCTCTATTAAACTACATTGATGTAGAACCTACGTGTATAAGAAAAACCATCTCTAATCGATTACTCAGGTATTATGTAAAAAATGTTATGTTTATATTTCTATTTATTTTTAGTCTTCTCATTTAGATCATTTTCCCCTGCACGTGTACACACACACACACACAGATAGATATATATATATATATATATATATAGGATAATTTGTCTAAGGCATCTTTCGTAGAGGTGGACTTCACGGGATAGATCCATACAAATTTGGAAAAGGCATCAACTACTGTAAAAAGATACTTATAACATTTTTTTGTCGATGGTAAAGGTCCTAAAAAGTCGCAATGGTAACATTCAAGGGGTGCATCACCTTTTGGAATGGGGTGAAGGTATCCTTCTTGTTTTCCAGATTTTCGCGAGGACAAAATGCAAGGAATACAGTTCGAAATAATTTCTTGAACTAATTTCTTAAGTTGAGGAATGAAAAATTCACGAGAAACAATTAATTCGGTTTTTTGTGAAGCAAAATGACCTTGTGAATGGGCGTTTAGCACTATTTCTTTCTGCATCATTTGTGGTACTACTAAAAGTTCGGCATCCTGATGAAGTTTATAAAGAATTCCGTTTTTAACAAAAAATTCATCAGAAGGTGTAGATTCAAGCATAGATTTAATTTGAGATATAAATTCATCCTGGTCTTGGGCATTTTTCACCTTTTGAGTGATATCATTTGAGGTAATTACAAGAATGGGGTTACGACTTAAAGCATCAACATGTTTCATCTGTCTACCGGGTCGATGACAAACTTCATAATCAAAGTCTTCTAACATCAATGCCCATCGAGCAATTTTAGCTGGTAGGTCTTTTTTGTGCATCGTTTTTTGGAAAGCATCACAATCGGTGATAATTTTAAATTTTGTTCCCAACAAGTAGTTTCGAAATTTTTTTAGCGCTTCAATAACGGCAAGAACTTCCAGTTCATAACTATGATATTTTTCTTGTTGAACTGTAGTTTTACGGCTAAAATAATGAATAGGATGAAACTGTCCATCATCGGATTGTTGCAAGAGCACAGCGCCAAAACCTAAGGAGCTCGCATCAGTGTGGAGTTCTAATGGGTATCCCTGTTGAAAAACATGAAGAACTGGGTTTTGTGAAAGAATGTTTTTAAGTTGTTGAAAAGCTGCTATTTGTTCAGAGTCAAAATTAAATTCTACATTATCCCGAAGGAGGTCACTTAATGGTCTAGCAATCAGCGCATAATTTGGAATGAACTTTCTGAAATAACTTGTTAATCCAAGAAAACTTTGAACTTGTTTAGGGGTTTGAGGTTGTGGGAAATTTTGAACAGCTTGCGTCTTGGTAGGTGAGGGTTTAACTACTCCATTTTCGATAATGTAACCAAGAAATTCTATCTTTCGCTGTAAAAATTGACACTTTTTAAAGTTCAATTCAAGGCCATAGTCTGCAGCTGTTTGGAGAACGAGGCGTAATTTTTGTAGACCTTCAACTTCATCATTAGATGGTATGAGAAGATCGTCCATGTAAACAATAAGAACATTGTCGCGAATGAGATTTCTAAAAACTGTGTAAACATATCGTTGGAAAACACTGGGACTGTTACATAAGCCAAATGGGACACGTAAAAATTCGTATTGTCCTTCATGAGTCACAAAAGAAGTATATTTAGTGCTATTAGGGTCCATAGGTACATGAAAGAAACCATTTTTGAGATCAAGTGAAGTGAACACCCGAGATTTTCCAAGTTTGTCTAAAGCTTCTTCGATGAGCGGTAAGGGAAATTTATCTTTTATCATTTTTCTATTCAATTTGCGGTAATCAACACAAAGTCTATAATCTCCACTTTTTTCTTACATAGAACAATCGGTGCGGCATAATCGGAGCAACTTTCTTTAATAATTCCATCATTTAACCAATCTTGAATTTGGCTTTCTACAATTTTCTGTTCCGCGAAAGGGAGTCGTCGAGAACGTTGAGCTACAGGGATTTCATCTTGTAATAAAATAGTCATCTTAATTTCAGTGTCTTGAACTTTATGTGATTTGTAGGAAGTAACGATATTTTGAACTTCCTCACGAGTTTCAGAATTCAAAATGTGTGAAAGATCAAATGGAAAAGCTTGATCATCAGAAACATTAGCAATATTAACGAAGGTGTTATTTTCAGGAGTTTTGCATAAACGAATACCGTCTTTATCAAATGTAAATTGGGTTTGCTGTAAAAAGTCGATTCCGATAATCACATCAAAAGGAATCAAGTCATCCTCTAGAACATGTATTTTAGCAGGTAAAGTAATGGTTTGAATTTCGATGGAATCCTGAAAGAATCCGATGCTGTGAACTTGGTTTTTGCCAATTCCTGAAAAGGGAATGTTGGTGGGCTGCAATGGTGGCGAACCAATTCTTCGATAGGTTTTCTCATTGATGAGGGTTGCCTGTGACCCAGTGTCACAGAGTGCTGTCAATTGAATTCCTGCAAGTTGAATGTCAACATGCATGGGATTTTTCGATGAAGTTTCAGGAGAAAGTGCATTTACAGTTTTATCAGAAATAGGTTTTTGAGAATCAGGTTTTGGTTTAGAATTTCGATAACTTTTAGGGCAATTAGCATGAACATGACCAAAACTTTTACATCCGTAGCATTGTTTACCATGTGACTTATTCAAACATTGGTTGCTTTTGTGACCTCTCAAGCCACAGGAAAAACATACTGGCTGTGTATTTGGGCTACGTGTATTATCGACTTTCACATTGAGGTAGGAAGCATCAATTTTTTTCTGATTATTTTGTCTGAAATTTTGTGATCTGTTAAAGATTTGTTCATAAATTTTCAACTTTTCCTTAAATTCAGGGACGGATTTACAACCGTAAAGAATAACTTTATTGTTTGTTGAATCAGGAATTCCGTTTATGACATACTCAAACAGAGAGGAGTCATCGAGAGAACCTTTGTGTGCCAAATCTCTCATAGCTAAGAAATATTCTTGTAGGGTTTCAAACGGTTTCATACGTCCAGATTCCATTAATTTATGTAACTGAATACCGTTAATTTTGTCCGAAAATTCGTCTAATAAATGGTGCTTCAATTGTTCCCAATTTGTAATTCCACGAATAGACCTAATTAAAGTTTGAGCGGGACCAGTTAAACATTTTCTAACAAAAGTAATTTGGTGAATTGGATTGTTTATCTGATATAAACAAAAAAGTTCTTCAACGTCAGATATAAAATTCTCAACACTGTAATTATCACGAGACGAGAAAGGTTTTATTAAATCAACAACGTCTTTCAGACTAAACAACTGGAAAGAGAGATTCGCAGTTTCAACTGAAGGCAATGAATTTTGATCTGATTCACCAACGGAAATGTGTGTATTTTGCTTATTCGAAGATTCTTTTGCGTCAATGGTGGGGGAAAAGGGAGATCTATTTTCCTCTATAACGCTGTTAGTTTGGGATGAACGTGCACCCGGAAGTGAGTCATCATTCACTTCGCATTCCGAAAGATCAGAAAATTCTGCTTTTAATAACGATAAATCACTAAGACTCATAAGAATGGTATTGGCACATTTGTCTGGGTCAGTTGAAAATTCTAAATGAAGTAGATTACAAATAGAAATCAAGTCTTTAAGTGAAAACTCTTTAAGTACTTTCTGTTTCGTTGCTTCCAACACGAATGGCTGTTTAAAACCTGTAAATTTACGTAATCTGGTACGATTTTGTCTGTCGCCGTCTGTACCAAAAATTAAACGATGTAGAACCTTTATTTGATTCGTACTACCAATTTTTAATGATTTTGCAATATTGGGGTAATCGTTGAGAGTAGCCATAACTATATACTAGGTTCAAACAATTATAGTACACAAATATACAAATATTCAAAACCAAAATCAATACTTATAATACGTAGGTACTCAAATTCAAAATAAAATTTCAAATCGAAATTTCCTCAAATATCAATTCAATAATAAAATATTGATTCTCAAAATATGCATCAAGGAAATAATATAATATTCTTCAAACTGTATTCAAATTGCAATCATTCAAAATATATGTTATGTTGTGGTTTGTTCAAGGAAACAAGATTCTTCAAGTTAAATGTCGAAATTTTCATCAAATCATCAAATAATTTCATCGAAATAGAATTCTCTTCAAGAAAACAGAAGTGATAAATTCAACGTCAAAGACCATCAAAAATGAATTTAGCATCAATTAAATTCTTGCATCAAAAGAACGTTGAAATATTTTCAGTTTTCTTATAATTATCATCAATAAGATGAGAATTCCATTAATCTTCAAAATTTTCTTGAACAAGCTTCAAAGTATGCATCAAATAATTACAATATGATCAGAATATACTCACAGTTCTGGTTTTCGGTTCTCGTCATCCCATCAGAATATTATCAGAGTCCGTGGCACATCACTTACGTTTTCGCTGGCGGTATCCAAAACAGAAATCACAGAGAACAGTAATCCGGTAATCATCAAAAGAAAATAGTTTTTCAGTCCAAGCTAGGGGTATTTTTCGAGTCCGAGGGCCGAGCACCCATGTAGGAAGGAGTTAGTACTCCTTCCTTTAGAAGTGAATCATTAGACTTAATTATTTTGAACATTTAATTAAACTAGACGATGTTTACAAGACAGGACTAACACTTAGTATGAAATTAAAAAAAACAAAGCATCAACATAGCTATTTGACTCAAAACGGCAAGCCTGCGGAGCGACACATCCGCTTCGTAATGTCACTAGTCCATCACTGTGTTTGCGCGCCAAGTCCTTCGCGCCGAAGTAGTAGGAGTCGAAGTTGTAGTAATAGTTCAGTTGTGTTGCCAAACTCATTCTCACACATATATATATATATATATATATATATATATATATATATATAGGATAAATATGCAAGTAGAGGGATTATATATATTTATATACAGAGCACCGTACCAAAATTGTAATCAATTCTGTTGCACATTCCTTGTTTCTTTACGTAAAAATAGTGATCACCTTATAAACTCCACGAAATCACAAGAACCGCAGCAGTAACCGTCCGACTCTCCCATCTCGTGAGGCATGAACTGTCGAACAAGTGTGGACAACAAATCGAATGCGTCTTGAGGCATGCCGGGAAGCATGGGCTAAAAGCAAGTTGAATGGAAAGACGAACCGCAAGTCGAAAGCGAAATCGAACTCGAAAGCGCAAAAGTGTGGACATAGCTTTAGGCCGTCTGCACACGGAGCGACTCAAAGGAAACTGAACTGGTTAGCGATTGAAATTTCTTATCGGTTGCAAACTCGTTAGTGATGCGATTCCGCACACGGGCCTACTCAAAAGTGATTCAAATCAATAGTTTGCGACCTGTCATGGAAGGAAGAATATCATTATTCCGGGCATTTTTTAGTTAAATTATTATCAGAAATTAATTTATTTTAAAATATTATCAAAATAGATTGTCTTTGATCAATCGTTTAAAAATGGACTGTACACATGGGCGCACATATTCCATACAACAAAAAACGTTAGAATTTCATTTCATCGCTAGGCAGAAGTCACGTGAGTCTCGTGTACGTCATTTGGCAGCTTGCCAAAAGAGCGGCTGTAACAGATTGTGTAATAACACACACAACGCAAGAGAAACTGGCGACTGAAGTTGCTAGTGCCTCGACACGTTGAGTTGCCTGCGACTGATTGCAAACGCGTTGCTGACGGGTTTGTAACCAGTTGCGCGGCTCCATTCAATTACATAGGTTACGACTCATCACGGATTGGTTTGTGATTGGAGTCAGTTATCAGTTTCTTTTGAGTTGCTCCGTGGGCAGATGGCCTCACCAGACGACAACCAAAGATGACTGAAACTCGGGTCGTATCAGTTAACATTTTGAAAGGCACCCATAGTAAAATACATTGCTCGAAGTACAGTACTTTGAGAAAAATATTTTAATTAACAAAAAAGAAATTGCTGATTAAAAAATTAAATACATTTTAATATTCATTGCTTATATGTTCTTTTCATATTTTAAATCTAAAAATAATATTCCATATTTTTTAGATTTATAATATTACGCCTCTTTACAAAAGGATTCGCGGGCCACACAGTGAGTGCTGGCAGGCCGCGGGCCGTATATTGTGCAGGCCTGGTCTAAAAGATGCTGACAGCATAGGCGTAGCGTTGGGGGGGGGGACGTGCCCCCTCCCCCACCTTAACTTGAAATAAATTAAAACTTAATAGAAGTGCAGTTAAAATCGTAAAATTGTAGAAAACTTTTAAGAAAGTTGGTGTTTACCCCGCTTCTTCAAACTGTAAAACTGAAGATTCCGGATAGTCTCTATTTTTTTTATAGCCTTGACATACTTTATAACAATGATATGATCCATAACAAAAATTCGATGCTATATTTTTTTCTCATTTTATTTATATTATATTTAGTTTTCTCATTGTATAACTTTTGAATACTACTCAAACATCAATTCTATTGTTATTCAATTAAAAAAAATCATATTTCAAATTTTAAGAACCGCCCGGCAGTCAGTGTGTGGAGAAAGGCCCTAACTGAATTTAATTCGTCCCCCCCCCCCCCAAATTTAGAAGTACGCTACGCCTATGGCTGACAGGGCAGATTTTTCAAGGAAAGAAAAATCGTTTATATTTTATCCTTAAATACTCTACATTGTGTACAGACAATGGTCAAAACACGCAGATTTTGTTTATTTTTCCTTAAAAATAAATAAATAAATAAATGAAAACCCAATATTTATTTTTCTCCAAAAATAAGCAGCTCCGAGGCCTCTCGGTTAATCGGGTTTTACTGCATTTCATATATGCAACTACTACTACATTCAGATAATGAGTAGAATCAAAAGTAAGATTTTAATATTTAAAAAGGAAAATTTGAGATGAACGTTAAATGTTTTCAATTTCAACTACTCAAGCATTAAAAGTTTTTTACGACTTTTTTCAATTTTCAGGCTTTATAAATAATGGCATCTGAGCACACTGTAAAGGTCTTCAACCATTATACATATAACAGCAAACTAGCATAGAGCATTGTTACTGTTAAAATTGTAAGCCTATTTTTTGCAACATAAACACATAGTTTCTTACAATACAAAATTAAAGTTTATAATCTTATTGCTGATTTTTACAAGCTGCATGTTTTTGATTAGCATGGTCGCATGTTTTTGATTAGCATGGTCATCTAGTGTGATGTCTCACAGCAGTTAGTCATTTTATAGTATTAATAAGCAGGTTATTCCTCACACATTTACTTTACATATTGTGCATTAATTTAAAAATCTTCAATAATCTAGTATAAAAAATAATGCACATATTTGATATTTTAGCAACAAAAAACTGTTGTTAGATTTCTTGGAATTTTTTTTTTATCAAAAACAGGAAAATAATGAAAAATAGCATTTATTCATTAAAAATATTTTACATACCATCTAGATACAAGAGCAATAAAATTACTAAAAAAATAGAAAGGCTTAGAAAAACATACAATGAAAAATTTTAAATAAACAAAAAAAAGTTTATTGACTAAATTTTTTTTCTCTAAAAGTACAGAAAAAATTATAAAGCAAAATAATTAACATAATTTTGTATTCAGAGATTTATTGACTGAAATAGAAATTACTGATTCTTAGCCAAATAAAAATCTACCTGATATACAAGCATCAAAACAGGCTTAGTAAATATAATATTTAACTATATGCTAAATTAATTTGAAAACTGCAATTTTAAAAGAAATGCAGGCAAGTTTAATTTATTTTACTGATATAAAATAGTAACTTTTTTGAAAGCTCATGCACTCATATCAAGTAAATATTGATGTGAACCAAGTCATCAGTATCAAGATTATGAAGATTAGATTTAGAACAGGTTGGTCAGTTAGTTTGTGGCTTGCTATGGCCATCTTACATGACAGCTTAACTGACCAGGACCTGAAGTTTAAAAGCTGATTCTAAATGGCTACCAAAACAAGTCATATCTGCAGAATCTGGTTCTAGGTCTAAACTACAAAACTTAGAACTAGAACATGTCTCTAAAAAGAAAATGCCTTGTTTCTAACATGGCAGGCACTTTCTCTTTGACAACATTTGCCCATCCACACCATGAATTTCTTGGCTCTTTAATATGGGAGCAACATATAGGTGAGCTAACATAACTCCCTAATCTCAACCTTGTCCTCGGACAAGAGGGATTCGAACACACAAACCTGGACGTAGAGGTATTTTGAAAATGTCTGTGGGCCAAACCACTGTGCCACCTAGCCGGCAATTATAAGTAATATTGTAAGACCTAAGAATTAAAAAAAAAAAAACCTAATGTTAGAGCTCTGGCAGTTAGGCTATTGACATTACAGAATCCAATGGTTAATAAATTAAAATTCTCCTGAATAGTTGCAAATTGATAACAAAAATACATATTTCTATATTTAATATATAGTAAACAAAATATTCCAGCAATACTAATTCATAACAAATAAAATATTTAACAGATTTTTTTTTACATTAAACCATAACAAAAGCTCAGTTATAAGCTTAATTTTATCAATCAAAAATATGTCTTTCAGTAATAACTCTAGAAAGTTTTGAATACATTTTATAATTAATTTACAGGAATATGAATGTGACAGTAAGAAAATCTAAAGCATTTCATTCTAAACTTTGTATGGCGATAACAATCTTGAAACTGTGATAAAATTTTCTGAATCTTAAGCTCATTTCATGACTATCCTCCTTTTATCCCCAACTCATAACTCCTTAAACACATGATAAAGGTAAAAATGTAAAACTTTATAATACACACAATTTTGAATTGGACATTTTCTTGTTAAATGGAGTTAAATCACATATAGATATAAATAAACCAAATTTTCTGTTGTCAAGATACAACAGTTCTATTAGCATTTGACATTTTAATTTGTTGTCAAATTTAATTAACAATGAATAATATTAAGTTTTTAGCATGGTTAGAGATTGAATTTTGAGTATAGGGTTATCTTTGCTAAATGAGGATTAAACAGACTAAAACCTGCAACTTTACATAGACTAGCCTAACAGAATTGGCTTATACTATGAATATGAACCAGTAAATTTTTAAAAAAAGTGTAGGCAGTATCAACAGTAAATCATAAAACGAGGTTATATAGTTCTTTAAAATTTCATTTGATAAGTTAGTACATTTTAAAATTGGGAAATGTAATAAAGCAACAAATAGCTTAAAAAATCTAATTATATTAAAATGGGAAGGATAATAATAAAAAAAAAACACAAAGGGTTACAAAAGATATCAATATATCACAAAAACAAATGTCAGATTTAATTATGTATTTATACTGTAATGACATATTTACTGAATAACCACAGAACAATTGTCCATCTGATTAAATTCAAATTCAAAAGCTATCACACTGTTTTTTAAAATTTCCAAATTGAATACATGCATCCATTTTAGTCTCAAATAAAAAGTCTTGAAGTGTGTCTTTTGCTGCATGTGTGAGTTCATGTACTACTATAACTCTCCACCAAGATGGAAGACCCCTTAAAACTGATTAATAGACCCCTTTTTGGTTCATGAGTCACAGGAAACCATGATGTAAACCAACAATAACAACGCCAGGGAGTGCCAGATTATAATAATTATTGCCCCCAAAGTTAGCTAGGAATATTAAAAAAACAAAAACAAAACAAAGCTGCTAGAAGATGCACCTAAAACTACCGTATTCCCTGAGAAATTTCTACAAAACATAAAAAAGTTACATAAAATGTCAAATCATACATATGCAACCAAACATACAAATATAAAATCTATTGTATGATTAGTAAATTTTAAAGTATTAGACAACCATCTGAAGCAACAACCTTAATAAACACAAGCTTAAATATATATATACCCAGACCCACCAAGCATTCTGCCTAGTACAATTCTGAAATATAATTTTTAAAATAAACGCATCTTAAGATGCAAATAATTTTTTTTTCAAAATTTAATTGATCTTTATAATTTCTTTGCATTTGTTGATCTTTATATTTTCAAAAGTCTTAATCAAATGATTAAGACTTTTGAAATGCAAGTGTAATAATTTGTTAAAGACTTTTGAAACTTTTGACACATTGAAAGTCTTAATCTGAATAGTATTTTTCACATTAACTTACATAACAATATAATACATATAAAATTTTTATTTTCATACATCATTCACTAGCAAACTACGATAGCAAATTAGGCTCACCTCAGAAAACCCCAGCTTGCTCTGTTAACAATTTTTTTTTTTTTAACAGAACACTGACTGATGATACACAGACCAAACCGCTGGACCTAAAGGGCTGAAATTTTGCATGGCGATTCTTCTTATAGTGTAGGGGTACACTAAAAAAGATATTTTGAAAATTCTACCTAGATTTTTTAAAATTGATATTTTAAGCTGTTTTTGTAACTTTTTTAAGTTTGCATTTAAAATAATAATCTGAGGGTTATAAAATTTATATCACAAGAATGATCATAAAAATTTTTTTAGAATGAAATCTTTTTTGATTCTTTATCTCCATTTTCTGATTTTTGTCAAATTTTTGAAGATTAATTTTTAGAATTTAATTTATTAAACGCTGATCACAAGATTTCTTTTCTTTTTGCGATACTTTAAATTAATTTTGCGTCACGTACATAACAATGAAATAAACTGACAAAAAAAATATTAAAATACAGTAAAAGATAAAATTTAACCACTAGACTAAATGAGATGGAAGTTTTAAGAATTTAATTCAAATTATTATATTTTATGGATATTAAATTAAATCTATATATAAAACAGTTCCATGACTGACTAACAGACCTTGTACAGTGCACACACTGCTGGACCTAAAGGGCTGAAATTTTGACAGGCAAAATAGAAATTGCATTATGAATATTGATTTTGCATTATAAATATTTTTATCCGTTCATCTCGCCCCTCCCCCCCTAGAAAAAATCCTGGGTTCGCCACTGGCTTGCTCACATGTAAGTTCGTAGATGAGCCTGGTAATATTAGTTCTGCCCAATGAAGAAACAAAAAATATTGTTTATAAGGAAATCCTCTAAAAAGAAATTTCATTATTTTTTCATTGTAATTATCCTAAAATGTACTCTGTAGCAAAGCACAGGTATTCAGCTAGTTTATTAATAAATTTCTTTATACTCTTATTTTATTGAAAAAGGTGAATAAATAAGCTGTGTTGCATGTTATCGGCGATAAGCGATGAGTAGCGCTAACGGCAGGGTTTAAGAACCAGTCCTACGCACTTGCTATACAGAAGGCTGGAGTAAACAAAAACAATGCCAATATTGGCATGAAAAGATTGCCAATATTGGCAAGCAGGGCACAGATAGGGAAGCTGCTCCATATTCTCTCAATGTTGTTTAGTTCTTTTGTAGTGTAAAAAAAAACTGAACTTTGAGGTTTGAAATTTTGGCTTCAGAATTTTAATCAAATGAGCAGTTTATCATCTTCAAAAAATATATAATAAAAATCAAATAAAGCAAACTCATTGATAGATATTCTAAATTGATAAGATCCTTGTGAAGACCTCATATTTCACTTAACTGTACTTTAATGATTTGTTCAAAACACTTCTGTTTATTAAAATGATTCGATTGATTTAATGATTTGATTAATTTTTTTTATAAATAGGAAAAATATCAAGATAATTTTAACTTTCAAGCATTAAGTACAAAGTTGTATGTTAAATAAATTTCTAAAAGTATCCAGAAAAAAAGCTGTTACTTCGACTTGGACTAAAAACACCTGTTTTCATTAACCCAGCTAATAAAGATCAGTCACATAATGCAGACATTAAAAAAACTGCCAAATACGAATACTTCATTTTATAGTTTTATGAGACTGAGCATTCACCTTTTTCTCCATATGTGAAAATTACACACAGTATTTCAATCTCAAAATGAAGCAGCAGATATTTATATATATATATATATATATACACACACATAAAAATAAAATGATTAAAAAATATTCTTTCTAAAAACATCAAAAGTTTTTTTTACAAAATGCAATTTGATATCTATATAGAAACTATATTTTGTGTTTTAAACAAAATACATATCTACCTTTTTGCAAAAACTGATTTCCGCACAATATATTATCACAATAACATATGCATCTAAACTATGCCACTAAATTTATATGCCATTTAATTTAAAAAAATAAAGAATGATAGAGTTGAACAAATATTTTTAACTTAGTATGCAATTAAATTGCTTTCTATTAGGAAGAACCATGAAAAACTAATATAATATTGGACCCAGGATTTTTGAAACTTTCAAAATAAATTAAAATTAACATAATGTTAATTTAAATTTAAATCTCTTGATATCTTGTGCACACTATTTACAAAAACAGCAACATTTTCAGGATCAATATCTGGATAAATTCCATGGCCTAGGTTTGCAATATATTTTTGTGTTCCAAATTCTTCTATCATTTCTCTCACCATAAGTTCAATATCAGCAGGTTGAGCTTTTAAAGCACAGGGATCTAAGTTTCCTTGTAATGATGCATTTTTAAATTTTTCTCGCGCTACACTTGGAGAAATGGTCCAGTCTAAACTGTATACATCATAATTTGATTCAATAATATTATTGATAATATTGCATGATCCTTTTGCAAACAGAATAAATGGTACAGTTGAAACTTTTTGCTCTTCTAATTTAGCATTAACTCGAGATTTAATTTCCTTAATATAAGGAAGTGAGAAAGTGCGAAACAATTTTGGACCTAAATATTCAGCATTAGACTCAAAAAGTTGAAGGAGCTGTGCACCAGCTTTGACTTTGCCTACTAAATAATCAACCACAACATCAGTTAACATCTTAAGAAGTCTGTGGCTTGATTCTGGATACTTATACAGCCATCCTTTTGACAGAGACATAGTTTTAGAGCCTCCTCCTTCAATCATATAGCAGAATAAAGTCCAAGGAGCACCAGAAAATCCAATCAAGGGAACTTTGCCGTCTAATGTATGTCGAGTTAAAGTGATTGCTTCGTAAACATATCCTAGCTCCTTTTGAACATCACAAGGAAAATTTAATTTTTCAATATCATCAGGAACTTTAAGGGGTTCAGGTAAAACAGGTCCAACACCTGGTCTCATTTCAACAGTCATTCCAAGCGCTTGCGGGATAACTAATATGTCCGAAAATATAATGGCAGCATCAAGATCAAAACGTCGAAGAGGTTGCAAAGTTACTTCACATGCTAAAGACGGAGTACGGCATATTTCAAAAAATGAATGCTTTTTACGAACTTCTTGGAATTCAGGTAGGTAGCGACCGGCTTGTCGCATTATCCAAACAGGAGCATAATCCGTTGATTGACCCCGTGCTGCACGTAAAATTGTGTCATTCTTTAAAGGTGGAAAATTATTTATTGCACTCATAATAAAGTTGGATAATCTTCTTAAGACACAAACTGATTTATACGAAGTTGATTTTTTAAACAGACAACTAACATACCCTCAAGCCCTAGAATAAACAGACACGAGTTAAAACCCGATAACAACAACAGATAATAACTGTTGCCATCTCTCAGAAGCCAAATATGGATTGTAAAATTTCGCGTTTATTCCCAAAATTTCCTTTTTTCAGATATCACCGTGCAAGGATGGCAAAAGATACGGATATGAATACTTCACAATGGATTTCATTGAGGAGTTCTAGATTTATTGGATAGATTACAATACGCCATTGGAGTGCGACGCCATTTTCGGTTTTGGAGACCAGAACTAATCGCTCTCATGTTAACGTCCATAGAGGAAAATTTCGAGGATTTTTTACTTCAAAGTAAATATATTTCAACTCTTAAAACCTATTGAAATCTATACCAAAGAATGTCAACTTAATTTTGAAAATACTTTTAACCGTGTTCCAAGCGCAATATTTAAAGGAAATTGACAGGTTTGTTTGGAAATCGGCTGTTTTACGCTTTGTGCGCAAACATTTGTTGGACAAACAGAGTTGCGCAAACAGAGTTGGCTGATTTTCGCCAAGTGCGAATGCTTTTGTACATTTCAGATTAATCTCTGGTTTGGCGATAAATATCTCACCAGGGCAATAATTGAGTAATATTATAGCATTTAATGAATCCTTTTGAAATATAATGAGAAAGTATAAAATGCATCTTTAACAATTTATTTAAATAAAGTACTTCAAATGTAAAAAAAAAAAAAGAAAAAAAAGGGATTTTCATACAACATGAAAAAATAAGTAATCTTTACGGATTTCTTAGAGATAAAAATAATAATCTAAAAACAAAGATTTAAAAAATTAATAAACAAAATAAGAATTTTTAAATTGTTTTTTGGGAGGCAACAACTTAATATTTAAATTACGATGCTTATATAAATGTCAAGCATTCTGTTGAAGTTTAACCCTCAAATTCAGATAATAAAACAGCTCCAATGCTTAGTGAAAAAAGAAAAAAAAAGATTTTTCGGTGTTTCTGGTGAAAAGAAATAAGGTCTAAAATAGAAAAAACTCATATTTAATGGACAGTAATTAAAGAATCACTTGTACTAAATAAAATCCCATTTTATTTCTTTTTTGATCGCCCCGTTTTCTTTCCTTTCTTTTTTTCTCTCTGTGAATGTAAGTCTTTTTATTTAATTAAAAACAAAAATTTAAATTTAAATTCTCTTAACTCAGCAATAGTTATAGCTTAAAAACCTCTCCTGACCAATTTCCCGAGTACCCTTACTCAAATTAATTGTAGACATCATTGGATAAGCCTTTGCCCAGGTACTCCGAAAAGAGCCATAATGGCGATAATGAGTTTAAAACTTTTTAATCATGTTTTATATTAACAAAACTTCAGTTTTCCCACTAAATTAAACTATCATTATTTGCTTCGAAAGCCAACAGGAAAATTATTCAGAAGTAATCATAAATGTAGGAATTTGATATGTTTCAGTTACAAAAAGTCAGATTTATAACTGAAATACTAGATAAATACTAGTCAATTAGAAGAGCATATATATTTTTTAAATAGGCAAAAGGAGATTTGAGAAAAAAACACAAATTAAACATACGCCAACGTCTTAAGTTTTATTTTTCATTGAGAAAAAACACATGCAAGTATAATCACACACGGGTCGTAAAAAAACGACTCTAAGTGGGAAGACTTCAAAGCATCTTGCCCTCGTTTTATTAAATTAAAATTCCCGCTGAAAAAAGAACAAATATCGTAAGTTGTCGTCATTGCACACGGCTAACAGACACCGGAAATTAATTGAACTAAACCTATACAATCCCAAAATTATGTGGAATCTTGATTTAGAAGGATACCATACAAGGGTTATTATAAATTTCTATTTCAATACGCTTATCTCTTACTAGGCAGCGTTTGGCAAAGTGAAATTCGAAAGTGAATAATATATATATTGTTTTTCTCATTAAAAACGGCGTGTCCTGGCGTATTTTTTTTAAATAAAAAATCGCAGATTTTAAATAAACTAAGGTTTACAAAGGAATTTTTTTAAGTATGGATAGGTTTCGAGCAAGAGTCACCGCAAAAAGGAGGCAATGCTAATCTCCATAAGGTTTCCTAGTTTTGTTCTTCAAAGGTCTCCAAGAGGGCCGCCTCATTCCGATGGCGTATATTTTTGTGACTGTTTGTGATGTAATGAATGTGTATTTAAAAATTGTTTTAACTTTTCTAACTCTCTTAAAATTATTGATTAACAAAACAGAAAATCTTCTTACGTAATGTTTAATGTATGTAAAAGTATCTTCAAGAAGAAAAGTGCAAAGATAAAGCTCTGCAACAAATTCCTAAATTTGGGGATAAAGTAATAATTACAAATTTCGAAAATCCCTTCCAACTCAATCATAGCCATTAGGTGAATTTTTCAAATAAAAGAGTTTGTACTTGTCGATATTTTCTGCTAAGAGGATTAAGAGTAAAACAGTTATTCGAAAACCAAGGTAACTATAAGGCCCGTTGCACACGAATGGTGCGGCGCCGTTGTGGATTCGCACCGGAGCTGCAGCCTTCAATTCACACGACATGCAAATCCGTTGCGGTTTTTGCTGTTCCGTGAAAATTATGTCACAGATCAGGATATCACGCTTTGCAGAAGTGAAGGCTGCGACAACGCATCGACCATGGCTGGCATACACACAAGTGTGTAAGCACCTGTGTTTATCCTTGCTTACAACCAGGTGTGCAAGCAAGGATTCGAGAACTAAATCCAAGAGCCCTCTTCGTAGCGTGTGCCAATCACTCACTCAATTTGCATGGGGTGCACGCTTTTAGTCGCACTCCAACCAGTGAAACATTTTTCAGCACACTGGAAAATTTTTACTTCTTCTCGGGCTCAACTCCCAGATGAAAAATTTTGAGTGCCATTGTGGGAGTAGCATTTAAAAGGCTGTCCGATACAAGGTGGAGTGCCCAGCAAACAGCTGTGGAACCAGTAATGAACAATTTTGGAAAATTGATCGATGCAGTGGAAAAGTTGTGCGACGAGTCTGAAAACATAGATACAAGAGGATCAGCTCAGATTATAATGGCAAATGTTTGCGATTTTACGCTTTTAGCGTTTCTACGCCTGTGGCCAGACATTTTGGAGGAAATCAACCACACTCAACGCTACTTTTTTTACCGCAAATTGCGGGGATTTCCTTGGACAAGCTTTTAAATAAATTAAGAGAATTGGAACTTTTTATTAAGGACAGTAGAGAATCTTTAGTTAGTGATGCTTTGGACTTCGCTTCCCAGAAATGGGGAGAAATGGGAATTGATATTGAAAAGAGAGGCAGAAAAAGATGATGCCGGGTGAAAAAGTTAAAGATGAAGGTTTATCTTTACAAAAAGAACTAAGGAGGACTTATAACAACATATCTACTCAAGTCCAAGTTCCAATGTGTAGATAGGTTGTATTTGGAAGTCCAAACTAGAACAAAATCCATTGAGAACATTCATAACAAATTTGAGGTCTTGCAGTTGGTTAATTTGATCAAAGCTCCAGATGAGAAATTGCCAGAACTTATTTCTCGTCTAACTGAAAGTTACGACGAATTTTCGAAGGACGGAGTTTTGTCAGAAATAAAAAGACTAAGGGCCTGTTCACATAGGAGTACGTTGCGTAGCGTTAAGGGAAAGATGACGTTGAGACGAAAATAAACCAATCATAGGCGTTAAAAATTTTGTTGCTAATCGTTTGGAGGCCTATGATTGGTTTATTTTCGTCTCAACGTCATCTTTTCCTTAACGCAACGCAACGGACTCCTATGTGAACAGGCCCTTAGACGTCATATGCAAGCTTCAAATATTAATACACAGAAAGTCAAAAATGGTCAGCTCCTCAAGTTTGGCAGTACATTGTTGGTATGGACTTTCAAGAGTCAGTACCAAACTTGTGTTTAGCACTAAAGTTGTTTTAGACGATTTACTTTTCAGTCGCAACTTGTGAAAGAAGTTTTTCAAAACTGAAAATCATCAATAACCATTTGCTCTCAACAATGAGCCAAAGCAGACTAAATGGACTAGCAATGTTATCCACCGAGAACAAATTGGCTATGAAAATAAACTTTCATGAGACAATTAGACAATTTTAAAAGGAGGCTTTTACCTATTCTGAATTAATACAGAATTGTTTATCCCTTAGTTTTGTCTTCACATGAGATTGTGTAAAGTAAAATAGGATATATATATATATATATATACATATATATATATATATAATTTTATTTTTGTTCCAAAAAACTTCTGCTGTATTCACTTCAACACTAAAATTTTTTTATGTATTCCCATTCTATTTTTTCATACTGATACTGTAAATGTATATTGCCTTGTGAAAAGTAAAATTTTTAAAAGTTGAATTACCAATAAAGTTAATGTAGATCAAAGTGAAGTAGTATTTCTTCGGTTTTCCTTGAAGCTACTGGAATATTATAAGTAAGTATTAGCGCCAAAATGGCTTCTTTTCTTTTTAATGTGAATTTTGTCTTAATTAATCAAACTATTAATGCTTTAATTAACCAAATGGCCAAGCCTTTTACAGTCCACCTTGGTCAGAGGAAAAATTCATACAACGAAAACCAGCGCCGTACAATTGATTTTAATTTTGTACCGATCAGTAAGTTAGCGAGCTCATGTCTCAGACGGTTAGAACGTTTGTCTTGGAGCTGTGCAGTGCGGAACATCGTTGGTTCGACTGCTCAAACCCGGGCCTTGACGTAAGACTTTTTATCAATTTAACACTTAAACAGGAATGATCATTGCTCACCTCGTACTGCACGAGTTCGCTTCCATATTCTGTCTATTTTTTCCTGCACAGGTCAATAGCCTGTGGAGATGGTCTGATTTGCGCAAAGAAAGGCTAGCTGTCATTAGAAAAAGTTAAAAATTGCCAGTTTTTTTTTGTTGGGGGGGGGGGGCTCAAAAATAAATCCACCCTGGTCTTGTAAGTGTCAAATGGTCACTGACAAGAAGTAGTGACATTAGTGAAATAATAATACATGGAGGAATTGAATGTTGACTTTAACAGCCCCACTTCATGAAAGTCCAAAAGTCCTGCAGCATCTTTGAAGTTGGACAATGGTGATGGGTTTCGTCAACGCGTCAGCAGCATTGTCCTTTAATTCTAAAGGAATTACTTTTATCAGTCCTTCCTCAATCTTTTCTATAACGAAATGATGGCGGATGTATATATGCTTAGACGTATGAAACAAAATTGGATTCGAACTGATTTTAACTGCTTCGCGGATGTCACAATAGACGTCTGTGCAATCCAACCCCTCACCAGTCATCTTTTGTTTTAGCCGTCTTAGTCAAGTTACCTGTTGAGTTGCAGCACTTAGGGCCATGTATTCTGCTTCGGCCGAGGAAAGTGCAACCGTTGGCTATTTCTTGAAATTCTATGAAATGGCCCATTTGGAATGGCATATTACATATCCGGTCGTGGAGCGACGATCATTTTGGTCATTTCCCCAGTCAGAGTGAGAAAAGCCTTGCGGATCCCCTCCTATGTGGAAATGTAGCTTCTTTGGTGCAGTTCCCTTTGTTGGATCGGTATATTAAATTTAAATTATAATAATAGTAAATAATTATATTAGTAACGTTTTATAATCGCGGTTTTTCACTGAGTAACTTTAAGAAAAGGAAAATAGCCTTGATTAAATAATGTTTTAAGCCTCTGCTAAACATAAGGTGACTTTGTAAATTAAATAGTGTTTTAGAAACTTTTGTAAGTGGCTGGTGTGGTGTTATTTAGTTTGGCTGGTGAAATTTTCTGGTTTTTTTATTAACGAATATAAGATTAAAATCCTTAATTTTTAGTATGTTTCGTGTTATGTCTTTTCCTGTAAAATGCTTGCCTCTTCGAGATCAAGTTCCCTTTAAAAACTAATGCTCTCTTTTGAGAGTGATTTTCTTATCGTTATCTCTTGCTGGCTGCTGTCTTGTAATCGGAGACATCCGTTCATCGCCATTTTCTTCGTTGCGTACCATCAAGGCCCCGGGCTAGGGAGAAGAAAAGATCGAAAAACCACGACATTGGAATGCGCTTAAAGATACAAATGCTTACCATCTGAAAAGCATGGCATGCGACGGCGCAATTTTCTTCGAAGTTAGCCGTAGCGGATGAAGACAAGAGTAACCGGGAGGTGAGAAGGTTGACGCGGGAAGGCGCGGCAATTTTGAGCGGCAATTCTGATCGGAGCGACTTGGGAGTAGATTCTCATCGTTGAGGCCTCCGGGTTCCAAACGAAGCAAGGTGCCCGATCCAGGAGATCATCTTTGATTTCGCCATGGGTGAAAATTTTTCTTTTCTTCTCCTTTCTGTGCTTTAACTTCAATCATTTGTTTCTTCCTTTTTAATTATGAATGCTGCAGCAAGGTCCTTAAGACTAATTTTTTTATCAATTATGAGTAAAATATATTTGACTTGATTCACCAGCCACTTCACCTCACATCATTGATTTTTATTTGATAAGATTTATTTTTAATTGAATTGTATTTTATTTTGATTTGATTTTTATTGTAAATGATTAATGCTAGAGATAACTACACTGCTGGCCACTGTAAATGCAACACCCTGAAGGAAACATGCAAATAACATGAAATTTACAACATGCATTAGCGGAGGTGAGATATGCAAATGATTAGAATTTCAGCGCAGACGCACATCACGCGCGCCTGTGGCGCCACTTCAAAGCGTTATTGAAGGCTTGGAGATTTCGACGATTTCAAGTTCGGCAATTGTGTTTTTCTTGTGGTATTTTCAAAAAAACTATCAATTATGCCTCGTCGAAAACAGCGATCATCTTTTGATCAAGTATCCGAGTTCGACAGAGGAAGGATAGTGGCCTACCGAGATTGTGGATTATCTTTCAGGGAAATCGGTAGTCGTGTTGGACGAAACCAAACAACTGTAATGCGGATATGTGATTGTTGGATGCAGGAGGGTACGACGGACAGGCGTGTTCGATCGCATCCACCTCAGCGCACCACTTCACGTGATGACAGGCAAATTGTGCGCATGGCAGTGACGGATTGCTCAGTCACATCACGAACCATAGCACAGCACATGCAGTCTGTAACGCATCATCCAGTGTCTGCGCGTACCATTCGACGCCGTTTACAGCAGAGTGGTCTGTCCAGAAGACGTCCATTGCTTTGTCTACCCTTGACGCAGAACCACAGACGTCTCCGCCGCCAATGGTGCGATGACAGAAGGATGTGGACGGCAGAATGGAATGAAATTGTCTTTACTGACGAGTCACGCTTCTGTCTGCAACACCACGATGGTTGCATTCGAGTCTGGAGACACCGTGAAGAGAGGATGCTGAACAGCTGCGTTATGCACCGCCACACTGGTCCTGCACCGGGTATTATGGTATAGGGCGGTATTGGATATCACTCTCGCACACCTCTAGTACGCATTGCCGGTACTTTAAACAGCCAGCGCTACATCTCCGAGGTGTGGGAGCCAGTTGTCCTTCCTTACCTTCAGGGCTTGCCCACAGCCATATTTCAACAGGATAATGCGCGACCACACGTGGCACGCATTGTCCAACGGTTCTTCTTCAATCGCCAGATTGAATTGCTTCCCTGGCCGCCTCGCTCTCCGGATCTTTCGCCGATAGAAAACATGTGGTCCATGGTTGCTCTACGATTGACCCAGATTCCATCCCCAGCTGCCACAGCATATCAACTTTGGCAACGTGTGGAAGATGCTTGGTCTGCTGTACCCCAAGAACTCATCCAAAGTCTCTTTGAATCAATGCCGAGGCGTGTGGCAGCGGTGATCTCCAACAATGGCGGCTACTCTGGCTACTGATTTTGGCAGGAACCACACTTCACAGAAGTCTATAAATTTAATCATTTGATACTTGGTCAACATGTTATCTATGTTAGATCTTGGGCTCTATTCCACAAGAAATTTCACACACAATAATTAACTCTCATAGTGTTTAATCTCTTTATTCCTCTCTCTAATGAATAAAGCTAGCTCTCTTACTCTGTCTCTCTCAGAGCTATACAACAACACTGACTCCCCCCTCTCTGGTCAGGGAGCGTCCCTCATAGGGTTGCTACATTTTTGGTATGACGCTTTCGTAGACGGGTTGCTACATTTTTGGCATCTGCCAGAACATACCGCCACGCCTTGCAATGTTTTTAAACATTCAAGAAAGGTAGATTACATACACTTAATGGACTGGATTAGATACAAAAGTCCAATATTCAATAACACAAATGCAAATACAATATAAAAATGAAATCACATGATAGCTCTTAAACAATAATACGATTAAAAAAAACAAATTAATTAATTATTCAATCATGGGTAGGAGACATAACTTCGAAATTGGGCGCTTGTATTCACCCAATGCAGTTTTAACTTTGACAACTCTAACCTTTGAGTCTTTTCCAGGATAAATTTCACAAATTCTTCCTAAAGACCATTGACACGGTGGTAAGTTATCCTCCTTAACAACTACTAAGTCTCCTACCTTTGCATTATCCTTCTCAAACTTCCACTTGTTCCTCTGTTGCAAATGGCTGAGATAATCTGAATGCCATCGTTTCCAGATTATCTGCACATTTTTGGTTAAATTTTGCCAGTGATCAAGCCTATTTCCACCAATAATTGTTAAATCAGGTTCAACTATTGATGTAATAGGTCGCCCAGTTAAAAAATGGGAAGGGGTCAAAACATTTAAATCATCAATGTCAGCAGATAACGGAACAAGCGGGCGAGAGTTTAACATTCCCTCCACCTGAATTAACACTGTCAAAAACTCTTCGTAAGTCATTTTTAAATTGCCTAATACTCTCTTAAGGTAATATTTAATGGATTTTACTCCTGCCTCCCAGATACCTCCGAAATTTGGGGCTCTAGGGGGAAGGAACTTCCAATCAATACCCTCTGATGACATATAGTTTGCTAGAGTTTCATCTGGTAGCTTCACTAACCTTTGCAACTTTTTAAGCTCATTATTCGCGCCTACAAAGTTTTTCGCGTTGTCAGTAAACAACTTAGCGCATTTGCCCCTTCTAAATATAAACCGTTTAAGGGCAGCAATAAACGAAGTCGATGTTAAATCTGACACTACTTCCAAATGCATTGCCTTAGTCACAAAGCAAATAAATATGCATACATAAACCTTGTGATAGATACCCTTCCTTTGACCCTTATACTTAACATAGAAAGGGCCGCAAAAATCTGCCCCTGTAATATTGAAGGGAAAGGTTTGCCTGACTCTTTCTCTAGGCAAATCGGCCATCAACTGATCCATTACCTGTGGATTAGCCTTAAAGCAGGTAATGCAACCATGTACAATTCTCCTACATATGCTTCGCCCATTAATTATCCAAAACTGCTGCCTAATTTGATACAGTAAAGCTTGAGGCCCTGAATGCAAATACTTTAGGTGAAAATATTTAACAATTAACTCTGTTAATTTATGCTTGGTTGGCAACAAAATTGGAAACTTTTTCTCATAGGGTAAATTACTATTACTCAGTCTGCCTCCTACCCTTAAAATACCATCCTTATCAACAAAGGGGTTTAGATTGTTAAGTGGGCTGGTCTTAGAGCCCTTTACATTGGTTAGCTCATCTCTGAAGGTCTGATGCTGTACTAACTTTAACAGATATAACTGAGCTTTTTCCAGTTCTGCTGTGTCCAATGGCCCAGTCTTGCGGTCTATTACCTTGCAGTTTTCCACAAACCTGAAAATAAAACTCAATACCCGAAGGATTTTTAAGTACTTGTTACTAATATTTAGTAAGTCATTCACAAAATTGTTAGTAGTTATGTTTAAATTAACCACATTAGAGTCACAAGGAATTTTCAGCTCTGGTGTATGGTCATCTTTTATAACTGCCTCTGGAACTGGTGTATTGGGATACTCGTTGGTTGTCAGGTATTCAGGTCCACTCCACCAAAGTGAACAATCAGATAACTCTTGGGGGTTCATTCCTCTGGATATTAAATCCGCTGGGTTCTCGTCGGATGGTACATGACGCCACTGCGACATGTCGGTCAGTTCTTGTATTCTTGAAATACGGTTCGCAACAAATGTTTTAAGCTGATAGGGTTCTTTGTTTATCCATGATAGGACAATCATAGAATCGCACCATAAGAAAGTACGCTGTATCTCACATTGTATCGAAGATTTAATCTTTCGAATTAGCTTAGCTAATAAAAAGGCTGCACAAAGTTCCAACCTTGGTATGGTTGTTCTCTTTATGGGTGATACACGAGATTTACTCGAAATTAGGTGCACTTGGATTTTTCCCTCATTTGTTATTGATTTACAATAAACAGCCGCACCGTAAGCTACTTCCGATGCATCAGAGAACCCATGCAATTCTATCACTGCAGGATTTTCCTGTAAAATGCACCGACCAATTGTTAAGCTGTTTAGATGTTGCAGCGACTCAATAAACTTCTTCCACTCTTGTTCTTCCTTTGATGGCAGTAAGTCAACCCAGTCAATTTTTAATAGCCAAAGCTTCTGAAGCATTATTTTTGCTTTAGTTATAACCGGTCCTAACAGGCCCAGAGGGTCAAACAGTCTTGCAATCGTGGAAAGAACATCTCTTTTACTATAGGAAGATTTCAAATCAGGTTTTACGTGAAATGCAAAACAATCAACACTTTGATTCCAAAAACTCCTAGTGTTTTGGTTTCCTCGGGATTCGAAAAGTATAATTTTCTTCATTGCTTTGTACAAGTGTTTTATCATTACTGCACCATTTATGTAAAGACATTCCTGCCTTTTTGAACATTCCCACTAATTGTTTTTGAAGCTCTTCTGCCTCATTCAAAGTTCTTGCACCACTAAGTATATCATCTATATACATGTCTCTCACCACGACCTGAGCTGCTAATGGAAAGTGGTGGGCTTCATCTATAGCTAGTTGTTTCAACGTTCGCGTAGCCAAGAATGGAGCGCTAGTGGTGCCGTACGTGACTGTGTTTAACTCGTAGGTTTTTATGGGTTCATATATTCCCTCTTTCCACACGATTCGTTGTAACCTCCTCTGATCTGGATGAATCCATATCATGCGGTACATCTTCTGAACGTCCGCAGTGAATGCAAAAATGTGAGTTCTGAATCGAATCATTATCGAAAGGAGGTCATCTTGCGGCACCCCTCCATTATATTGTAGAGAATTTAACGAAGTTCCGCTGGTTGTTACAGAAGAAGCATTAAAAACTACCCGAAGTGGTGTAGTATTACTCTCTGGACGATATACGCCTAAATGGGGTATAAAATACATACCCTCTTCTTCATTATCTGTAACCTCAGTCATATGACCCATTGCTTTGTACTCGGCCAAAAAGTTCTTATACAACTCTAAATAAGAAGGCTCTAATTTCAGTTTATTCCATAATGAATTAAGTCTTCTAACAGCAATGGCTCTAGATCTGCCTAAGCACGCTGGATTTTCTTTTAGGGGCATTTTCACTATATATTTCCCTGTTTCATCTCTCGTATGGCTTTCCAAAAAGTGCTCCTCACAAATTACAGTTTCTTTATTTTTTATCGGCTCTGATTCGATATTCTCAATTTCCCAAAAACCTCTCAATAATTTATCTAAATCAACGCTATCTTTAACAAGCCCACAGTGTATCTTATTTACATTAGAAGCTAGTACATTTCCACTAACAATATATCCAAAGACTGAATTTTGCAAAATTAATTTAGTGTCTAAGTGATGTATTTGACCAGGAATTAAACTCTCGTAGAATATTCCAGCTCCTAATAATGCATCTATGCTACCAGGTACATCAAAATTTTCATCTGCTAGTTTTATTTTGTTAAATCCCTGTTTGTTTACATTCAGGCGTTCCGAAGGTACGAATGAATCCGCTATTCGCGGTACGATTAAAAGATCTAGATTTGTTTGGAAACTCATATCTGCATTCGTTAACGTTGCATTAACTTTTGACTTCACATTCATCGAAATATCATTTAAACCTGACAAAACTCTATTTATTTTTTCTTTCCTTAATCCTAGCCTTTCGGCGCATGAAAGAGTGATCAAGTTACACATTGATCCCGAATCCATCAAGCATCGCAATTTTTGAGTATTACCCCTCTCATCCTTAATAAAACAGTTAATTGTACTCAGCAAAACAATTTTACCGCTGTCATCACTTCTCGTTGTAAATAATTTATTAGGTAACTCACTGCTTGTTGATGGTATAAACTCTGCCGAGAACGGCGAAAGATTTTGCCCTTCATTGGAAGAATTGCGAGTCTCTTGGTTCCCAACATAGTCCGCTCTAAACTTATTCTTTTTGTCAGACTGGTCTGCAATTTTCTCTTGAGAAAAACAAAGCGTGTAGTGATGTGATTTTAGACAATAACTACACCTGTATTTTGATTTACACAGCGCAATTTTATGCTGAGCAAGACAATTAAAACATAATTTATTATTTTTAACAACATTTAATCTCTCATTAACTGATAGTTGTTTATAATTAGTGCATCGATACAAAGGGTGGGATTCTGAGCATAATATGCATTTAGAATTTTTCATATCAGAAAAAAACACTTTCGATGCATTTTTTGAGTTTGGGTATCTACGAGATGCATTATAATTCTCTGACGGTTTTCCTCGCGAAGTTGTATATAGATCGACTTCCTGGGATAATTTTAAAGGGTTAAACCAACCATCTGCTTCCCTTATGCTAATATGGGATGCGGTCTCTTTATCTAGAGTCTGGAATATTTTATCCGATACAATTAGTTGGTTTAAAGTCTTAAAATCTGTGACCTTTCTCAATTTTAAATAGTACTCCCAACTAGTTGCTAAACGTGACGAAAACTGAACACAAGTCTCGCCTTGCTGACGAGTTGCTTTTCGAAACTGCTCTAAACAAGCTTGTGGCGTTGGCTCAAATTCCCTCAAAATTAATTCTTTTACTTTTCCATAATCCCCAATTTCCTCGTCTTTCAAATATATAATTATATTAGAGGCTTTCTCACCCATTAAATTTAAAAGAATTTCGGCCTTATATTTATTTGGAACACTTTTTGCTATGAAAGCCCTCTCTAGGGAAGAAAAGAACAAGCCCCAGCCTTCAGCTTTACTTGGTAATTTCAGTGTTAGTGTTCGAATACTTTTTAATAACGCATCCAAACTGCACAACTCAGCATTCTTCTCGGATGATACTTCTGATCTACTTTCGGCTTTTAATTTCTGTAGCTCAAGTTCTGCTTTAGCTCTTTCGAGCCTAATATTTTCTAACGTTATCTGTCGTTGTTCTTCGCTTCTGCGTTCTTCAATGATCGAGTCCGCGATATTTATAACTTGCTCTGGGTCATTTTTATACAGTTCACTATTCGATATGACATTATTTAGATCAGCGACAGTCATTTTGTCATTTATTTTCTCATTTATCTCTGTGGCAATAAGCCTTAAATCTTGCTTTAAAGCGTTCTTAAACATATCTCTTACCCTATAAACAACAGTAAAATTTCACTCACTCTCTAATGGCTTCCCGCGTAGTCCAACGGTTTCTCTCTCCACTATAACACAAAGGCACTACGTAAAGAAAACTTCCTGTTATGTATCCATGGGTAGCTGCTCCTGACTCTGGACGGACCACTCAAAATGTTAGATCTTGGGCTCTATTCCACAAGAAATTTCACACACAATAATTAACTCTCATAGTGTTTAATCTCTTTATTCCTCTCTCTAATGAATAAAGCTAGCTCTCTTACTCTGTCTCTCTCAGAGCTATACAACAACACTGACTCCCCCCTCTCTGGTCAGGGAGCGTCCCTCATAGGGTTGCTACATTTTTGGTATGACGCTTTCGTAGACGGGTTGCTACATTTTTGGCATCTGCCAGAACAATCTACAAAATAAATTTTGTTGTGATATCTCTTGTCTTTCTTGATGTTGCAATTTGGGTGGCCAGCAGTGTATGTTTTAATTCGATAAGAGTATATTTTTTTCATGTTTAATGCTGAGGATAAGCTGAATTTTTTATGACTATGATTGTATTAATGTTAATAAGTGCTGTAACTATGAATCGGTTATGTGTAAATAAATAAAGTTAAGTTTAATTTTTATCTGTCGTCATATCGTTTTTGCCTCTGGTGTTTAATTTTCCTTTATTTTCTTTAATTGCTTTTTATTTATTTCATGGCTCATTACCACTACTGTGGTGCAAACAGTAAACGAACCTTGTGTTAATTATAATTTTATTATGGGTTATTGCATATTTTTTTATAAGCACAACGCAAATCTTTCCATCCCCAAAGTACTTACCACTAAACGTAATTGAACTACTGTGTTAACTCTAAATGATTATGAAATGTTAACGATTATAACTTTTGATATATCAGCTTTATTTAATTTTATCTTAATTTTAATTTTTGAATCTAATATAACTTTAAATTAATTCCATTAATCTCAATTTTCGCCACAACACCTTCAAGTATCTAAAAATCCTTTTTCTAGCGTTACAGTGGGTTAATCCGGGGTTATCTGCAAATCGACTGACAAATCCAACAGCGTATACTATGTAAGGAAGTGCTCCCTTTGATGAATGTACAAATCTTCCTAGAGCTTCTCTGTATGGAATGTTCGTCATTTCTTTCCTTTCATTGCTTGGTGACATTTCTTTCGTCAGAATTTGTCCCGAAACGTAGGGAATTTTCGTTGGGTGAAAGTCTTGCATGTTAAATTTTGAAAGCATTTTCTCGATGTAAGCAGATTGATCAAGGTTTGTTATACCATTTTTGCGATCACGAGTGATCCTCATACCTAGGATGTGTGTGCCTCTCCAAGATCTTTAATTTTGAAGCTTTGTCTCAGGCATTTTTTTCAATTTATCTTTTTATTGACGATCGTTTGAAAGGATCAGGAGATCATCTACATAGACTGCTGTGATCAGAATGAATTTACCGTCATGCTTGTAGAAGGTGCACGGATCAGCTTTTGATCTCTTAAGACCATTTTCTTCAAACGCTTGACTGAGTTGAAAGTGAGCTTGCTTGTTTTAGTCCGTAAATAGATTTGTTCAAGCGACGATAACGATGATTAGAGAATGAGGAATTTGCACATGTGGAGAAAATGCTCATTTCTATTTTTTATTAACAGATTGGTTATTAAATTGTTCGAAAACATCAATTAAAACGTACATATAGATCTAAATAATAAAAATTTAAAATTTAAAATAAGCGAAAAGTGTTGAAAAATCATGTGACCTCAAAACGCTACGTGATTGGTTCTGACGTCACTATGCCCCATGCTTCAATGTTTACATTTTTCTAGCGCGAGATTCTACGTTTCCTCCTCTTAAACTAACATTTTAAAATCATATTTTTTTTCTAATTTGGTTTAATTTTTCTAATTTTAGTTTGTGGCTATTGTTTATTCCCCCTTTTTTTAAAATTATATTCTATCGTCGTCTTTATTATTAGTTTTATTTCTGTTTTGTTTACCATGGCGTTATTACCCGGTTTTGCAAAAGGGCAATCTGACAACCTGCCTAAAATGGATTCATTTGCAGTGTTTTCCTTTTTGGGAAATAATCCAAGTTTTATGGGAGCAGAAATACGAGGATTTAAAGCTCAGAGGTATGTATATATTTGTTTGCATTTATTATTCTAGTTATGTAATGTAGATTGTAGAACGCTGACGTGCGTTGTACTTTACACAGACTTTAGAGTTAGACATTGTTTATGCATATTATTAAATTAATATCGTACTCTAAAAGTTTAATATACAGCTTCTATTATTATTCATTCATAGTACATGTTTAATTTTGTAGAATTAATTAGCACTGCAACATTACAAGTAGTGTCTGTTATAGGATATTTAGTAATTTTAATTGTCTATTAAAAAGTTGACAGAAATTAAAAACACTACCAAATTTACGAATGTGTTCAGTGTTCTGCATTCATATCATAGAAATATGTGTATTTTAAACGGTAAAGGAATTATAATAAATATGAACTATGCATGATAATTAAACTTTTGACTAATCACATATTAAGTGGTGCAAAGAAACAAATGTTTACTACTCATACTAATTTTAAACAATCCTCTAACTCCATAATTTTGTGTTTTAAAAACACATTTTTAAATTAATGCTTTAGTACTTAGAAAGTTACTTTTACTTAGATCTGGACGAGAAGGCTATGGAGATAATGCTGTAGGATATGTTCAGGTAAAAAGGGATGGAGACATCTGTACAGTCAATGCAAGGGTGACACCAGAACATAATTTCACAAAAAAGACTTACAGTGTGGAACTCAAGTTGAATGAAACGGAAGAAAATGTCCTTTCCGTCCAATGCAATGATTGTGCAGCATTTTTGGGTGAGTTCCTTTATGTATTATATTTAATTTTATCTAAAAGTTTTAATGATAGTGTGTTTGGGGTAAATACAATAGACCAGTGGTCGGCAAACCGTGGCTCGCGAGCCACATGTGGCTCTTCGGCCCCTTGAGTGTGGCTCTTCTACAAAATACCACGTGCGGGCGCGCACGTACAGTGCGATTGAAACTTCATCATGATTGGTTTTCTTATTTATATTTTTACATACTTGGTGTTTATGTGTCTTTATCTTTAGGCGAGTGCTCTGAAGCGACTTAATGAGAAAACATTTCCAGAAAGATTAAATGTCAACGCGTATCGTCAAGTCGTATCTTTGCATCGTATTTTACAATATATTACTTCCGAGAGCGTCTCTCGGTAGAAAACACTAGACTAGTCTAAATGATCTTCGATTATAACCAACCAGCAAGTCGTAGATCTTAAATTGGTTTTAGCTTTATCAATAGCAGTTGACGAGTCTTGTGACATAAATAATACAGCGCTAGTTTCACTTTTTGTACGATTTATTTCATCTACAGGTTCTAAAGAAGGACATTTGGAATTATTGTCACTCAAAGGTCAAACATGTGAAGAGGATATAGCAAATGATGTAATTGAGTGCACTGAAAAAAATTCATATTCTACTCGATAAAATTGTCTCAATTTCAACAGATGGGGCGAAAAGTATGACCGGCGTAAGAAACGGGTTTGTTGCTATTTCGAGAGAAAAATCACGAGGTACTTACAATGAGTCCATTACTATTGCATCATTCATCTAGATGCGCTTTGTGCGAAGACATTTTCGGAAGAAATTTGCAAAGTTATAAAATTGGTGATTAAGATTATCAACTCCATTATAGATGAAGCTCTTAATCATCGCCAATTTAAAGACTTTTTAGTTGAAATGGAGAGAGAGTACGCAGATCTTCTGCTGCATAACAAGGTACTGTGAGATTTCCCCTCATGGCCCAGCGGCGGAATGCGAAAAGAATAGTTCCCCCTGCCGAGGGTCACTTACAAAAGGAGTCAGTTTTTCGACTCTCAGGCGAGGAGCGACTTGACAATAGCGAGGCGCCCCGATGTCTACAGCGAAGACACTATATCACAAAAGACTAACAAAGGCAGACCATCCCCTGATGAGACGCTCTAATGACCCAACGTGTGCCGCCGAAATAAAGAAAAAATATAGTTTGCACACGGTTCACGGCCAAGGACCTATCAGAGCCCCTGATTAAAGAGCGGGATTGTTACAGATCCCGCCAGGGAAAAAAGTGTTAAAAACGGAGGCAGGAGATTTTTAGAGAAGAGACGAGTTTTGAGACGAGATTCGAAGCCTGAGTTTAGGAGTGATAGCTGATCTCCTAGCTCCAGTCACTTTGAGTGACTTCGATATTTTTGGAGGCTCAGCCCCCTGTGTGAAGAAGACCTTTTTCTCGTCATTTGGAGATCAAAACTTGATCTTTAGTATTTTCCAAGCAGCTAGCTTCTTTGGTGAGAACGTGGGACGAACCGTCCACTACTCTGATAATGAGATCACACTGCGTCTGGAGTTCGAGTTCGTCTCATTCCAGTCTGTTCCGACGAGTGAAATCCATTCCCAGCAACTGAGACTTCTGCAATTAGAGCTTTATTGCCTGAAGGCCCGATCTACGATCCGTAGCGACAGAGCAGCCAGCCAGCTGAACGGACAATCTTAACGTGCATCGCAGACTTTAACACTAGAACCGCGGGACTTTCGATATACCTAGAACCGCGGAGCGGGTCATTTTGACCCTAGATTGTAAACTTATAAAATATGCACAAGTGCTTAATTTATTTAAATAAAACATTTTATTTGTTAAATAATAATCAATATTTCTCAGAATTTACATTAAATAATTTTAATAAATCAAGAGAAATTAACTTAATTTTTACAAAATCGTATTATTTAAAATTTTATGTCCTTGAGTATAATAACATGTTTCTTTAACAAAATATGACATAAATTTCCTAATTTCAATGGAAAAACAGAGTATGTCTTTTCAATATGTTTAGACAATTTCAAAAAATTAAAAATAAAAAATTTTATCAGTTACTAAAAATTTTATCGGTACTTAGTTTTACAGATTATAAAATCCAATTTACTGTATGCATTTTGTACAAAACTGATTAATAAGTTTTGTACATTTTCCACAGATGGGTTCTTTACATTTTGAACAGATATCTACAGTTTTAATTTCACATTTCGAAATGTAGCATCGGACTCGTTTACGCTTAATTTTTGGTTCTCCGTCTTTTTCATTGGTTGCTTCACATGCTCTTTTTGTCACTTTTTTATGTCGGAAGAGAACAAACTTTTCTCGCAATTCTTAAAGTTTTGAAGGAATTGCCGTCTACTAATAGATTTTCCAGTTACAGCTTTATATAAAACCCAGGCATTGATTGTAGCAAGGTCCAAAATATTACAAAAAAACCTGCACCGGCCACCTACGTGAAGCAGACTTGACTGTATATTTCCTTGCCATTTGTTCAATCACGTTCACACCGTATTTAGTTGCGTCGTAGAAAGCGATTATATCAGGTAGTTTTTTTGGGGTTATCTGCAATTTTTGCGTTTGGATGGAGACTACTTAGCAACAAAACGTTTTTATCTCTTTTACCTTGATAAACAATTAGACTCATGTCTTTATGGGTTAGTACCGTAGTCGAATACAATGTGGATTTTAACATTTTTACAGAGACTAGTATTTATCTTCTTGAGCGTTTTACAGTTCCTACAAGGCTGGTGTTTTTGGATTTCAATGCCTCTGCAAGCTTCAGTGTTGTGAAAAAGTTGTTCGTAGTGACATTTCTACCTTTGTTCTCATATGGATTTATTAGTCGCATCACTACATGTTCAGAAAGAGAAACGTTGGATGGACTTTGGTTATCTTTTCCAAGATACGGGAATCCATTTATTAGATATTTTGAGTCAAATCTGCAGCCAACCAGAACTTGATTCCACAGTTATCTGGTTTGTTTCGCATGTATTGAACAAACCTACACCTACCTTTTGTAGGAAATAACTGTTCATCTGCAGTTACATTAGGACCTGGTGTATAGTTAGTCTTGCAATTTTCCCTGAAACGATTCCAGATATCCGAAATAAGGACAAATTTGTCTGTCTCTAGACGCTTTGATCTTGTTGATTTTATGTCGAAGCGTAAAAATCCCATTATTTCATGAAATTGGTCTCTTAACATTGTATTTTGGAAAAATAGTGGTCCTCAGTCCTTTGACCACAAGTTATCCAGTTCAAGTCCTTTTGCACAAAATATAGCACGTGCATATAAAATTTATATAAAAGCATTTACTTCTTCTAATGTTATATTCCATTCTCCTTCCTGAATCTGCTGATGAGCTTCATCTTCAGAACATTTCTTTATGTGTTTCAATATCCATTCATCTATAAAAAGTCTCCAAGAACTTGAAGGACTGTTGTCGATAACTTTGCGTTTAGCATGTGGTGTTGGGCCCCCCTACTTCTTTCAAAATATTACACTTTGATATTCTTCCTCTATCGTTTGTTCCTAATTGAGCGACATTCCAAATTGTCCCATTTTTGCCATCTTCATTATTTCGAATTTTAAATGTTATTGTCGATTTCTTTTTCAAATTTCTTTGCATGTGTGTAGATTTTCTTGGAATGTTTAATTTTTATTTTTTATCAGATAAATTATCATCAGTATTGCGATGAGAAGGACCAGGGATTGTTAGAGCATTGCCAGAGTAATCTTCACTTTAATTTTCTTCATCCGAATCCAAATTTTATTCAGTAGCAGGCAGGTATTCATCCTCACTACTCAAATTCGAATCTTGAGAAACCTTCTTTTTTTCAAACCATCTGAATCCTTTTCAGATAATTGTTTTAAATATTCTAAAGCTTCCTGAACAGCAAGATTACGGCGTCGTGACATAGTTTTTATACATATACTAATTACAGAATAAAAGCAACTTCAAAAAGTCTTCTAAATATTCGCAGTAATTTTTCACTGCATTCGAACGTAGTTCGTGCTTCAAACCTAATATAATGACCTTGACTGACAAACCTTCACTATTCCCCCTTCTGGTACAGTCCATTTAAGGAATTCTAGGGTGGGGTAGAAGTATTTTACAGTTACTGTTCGAGAAAATGCATCTGTTTTACGTTATTTGTGCATTAACATTTCTTACGGGTCACATTGACCCGCTCCGCGGTTCTAGGTATAAGTGTTAATATTCGGAAAATTATTTATGTTACGAATTTTTAAATTTGGTGAATTGTTGTTCACCTTAAAATATTAAAAGTCATAAAAGGAATTTTTTTTTCAATTGATACTTTTCGCGTGGTGATAAATTAAACATCGTTTTGGGTCAAATTGACCCGCTCCGCGGTTCTAGTGTTAAAGGACATTATTAATGTAAAATGTATGTTCCAGAACACGACCTAATCGTGAAGTATTTAATCCAGAATCTCTAATAAATTGATATTCAGTGTAAAAAGTTCTTATTGGTAAGCTGTTTATGACTAAACATAACCGGTGTGACGCTACCTAGCGTGTCGGCTTTGACACCAAGCACGGAATATGTTACAGTACGTTGGTTTTCAAGAGGTAACGTTTTGAAAAGTTTCGGTTTCTTAAAAAACAGAAATTAAAGCATTTCTCCTCTAGAAGGGTGTTTACTATCCAGAACTAACGAACGATCAGTGGATCCAGAAATTTTATTTCATGGGAGACGTTACGTCTCATCTAAATCAGCTTACGGCGACAATAGACCATGAAAAACTTTTTTTATTATTTATCAACCAATTGCTATGAAATTTTGTATACTTATACAGTGTTGTTTAGAGATGGAAATTCTAAATTTAAAAAAATCAGAATGTAATTAAGATATTAATGAAAATCAGTTTATTAATTACTCTATTTAAAAATGCTTCATGCGCATTAATTTTTGTCTCAGATATCTAATTTTCTCTCCTAAGCTAGCGTTATACAGTTTTAATAAAAGTTAGTAGCAATATTTGATTTACAGTCATATTTATAAAAACTAGAAAAGAAATCGATAAAAATAGGTCATTTTATGCAAAATTTTATCAAAAAAAATTTTTTTATTGTATAACTTTTAAGTTGTTTTAAAATAGTATAATGGATTGATTACTAAGTTTTATTCTAACATATATAAATAATCATTTTATGAAGTTCTATGAAAATTCAAGAAAAATTATGATGCATGGAACATTTTGAACTTACCGAAACGACATGAAAACTTGTTTTGAGAAAATGGCATTTAAAGTTTTAATTTGACTAACATTTCCATTGTTTACGTTTGAAAAAATACTTATAACTCGGTTAATAATGATCGGATTAACATACTTATTTTTTAATTTAAAGCTGATGAGTTGCAGAATCGTTTTCCGAAAGAAAAAAAAATCGTTTTGGGGATATAATTTTGTCAATCTGAAAGTCCATTGTCGCCTTAGTCGTAAACCAGAGGGGAAAGAATGCACAATTTTTCCGATGTTAGAAGTTATTTCATTCAAAAACAAATTATCTCTTTTTATTCAAGATTTTGATAGAGAAACTTAGATTCACTTTCCAATCCTGTTGAAACATCGCCAAGAAAATAATTCTGATATTGTCATTTTCTATTTCAAAACAACACTTTTAAATATTAGGGAAGCTTTTCTCGACAGGTTTCAGGAAGTCAGAAACAACAAAGTGACGTTAGCTTCTGTTAAAAAACCTCTTATTGCTACTGTAACAGATTTTCGAACTCTAGAAAAGTTAAATTTTTCTCCCTTTAATATTGAGTCGGGTGATGGCCGAATGGCTAGGGCGTTGGCCTTCGGTATCAGAGTCTGTGGGTTCGAGTCCCACAATCGGCATGGATGTTTGTAGCCGTTCGGAATCGGCTTTAAGCAGTAGGTCCCGGTCTAATTATCCCTTGTGTAGCGAAAAATGACGTAGCGCTCCAAGACCAAACAAAACCCTTTAATATTGACATTAGAAACTTTGAAATGCAGCTACTGGATTTAAAAAACAAAGAAATGTGGAGTTCGAAATTTGAACGTCTTTGTGCTGATATAGAAATATTGGAGATAAACAAATGGTCTGCTTTGAGAGATCTGGAGAAGGAAGATATGATTTTTAACACCTAGAATAGTATTGCTGACTCATATAATCACCTAGAAAAACTAGTGTTTGCTGTTCTTTCTTATTCGGATCTACATATTCATACGAACAATAATTTTCAAGAATGAACCTTATCAAGAGTAAATTGAGAAGTCATCTTATTGATGAGAACCTCGAATTGTGCCTAAAATATAAAACAACATACAAACTTGACTTACCCAAACTTTCCAAGGAGATGCGAAGCCATTGTTCATATTAGTGTTTGTCTGTCATTGTCATGATTTAATTTTATCAATAAATAATATCGATATTAAGTATGATATCAAGTTTTATTTAACGTACCTATAGTTTAACTAAGACTTAAAAAAACTTTAAGTACAGTTTATTAAGTTAATGTTAGGGAGCGCTATGGAGTGATAGAAGATATAGTGTCGAGGATTGAGAAAGGTATGTTGAGATGGTTTGGACATACAGAGAGGATGAACTAAAGGAGATAGATGAAATAAATATACAAGACGAGTGTGGATGGAAGAGTTGGAAGGGGTCGACTTCAGCGAACGTACCTTATTCAGATTGAGGACTTTTTAGCAAAGGCCAGCTTTGGAGTATCCTAATTAAATTAATCACAATGCACCTACCTATATAGTTTAAGTTTAAAAAATTTGGCTCTCAAAAGATATTTCAGTCGTTGTACTTTTGACATTTGGCTCTGTTGACAAATGAGTTTGCCGACCACTGCAATAGACCATTCATGGTTAGCTTTCCCCGCTTTAAGTCATTTATAAATAATTAGTAATACTTCAGCAGTTATAAAAAAATCTTTTTAATACAATACTTTATACATTTTATGTAAAAAACTAGCACCCAAAACTAGTGTAAAAAGATTAATTAAAAATAAACTTACAAAATAGTTAATATATTTTATGCTTTTGTCACATTTTGCACACAAATTGTACTTATTTTAAAATTTCATCACCTACCTCCAACCCAGCATCTCGTGAATTCCATTGTAACGGACGTTACATTCACACACAAAATAAATTATAAAAAGATTATGAGATGCATATTAATGCTTCAAAATAGGAGTACGTTATTTTTTCCTGATAAAACCAATACTAAAGATAAACTTGACAGGTTTCAAAATTTATTTCTGGTGTATTTAAGCTAAAAAAAAAAAAAAAAAAAAAAAAAAAAAAAATTCTTTAATGTAACGGATGTTACATAAAATGGAACATCATTTGTACTATAGCGTCATAAGATAAAAAAATCTGTGAATCTATTATGTAAATTTGCTCAAAAATTTAAAAAATAACATCACAAGACATGCCTGTAATTTATCAAAACCTTGACATAAAAATTAAGTCATTTTTTTCTGTAATAAAAAATTTAAAAACTATTTGTAACAGACGTTACATATAATACATCATGTTGCAACTGTACCCTTAACTAGGATATTTATATTCAAAACAGTCACAAACATGGAATTATTTTACTTTTATAGTTTTTACATAAATATTAAATTTACTCCAATTAAATTCAGTGGCATAATTTACTTAAGTAATAAGGTATAAAAATGATAATTTTACTTGCTAAAAAAACTTACAAATAGATATTTTCCCATTACTTCCCCTACAAAACAAACTTAATGTAAGGAAAAAGCAATAATAGGTTCTAGTTCTAGAGGCCATAAGCTTTCCAATGATATATAACACTTAAGAATTTGTTTAAAATGATTTTCTTTCGTAATGGTTTCATGTTAGGTGGAATTCACCATCTGGAGAATATAACTCATAACAAAACTCGTTGTTTTTATAAATATATTTAAATATTTATTTAAGTGGAAAATGTCAAAACTTGTATTTATTTCATATTTGCTGCAATGATTTGGCAAATCATCTGTATCACATTAAAACCCACAATTATAGCTAAATTAAAAACTTATTGAATGAAGATCCACTTACTGAGCATTTACAACTGTTTCAGCATCAAAGCTATTATCAAGTAACTGTATGTAATATACTTTAAGAGTTGTATATTGCATATCTCTGCTGTGAACAAACATTTTATAGACCGCTATCCAGAATGCTAGTTTTTCTGAAGTTATTCAGGTATATTCAAAATAATTTAATCTGGTAGAGATAATATGGTAATTTAACGATTTTCAATTATGGATGAAAGTTTATTCATTTAATGAACACAGAAAAAAATTAAAGTCAGAAACAACAGCGTTTTATTTCAAACATTTTTCATAAAATCAAAATTTTAATGCAAATAAACATTTTACAATGATTATTCAAGTGAATAAAATATGATATTCTCGGAATATAGTTTTCATTTTTGCATTAAATGCTAGTTTAAATTTAACCGACAATAGTTTGATTTTTGTTAACTAAATTGTATATTAATATTTCTGAGGGTTTCTATAAATATATTTTTTACAGGTGGATGTAAACATGCTGTAGCTTTGCTTATGTGGCTTCATAGACGGAGTGAAGAACCAGCAGTGACGTCAGTTTCGAGTTACTGGAAGAAGTCAAAACTTTAATGAATTTTATTGAATTGCCTACACAAGAAAGAGAAAGATTTAGTAAAAAATAATTTGGAGCCTTTAAGGGGGCTCACAACCTTTGACTACTGGGAAATGACCCTAAACATCATCAAAATCGAGCTACTGAAACTCCAATAATATTAATATGTATATATATATATATATATATATATATATATATATATATATATATATATATATATATATATATATATATATATATAATTTTTTTGTTTTATATCAAAATTACAAGTCTTCAGTTATAATTTATACAAAAATAGAACTTCTAAAGCCATAAATAATTTTTAGATTTTATTTTTAAATGTACACATTACTAAAAAGGGAAAAAAATCATTGGATGTTTCGCGCATCATAAAATTAAGAAATATGCATACAGAAACTATTTTTTGGTCAAATTAAATTAATAATACACTCAAGTTTAATGTAAAACCAAAAAATATACAAAAAATATAGTTGAAATTGAAAAATTTACATAAAATTAAAAAAAAATTTTAATTTAGCAATTTTTTAAAACATTTTCAAATGTAAAAAAATTTTTTACAATTTTTTTTTTTGCTTTTCTGGTTTTAGTGTGTAAAGAAGCTTATAATACAAATCTGATAAAAATTTTGTGTGTCTAGGACACATAGTTTGGAAGTAACTGTGCGCGCAATCCAAAAATTCACATATTCGAGAAAACTGAAGTTAAAGTTGGAATAACATGGCTATGGCAACACAGTGAGCTTTACATAAACTCTCATGACTCGAGAAATAATGCAAATTTTTTTATGCGGTTTTTTGCATATTGTTCAGAAATGTCACAAAAATCAGAATATAGCAAAAACCAAAAATCGATTTTTTTAAGTTTCAAAGGTTGTGAGCCCCCTTAATACCACAAGATGGCTCATTTCGAACAAAAGTTGTTGAAAAAAGCAGACTTTTAGAGAGACAGGACACTGTTCTCACTAAATATTATAAAATGAAAGACCGGTTCATTACCGGTATTTACCGTCGTGCTTGTGCAGCAAAGTACTATACAATATTTAAAATTTGCTTTAACACACTTTGACATCTTAAAAATAAAGAAAAAACACTAGATATCAAACTCAAACTACGCAACACAATCCAAACACCGAAGTAAACAAATCCGCTATGGAGCATTGTGACGTCACATGTATCCGCGTAGGAAAAATAGCGTTTTTGAGATGAAGTAAATAGTGCGCGTTTAAAAACAAATTATGTTAACTTTTAGAATTCTAAAACTAAAAAAAAAAGATGCTTTCGATCATATTTTTCTATTTTCTATATCATAAATTCAAAAAAAAAAAAACGTGCAAATTCCTCATTCTTCATTGTTCGGCAGCTCCTCATCCCAATGTATATCTCTTCATCCAGCTTTGGATGCAGGAAAGCGGTCACAACATCCATCTGATCTAAGTCTAGATCCAAGTTGGTCGCTAACGATAACAAGAAACGGATGAAACTATGTCGTACTGTACGTGATAACGTCTGTTCATAGTCGATGTCATACTTCTGAGAACATCCTTTCGCTACGAGACGTACCTTGTATCTCCCTATTTCGCCGTTGGCATTATCCTTGGACTTTCCATCTACTTTTAATGGCTTTTCTTCCAGGTGATAAGTCACAATAAGCCCAAGAATTGTTTTCATGGTGAGCTTTAATTTCTTCTTCAAGGGCTGACTTCCATTTCTTTGCTTCAGATGTTTTCCCTGCCTCTTCGTACGTTTCTGGATCTTCAGCTCGATAGGTTTTGGTATTATAGACAATGTAGTCATCGTTGAAGTATTTGCTATTTGGAACTACAGTTCTTTTCGAATGTCGCAAACTACATGATTGTTGTGTTTCTTCATCTTCGCCTTTGGAATTAGCAATGGATCCTTCTTGATTTTCCTTCTGGTGAATTTAAACATATTCTTGCTTTTCAGTTATGATTTCAGGGTTGATATCTGTGGACTCGTCAGGCAACTTCTTCAGCAGTTAATTTTCAAGGAATATCACATCTCAACATATATCCACTTTTCTTGTAGTTGGATTGTAAATACGATAACCTTTGGAGTCTTCGGCATATCTGACAAATATTCCCTCCCCTGATTTTGTCTCGAATTTCTCTCAGTAGACATTTGGAATGTGCAACAACACTTGCATCTAAATATTCTAAGATGAGAAAGATCAGGTTTCTTTTCAGACCACGCCTCTTCAGAAGTCTTGGATTTTATAGCTTTTGTGGGTGATCGATTTTTCAGATAATTTGCTGTATTAACAGCCTCTGTCCAATGTTTCTTTCCCAGTTCTGCGTCGAGTAACATTGTTCTAGCTTTTTCGACGAGTATTCTGTTCAAACGCTCAGAAGTTTTATTCAGGAGATCTAGGGACTGTTGTCTGGTGTGGAATGCCACTCAGTTTCATGTAGTTTTGAAGATCCCTATTCAAGTATTCACCACCATTATCGGTACATAAGATTTTGATTTTTTACCCTGTTTCATTTTCCACTAAAGCCGTGAATTCCACAAACATTCCTTTTACTTCATCTTTCGTCTTATGAAAGTACACAAATGATTTTTGTGAAAAATCATCAGTGTGAGGAAGTATCTTGGTCCACCAATGGAAGTAGTGGACATTGGTCCAGATGGATCTGAGAGTATCATCTCGAGTACAGCTTCTGAACGACTTTTTGATGATTTCGGGAAAGGTGATCTACTCTGTTTACCTTTAACACACGTGGAGCAGATATTTTGGGGATCAGCCTCACATGAGACTCCAGGGAACATGTTTGTGAATAAAATTTGCATATCACGTCTATTTAAATGGGCCAAACGGCGATGCCAGGCATCGTGATAATTTAATATGTGAGTACTGGATGTGTTTGCTATGGTTTGCAAAATATCCAATTTGTACAGACCACTTGAAATGATTATAGTATAAAATAATAAAAGTACGTTGACATTTGTTTAAAGTTACATGACAAAATTATCAACGCATGATATGACAAAAATCCCAAAACATTTGTGGTTTTTGGCCATGTCAAAGTTTAATGAATATTTAGTTACCCTTTTGCTTTTTGTGACCGCTTCTATTCGGCATGGTGTTGAACGTTATGACGAAATTCTATTAAACGTTGTAGACCCTCTGGGGTCTTGAACCAGAACCAAGCCTGGATGATAGGTTCTATTAGTTTGTTAATATATTTGAAATTTGGGCTGGAAACAAGCGCTTTCATTCGTGACGAGATGTTCTCTATTGCCTCTATTGCGTATAGTCAGAACTATCAGAACTTTTTCCTGTCCACAGAAAAATATTATGAATATACTCTTTTAACCTTGGTTTCAACTTCGTTCACCAATGCTTTTTAGCACTGGTGAACGAAGTTGAAACCAAGCTGATGAAGGGATCCCAATGTCTACTGCCTTTGGGATAACAGAAAATTGGCCCTTGCTCTTAAAAATAAATTTTGGAGTTCTGAGAATCTCTTTCAAATATCACTTGACATTTATTGCATCATATGAGCCACTCACTTGCCAAATCGGTTGAGTCCATAAAACAAAAAAGGGAGAAAAGGGATAAAATAATATACAGGGTGGTCATAAAGAAACTTTGCCGATATATGGATCTCTAGCGGCCGTTCCGTTCAACCGACCGAGATGAGGTTTCAGATATAGTCCAGTCAAATTAGGTTTTCCTTTCGCATTAAATGAAAGGATTGAGATTTTTTCAGGAATGTGTAGGGGTTGGTCCCCTGAACAACGCCTAATAAAGTCCCCTCGATTTCAGGCGCCGTGGGGGGTGGGGTGGGGGTCCAAAGGTCCCTTTTTTCAGTTTTTGGCGTTTATCTCGAAAACGGTAATTCGCACGGAAAATTGTCAAATGCAAAAATTAAAGCTGATAAAATTCCCTTCCAATGGGTATATCCATATTTGTACTTAAGTGTTACCGTTTTCGAGATATGAGCCGTTGAATATGAAAATGTTTCAAAAAAAGTAGTAGCGGTTCAGGTATCTCGTCAAACTTTCTCTTCTAACTCTTTCCCCTTCCATTTCTCAAAAAACTCGTAGCAGAAAAAGTTGTAGAGCTAAACATTTCCTTCAAAAATGTATATAGTTATGCTAATTTATCTTCACCCGGTAAATAGTTAGAGCGTTTTGAAGTTTAGGGGTACTTTTCAACATTTTGATAGTAAAATGCTCGTCGCTCAAGTTTTGTTTCCAAGGTCTGTAACTCTCTTAATCACTTTGTATGCTGTTTAATTAGATACGTATAGTATTTATAACCCGTATAAATAATAAATTATGTATACCTGTACGTATAATGTATATCTCATAATATACAGAAGAACACTTGTAGTACAAAGGAGGAAGTAAGAAAACAAACCAAAATGTATAAAAGTGTCACTTTAGCTCAGATCATTTTGGAAAATTTAGATATCACACCATATGAAAAAGAAGTAGTTCAGTTACTTCAGACCTCAGTAGAAATTAACTCCACAACACATTTCCACAAATGCCTCCCTTGCCAGCATACAGTTTAAATTGAGCAACGAATTGTTACGTCTCAATGGTAATGGGCCAACAGCAGCTTTGTGGGTACAGTACTTTGAAATGGTGGTGTTGATGAAAAAATTCATAGCAGCACAGCGCACTGGTAACTGGGAAGATCATATGACACGCGCCCAACTGATGATACCTTACTTCCATGCCAGCGGGCATTTTCATTATGCAAAGTGTACTCACCTATATGTACAAGACATGCTGGGACTAACAACTCGCGACCTTCAACTTAAACAGGATATTATAGATCGTGGATACTTCACTGTCAACAGAACTGGAACACCAATGGCTGGTGTGTGGTCTGACATGGTAACTGAGGTGACATTCATGTGTGACATGAAGAGTGAAGGAGAATTAACACGTGAGCGAGGCTTTAGTGATTTGGTGTTGGCGAAATGGGTTGGGGGAGCACGCACAGCTACAGCAATATGTAGTTCACTTGAGATGTTTTGTGGCGTCCATACTGCAAGCGGAGAACAGCATGTTGAGTTTCGAGCATCACGCATAACCAGAAATGATCTAGACAGTAGGAAGCTTGCTCAATGGTTGGCTGATCACCCGCCTTTTGCTGACCGTAATTGTTTGATGTCACTTTCAACGGGAGTAATTGGAACAAGTAACGTCAACTGCTAACAGGCTTTGGAAATTGGAACCCGCACAATGAGCACTTTTGTTGGAATGCATTTCTCAGAAGTGAAGCAATAAAAGAAGAACTCAATCGGTCCTTTAGCTGCGATGAGCAATATGATCAAAGTTAATGATGAGGTAGTGGTGGTAGAGCCTCGGATGATATTTCAGAGAACTCTGATCACCAAGAAGAAAGAAGGGGATGTAGAGGAGTTGCTAAAGTACGAGTTAGCCCCATACCCTATGTCTCTATTCGCCGAGGGGATAATGAGAAAAATCAAACAGTCAGCACTGTATGATGCTTTACCAAAAGTAATCAACTGATCAATGTGAAGAACAGTTTCACGGTAATCGATGGTGGCCTCATGCTTTATAGAATAAAGTGGAACACCAACACCACCTTCGCCTCCATCTGCGATCAATATGTATCGTACATAATCAACCATTACGGCAGCAGTTCATCTGTGGTTTTTGATGGTTCTGAAGAAACGAACTCCACGAAAAGAGACGAACAACATCGGAGAGCATCAAGTAAAACATCAGTGGATATTGACTTCAATAAAAACAGGATGGCTACTGTTCATCAGGAAAACTTCCTTTCCAATGAAAGGAACAAAACCAATCTCATTACTATGTTAGTTCAGGTCTTGGGTGCAAGAGGTATACAGTCTACTATAGCCAAAGGATATGCTGACTTCAGTATTGTCAGGGGTGGGTGGCAAAACATCTCTCATTCAACTGTGGTGATAGTAGGTGAAGACAGACCTGCTCTTCTTACTTGTGGCCTTCCCTCCACGAGACACGAATGTGTTTTTCATGAAGGCCGGACGGGGCAACACAGATGACAGGCTCTACTCTTCACAACATCTTCAGGCCTTATCATTCAGGCAGTACATTCTCTTCATCCATAGTTTCTCAGGATGTGACACTACGTGAGCGATTTATGGTAAAAGCAAAGCAGCAATAGTACAATGTTTCCAGCGGTATGCCAATGAAACAAAAAACATCGCCAAAGTGTTTTATGACTCCAAATCTTCACCAGGAGACATTGCTAGAGCTGGAGAACGAATGTTCCTGCTCATGTTCCAGGCCCCTCCAGATGAGCATGATCTCAATCACCACAGGTACCTTTCATTTTTCTTTGCTCGTACTGACCCCATTAAGTAAATTTAATAATTTATATAATTTATTAATATTCAATAATACATTATACACTATCTGGCCAAAAGTATCCGGACACCCCGCTAAAGAAGTAGATCTAGCAGGTGTCGTAATTTGATGCGTAACCGAAAGCTATAAAAGTGTTGGTAGTGGTTTGTCAGGTCATATTTATGCGTTTGTGAGACAATGAGTAAGACAAAGGAGCTTAGTCACTTTGATCGTGTCATTATAGTGAGATGCTACTTTTGTGGGAAATCAGTTCGTGAAATTTCGGACATTCTACAAGAAGCCAAAATGATAGTGAAGACTTTGACTTGTTTGAAACTTTTTCCAAAGTATTAGATTGACGGCTTTTAATATATAGAAAAGCAGTTGATGAAATAAATTGCATATAATATATTTAATGTAAGTAATTGTTGTTTGAACCTACTTTTGATAACCATTTTTTGATTATATGAACAACTTTTATACATTTTGGTTTGTTTTCTTACTTCCTCCTTTGTACTACAAGTGTTCTTCTGTACATTATGAGATATACATTATACGTACAGGTATACATATTTTATTATTTATACGGGTTATAAATACTATACGTATCTAATTAAACAGCATACAAAGTGATTAAGAGAGTTACAGACCTTGGAAACGAAACTTGAGTGACGAGCATTTTACTATCAAAATGTTGAAAAGTACCCCTAAACTTCAAAACGCTTTATCTATCTACAGGGTGAAGATAAATTAGCATAACTCTATACATTTTTGAAGGAAATGTTTCGCTCTACAACTTTTTCTATCACGAGTTTTCTGAGAAAGGGAAGGGGAAAGAGTTAGAAGAGGAAGTTTGACGAGATACCTCAACCGCTACCACTTTTTTAAAAACATTTTCATATTCAACGGCTCATACCTCAAACACGGTAACACGTAGGTTGAAACATTGATATACCATTTGGAAGGGAATTTTATCAGCTTTAATTTTTGTATTGACGATTTTCGGTGCGACGCACCATTTTCGAGATAAACGCCGAAAACTGAAAAAAGGACCTTTGGACCCCCCCCCCCCCCCCCCCGCGGTGCCTGAAATCGAGGGGACTTTATTAGGCGTTGTTCAGGGGACCAACCCCTACACATTCCTGAAAAAATCTCAACCCCTTTATTTAATGCATGATTCGCCGCCAATTTGAGCTAATTTGACTGGACTAATATAGTTATTCAGAGGTATGAGCTCGGGATTTTGTGAACGGCAACAAAGTGGCGCTTACGGTTAAGGTTATAGTTACAGAAACTCGAAATTCTTGAATATCAACGTCCACTTTTTCCCGTCGCAAAATGCTCAGCGCATGCAAAAACCCTAAAAAGCGTTGGAACGGTACGTGTATCACAAAGAAACGGACGCGTTATGCACGCACAAAAAAAACAGCTCTTGGAACGGCCTGTTACGAAACTTGTATATAGAGGACGCTCGAGGTCCAGCGCCAGTCGTAGGAAACGAGAAACGTGCTGATTTAGAATGTAATGTAGTGTAAAAGGTATGTAGATGTGTTTTGTGGCCGCGTAGAATGTTAATAAAGAATTGTGGCTATAACATGTATTATTGATTACGCCTCTACCACCACAAATTTTAACTTTTTGGAAAACGGCCTACAAAAACACGATCGGGACGCACGGAGGAAATTTGCATATGACAGAGACAAGACACCAATCAATGATGACAGCACAGATCGGACAAAAGAAAACTTTTATTTGGATTACACATTTTCCATATGGGTGCCATCATCGTGTACCGTTCCAACGCTCTTTAGGGTTTTCGCATGCGTTGAGCATTTTGCGACGGGAAAAAGTGGGCGTTGCTATTCGAAAATTTTGAGTTTCTATACCTATAATCGTAACCGTGAACGCCACTTTGTTGCCGTCCACAGAATCCCGAGCTCATACCCCTGAATAACTATACCTGAAATCTCATCTCGATCGGTTGAACGGAACAGCCGCCAGAGGTCCATATATCGGCAACGTTTATTTATGACCACCCTGTATGTATATATATATATATAGTTTTAAAAATTCCTCTGAAAATATAAATTCAAATAAACATTGTAAAATGTATTATTGAAGATGTAGCTTTTATCTGACGCCTCATAAAAACCATAAGATAGAATATTGTTGGAGTAATCGTTATTATTATAATTTCTGCGTGACTAAGGTACTTAGCCGATTTGGCAAATGAAAAAAAACTAATAACATTTCAATACAATTTCCAAATGCATAACAATTCAACATAACAATTCAATTTCCAAATTATTTGTTTTACTACAGAAAAAATGATATAATTGTTTAATAATTCCCAAGTACTTACTTCTGCAGCAGTAAGACTGACACTGACTCATTTATTTTACTCTTTTTGTAATGAAATAACACTAAACTATGTACAGTTATCATCAAGTACTTGCTTCTGCGTTTTAATTGCATTACTGCAACGGTTTATGTTAGTGACTTAACTTGATTGACTTCTGGAAAAAGTTATTTATTATTCGATGGCCAAAAATATTTTTGTCATTGAATGGTGTTAATCCTTATTATTTGGAAAATTTATTATGAATGTAAAATGTTAGGGGTCAATCAGCTGCTTTGACACTAAAATTTCAAAAAATTCAAAAAGTGGACTTAACTAATTTGGTTTGTGAATGGTTCATATCTTGCCATTCATGCTCACATTATCACACTGATTGGATAATCATAGTGACTCATAACTGATTACAATGTAGACTGATTACCTATGATCCTTGCGCTATATTTTCCTACAGGGGTGGAGCCGAGGGTTTTGGTTAGATTTATAAATTAGATTATCCTGGACACTTTAAAAATAATTTAAATTAAATTAAAAGGCATAGATATTCGTGAAAACGATCTGAAGCTCAAATGGTCTTTAGATATAACTCGTTTGTTACACAATGTTTACTTACCCAGTAACACTGGAGAAGAATGTGTAAGTACATATGAATAAGTACACATATATGAATGCGTTGCGGTTTAGTAGTGGGTGGTCCTTTAATATCTAAAGGTGGGAAGTCGTACTTGAGGAAGTCATAAGAGAATATTGAAAAAGCAACTAAAAGGCAAAATGTGGTTTCAGTGTGGAGAAAATGTCAAGGATAGGAAAAAAAGATAGCGATAGGTTCGATAGCTTTTTATAGGAGTGTTTATTTCTTGCTGTGTACTGAAGAGTAATCATATAAAATTTTTAGCCCTCATAGGTAAAAGATTTAAGAAGTGTGTCGAGAACGTACAGAAAATTTTTAATTTTATGTTTATAGAAGATTAAGAATGGGATGCCTTTAAATATAGAAGAGGTTCTATTATTGCTCACTCGTTATTTTTCTTTAACATCCACACACATATATAGTATATATATGAGAATTAGTGTAAGGTAAAATACAAAATATTTTATACACCTTAGTTTTAATAACTGATTTTACCTAAGTATACATATTTAGCTCGTACCATAGCTGTTCGATATGATTAAAATCGGGACTCTGAGCAGTCCAGTCTGATTTTTGCATGTTTTGTTTTTCAAACCATTTTTTGTCAGAACTCGAAATGTGGCATGGGGCAAAACCCTTTTGTAAGAAACAAGAGTCTGTTCTGAAATACTGCCTCATTGTAGGAAGTGCATAATCAACCAAAATGTTTATCTATCTCTCACAGTTCATATCTGAAGGCAAGACAATCAAAACACTTAGCTCTTTCCAACAGGAACAGGCCCAGACCATCACAGAGCGCCTATCGAATTTAGCAGTTTGGAACAATGTACTCGAAAAGATAACGCTTCCAGAGCTAATACCAGACCAAGGTACGACCATCCGATTGAAAAGTTTGAAGCATGATTTATGACTCCAAATAACCCTTTCCCACTCAAATTGTCCATGAACGGCTTGCTAAACATTTCTTCGGTTTCTCTCTGTCATTAAGACGAGTAATGTTGAGCTTGTGCGCAGCCGATCTGCCATGGTATCAGATATTAACCAGTTCCTAACGAATTGTGAGGGTACTGATATCAATTCCTGTGACTTAGAACACTTTTGTAGGTAAACACTGAGGCAGTTGAAGAGCTATTCTTTAGTGCCCTCACTTAAGCTCCTCTTGCGTTGATCGTCTAATTTGTCCAGTCACCCAGGTCGGAGTTTCTCTCCAATCGTGTCGTCTGCCTTCCATCTTCGAATGACATCTGCCATAATTGATTTCGGGATACCCCGAAGACCAACAACTGCCCAAAAAGACTGTTTGCTTAAGTAGCATCCTATGACCATATATTTTAGGAAATCAGAAAGTTTGATACTGTGCGCCATAATAGATTCTAAGAAAGTTAAAGTTTTGACAGGCGATCATGTTAATATATTCTATTTATAACCACTGCGCATCTTCCCTGGCGCATACGAGTTTGCTTATTTTTTCATAATCAGAGGTGAGATTACTTTTGGCAATACAGTATATACGTAATACTTCCGGCGACGACCACTCAAATGAAGTGTAAGAACAAAGCAAGGAGGTTAAAACACACAACACATCTCTGATACTCAAACATCCTGTGTTTGAACTCGACTGCTGCAATTAACTGAGATTGCCATTACAGGAATATCCCTATGACGAGCGACTTCTAAAGGGTTATTCTTCGGAACCAGAGTCTGAGGACTCGAGTTTCGCTGTTGGCAAGGTTGTTTGTAGTCGTTAATGATCTCATGTTCGTCTCGGTAAGATTAGCCATCGTGTTGCAAAAGATGACCGTAGCTCTCCAAACTTACCAATCTTATCAGAGGACTCTAGATTAAAAAAAATAGAGGATTCAGTGGAAATTTTATCAATCGACTGATATAAACATTTATTCTTGTATAGTGTTGTGAGTTATTTTTAAAAGTTGGAAGAAATCATCACCTTTTTATAACCACAATATTTTTGATCTAAAGTCAAAAGTTTCTGGTCTTCGTATTTAACATCATCAAAAACTGTGTTTAATTTAAATAACAACTGTTATTTCCAAATGCTCTTATCAATAGTATTATCAGTGGTGGTCCCCTCTTCGAGTTTACTAAGTCGGGCGATGACCGAATGGTAAGGGAGCTGACAAACGGTCCAGAGCCTGTGGGTTCGAGTCCCATAATTGGCAAGGATGTTTGTAGCTGTTCGGAATCGGTTTTAAACTGTAGGTTTCGATATACGAGTAATTAGTCCTTGTGTAGTAAAAGTTCAACCAGCCTACCATGTTTCCAAACACGAGAGTACCTCATAAACAACCCCTTGGGAACGGGTAAGCGGTGTTATCATAAGAGATAAGAATCAGATGATTGATTTGGTTGGATCAGAGCGCTACAGTCAACTTTTGCTACACAGGGGGTAGTCAAACCAAAATCTGCAGTTTGAAGCCGATTCCGAAAAGCTGTGAACATCCATGCCAGCAGTAGGACTTGAACCCACGGGCTCTGGAGCGAATGCCAACATCAGAAGTTTTAAATTTATTGGGTAGACATTATCTATATATAGAGTGTGAACATAAATTCGTTTTAAGAATGCTAACAAATTCCAAAGGAGAAAAATATTAAATATTCAGAAAATGGATGCCTACGGAAAACGGAAAATTGCTAAATCAAATGAAAGATTTTTTTCTAATTTCATATAGGTATTGTTTCTTTTATTTACCTCATGTCATCCGAGGACAGCATTCTCGATTTTATTAACGTTTTTTGAGACATCCAATATCGTTTCCTACATCGATATCCTTCTCGGCCTGTATGTGTTCTATCCACTTCCAGTTATCAGTCCCCTGAGAGTGCACTGCTTGCTCCAGACATTCACCCCAGTCTCCGGCACTTAACATAACACTTAAGCCATTATAATTTTACTAACTCAGTACAGTGTCCAAATGCAACATTGGATCTTAGGCATTTCTTCTCCCCTGTAGTGTAATTTTTGCCCCATTGCAAGAAATTTTATTATGAATAAGTCATGCCTCAAGAAAACCCCAGATACTGAGAATCAAGAGTTCTCTAAAGAATTCATTCATTTTTTAAGTTCTAAATATAAAATTTTAAGGGTGTTTTTTTCAGTTATTTCCTGTACGTTGACAGGTAATTAGCGTGACCGAACTAGACGTTGTGGTTGTTCGTATTTGAATTCCATCAAACATAGTGTTAATGTCAACTAAAAGCATGATCGATGTATTTTCGAGCTGGTTCATATAGACTGACTTGAACTGATAAGCCTCGAAGGTTCGTCAGCCAATTATTAACACTCTGCGGACGGACCACGAGAATTTTCGTTCTCTCAATTCTAACACTTAAATCCTATTACAAGAAATCTCTAGTTTCCATTGTTTCTAATGCTTGCGGTCGTTTAAGAGAATTCGTGGTTTATCTTTCTTGTACCTGGTCCGTGGGTACAGCTAGCAATAAAACAACTGGTCCGCAATGGGTTAATTGAAAAGCAGAATGAGATTTTCGTGCTCCCATAAAACTGTTTACCAAACCGTCGAGGGTATTTTTCTTTTCTATGGCTACGGCGGTCTGCTACACAAGGGTTTCCGCTATTCCATTTCTCTCTGTACGCTCGCATGTTTCTACACTTTCTTCTTTTCTCATCTACGGTGCGAGATGCGTGAACTTCGAACAATTCCCGTCGCAATTTAGATCCCGTATCCCGTACTGTACGCTAGAATCTTGCTTCCGATACATAATGAGCACTTGGCCTCTCACCCTAAAAAAAGCAAAATTACGGACAGATTATTCTTCATTTAGTATTACAAATGCGTGGGAGTGACCGAATCCCTGCAAAAGAATGCGCGCAGGGAGGAGAGAAAAATGAACAACTCACGTTTCTTGCTCGTATTTTGGCAGAAAGGAAAACTACGGACGGGTCTCACGACTCTCACTCTCCACGAACTTGGTTAATTTTGGAAGCAGATGGCAACTACGTATTCAGAAAAGTGAGAGTTGAAAACACAAACAGGAAGATGTCCGTATGCAGTGTGTTCTTGTTTCACGTAAAGTTCAAGGCCCGCGAAAACGAAAGTTAACACTATCATGTGTATTAAAATATAAATGGAAGAAAGAAGAAGGTAATGAGAGAGAGAGATAGAAGATAAAGTGATTTAAATAGAAATGATGACCAGGAAATAGTATATAAAAGACGCAGAATACGTCGTGAGGCCTGCTGGTAATCTCTCGAAGCATCTAGTGGGAACTGAATACGGGCTGTGGTTTATAATAACTTGGAAATTATATTTGGTGTAATATGTGAGTAATCCTTATGCAGTATGCTTTGGATTGGAAGTCTTGTAGCTGTTCAGAATCGGCTTTAGCAGTATGTCCAGCTCTGTTTAGCTCTTGAGTAAGCAGCAGGTGACGACAGAGTCCTCCCCCACCCCAAACCAAAGCTAAGGCAAGGCTGGTTTGGGGGGTTTGGAAACTATAGATTTTTTTACTCCAATGATTGGACGGACCGTCAGCAGAAATTCCACATATATATTAATATAAATATAGTTTTAGGAAATTTGTTGAAACTTTATAGAAAATGCCATGAAAAAATTAGTCACCTTTACTTCCCCCCTCCCCCCATTAGCTCATTGTACTATACCTTAGTGGTGAAATTAGAATTTGCATGTGATAGTACAGCTCTTGTATGATTTTTATGCATAAATTTCTTTTTTGACTCTTAGGATTTGGTTATTGTTCTAACCTCTCCCTAATCAAGATTCCGTCACTATGTATGCAAAAAACATGTACATTTCTAATCGACCTCAGAGGTTTTTTAGAGAATGAAAGTTGATCGCAAGAGTTGGTTAACTATGGTGTAGATTTTATCATGCTTCGCACCAAATAGAAATTTTAAAGGTATTAGCAAATGTTTAGATCGTGGCAAGATAAGCTAATTCACGAATAAACATGATAAACTTTAACAATTTAATGATTTTTTAATAAACTTTTTACCGTCGGTGCTTAACTTTGCACAAATAAATAAAATTCCGAGATTCTTTCTTTTACTAACTTTTATCACCCTCTAAGCTAGAGGTTTCTCAACCTTATTTGGTCTACCGCCTCTTTCTCAAAAGAAAAATTACTCGGCGCCCCTCTGCAAATTTTCCTTTTTAAGCTAACAAAGAGAAATTCAGTGACAAATTTACGTCCGTCTATGTATATATATTTCTACCTATGTCCTTCAACGTAGTAAAGAAAGATGTCGTAAATAAGACACCTTAAAGAATGAAATAAAATTATTTATTAAAACCAACCATATTAACATTCGCATCACACACACATAATGAAGATAACGAAGGATAATATTAAAATAAAAATTACGAAAAGCTTTAAAACTAATCCTAATGAGAAGGATGAACTTGGTGCCCTGCTACCAATTAATTAACGTTGTCAGCAGCATCTTTGAATCATCGCGATTAGCTATTAGTAGTCTGTTTCTGTTTTTAGTAAGCAGATTTGTGACTACACTGAACCCATGTTCCACTGAATAGGGTGAAAGAAATGCAACGAAAAGCTTTTGTACTATAGTATTGGTATGTGATTTTGCAGCCAGAACTATTGGTAGCTGAGTTTGAGCGACCCTCAATTATGTCTTGGATCAGCAGTGTCCCCCTGGATCTTCTCAGCGATCACCAGGGGGCGGTACCTCCCTCGTTAGGAACCACTGCTCCAAGCATATGTATCAGTTCTTGCAACCTTTGACTCGTCTAAATGTTGTAAAGAAATACGTTCATAAATTCCTCTGTAAGAATTAACATTACAATTATATAAAACTCACAAAAACGGGCGAAAAAAATTTCATTAGAGTATTGGGAAAAGTACGGAAGCTCTTTTCAACCCCGATACTGGTTTGTCGAAATTGAAGGGAATCTTACCACACGGGAAGTTTGAAAAGCATATCCCTTACACTCTCGAATGAAAGTACTACTATAACTTAGTTTAGATACTCGGCTCGATTGTAAAATTTATATTGAAATTTACTATTGGAGTCATCAGATGTGCTTGACATTGTGATTATGTTACTGACCATCTACCGACACAAAATTATACTAATTATTCAAGTATAGGCAGCAGTAGAAGATTCTGTTAAAAAAATAGGATCCCATAAACGAGTAAATATAGTATATGTGACAGAAATTGAACTGACACTGTCGTTTCTTGTAGAGAGACAATCTGTTTTAGTATATTTATGTGGTCGGCCAGTGTAGTTTGGCCGTGTTCCGGAAACAATGCCCAGCATGATTAACGGTGTTCAGAAGAATCCGCAGCTACAAATATCATCGTTCTTTCAGGACAAGCTTTAAATCAAGGAGCAATGTAAGATTTGACTTACTACAACGTTTGTTGTCCAACATGCTGCACACAAATGTTTTGTAATTTAGTATGAGAGGGATCCTTTTAGGCTCAGATGGTAGTTGAGGAAGATTTTCATTGACGTCATAGTCATTAAACGTTTATACAATTATAGCTTAACTTTTCTACCTTGGTTGCGAAAGATGGATGTCACATCAAATTAAACTTTTTTAGTGATAATCAACTAATAATTAAATGAAAGCTTAATAAACTAATAACTAACAAGCGGGCCCATATTTATGAGAAAGAGACACAGAGGGAATTAAGGAAATGTATCCTAAATTTTCATCAGACCAAAATTATTTAGCGAACTACTCGCTTGTCATATTCAATTTATCCTCTATTCGCTTATCATAATAATTTAAACACCTCGTCAGGAGGAGTGGATTAAGCCATCTAATAAGCCAGTGATTTGAGAGAAGGGTTAGTTAAAACAATAATGAAACGTTTTTAGATTTTCAGTTTTCCTCTGGAAAAACACTTTTTTTTGATTAGGAGTCATGTTGACTTCTTTCTTCTGGATATTTTGTCTCCTATTTCTAATTTTTTTTGATGCTCTGATCATTGAGAGTTTAATACATCTACATTGTTCTCATAGGTCTATATTGATTTTCATCATACTTCTTCCTCTTTTCACGAGCAGATAAGCTTAAATTAATGGATACGTTAAATTTTTTGGTATTGCATTCTCCTGTGTTATTTCTGAGAGCGTGTTCTGCTGTTATAATTCACAAATTATATTGAAGTAAGAAATGTGAAATCTTTTCATGGAAAAAAAAGACTGATTTTCTTCATCACATTTTTTATTAATAAACATTAAACATGTAAGATCAGTTGATTCTTATTCTACGTAAAAAATTCATTGCTGAATGGTTTTCTGAAATTTTCTTTTTTTAATGAAAACCAGATACATTCCATGGTATGCTCTCAATTGATTGCAATGAACTGCTCTTAGTAAAAATGTGTTCTCTAAATTACAGCCACCAGGGCTGTTTAACTTCTGTTCATGTTCGTCAACATAGGCATAGCTTCTACAACAATATATATATATACACACACACACACACACATATATATATATATACATACACACACACACACACACACACACACATATATATATATATATATATATATATATATATATATATATATATATATGAAGCTCAGGTGTCGGGAAAAACTTGTTTTATATGATCATAACCAACTTTTAGGGTCAACGGGGACTCTGCTCTGCTGACCACTAGTTCCAGATAACTGTTTTTACCTTCACAGAATCTTTTCACATCTCTAGCATATGACACAAAATTTCTGGATACAGAACACACGAAATTAAATTTTGCATGAATATAAAATATCGTATAAGTTGATCTCCAAAATTTTTCTGCAGAAAAATTGATGACTAAACTTAAAAAAAGGATTGGCGTAAAGGAGTAAATCAACTTCGGATTATAATCATTTATGTGTAACTGTCATCTTGAACTACAGCCTTGACCAAGTTTAATATATAAACCTAATTTTGTTAAAGTATGCAATACTTGTTCATCCAGATAAGGTAATAGCTGTAGCACTGATTGACGGCTTCTGTGTTTGCTCAAAAACAAAGTTTATTGAACACGAAATATAATAAACTCTGAAAACAAAGAAGGAAATGTGAATGGCCTTAAAACTTGCATAATTTTTTGTTTTTAAATATAACACAATTCATTAATGTTAATGTTTTTTTTATCAATTTATTTCCTATCAAAAATTTTGAAAGATAGCATTATTGATTTTTCTTGTGCTACTTTTATTAAGTTTGATTTTTCTAAAGTAGAGAAATGGGGTACCAATCTTTTTTTTTTTTTTTTTCCCTGCGAGCTCAGGAGTTTTACTGAACTTGGAACTAAGTCAGAAATTCACTACTTCCTCTGCAACTCGTATTTGGCAAGTTTGTGTCATCTGAAAGATAAATTCGTTCAAATATGGATAAATGCAGATATCATGGTATTTAGAAAAACTTTTAAAAATCAACAGGTAGACTACTAGGATAGAATATCACAAGCCATTATTATAACAGAAGTTGAAAGAGGGACCTTCGGGCCCCTAATATGTTTAACTTTGAATAGTCCAATGTTTTACGAGATACCATTTTCTTATCAGTGTAATTCGTTGCAAAACTAACTCTCTCTGTGTCTCTCTCTCTCTCTTTTATATATATATATATATATATATATATATATATATATATATACACACACACACACACACACACATTTCTTCAAGAAAGATGCAGTTTTTGCTGAATTTTACTAACCACTTTCAACATTCACTTTTATCATATCAAACTGCCATTTTGCGGGAAAACAGGTTCATTGTTCTCAGCACAGCAACATTCTTTCTCTTCTTTTTATTAAAAAAAAGTTCTGTTGCACACTCACCTCCAGCGTTGTATTTTGCTTGTATTTGTCAGAACCGTGGAATAATAAGAACGTCTAGCTTTTTAGCGTTCATGATGAAGGAGTACATTGTACTGGGCTGAGGCATCCCGCTGCTTCTCGAGTCGCTAACATGAAAATAAGCGGATCCCGCCGAAAAGGAAGAGTAAGGTGCTCGTGGCACTCCCTTTCTTATTTTTCTTCCCATCGATGCACCTTAGAGTAATATTTATTTTATAACCGGAGAGTCTATGGAACGACAAGTGCTAAAGAGGTTTTAGTGTCCTTGACGTAATCTATCCTCGCAGCGTGGGAGGAATTTTATACACTCTGCTGAAAAAAAGAAGAATCGTAACTCTGGTGATTACTTTTGCTGCGTACTCATCGATCAAAAGACAACTGGGATCTAGCTTCGTATCTCATCTCACTCTGAATTCTAAATGGAATCGAGACGGCGGGTCACTCTTATATATTTTTAAAGTTTCCGAGAAAGGAAAATTAGCCATTAAAATTTCGAAGAATACCTCTGGAGTTTAAATAGAAAAGGGCATTGCACGGTTTTCAGGCTTGTTTTGTGTTTCCTCATGTAGTAAAATTGATAACAAAGCTTTAAATTATGACAAAATGCGTAAAGCCTACCAAAAAAGTGGTTCTTAATGCAAAAACATGCATCTTCTACGTACAGGTAGACTTGGAACAAAGTTTCTCCGTTTTTGTGGGTTCTTCAGCAAGACATTTCTTAGGTACAAGGCTACTTGTACTATGGGATGGACATTTTTTGCTTTAAATTATGGTTTGCAGTGTAGATTAGTTAAAACCATTGATATAACTAAAAGTAAAATAATTCAACAAAGCAAGATAATTATTAGCAGGAAGAATGTAGACAAAAAAACAAAAACAGAAATCCCGCACTTAGGACTCAAGGCACCGTAATGCAAGATTCTGTAGCAGTAACGGAACTAAACCATATAACGAGGTAACCGATTGGTCTCTTCATCAGGAGGCCTAACCAAATCAGTTACCTCAAAGGGGAACTTTCTGGTTGTACTTCAGTTTTACATAGCTTTAATTTGTGCGGTTAAAATATATACTACTTTGATCCGGACGGGCATAAAATTTTCCCACATTTACAGCACTTCCGTTTTGCAGTTTGAGAGTTCCAAATATATCTTAAAAACGAATACAACACTATCGTCAGGAAAGATGCATTAAATTAAATAAGATTTTTGAAAGAATATCTGTCTGTACACTGGAAAATATTGCTCCTATTAGTATATCTAAATGCATTAATTCTTTGGGTAATCATTAAATTTTGGAAACCACAGCAAAGGAATAAACTGAAGCTAAAGCAAGCACTCTTTTGAAAGTTACCGTAGTATGTAAATTACCTAGTCTTGGTGAAATGTCTCAGTTAGATGTAGTCTAAGGGCTATTTCAGAACAGTAATTATTTGATCCTAATTCACAATCTTTAAGGAAGATCCTTAAGTGCAATTTCTTGCTCAGTTTCTAAATCAGTATACATAAAAATAAAATTGTAGTTCTGCTGTACGGTTTGAGTTAGAATATATTTCATGGGTCCACTTCTGATTAAGTCATCTGTCTCTTATACAGAATAGACTGACAGTTGTTTAATCATTTACATGCCTGTATTCTTGTTTTCTAAAGTAGAAACCGATTTTTTAAAACTTATATTTACAATAATGAAAATATAAAGATTTGTACTACATAAGATGAACCATTAGTAATCTTTGGTATAAGATGAAAGAGCCGATATCTTTAGAGATAAAATATCAACTCAAATGAAATTTGTAATTATTCCTTTTGTTTACTAGAAATAAAAAATTTTCTTAGGTATTTAGAAAATTAAATTTAAAAAAATTAAGATTTAAAAAAAAATAGGCATTTTGGAAAACCTCGAGTGTAACAGTTCCTTCTGTGTATCGTAATCTTGTTTGGTTACAGTTATTTTACAAGTGACAGTCGGTCAAATTTCGGAATTTCTTTGGATTTATATTCCAAGTATGCAGTTTGAATTATATTGGATTGATTTTCCACTGAGGGGGGTATCACCAAGGAATATTCCATATTAAATTTATTCTTTTTTAGAACTAGGCACAGAAGTAATGTTCTCAGTTTCGAGCAACCACAACACCGAGTTTGGTTACATTAATTACCCGATAATGTACCAATGAGTAATCGGCAGAAATTATTTTTCTAATTTTATCTTTTGAACGAAAAATATGTAAGAATTCTTTAATGAACTCTTGAATCTCAGTACTTGGGGTTATCTCGTAGCATTACGTATGCATAATAAAATTTCTTACTTCAGGGCAAAAGTTCAACCGCTGAGGAAAGAAATTCCAAAAGATTGCCTGGACGTGTTTGTAACTCGAGAGCATAATTTCTTCTGGTTTTCTAACATACATGTCCAAACGACATAAAAACAGGCTGTTAATATTGTGGTTAATAACACTTCCAACTAAGAAAAAGAAAGGCTTTCTCTCTGGAGCCATAAATAATGGAGGATCTGGCAGATGGTAAATGTTTCAGGAAGGAAGCTGGTGTATCTTCAGTCTGCACGCCAGGCTTTATGCCTTAATTAGCGTTCATCCATATCGAGTAATAAAATAAACGAGTCTGAGGGCCAAGCCCCTTACTGTAAAGATTTGCCAATTTCGATTTCCGCTTTCTCTCTGTCATTTCTCTTCCCTTTCTATCATTTGCATACTTCGCAATTTCAAACCGATAGCACTGAATGGAGATGGAGCACGAATGTTCGATTTTACTCATCTAAATTCCAAGGAACCATGTCTGTTAATCTGCTACTTACCTAGCCTCCTTTCATCTACATCTTTCTTGGATAATTGAAGCTTAGGGCAAACTGCTGTACCATAAATAATATATTTAACATTGCTTTATAATGAATATACTTTTAAAACCTTTTATGATATCCGATAGACGTCTTTGATAATGTAAGTTTCAGTGTCTAACAACAACACAACGATGTAACCACGAACGAGGAGGTGTAAGGAAATCCTTTAAGTAGTCTAAAAACTGGTAGAAAATAAAGTAATTCTAGCGTTAATTTTGAGTTTTCATCAACCGCTCTTCCCCGAGAAACGAAATTCCCTCACCCAGAATCGCAAAACCTTCTCTAGATGGAGATGCTGGTTCCATTGCAACGCAAATATCCAATGTATACAGAAGTTTACTGAGTCTATTTTAGATAGAAGGAACGCTTGTGTATTAGTAAATATATTATGTTTTACATTCTAAATATCTACTGTGACTGTGATGCTACCTCCCAAACAATGTATTGTTGACAACTGTAGCGTATTTAGAATACTATTGGGAATGAACAACTAAACAACGAGATTATAATCATTTTGTTCTGAACATAATGATTCTTAGATAAATAGAATTCAGGTCAAACTGCTATACTTCAAGTAATATATTATGTACGTTCAAAGGTTGCTGACAGATGTCTAGACGGTAGTAAAAAATGGCGTCTGTAATCCCATATGAAAGATATACAGGTTCACAGGAACTGCTAATACCCCTCCTCCCAGCCTCCCTTTTTTAAATGGATGACAAATCTCAGTTTCACAGGACTCGGATTACTTGATAATTAATTATAGAACGAGAAAGTTCGAGGGAATATTATTCAACAGGTATCCGGCAAATAATTCACGATAGTTGTCATGGAATGTTCCGGAGATACATAGAAATTCGTCATGTTCCTTCTAGAGCTGTTTGAGAATCGAGTTTAGTTGAGAAATGAAAAATAAGTCTAGTCTTGATTCTAAAGTTCCCGAGAAACCTATGTGCTAAAAAAAGAAGAAAGACAAAGTTAAAATAAAATATTGGCAATTTGTGTGTCGGTACTTAAAAGTTAAGGTCGAGGTAAAAACATAAAATGTTTTGAATTCTGCTACTCCTTTAATTGTCAGATCACAATGCAAATTCGCAACTCGTGGTTAAAATATACTATTTACTTAGTCTGAAGATGGCTATAACGCATGCAATTTGGAGTCTGATGGAATGACTGTGAAATTCTTCGGAAATCAGTATTACAGTCAGAACTTTAAGGTTTGGTTGGTTGAGAGCCCCACGGTCTTTTTTTTGCTACCCTACGGCTAATTAGACCTTGAGCTACTTCTTAAAGCCCATTCCAAATGGCTACAAACATCCATGCCAATAGTGGGACTCGAACCCATAGACTCTAGAACCGACTGCCGGCAAATAATTTCGTAAATGCCGGAAAATAATTCACACCTTAGCCATTCGGCGATCGCTCGGCGTCAGAACTTTTAAGAACTTTCTCTGTAAAAAAAAAAACTCTATTCTCTTAAACTCTTACCATTCGATTACTCTTGTGTACTTGTCGGTCCATATTTGTAGTGGCCATACGATCTGTAATTTTATTTTATCTTTTTAGTTCTTTCCGAAATTTAACTCAAATTTCAATTGTACATGCAATAGAACAACGTATCAAGGTCATAAATTCCCCCCCCCCCATACATATGGAGGGTTCAGAGATAAAGTGAACCATCTTCATTTTTTGACCATTTCATGCTAACATTGCTATGATACAGTAAAAACATCCTATTTTTCAATTGCATAGTGAACCAAGTCCTCAGTATAAATTTTACTATATTAAACAGGAAAATCAAACGGAAGTCAATAGTTTATCAATACAGTTGTTCAACTTAAAGATAAGTTTTCTTTGGGTTCTTTTAGTCTCTACTCTATACATTCTTAAATTCTTTTATCGAACTACATTAAATTTTCCATGGTCCCTCTCTGGGACCCTGCAGTGAATATTTTACGCATTTACATATTACGCATTTCTTCCTCTTGATTTCATTCTTTTAACTGTCTGCGGTCCTCATAGATAGACTTCATCTAGCCATTAAGTTTTTGTGTCAGCATTGCTTTCTGGTATGAACCAGTTTTCTAACCCTTTGCAAGTCAAATATGCTGCTGGAGGTGAGGTAATTTCAATATGTTAAGGATAGTCAACAGGTCAATCACAGCAGGTTTTACTATTGTAACTACTCGCATTAGGATTTCATATTTTTAATTTAGTTATATTCTTAGTAACTATTCTTCATCACTTTTTTGGTTTGAATAATTTTTGAAACTTCCTTTAACCCCTTCCATACAATTGAACGACGTGAATACAGAATTCAGAACTACTGAGCGTATCAGTAAAAAATAACTGACTATAAGTAAGTCGATAAAGTTGTTCGGATTGAAAAAAAAGTCATAAAATAATTAGTACTAAATAATCCATCAATCAATATTTAATAACTTATTTAATATTGAATTTTTACTTTTATTTTATATTTTTTTGTTAACTCAAATTAATAATATGAATTGCTTCAAAAATTGGGATTTTTTCAGTATTCTTTCAACACATATCTACAACAGTGGCACTTGATATGAAATCATTCACTAATGTGTATCAACACACAATACAATCAGCATCAGAGAATGAAATACATACAAATTGAAAAGAATGCATCTAAAACTGTCAGTGGAGGACACAAAGGATTAAAAAAATTACAAATTAAAAGAGTCAACCAGCCTGAATGGCCCACAGTTGACCCCTAGCGTGCTAGAGTTCTCTACAGACAAATTTCGATGTAAAGTAAGAAAGCAATCGAATTTTTTTATGTGGAATGATGACCTTAAAATCTTATGGTTTAAGAAAAAAAACTCAAAATAAAGGAAAAAATGGAAAGAAGAAGAAAGAGTGTACGACGTTGGGGGTATGATTTTTATGTAAATTTATATTAAAAGTTTTAATTTACATTTAGTCTGTCATGGGGGAAATAAAAACCCGATAGAACAGACATTCTAGAGCAGGGATATTCAAACTGCGGCCCATCAAGCTTTTATGTGGGGCCAGAAACACGCACTCATTATCAGGAATGTGCTTTTGTAAACATAATTTTGGAAATTAGTGTCTGAAAAATACAAAAATGTGTCACCTGCTGTCACGTTGTTCGTATCAACACATCTTTGTGAATACTCCAATTCCAAAATGAAATATGCGATGAACGTATATAGAAATCGGCTGATTCTTACCTGGATAATGTATTGAGATTAGTATATAGCAAGAATAAACCTGATTTGTCTAAAATAGTCAAAAGTTTGTTTCAACATAAAAAAAAAAATCACACTTTTAGTTAAATGTTTGAATATATTTAGGTTTCCAGTTTTATTTTTTACATTATTATATTTGAGGTATAGTGTATTATGTTGCAGCCCGTGTAACGTAGCAGACATATGCATGTAGCCCGAAAGAAAAGATAAAGGTTGAGTATGACTGTTCTAAAGCATGAAAGTCGATCGCAGTTGTTCATCTTTGCGATTGTCATTGTTTGATTTTTTACATATGCATTAAAGCTAATGTTATAGATTGAAATCTCCGGGAAGTGCCAAGTATACTTGAAATTTCGTATGTAATGTATTCGAAACTAAATTTATTAGGTTTTTACCAGAAGTGATATACTTGAAACCATTGCCTTTTCCAAACCAGATATCAAGTTCTATGGTCAAAAATAACACCCATTCTGTTTAAATATATTCAGCCGAGTGATAGATAGTACGTCAACGTTTAATAACTTTACGACTGGCCTTTGAACGATTGTCAAGACGAGCGTAAGTAACTGCAAATGTATTTGACACTTCAATTCTTTTTGTGGTTCCGAAAATATACCATTTGCGACAAGTTCTCATGAAAAAACATGATTCATGAAAAAAACTGTATGCATACATCAACCTGTCTTGCTTTGCAGTGCAAATCCACAGTGACATCGAAACTGCCCTATTATAGTCTACGGCTGAAAGCGAAAAATAAAACTCTCACTGTGTTTTATTGGCATCGAACGCCAGTGCAATCCTATGGACTAAAGGTCTGCGAACTCGGTATCTCTATTCCTTGTTTTGGTCACGTGGTCGACCTACGACCTCTGATCTTGGCCCATTTCTTGCCGGCACACCCCCGCACAGCAGGTGACTGACACGATTCACCCCATCAAATTTTGATTGCACGAGATGCGGATTTCATCCTTTTGAAAGTTCGGTCTTCAATCATCAGGTGTTTATTGTTAGTCCAGATTTATTACGAGTATTTCGAAGAAACTTTTACTAATCTTGAGTATTCTGAAAAATTATAATGAAAACACATTTGCTTTTAACTTTCTCTTTCTAGAATCTGGAGGACCACCATCAGAGTCTCGCTTACCTCTAGGTAAAATAGGCAGTGCCTAGGGCCTGCTGAAAAGATTGGCCCGCCCAGAGGTATTTGTCTTTGAGAATGATGTCACTGCTTTTGACAAATTGAATTTTACAATCGAAAACAAAATTATATCTCCATTTCCTAAAGTCGGAACAACTTAAAGATTGTTTTTAACGTTACCAATGAGCAATGTCAAAGGAGAGCGTTCATTTTCAGTACTAGAACTAGTAAAAAAAATATTTACACAGTACTCTTTCGAAACAAAAGCTTAACGCACTGGCAATACTGTACACAGAAAAGGATATTACGAAAACACTTAGAAAAATTAGAAAACAAAAATTTTAAATTTACAAAAACATAAATTTTATAAAATAACTTATTTAATATTGGTTTTTTACTTTCATTATATATTTTTTTATTATCTCAAACTATTAATGTAAATTACTTCAAATATTGTGATATTTTAAATAAATATCACCCTTATTTTTGTTTATAGAAGGGTGATTTCAAAAATAATGCACACTAAATTAGTTCTTTTATACCTAATTGATTTCTGACAGTTTCCCTCTACAGTCCTTCTATATAGTCAGTCCCTCTGCTTCTCAATAACTGAGTTCCAACATCTAGAAGATGAGTCCTCCAATGACTCAGGTAACGGCTGAAGTAAGAAGTTCTAAGGTGGAAAAACGTTGACTGAGCAAAGGTACTTTCAACTGGGGAAAAAGGTCGAAGTCAGGTGGACTCATGTCCGGACTTTATGGTGGATTAGGCAACACTTCCTAATTGTATTTCGCCAGAAAATCGGTCACAATCTTTCCTACTTGTCGCTGTGTGTTATCATGCAAGATGAGCGTCCAACCACGAAGCAATTCACGTCGGTTTTAATGCATCTTTCGACGCAATTTTTGCACCCATTCACAATAATACGCTACACTTGTACCACGTGGATCAGTCATGATGAGATCATCATTTTCTTCACTTTTGATTGGGCTTGTCGAAATTTTTTGGGTTGCTGAGAAGATAGCGACTATACGAGACAAAAATTGCTGTCTTTCAATGTCAAATCGTTGTTTCAACAACAGTGCAATGTCCAGGCGTTTCTGTTTTTGGTCAGATGTGAAACAGCGAGGAACTTACGGAGGACAAACTTTCAATCTTGATGTATGATCTTTGATCTTCTACACTCACAGTACTCAAGACACTTGCAGACTCCATTTCAAAAATTTCTCACTTCAAAACAAAATGCGTTAGAAAAATTTCAAACAAACATGATTATTCCCCTAGTCTTCAACTGCAAATGGCGAATTTTTTTTTCTGATTGTATCATCCAAGGCGAAACGGCGCCACTTGTACATTACTTTTGAAATGACCCTCGTAGAAGAAGGATCCCCGACTATTATTTGATTGCCCAGGGCCTCAAAACATCTACAAGCGGCCTTGACCACCAGTATTCAGTTCAGCACAGATAGGGGCGTCGAGTACCGACGAGGAGCTCTCAGAAAAATTCTCTTACCGGGCCTCTGGATCTCTAGTCATTTCCCTAAAGTTTTCGGTTCCGGGGGAATCTCCCCCCCCCCCCCCCCAACATCTGTCGTCTCGTAGCACCCGAGCTCAGACATACTGATACAAGTTTGGTCATTTTCTTTTGCCTGAAGGAGAATTTTCAATTAATAGTCTATTTTAATTGTTAGAATAAGCATTCCTGGATTATGAGAGCCAGTAATTTTCGATCATGTACTTCAGGTCATTCTAAAAGGAATTAAACTCTTTGAGGCTTTGCGTGTCAGTCGATCAACTGCGCTCATTTTTGCCAATAAATAAATTGCTTTTTTTAATTTGAGTCCTCGAATGATGGTGTGTGGTACATTTGTTACGTTGTTGAAGCACATTTTGTAGTAGTCTGATATTGCTTTCGAGAGCAGTGTAAGGCTATTTTTTACGATGAAACTATGAATTGCACTTGAAAATACTATCATTAATCTATTCAAATGATATATTTTCAACATTCATTGCATGAATCTCACAGGTATGGAATTCACAATCTGAGAATCTGTCACATCGCCGGTATGTTCAAGTGGTCAGGGCGATGGCTTCGAAGCTTAGAGGCGTGATTTCAATCCCAACTTCTATGATCGAATGGTGGCACTCAGCAGTGACAAAATTATTCTCTGAGGGCAAAAAGTAACAGTCATCGGGAAAAATATAGTAAAAAAAATATGCTCAACAAATACCTACTTCGATGGAGTTGGAAACAACATGTCGTCGTTAGCCACAAAAGATGGTGACGGAGATTGAAAGGTATAAAATTCACAATATATTTCCTCACATCACTGGGATGCTGATACTGGCTTAGAGGTCCAGAGACATGGTTCCATCTCTCTTTCTGGCGGACAGTCATTACAAATCTAATAGGATTTGAGAGAAATCATTCGCCAATATTAGGACTTGTATGAAAAAGATTATGTTTTTATAGAAGATAAACAACCGTCTAGATTTTAATGTAGTTTATATTCTTAAAGTTATACTTAAAATTATTCTTCAATTTAGATCATCTTCCGTACAGCAAGAAAATATATCCTTCTTCAAGCCTCCATTCTTCTCAATATTTTATCTACTGTACATCTGTTTAGTTTAATACGAGGATCTTTCTGAAATAAGTAACAATTTAAAAATACTTGATAAATACGTTGAAATTTTTTTTCATATCTGTCTGGCTATCTTTCCAAGAGATCAGTTTAGATCTGCAGTCGCTTAGATCTGTATCGTTCTATGGTCATACTTATCAGCCCTCTGAGCCTGTTTCCTTCAGCTCTTTTTACTAACAAGAACGCTGCCTTCCTCACCCCCCAAAACAAAACAAAACAAAACAACAACCAACCAACCAACCAAACACAAAACAAACGAACATTTGGGGGTCATGTTGAAGCCGTAGGGTGGATGATTCAAAGCTTCGAAGTTGAAACGTGCAGATACTTATTCAGTTTTCTTAAGGCGAGGCATTGTCTTTGAGGAAGATAACACCATTTGCTAGACTATAAGACTGTTTTGAAATCCCAAATGGCCCACCGTAATCCTTTCAGTGTTGGTCAAAATTTGGGTATGAACTCAACAAGGAGTACAACTTTAAGGTCCCAGAAGACAATTGCCACGTTGCCAGCATTCTCTGAGAGCGTTTCTTTGAAATTTTTTTTTCGTCTAGGGGGGGGGGGGACGAAGGTGAGGCTGTATTTTGTATTTTTATGTTTATTTATTGAGATAAAATTCATGCAGAGTTTGATAAAAAAGTGACCGAGACTGACTGATCTTGACATCGAATAATACACTCATTAGCAAACGCACTCTCCGAACGACTATCGAGTGATTTGTCAATATTGTACCCGTATATTTTAAACATTAAATTTTTTAAGGTTATATGCTCTAAAGAGGTACCTGACTGCATTAGGTTAATTTCATTTCTCATCACTTCTTCATTCGCGTGAACCTTGCGCATAGTCCAAATATTTTGGTATGCTAATTGACGCAATTCTGGAGAGGATATCTACTTTAATGTTTTAAGATCCTTTTTAAGGATACTACAAGATAAAATGGTAAAAATCATGATTATAAAATACATTTGTAAGCATATTATAATCTGGTAACGCATTCATCAAGATCTTAGTGGACGTACAGATTTTTTTTTTTGGTTTTAAAATAAAATCCAATTCCCAGTTATGTTGCTATTGATTTAAGAAACCAATTCAACTTTAATTTTTTCGAAACCCATATTTGATCAGTTTTAACACATATTCCCTTCCCTGTTGGAACAGCTTTTTCAGACGCACCGCTTTCCAAGCTTGGCGATTTTGTGTTTTGGCGTGGACGCAATTTCCTGCCAAGCTTGGCGATTTTGTGTATGGCGTGATAACCATGTGGTTTTGTCTGTCAACCCAGTTTGAATGGATGTTTAATCTTGTTCTGTTGTTGCTGGGACTAGATTGAAAATTTTTTGATTGCGAGTTGTTTATGAGATTTCTGATGGCGGCCACAGTGGCTTAGCAAAGGGGGGGGGGGCAAAGGGGTCTATCATGCCCCGGGCGCCACTCGCAGAGGGGCGCCAATGTAAGATCTATATATTACATTACTATATGTTTTCGAGGGAGATGCCAATATAAGGTCTATATATTATATTACTATATGTTTTTCAGGGGAGGGCACCAATATAAGGTCTATATATTATATTACTATATTTTTTTTTTGGGGGGGGGGCGCCAATATAAGGTCTATACATTATATTACTATATGTTTTTCGGGGAGGGCACCAACATAAGGTCTATATATTATGTTACTATATGCTTTTCGGGGGTGTGCCAAGATAAGGTCTATATATTATGTTATTATATGTTTATCAGGGGGCGCCAATATATGGTCTATATATTATATTACTATATGTTTTTCGGGGGGGGGGGCGCCACAAAGGTATCGTGCCCCTGGCGCCAGTTATGCTCGCTACGCCACTGGGCGGCCATGTTGGTGAAGGATGTAGTTTGTAAATATCAGGGGAGGATATTGGGTAATGTTAGAAGTAGATTTTCGAGTGATAGATATACTGAAGGAGTGGTTAATGAGGTACTTGTGCATGGTTTTATACATTCTGATAAAATAATAGTTTACGAATTTTTGTGGGATTCGAAGTTTTTAAAACCTGGCGTATTATGTGTTAAATGCGATTTAAAAGTGAAACTAAGAAAGGAAAATAATGTTTCGGATAGTTATGTTTGGGTGTGCAGGAATAAGATCGAGAGAAAAGAGTGTGGTTCGCAAAGGAGTTTACGTTTTGGATCTTGGTTTTTCTCGAGTAAATTGACTATTGAGGAAATATTCATTTTGACCTTTGAAATTTTGAATAAGAGGAAGACATCGGATATTCAAAGGGAATGGAAGTTCGGTAGTTGAACTTTGGCCGATTGAAGGCAATTTATTAACGAGTGTATTTTAGAATATATTTGTAGCACGTCAGATAAAATAGGGAGTGAAGGGAAGGTGGTGGAAATTGATGAATCAAAATTTGGGAAAAGGAAATATCACCGAGGCCATCCAGTGGAGGGGCAGTGGGTTTTTCGAGGTGTAGAAAGGGATTCAGGAAGATTGTTTTTAGTGGCGGTAGCAGACAGAAGCAAGGAAACGTCGATGAGTTGTATTAAAGAATGGATTTTGCCGGGAACAACTATATATTCAGATGATTGGTCATCGTATAAAGATATAGGGGAAGAAGGTTTTAGTCATTTGTCCGTTACAGGGCCGCCCAGAGACTTTACGGGGCCTGGGGCTGGGGCAAACTTCTGTTGGGGGCCATTTCTCTGAAGGCTATTTTTCAGAACACTATTTTGTAGTAAGAGAAATCTGATTAATCGAATAATTTTTTTCATTTTTTTTTTTTTTTTGGGGGGGGGGCGCATTTTTCAGGAGATTATTTTGAATTTTGAAGTACGGTACAAGTTTCAGAATTTTCTTTTGGAGGAAACCTAATAAATAAATTTTTTGAAATGTTTTTGGGGCCCCTCCGGCAGCTGTGGGCCTGGGACAAAGTGCCCCAGTTCCCCTCCCTCTGGGCGGCCCTGGTCCGTTAACTTAGTATTCATTTTGTTGACCCCCAATCAGGATGCCATACGAATACCATAGAAAGCACTTGGAGGCATGTGAAAAGTACGTTACCAACCCATAATCGTCAAGCAGATTTCAAGTTTTATTTGGCCTTATACATGGTTTTTTTCATTTGTGCGCGGAGACAGGGGAACACCCTTTTAATAAATTTATTGAAATAGTTCGTGAAGTAAATTGGGATGAGATTAAAATTTCAGTTAAAAGTGTAGAATAATGTTTTGTATTTTGTTTGTTTATTTTTGTTATATCTGCTGTGGTTTTTTTCACATATGTGTTATTGCTATTTTGTTATTGAGGAAATTTATTTGCTAACTGAGGTTAGCTGGGGATTTCTATAATGTTTTTGGAAGTTTAATACAGCCAGCGGAAGATATATTAATGACGTCTACAAATAACCGGCTGGTAAATTCTGTAATGTTTTTGGGAGTTTAATACAGGCAGCGGAATATATATTAGTGACGTCTACAAATAACCGGCTGGGAATTTCTGTTATGTTTTTGGAAGTTTAATACATCAACGGTAAGTTTGTTTTTAACTTATTTGTTATTTCTTGGTCGTTATTGATGTTTTTGTTTACATTTTGCAATTTAGGCCTAACAGGTGTGCGGAATAGGGAAAAGTTGGCGTCAAAAACTTTTGACGCCAACTTTTCGTCAAGTTGGCGCCAAGGGCGGAGCGGCTGATAAAGCTGTTGTATTAAGCTCTATGGTACAGTAAATCTCTATTTTCTTCTACGATGTTCTAAACTCCAGTCTCTTCATTTTCCTTCTTTTCTTTTCTCGGAGCAATTAATAGGCAATAAAAATAATTTTGAAGTAATATTTCATTAGCAAAATTACGTTTTTCTTTATGATAATTAACGGAAGAGTAAGATATATTGATATAATTATGCTGTCATAGTATGGTAGATCGCAATACACAGAAGCATTTTACTGTGGCAACAGGCTAGTAGGATGGTTTTGGAGCTCTACGATCACCTTTTTCTTAAACGAGGGTTAACCACACCTGCTCCTACAGCTTAAAGCCGATATCAAAAGCTATATACATTCATGCCGCCTACCAGGAACTTCACTCTGTTGCCTCTTGGTCGGCAGAATAGTACTTTACCCATTCGTTTAACTGTCGTCACCGAGAGAGAATCCATTTCAAAAAGAGAAAATGGAGAGCAAATTCATTGAAGGAGATTTTGGTATAAGGAATACAGTGAGCTCCCAATTCTTCATATTTATCTAGAGTGTAGTGAGTATCAAAAATTCGCTTTCATTACGTAAGAGCTCCTATGAACCTGTTAAAATATATTCTCGTATTCAGAAAGGAAGTGCTCCTGTTTATATCGTAGCGCGAATAGCGCTAATAGTATATTAGAATAATAATATAGCACTTACGATACATTCCATTTGTCTGTGTCCCGAGTCACTGAAAACTGTGTGCTTTACCTATAATTGACTCAGAACCCTAGCTTTGAAGGAGAAGCAATAGGTGGGGCTACAGGAATCATCATTTTGCTCGAATCGTAATATTATGAAATTAAAATGTTCATTTAATATAAATGATATTAAACTACCCGTAACCGGTTGGATCATCCTTATCCATAGTTTTCGGAAAATTAGTTAATTTTAATTTTGCAGCCTAATCGGTTTTTATTTGAGATAAATAATTTTAAAACTTCAATCTATTCTTCATATTGATAATTCAAGAAGGGTCATTAACTTTTCTTATTATTTTCTCCTACTTTATACAGAGAAGAAACTTATCATTAAAAATACCTTTTTAGGTCAGATATTTTTGATTGGGTTGTCATCTATAAAAAACAAACAAACAAACAAACGATCAATTTTCTTACATTTTCCTCGACTCACCAAGCAATCACTACTTTTCAGATCTAATATATAAAAATGAATGTTTGTATCTCTGTAATTGTATAGCAATCCACAGTTTAGGAGCAACGATCGTGAAATTTTACATACAGGCGTCCTTAAAAACAGCCGAGGGTCTGAAGAACTTCAAAAATCGAAATTAATTACCGTTGAATTTTAATTAATAAAAAACCAACAATTTGTAAGCTGTTACACTTTGTGGAATCACCGCTCTGAATATGGCGTCCACGTTAGGGTTAGCAAACAGCGAGCGAAAAGATAAAAATAAATAAAATCAAAAAGTTTCAAGTTATATATTAAACCAGAATAATAAATGAAAATAATAATCTTTCAAGTCAGATTTTATACTCTAAAATAAATCGGATCCAACGGCATATTGACACTCTCACACGCGATGGAAAATTCGAATCAACCACGCTAAGTGTCACGATCTTTTTTAATCGCTACTGCAATCCTCCTAGCTTATGTCTCTGTGTCTATTGAAGAGTTAAAGACTAAGCTTCTATCCTGCTAACTTATTTCTCACTTAAAACTCCTCTTACTCCATAAATGTATGTATATCCACCAACCCATAGCAACTTTCCAAAAAACTCATTACGTATATTTTTTACTTTACTCAACAGTGTTGTGCATAATCGTGGCGTAGTAGTTAAAGCGGTTCATTTGGTACCCCGTAAGTTTCGGGTTCGAGTATGGGATCGTGCAAAGTTTGCTAAACCTGTATTTTCAGCTTTTTTATGAAGGCTTTTTTATTTCAGCTTTTATTTTATTATTTTTTTAATTATTATCTTTATTTTATTTTATTATTTTTTAAATTATTATTTTTATTTTATTTTATTATTTTTTAAAATTTTTTTTCAGCTTTTTTATGATGAAAGACCGAATATAGCTGAAATCTGAGGAGTTTATTATACATTTATATATTTTAATTCGTTTTCATATTATTAATGTGTATAACATTTCGTATGCTTTTTTTTCTATGTTATTTATACTGTGTTTAGTTTTTTAATGGATTTTGGTAGGTTTATTATAAATAGATGGCGCCACTATTTTAAACTTTTAGTATTCCATAAACCAGGTGTTCCTAAACGAACGGTACATTCAAATTAAATACAATGTCAGTGTATGCAATTAATGCCAATATATCTATATCTATAAAGGAAGAAGTCTTGACTTATATATACATACACGTATCAACGCCCAGCAAAAACTATTGGAGATACAGATATCAATTTTAGGAGCTTATTACTTTTGTGCTGAAGGCGTCATTTAAGAAGCGATTTTTCAAAATTCGCCCCCCAAGGGGGGGAGGGGGGCAAAACGTGTTTTTTACATATTCCTTCATATCTCAAAGAAGGATATTTATATCCATAACATTCTTGCTTTAAAATGTAAGTAACATGAATACCTAAAAACCAATTTCAGGATTTTTCAAAATTAGGCCCCCAAGGGGGGGAGGGGGAAAAAACGTGTTTTTACGTGTTTTATCACATTTTCCTTCATATCTCGAAGAAGAAAACAGATATCCATAAGATTCTTGCTTTAAAATGTAAGGAACATAAATACCTAAAAACCAATTTCAGGATTTTTCAAAATTCGTCTCCCAAGGGGGGGAGGAGGGCAAAACGTGTTTTTTATATATGCCTTTATATCTCAAAGAAGAAAATCGATATCCATAAGATTCTTGCTTTAAAATGTAAGAAACATGAATACCTAAAAACCAATTTCAGGATTTTTCAAAATTCGTCTCCCAAGGGGGAGAGGGGGGCTAAACGTGTTCTTACGTGTTTTATCTATATATATAAAGAAATCAACACCCAGCAAAAACTATTGGAGATACAGATATCAAATTTTAAGAGCTTATTACTTTTGGGCTGAAGGCGTCATTTAAGAAGCGATTTTTCAAAAATCGCCCCCCCAAGGGGGGGGGGGAGGGGGGCAAAACGTGTTTTTTACATATCCTTTCGTATCTCAAAGAAGGAAATTGATGTCCATAAGATTCTTACTTTAAAATGTAAGGAACACGAATACCTTAAATCCAATTTCAGGATTTTTTAAAATTTGGCCCCAGGGGACGGGGAGGGGGGGCTTAACGTGTTTTTCACGTATTCCTTCATATATCAAAGAAAGAAACAGATATCCATAAGATTCTTGCTTTAAAATGTAAGGAATACGAATACCTAAAAACCAATTTAAGGATATTTCAAAATTCGGCCCCCAAGGGGGTTAGGGGGGGCTAAACGTGTTTTTACGCGTTTTTTACATATTCCGTCATATCTCAAAGAAGGAAACAGATATCCATAAGATTCTTGATTTAAAATGTAAGAAACACGATTAAATGTAACAAACACGATCAATGTCACGATTTTTCGACATTCGCTTTAGATTTTGAAAAAATTGCTAGAAACAATCCAATAATTTATATTTCCTATATATCACCATTTTGAACACCAAATTGGTGGTAGGAGAAAAGAGAGAGATCAACCTTAATTAAATGAAGTGTGGAAAGGTGTGTGTGTGTGTGAATTGTATATATTTCGGTTGTTAGTACGTATACATCTAGAGCTCAGGTTAACTCCATTCATTTTTATTATCCTGGGCAACGTGAGGTAATTCTTTGTTTATGAAACCGGCGATTTTCACAAGGGTTTACGGGGAAGCCCTCAAACTCCTCGAAGGGCCGGGATCCAGTGGGTTATCAAAATTGAAAGAAACATTTTAATGTTGACATTAGCATGGGGGGTGGGTTATTATAATATGCTGATGGGATGATGACCAGTGGAGAGGGCTATAGATTGCCATAAAATACAAATATACATATCATACAAGTAAGCTTTATTAAGGGTTCACCCGTGCAACGCCGGGTATATAAAGCTAGTAGTAAAATAATTTTTCCGCAAATAAAATACTCTTTTCTTTTCAGTTGACCATTTAAGTTCACACCAATGAATCTTTCATTAATCAGAACTTAATGACACTGTAAAATATGATTAAAATTAGCTGTAGTTTCAGTTAGCTACCATTCATCTTATTAACGCTTTTGTAGACAATTTGGTTAAGACAATTTCTCACCAAATCTGACCACCTCTGAACTTTAATTCGTTTTAAGGATGGTAATAGATAACACTATTTCATCGGGAATTCGTCAAATATAAGTGCAAAACTAAAAAAAAAATCACCAAAAGGTTGTTAATAGAAATTGCAGTCTTACAATTATCCCTAATCCGATTTTGATTGAACTTATTGTATTCCATTTTATCTTATTCCACAAGTACCGTGTTCTAGAAAATATGTGCACCTCTATTCTGAACCCTTTGCTTTTTTTTGTTGTACTGAATTACGTGCAGCCAGAGTTTTAATACTACACACATTTGCCAATTCCATGTTTTGAGGATACAATCATTCTTTACAATCGCATGATAGCCAGTGTCATATAGTGAAGATTGATTAACTGTTGTTAAATTCTCTCAACACGCACAATCTTTAATCTAACAGCCTGCAATAAAATATAGATATCAGATTACTTTCATCATTATTTCATTACTTTTCGGAAGATACGTTGCCCCCAGGCTTGATCCGGCTCTTAAAGAAATAATAAAACAGAATCCGGGGTCGTATGTTGATGTTGATGACTCGACATGCAGAATTTTGCGGTCATTTCTAAATCTTCGAATCTTGCGCAATGACGTGTCGGTAATCGCCGCCTTACCCTTTCTGGCCGAGGTGCTTTGCATTCTGAGAACTTGCTCAGGCCCCATTAAGAGGACAAGTTTTCAAAACGCATTAAATTTGTCACGGTGGGAGTGGTCGGCAGTGAGCACTCTTATATTCCGCAGTTACGAGGGATGGGCCATGAAGAGATTAAATAGTGCGTTCGTATTCAAGTATACACTCAAAGTAGTAGGTTTTTTTAAAACTTCATTTTTGCAAAACAAGTAGAAATAAAAAATAACATTGCAAAACTAGGGAAAAGCAAAATTTCAAGTCGAAATTTCCATGAGAATAAGATGGACGAGAAATCTGAGGTACACGTAAACTTATTACACATGCTGTTTGATGCAAACGTTATTTTCAGTCGCCGATTCTCAGATGTCATTACACGAATTTCCATGCTTCCTAGAAAGGAAAAAGAGTTGATGCTTTTTTCAGAGCCAAATTTAAGGCAGGGAACTTGTGGCTCGAGCCCAGGGCTTCCCTTTTTAGTGAATGGTTTGAAACTAAACTTAAATAAATTTAGTAACTATTTTTAGTATAATTTAATTGATTAATTAGTTATAAAAATAGGAAGTAAATAAAAAAATAATAAAAATGATAAATATATATGTTACCATTTTTAATGGTTTTTCTCAAAAGCAACTTTACAAGTTTCAGAGAATTTGTTCTTGCTGATTCATAGTTTTTTCTTTACCTTAAAATATCTGTATCAAACATTTTTAAATCAAACATAGGCAACATATTATAGAGACAATCCCACAAATTTGTCTAATCACATCCACTATTTGCAACTGCAGAAGGGGGCGCTTATCCGTATTTTACATGTCGTACCCAATTATTGCTAGGTGTTATACAGTTTCTAATGCTGCCATGGAAAGTGAAGAGAAGTTTAGGCTTCGACTAGACCAATGATTCTTAAGGCTGCTGTGTACTAACCCTGCTGCATTCGCTCCCCTTAGTGTTAACCTATGGAGAAAATATGACCAAGGATTGCCGACTTGGATTTAGAGATTAAACAACAACAACAACAACAAAAAAATTGCATTCCGTAGAGAAAGAAATTTTACACCCTGGGGAATTTTTCGTTTTTTTAATGCAAATATTTTAAAATTAAAATTATTCAGGAGAAAAAAAATCTAGTATAGTGTGTTTTAAACTCTCATAAATTCCTTTGGTGGACGAAATTTATAAAATGAATCCTGTCGCAAGGTGCAGAAAAGTTCAGGCTATCTGAAAATAGTATTTTTATTGGATTATCAGCATTTATGTAGCTGTAAATAGTAGACACATTTTCTCCATAGGTTAACACTGAGGTGAGAGAATCCAATTCGGTTAGTATACAGCATTCGGTTAGTATCTTGGGTCTTAACCGGTGGTACAGGAGAACCCAAGAAGTGGTCCGCTAAGTCCCCAGTAATAAAAACGAAAATTTTTGTTTCATCATTTCAAAACGATCGCAAATTTTACAATTTTATAAAATCGGGAACACATTTTTTAAATTGGTTCCGGAATTTTTTGTTCAAATTCTACAAATTTTCGTATTTCTTCAATTTCCTGACGTTTCGAATACGAAAAACCTCTTGTTTTGCTTAAAATTCCCCAATACATTTTCTGAGACGTGGAGTCGCAGCCATTTTACAGGTAGTAAAGCAAATGCAAGCTCAAAAATCTCGTAAATTTTTCAGTTTTTATAGGCTTTTATGTTTGCTGTTAAGTTTACTTTTACGTTAAATTTGGCTATTGTTGTTAAGTGTATTTGAAACATTAAATTTTTTTTATCATTAAGGGTTTGCTTATTGAGAAGATTAAACCCTTTTTGCCTCTAAAAGGGTTGGTTGGGAGACAGTCCAAGATGATTTTTTTAAAAAATCATTGGTCCCTGATTAACAAAAAATTAAGAACCGCTACGCTAAACGTTCTCAAGTTATCTCGGAAATTAACGACTACAGTTGTTATACCCGGTGATGTTAAAAAAGGGATCATGGCAGTGTCTGTTTCTGCTTTAATGTCAATTTTGTAATTGTTTAAGTTACCCATATTGAAGTGAATTCTTACAACACTTTTAATTACTAAATAATATTTTGACCATAATAGTTTACGAAGTCTAAAATTGGAATTTTAGTGACGTTTTGGTGTAGAACTGTTATTCAATTTACTGTAATCTGATTAATTAGTATTATTTTAGTAGTATCATACAAATAATTATTTTTTATTGGTGGTGATACGTAAGTGGATCCGTAAGTTTTTGAGTTCAGGGCCCCGAAATTTGTCAAGACGTCATTGCCTTTCCAGTGTCACGTAATTTTATTTAAAATGTTCTCATTTTAAACCTGCTCAGTACTTTCTTATTAGAATACAACATGTGCTCTATTACTATAAAATAGAGTACTAAATTTTGAAACTTTACGGAACTTTATTTAATCAGATAGGCATCTCTAGCATACCAATAGCCTTAGACCTAGCTGTATTTGCTGGTATGTTATGCTGAGGAGCCCATAATATCCACGACTAGTGGGTTAGCTGGGGATGCATATCTTTGCATACTCTTGATATAGTTTTTTCCTTATTTTTTTAAAATGCGGCAAGGAGTTATGCTTAAGGAATTTGTCCGTATCCACCGTGAGAATTTTTGGTTTACTTCATTATGAGGGTACTTACTGGGTGAAACCAACATTGTTCCCTATGCAGGGACAGTACAGGAACCCCCTTGGTTCGAGATTCGAACCCAAGCCTTCGCAATGGTAGCTTGCTTATATGCAATTTCATCGCCCTGCTTCAAGTTCTTTTAATTTTGCATCCCAAATCGTTGCAGACGCTTGCTTCTTCCTTTCGTCGGTTGGACTGATTGCAATCTATCACTCCTTACTTAAAATACAGGGTAATAACGTTTCCGAAATCATGTACACTTCAGCTGATTTATCGGTTATTTCATGCTGAGCAGCACATAATGAGGATAAATTGTAGATCCCTGACTGCTGCAAAAGCATCTCAGCAAGGCCGTCTGCTTTTGGTGGTTGGTGTTTCATGTTATTTTATCACATTGCTTCAAGCTATGTAAATTTTGCATACCAAATCCCGGAAGACACTTAGTTCTATCTCTTGGGGATTGAACTGACTGCAATGCGTCATTCCTTTGTAAATATGTAGACTAATTCTGCTTTATGAAACCTTTTCTCGTTGGCGTTTTGTCGGCCATGCCATGGTAAGGAGTTCCCTTATGAGGGCCAAACCAAGGTCCATTGCTTTCGGGATACTACAGAGGAGTCTATCTTTCGGACTCCCACTTGTGTTCCATTCAACTTAATATGTTCAATTTGGTGGGAATGGGATCACTTTGAATGGAATTTTATATGTAACCAAAATTCTGCGAAGGAATGTTGAAAAAAATTGAAAATTTAAAAAACGAGGTTGAAGATCCTTTGTCCCTTGATTAAAGCATCCGAAAATAAACAGAATTTATCATTGTTAGATTATTTTTGTCCTTATTATTATTATTTTGGCAATTAATCATAATTTGATTCAAAACTAAGCAATTTTTATACAGCATCAAATATTTCAGTGTATGAATACACAATAATTTTCTTAAAAGTACTATAGACTATAAAACTCAAAGCAGGTGGTCGCTTTGTTGTACTCAAAATTGTGGGTAATTTTAGACAACGATCAACAACAACAAAAAATACAAAAAGTTAACGTAATGACAATTCTAAATGTTAATGGTACTTGAGAGAGAGATGCCTTAAAAATGCGTTGTATTCATGCTTGGAAATAAGTAATTCAATGAAAATAGTCTTTTTAGTGAAACTTCATTGACTATGATATCATTGAGCTAGAATAAACTTTTCTTGGAGATATACTCATTTATTATTCGAATTTGAGATAGTGGAAGGGAATATAATATTACATTTCCCAGTCTAATGGTCTTTAAAACATCTTAAAAACCATTCATTCGCTCAGATGAGACCTTTTAGTACAGTTTGGAAAAAAAACTGATTTTGAAAAAACATCCAGTCAAAATGGCGACATCATTTGACGAAAATAAAACATAGCCAGAGCCATAGATCTGAACCATAAACAATATGTACAGATTGTCTGCGCATACTTGAGGATGCAGACGAGATGATGGTTTGAATCTACCTTTAGTATCTACTCTCTAATTAGATTTTTAAAATTATTCAAAAGAGACAAAAAATGGCTATTTTCTTGCATTAGTTCTTTAGTTAAAAACGCCAAATTAAACTGTTGTTAAATCCTTAAGCAAATAATTAAACATTTCATGCTTTTTTTCTATAATAAATATTCGACATTAGAAATCTTGAAAAGCAATATGAAGACCTGGGTATGTCTTTTAATGACATCAGCCATTATCTTGTAAGAATGCAAGTAATTTTTGCTTATCGGCGGAATTTAGCGCTTGCATTTTAGCCATTCTGTGATGTCAGTAGACCATACCTTATGGGTAACAAAACACATAATGCTTCAGCATGGATATCTAGGAGCCATAGACTAGCACTGCGTACTGTAAGCATTCAGTGGTATCATTTCATCATTTTATGGTACTCTGTATTCGAATTCCATGAAAAGTTTTGAGTGATGACCCTTAAAGGATTTTAAAACTTGGATCTTTATCAGTTATACAGAAATTGAAGGTGAATTGAGAGAAATTTACCCTATAAATGAGAGTAAATAGTGTTTTGACAATTTCTCCGTTTGTCTCGGATGAGTCTGGTTCGCGTTGAACTTTATCTATTACCTCGGATTTCAGAATACTTGCCTCCATTACATGCTTCATATCCTGCAATTTAAAGTCCCAGGTGTACTCTTCAAAAGACTACAGCCGTAATAGTATAAACGTGAGTGTGTGCTTAGACACAGCCAGCCACCCAGTGTTGTGTGCTTAAATAGTCAAATGTAGAATTGAGGGGTAAGTGTTGTCTTCAATTATTTAGAAAATAAAAAAAGAAAATTACTAGGAAATTAGTTATACAGTTGAGTTTCCATCTAACAAACTTCCATTTAGTGATGGGTTCTTTTGAACGAAATTTTCTGTAAATCTTGGAACGACATTTGCATATAAACTAATCCATGTATTACAAAACAAAATTTCTAAACCAGGAAGGGTTTCTTTTCACGCAGATGCATTCGATATAATTCACCGGGTATTACAGTTTAAAGAAAGTTTACTCATAAAACATTCCGATGTTTATAATTAAGTGAACATTTTTACGAACGAAACACTGTACATAAGAAATCTGAACAAAGTAGGACTATGGATGTTTTTTTACAGTTTAGAAATATATACACATAAGTAATGGCCTGAACGTGCATGTTATTAATTTTTCATTTTAAAATTAAGAAAACAACTTTTATTGTAGCAAGTTCCATTTTACATAGTTTGTAAAAAATTTTTTAAATTTTCTATGCATTTTATTTGGTTAATTCTTTTGCGTAATTGCTGCTATTTTATCAGTTTCGTCTTATAAGCCATTATCTAATTTTTACTCATAAGAAATGAATTTGCTTGAAAAATTGTTATTTTATTTTACTGTAAATAGGAGTTTAGTTAAGTTACTTTCAACTGCTTCTATTCTCTTATATTAAGTTTTTATAACTTCAGCTAAATTCAACTCGATGAATTTCCTTTCAGTGAAGTGTTTACGAGGAACGATGAGACTTCTTTGTATAGAGAGTCAACTGTCTAATTTTGTAGCTTGAAATGTATTAAACATTATACCTTCATTATATTGCAAAGCAAATTAAAAAACTCGCTAACCTGGGTAGTCTACTGGAAAAAATTATGAACGTCGCTTATTATTTTAAAAATACATTTTAACTCTCAAACGGTACGGTGGGGGGTCGGAACCGACCCAAGGGTGTGCCTTCCCCCCTCCTGTACCCTCTCATTGCAAGAGATCGAGTTGACAAGCAACCCTACCAGTCAGTCTTGCAACAGGTGTTGGAGCGTTTTTTTTTTTTTTTTTTTAGAATTTCCCATTTTTTTAATTTCTATTTTGAAGGCCAAAAATGTCAGCATATATTATTTTTTACTTTTTTGTGCTCGGAAATTTGGTTTCACTAACTTCTAAAAGTAGGTACAAGACTAAATTACATATTAGACCTAATATATACAGCGCATTCTATGTAAATGTCAAAGAGATTTTCTTTGTTTAGCAAAATTACGATTCGTTGGTCATTTTTTCTACAAAACTGTTTTTATTTCATGTAAAATACGAGCTGAAAACCCGCATTTCGCTACGGAGTACATTCAAATGAAATACAACGGTCAATGTATGCAATTAATACCATAAATAAATAAATAAATAAATAAATATATATATAATAAATACGACGATCAATGTATATAATTGATGAAAAAAAATATATTTATTAAACAATCGTAAGGGATATTTTTATAGGCAAAATAATGTAGAAGAAAATATTCAAATTAAATGTAATAGGACATACTAAAGAATATAGTGCAGTTAATATAGTACAATTGAAGAACATAATATGAGGAGCATAATATCTTTTATTTTGTTTTAATATTTTTTTGGATAATGTCCAACCGTCTGCCGCATTAGCAAGAAAAAAAAATATTTTTTTTGTCTATTTAATTGTTATGCACGTGACAATAAATTTAACAGAAAAAGAAATCACGTGATCAGAATTTAATAAATTAAATTCTAAATATTAATCTTTAAAAATTCACCAAAAATCAGAAAATGGAGGTACACATTCGAAAAAGATTTCATTTTGAAGGAATTTTTATGATCTTTCTCGTGATATAAATTTTATAACCCTCAAATTATTATTTTAAATGCAAACTTAAAAAAAGTTACTAAAACAGCTTAAAAATTTAATTTTAAAAATCTAAGAAGAATTTTTCAAAAATCTTTCTTAGTGCACCCCTACACCATAAGAAGAATCGCCATGCAAAATTTCAGCCCTTTTAGGTCCAGCGGTTTGGTCTGTGCTTTGTATGTCAGTCAGTGAGTCAGTCAGTTACGGAACTGTTTTATGTATATAGATTATCAATAAATGTTATTATACAACAAAACTGCTTATTGTGTACTTATTTCTACCAAAAACCTCATCAAAAAAGAGATCGGGTCGGATCCGACCCGACCATACCATCTATTTCGTCTTAAACTCCTGTACCGTTTGAGGGTTAATTTAACTCTTTTTTTAGTTTATATAATGCAAATATTTTGAAGTCTGAATATAGTTAATTAGTATTTTTAAACATTTATACATATCCAGTTTTATATGAACTGTAATCAAAAGGCTTTTAGCTTATTTGAACGGGCTCTCTCGTTTTAAATTTGGAATGATGATCGGGACACCGCTTGAATCAGTGTAACTGGCAACATATTCGAACTTATTGCTATGTGATATTTGAATGATTTCTGACATTAATGAAGTCAATAATTAGCCAAGAAAATATATTAATAAACATTACTCAATGTTAGGAACACATTACGCTTTTATGAATGTATGCGCATATTGTATTGCTTCTGAGCTAACAACCTGATGCGATATGAGATTTAAATATGTAGGTACATATCTACCTATATATCTCTTTAGGTAATTACCCATCGGTAGGTTGTATAATAAAAACTGACGATGGAGTTGTTGGGCATTTTTTCCCCAGAGGAATGGAAAATGGAAGCAATTTGATATATTCTAGCAATAAGTGACATGCACTTTAGGTTGGACTCATGTTGCGTGCATAGGAATTAAACTAAAACCACAAGGCACTCTCAAGAAGGCCTGAGCTACATCCTCCTTGGACCATTAGAACAAAACATTTCTTTCTGAAATGAGAGGGTGTTGACACCTCGTATACGGACTTAAAAGATAACCATAAAAAGAGACTACCTCCCACATTTTAAATGTTTCTTAGCGCCCACGGAGAGAGCCTAAAATTAACTTTTTTCCGTTGTTAATGATCCCTTGAAGAAAAGGGACGGACTGTACTGTTCTCGGGTGTTGATAATTGATTAAGCGCGTTTTGGCGCATTTCGTGACGAGATTGTGATGGAGGTAGAAGGAGAGAAAGTAAGGGAGGGGGGGGCTAAGAGTTGTTTCCTTGTTCAGATTGTTGGGCCTTGACCTTTCGGTCATGCAGCTTTCGATTTTCATCACTCTCTCTCTCGTTCGAGCAAAAAAAAAAAAAAAAAAAAAAAAAAAAAAAAAAAAAAAAAGCACAATACAGGAAACTTGGACAAACAACCCTGACTGCACTATTTTATTACAAATGCACAGGACGCTTTTAACCTTTTGCACTCGAGAAATATTTTAACATTTCTTTCCAACAACGAAAATATAATTTGTCACGATAAATTTACGATTACTCTTTTTACCAAGAAGTCGAAAAGTTAGATTTTCTTCATTTATACAACAATATATTTACAAAGTTTTTCACATTTCATATCGGTTTTTTTCTTATGTGTGTGTGTGTGTATGTAGAGTGATATCTCTTGAAAAATTTATCTTGACTGCACAAATTGTCAGTGTTTTATTCTTAATATCCGTTTGAAGGGGATAAAGTAAGATACAGGAAGCAGGAATTATAATTCCTGATTCAATATATTAGCATATTGAAGCAGGAATATACTTCACGTATATACTTCACGAATGTACGATACGTTTTACGAGGACTAACAGGCAAAAATACTCATTTCCTGCACAGACTACAACTGATGTTACCGGTATGGATATTCATAGCTGCACAAGTAAAATTTCCAGGTTTTTTTTTAGTTTCGAAGCAGCTCTAAAACGTAGGTCCTTGGCTGTTAGGACTTGCAAACAGCTGTTAGGACTGCAAAAGATTCCCATTTGGCATAATATATAAAATTTGTCTGGACGATTCAAACTGTAGATATTTTCTTTGCTTCAGCTAGCCCAGAAAAAATCCAGCTATCCACTCCTGTGCGGCATATGTTTTAACAGAAGCTAATCGGCGAAACCATGCATATCCAATGCATGAGGCATTCCCCAGTTGCGGACATGGATATTCTTGGAACTTATATTAAGTCCTAGTGAGTCTGAAGTAAACTAGTAAATCGGTTTTAAGTACTCTCCTTTCTCGTCAAATCAGTATTTTACAGACGTTGCTTTGTGGTACGTTATCATTTTGATGTCGAGTTTGGGTTGACCTCCATCAAACCGTTGTTATGAAACCATGAGCACATAATCTTCTATATACATTCACAATTCTTCAGAAAGCTGTTCAGATTAACAATGAAAGACAACTGCATTGTATAGCGATAAGACGATAGCCGAATGTCTAGGATGCTAATGTCTGGAACCAAGGTCTGTAGGTTCGAGTAGCATGCATGGTATCGTAAGAATGGGTGTTTGTAACTGTCCAGATAGCCTTTAAGCTGTAGGTCCCTGTCAGTTTAGCTCTCAACTATTAAAAATGACCATACCTTTCTAAATCGACCATTACATTATGCCGTCTCATAGAAGTTCTATAGTTGGCACAGCATACTCAGGAGTAAACATTCTATTGTTATTTCATCAAACCAAATCTCGTCCACCAGGCTGAAAAGTCTTCATTGAAACCATTAGTGAAATGTGATTAATCCCTTGTTCATTTTGCTTCTATTGTTCAGCAGTCCAACGGCAAGAATCTGACTTGTCTTAATTCGGCTCTTAGCATTTTTGAGTCTGACTATGGGCTTGTGGGCTGCCTGACCAGTAGAACCTTATCTTTCAGTTGCCTGCTGCTTTCTTTCTTTTCCTGCTATCTTTCAGTTGAACTGCTGCCTGACCAGTAGAACCTTATCTTTCAGTTTTCTTGACAGGTGCTAGTTTGGTCTCCCGAGGTTATTTGGGGAGTCTTGTTGCCGGAGAAATTGGTGATTTTAATGGGACCCCTTACCTGCGATTTTAGTTGGTCTACAAGGTTCGCCCCAAGGCTGCATGGCTGTTATTTATAACATCACTTGGGAGATCGAGGAAGAGGAAACAAAATAATTTTTTGCTCATTATAAAGAGGTATACAGTAACATTTTTAAAATTCCTGAACATTCCTATGCGTTATATCTTACTTCTAATCAAGAGTTTTGAGGAGCGGATATGAGACTGTTTGCTGCTTTTATTACCAATCCAGCTATGAATCATCCGAGTTATATAGTTGGATTTTCTGATATGAAGGGATGCCATGACAGATTTAGTCGCAGAACCATACGAACGTCTGTATGTACATTATAACATGTACAGAAGACTTTAAACTTAAAAACTTAAAATGAATATTAAGTATACTACATGCAGTATACGTGTAATTCCTATCTTTAGGAACTTGAAGGTAGATATTTGGCTGAAATGGAAAATGAAAAATTCCTGAAAAAATTTACAAACAGATCAACTAAATGCGTATAATAAACACAGCTACATGGAATAAATCTGTTGTAAAACATATTTTAATTTCGAATTTCAAAGAATTCATGCATTTAAGGTGTCTGGTTTATGATGGTTTGAATACTGATAATACTTAATCTGTTTATTCCTAATTTCGTAAATGTAAGGAATCATTCAAATCATGTTCGTAGGCATTAAACTAGTATGATTTAAAATGCTATGGATTAAATATACTTTTTATTAAGCACCGAAGCGCACTTTGCATCCCTATGGAGAAAGAAAAAATAGAACTACCGTATGTCAATTTATCCTACGAATAGGTTTAGTTTTGATTTCATAAAATTTTGAAATGCCAATCTACGTTCTGTGGGAATCATAGTACAAAAAATATTAAAATAACTTATATTTTTAACCTGTAATACAACAATTAAATGAATTATTGTTTGCACATTCGGATTCTTGGTACGGGTGCTAATCAAGCCTTAAGGCTTGATTTAGTGAGTCTAACTTAATTGTTTCTAACTCTAATGGGAATTTAGTGAGTCTGACAACACCTTAACTCTTCAGCGCGCCAATTTTTGTAATGCCACCAGGCGCGCGTGGTACAAAGTACAGCGTCTGTTTCAACCTTGATCATTCCTTTTGTAATAACCTTTATTTTCAAATTGAAAATAATAATTCTGCGCTTAATGACAAGATATAAAATGTTGATAATATTGAGATATATTTATAATTAAAGGCCAAAGAATGCAGTTACAATCACCTTATTTCAAAACTGTTCGGTTTATTGGATCTAAGGACAACTTGCGAATGGATTCCTATTATGTCCCAAAACCTAAAAAATATCTTCGTAATATGCCGGATACCATGTAATAGCTGTACATTTGATCGACTACGTCAACTCCTGCTTTTTTCGTATTGTAATCCAGTATAATCGCTGGTTTACCACGGTTAAATCACGACTAACAATGAATGGAAAGGAATTCAAGGGTCAGAAAATCTGACCTTTCATTAAAAAGGATGTAGCTATAAATAGAAACTTAGAACATTCAAACCTTACATATAAAAACAAACCATTAAAGATTACGAAAATGTTGCACTTTGTACACGGGCGCCCGCTGAAGGGTTAGCCCCACAGTAGGCATGGATATTTGTAGCCATTTGTAATCGGCCTTGTTGGTCCAGGTCTGGGTGGCGAAAGATGACCGCAGCACTTCCAAAGTCTACTCACCGACCAGATTTTCAATTTTCGGCCCTATCGACCTTTTGTTTGGATTGTGCCCTCTCCTAGCACATGTTATACTCCCTTATTAACACAAGCTAACCATGTCGTGCGCCATTTATTAAAAATTCCCCTTTCTTCTTTATAACAAAATATATTTAGCCGAAACGGGTTATTCTGATAAATCGATCTGCGATGAGTAGACCTTAACCTTTTCAGTGCGAGGTTAAACTGGAACTTTCAATTTTCGTAGTTAATTTTTTTTCTTTTCAGGTGTTGTAAGAAATTGGCTCTTGTTCAAATATTTTTTCGTCCATGAATAAGTAATTTACTTGACGGCGAAGCTTTGTGGAACGATATAATAGACGTGATTCGCACGAGTAAAACCTGATAGATTGTTCGGCAATCAATTTTCGTAGCTATAGGTTATTCAAGCAGTTTGACACTTATTGTTCACACAGGGGTATAGGTACAAGAGGCCAAAGATTTTGTTCTATTAGGGTTCCTTCGGGATTTTATAGCTGTTGTCGTGAGTATTTATGCATTCACATTTTTTAAGCTATTAAGATGTAAGCCTCGGGAATAATATCGTACGTATATTCAATCACCGTAAAGGAATTTCAAAAGAGGTAAGAATGCCTATCTCTGATACCTCCCTCTAAAAGCGTTTTTTCCGCTTAGTAGTTGCCTAAAAAAGTATTAGTTTCCATTTCAAGGTTTTTCAAATTAAATAATCAAAAAGTCCTCAAATTGAGATTGTCCACCACTAGTGTATCTAGTTAAAAGACAAGTTCTGAACTTTCTGTAAATTGTTTAAAGTGTACAAGTCTTAAGTAATACTCGGTCTAATTAGCACTTGTGAAGCAAAAGTTGGCTGCAACGCTCTCAACCAACCAACCTCGAGGAATACTACTTTATTATTGAATATTCCTCAGTCGATTGAACTTCACACTTTTTTTTGAGGGTCTAGATATCTAAAATTTTTTCTTGTGTGTGTTTGAGAAGAATCAGAGGTGAATTACAGTATAGGCTCTCTAAGCGTGTGCTCGAGACCTCCAAAAATAATAACCTCATTAAACAACTACGTTGCAAATAGTTTATTTTAAAACATTGATCTGGGATATATTTTAAAATACTATGGTACAAAATACTTTATATAAGTTTTGTTCTTTCAATTATGATTATGTTTTCTAAATTTTAAAATTCACTCTCTAAGCAGGGCAATTCTCTAAGCAGGGCGAATAGATTTGATATCTCAAAATCTATTCGCCCTATAGGGTCAAATTTCTTAATTTCTCAAATAATTTCTTAATAATAGTTTTCTTAAGTTAATTTTAGGGTCTATTTTAAATAGAATATCTCAATGACTATTCTTCCCATATAGTTGAACAATTTTAAATATTAAACTATGTTATTTAGCGCTATATGATTATCACTTTTGCATGATTTGAAAACTCATAATCAAATCCCCACTTCTAACATTTGAAATCAAATTTAAGGAACTGAACTCTTTTCAAAAAAATTAAATTCTAATGTCTCTAAAGGTATTCATCTCATATTGTCTAAACAATTTTATATAGATACAACACTATATAACTATCATAAGTGTATGATTTGAACTGCATCGTACTAACATTCGAAATCAAACTTTTATATTTAGAGAAATGTTAAAAGCATTATGTTTTTTAGAATGAATACGAAAATACATTTTGTCCTCGTTTACATTCATATTTTATCATATTTAGTTAATGAAAAGTGTTTGCAACGATTAATATCTTATCTTTACTGCTCTTACATGCAATATCAATACAGACTTGCTGATTGGGCATCTCTATATTCACGTTTCCTCAGAATGATTTACCCCTTTAGCTCAGTGATTTCCAACCGGTGTGCCGCGAAATCGGCCAGGGGTGTGACGAGATTTTTTTTTGGTGATAAACAAAAAAAAAAGATTATTATAAATATTAGTCCCTCTTAAAATAAACTGATATCAAACATTTGTTCTCTAAGCACAAACCGCAAGTCTAGAATTAATAAAACAAAACTATCATTAGTGATTACCATTGTAGTTCTCTAGTAGCCCTTAGACCATGGGACCATAGGAATAATGGTCAAACTGCACTTCCTGGGCCATGCCCTCTAGTGCAGATTTTCAGTAGGTAAGTAGCGGGGGAACCATCATTGGACAGAAAGTAAAGAAAAGAAGGAAAGTGATAGGTGCGCTCAGGATCCTGTAATACTGCCCTGAATCCCATAGCTGTTTTTGAAACTGTATAAATATATATTTTTTCTGGTGTTTGTTATTCATATCTTTGAATAAATAAAGAAATCAACAATGGAGTAGGTATTTATTTGAACTTAAAATTGATATGTCCCTGTCATAAATTATTCTTTGATTTAATATTTAAAAAATTGAAAAAAACTACAGTTCTGACAAGTGTGCCCCGAGTTTCTAATCTCATTCCAAGGGTGCCGCAAACGTAAAAAGTTTGGGAATCCCTGTTTTAGCTTTTCAACGGCATAGTCCCGTCTATCATCATCTTTTTACAGCTGAATATTTCGAATAATTTCAGCGTTTATAAAGAGTTTGTCCCGTTTGTTGCCAATATTAGTGATGTAGAAATATTTGATTCAGATAATTTGCTTAAAATATTAATTTTGTTTTCAATTTAGTAAAATTTTTAATGTCTGAAATTCAATACGGCAAGAACGGCATACAGTAGTGGCTTATATGAAACATGGCAGTATCACTGAAATGAGTAGAGACAGAATTAAACAAGTTTCGGTAAATCGGATCAGAGGTTACTAAAATATAAGAGTTAAGTACATTTCTCCTAATATCTTTTACATAGTTAAATTTAGACGAAAGGTGAAGGGTTTGTTTTCAGATTTCATTGTTGCCATTTGGCGGTTGTAAGAGGAATCTTTTGTGTTCGACAAAAATTGTATTTTTCAGATAAACAGCGATAGTTTTGCTACTTAGCTAAAACTTGAACAAATCGTGTGACGAATATAAAAATAATTTGAAGTTAGCATTTTTAATGAGACATTTTTATTGATGATCATTAAAAAACGCCCGGTGGCGTAGTGGTTAAAAGCGTCAAGCTGCCACACCACAGGTCCAGGGTTCGACCATGCGACTGGGCAAGGTCGACTCATGCCTTTCATCACTTGAGTGGGTCGATAAAATGAGGACCAAGCATCTTTGGGAACCAACTCTGGGGGTCCCGCGTCAGGTTGACCACCTGACCGAGACATATGCTGTATGGCACCCCTAGCCCACGGTCATGAAAGCGGAGATGGGCACCGCAGGCCTTGGTCCACAATGCTGAAAAGCAATTCGGACTGCTGTGCCATGAGTTAGTTATTAAAAAGCCAAATCTATTGAAAATTGTCTTTTTAATTTTGTTTATCCGACTTATTAGCAATCTTGAGAACTGCTGCGGGCAATATAATAGTGTAGAATAATGTAAAATAAGTTCAATTCTTTAACAATCAATAACTTAAATACTTCATACTATCTCAAAACAGGCAGGATTTTGGTTGTGGTGTATGTGTGGCGATGAAATATGTATATGAAGATATGGGGTAATTTAAAAACTAATTTTATTAATTAAAGTTATGATACATTTTACAATCTTTAATATCAATTTACAATTAACACTACTTTTCAATTACATTTAACTTCAATATTACCATAGTGGTTAGTACATTTTAAGGACGTGCGTTGTGTGTAGCAATAACCCATAAATATATAATTAAAGTTTACCACTGGTTCGACTTACTGTTGCATCACTGTGGTGATTAATGAGCCAAAATGAAATGAAATTAAATCAACTAAAATTACTTATCTAACATTGGAGTATACTTAAAAATAAAATTTACTTCACCTGAAAGAAAAAAACCTCAAAATTTCAACTCTGCTGAAATAAAAACCTAAGCTGAAAATTAGAAATTTAACTGAAAGGCAAGGACCGACATGACACAACTTTACAAACTAAAATAACAATTTATTAACAATTTCACTGACATTATAACCATCAAACTTGTAATCAAGATCTACTCAACATATTTCCGACATACCAAATTCAATTATTAAAAATGCATTTGCTGTAAAACCAACATTTATATCATCTCAACACAATCAAATAAACAAAATGAAAATTCCAATAAATCAAAATGAAGTGGCTGGTGAATAAATTAATTATTCTATGAGTAATTGAAAATAATTAATTAATTTAAAACTTAAATTGAATCTTAATGACTCTGCTGCAGCTTTCAAAAAGGAGAGAATTTAGGGATAGTATTTAAAGAACTGAAAGAAAGGAAAAGAAAGAAATTCACCCGTGGCCATCGTCCCTAGGCCGGAAGCCGGACGGCCCAAGCCCGGGTCCCACGCTCCCTCGCCACCAGTGCAGGATCCCCAATAAAAAAAACTTTTTTGAAACTCCCCCGCTCACGAGTCACCGCTCCATTCCTTGTAGTTGTCTGCAGCCTGTATGGTTGCAAAAAGTCCGCTAGCGCGCCAATGATTTGGGACATAAAGTTCGAGTGAAAGGTTGCAGGCTATAATTTCTATCTTCTGGAACTGTAGTCCAATTTTATTTCATCTTCTGAACTCGTACCAACATCATATTAAATTTTCTCCGCGCTACCACCATCCACAAGACGCTGTACCCTTCCGCACGTTCTGGTATTCTAATCCTTTCTCCCTGTCTGGCTCGGGGGGGGGGGGGGGTTGGTTGTGCATCACGAAGAAATGGCGAAGACCGGGCATATCAAATTACCAAGGACAGCGGCCAGCAAAAGATAGCGACCGAAGCCTGTCGCTAGGCACAGAGTCAGTTTTAAGGAAATTAAGAAAAACAAGGAATAGTAATAAATTTTTGCCATTTATCCAAATTTCTTCAACCTTTGAAGTAAAATTCACCAGCCAAAAATACATACCATCCACTTATAAGGTTTATAAATTTATCAATATTTTAACAATAAGGTATAACATGTGATGATCTATTTCAACTAAATTCTTCATAATGTCAAAACATTTAGAGAAATTTGCGCACTATTCTCCAAATGCAATGACATTAATCAAATCAATTAATATTTGATCACCACAAGTTTAACCATCAAAACATTTAGCAGAGGCTAAATAAATTTATTACAAAGCACAACCGTTACTAACATTCAATTGTTTACTTTACTAAAACTTAATTACCTGAAAACCCGAGATTAAAATAAACGTTAATTATTTAATAAACTATTAATTATCATCACCACATATGTAAGGGTTTGAACTTTTATATATTCAGTTATAGTACAAAATATAAGAGGATCAAACGTTGAAATTCCATCGTATTTTTGAGTCATTGCCTTAAAAAAAAATCTCTGTTTGGTACAATGCTGCATTGAATTCTTTATAGTGGTTATTTTTTATATAGCGTGATTCACTCGAAAGAGGCCCCGAATATTCGTAATAACTCTCGTTAGGATGAAACAATATGAACCCAAAAAATATGCTACATACCTTGACGTATCGCTCACTCCTTTCAACAACGTCATATCTCAAAAATCGGAGATTTCTAGTTATACCTGTTTTCAGAATGCACTGAAAGAGTAGTATATCCCTGCAAGATCATCACATCTCACCGCTCAATATTTAGCCGCTAGAGAGTAGAATTAATACATATTTTTAACACATTTTATTCTACTTTTAAACTTTAAAATCACTCTCCTGAAAAATACGTTTTTTGAGGTATGGCGTTGTTGAAAGGAGTGAGCGATATGTGAAATCGATTGGATTGCATGCGATGCTGTAAGTGATGTCCGTTTTCTGCCAGATACCTTTCGAAGCGGCGCTCAATGTTCCTGAACGTATTGGAAAAGATGTTAAGGGAAACAGCAGCAAAATCTCTTGGGATGCTTTCCTTCAAATCTTCCACAGTGCGAGGCTTGTTCCGATAGACTTTTCCCAAAGGAAGAAGTCTGGTTGTGTTAGATCAAGTGACCGTGGTGGCCAAAGCCCCTTTGAAATTACCCTGCTGCCGATAAAAAATTCAGTTTCCGCGATGCTCTTTGCCGATGCGTGACACGTTGCTCCATTTTGCTGGAAGTAATTTTTGTTAACTCACGATAATCCAGTTGATTCAAGAACTATTAAAAAATGTCCAGATACATATCGGTGTCAAAGAAAATGGCGCCTATGATATGCAACGATACATCGCGAACCACACGCCATTTTTTAAATTGAGTGGTTGGTGTTCGGTGAGTGGCAAAGGGATTCTCAGAGGCCCATATACGGGTGTTTTGCGAGCGAACATAACCCAACAAATGAAACCACGCCTCACCCTAAAATCATGTGATATGATATGCCCTCTGAGGAGTACATTGTGTGTTCTTTCGTTCAGATTGCTTCGAAAGTTATTACAGGATATTGGGGACCTCTGCCGACTGAATCACCTTATAGTAACCAAATGGATGACTCGTGCACTTGTAGATTATTAAAACTAGTATTAAATTTGTTTCCTTATGGTGGAGTCACAGATTAATAGCATTTAAAAATTTGTTGATACTTTGAGTTCAGGTCACGGCCAAGCCTTTAGTAGTTGAAAGTTTGAGTCGATCGTATGCACACTGTAAAAGGATTTTAAATTTTACTGATTTATACCAAGAATCTACGAATTTTTTGTTTTGGTTAGAGAGTTTTCGGAACATGTTCTGATTACATTCAAACAAATGAACAATATAAGTACTGAATATAGAGCTGAAATGCATATCAATCAAACAGTTCGAACTCTACGTACGTTGTTAAACATCAGATTAAAAATATAAAAACACTAGATGAAACTGTTGAATAATAGCAATTTACTTTCCCAATAAATTTCAGCCCGAATTATAGTTAGGTTCCATACAAACTATATATACTTTTTCGAACAGGGTTTAATATAACTAACAATAAATTTATATATATTTAACGTTTCTTCAGTAAAAAGACTCTGTTAGATTCCTTTATCTTAAAGTAGCTTTGACATTATTTCGTATATAAAGAGTTTTAATTTCAATATATTTCTTATCGTGATGCATGGATAATTTGCCGAACCGATTATTCGCCGGCGAATAATGAAAAGTCGAGAGTATCGATAAGAAAGCTGATCTCTATAGCGATCATCATAACTGAATTCAGCCGTCAATACTTTCTAGATATCAATCACCTTTTTAATTTTAAATTAAAAAAACAAACAAACTCTTGCCTCGAAATGTGCCTGAAAAAATCTTGATATCCAACAATATGAAGAATCTGAGACATTTCTAATCTTCTTTGATAATCGTGACCGGAAGGGTTATTTTGATTTATGAAGGAGTCAGGCTCTGGGGCCTTGACCTTTTAAATCGCACGGCTTTCGATTGTTTTTGTCTCGCCTTTCACTATGCTTATAGGGCTTGGCTTGACCTTCAGAAACCTCTGTCTTTCCTATAGATAATCGGCCTTTTAACCGATCTTGAAAAAACTTTTTAACAATAGGACCTTGTTAATTGAATCACTCTTACTTATTGTGAAATAACAATTTTTTTCTTTTTATTCCAGTTAACTTTTTCCATGGTTGCCATTTACGTTTGAGATAAATTTTATTTATCTTCAGCACCAAGGAACTATTCCTTTTCTCCCACCCAAGAAGAGAAACGTCGCTCATGCTATTCATTATGAAAAAGTGAAAAATGGTCTAGAAACAGAAGGTGGAAAAAAGCAACCCGAGAAAAGCAACGAAATTGGTCGTTAATAAATATTTTGAAAAGGATCACTGAACGGGAACCTTTGATTAGATATGATGAAATATTAGATGCAATAAAAGAAACATAAACAAAACTTTGGAAGATGAGACTATCTTGAGAAAAAAAGGGAATCTGTGTGATGAGAATATATGTAATTAATGTATATATAAACCTTTAAATACATAATATTAAGGTTGAATGACTTTTGTAATAAAAATATTTGTGTATAAAATATTTGAAGCAACAAAGAAAAACTGCTAATTTGCTAAACTTTTAATCCTTTTTGGAAATTTCCCACCAAAATACTTAAATATAATATTAATAAACTTTTATGGTCTAAGTAAGTGAACGACTTTAGCACATGTAATTTCTATTATATCATAAATAAAGGTAAGACACTCATCAAATGCTGAGTTCGACATTCACGATCTAGAAGTTTCTCGAAGTACACTTTCATAATTTTAAACACCCTTGCAAGACACAAAAAATTTGGAAGGTAATATTTGTCCTGTGATAGACAGTTTTTAAACTTAAAATTTAAACCCTAAATAAACAAGAAAACTCAAAAACTTAATCACCCATTCTTATTTCTTTTTTGACAATTTTTTATCTCTTTCATCCAAGAATTTGTTCTGACTGCTGCAGAAACTCGTAATTTACGAATCTTTTATACGTGGTTTCTTAATGTTTACGATGGATTACAGATACCGTTCCAAACCACACCAGCCATTCAGAGAGGCTCAATGTTTCAATGAGATCTTATTTTGGTGATATTAATGCATTATTTTACCTCCTCATGTAGAAAGAATGGGCCTTATGATGTAAACGTTATTTTTAAGATTTATTCAGAGGCAACATCTAAAGTCATCACATAAATATTTCAAGTTTGTCCTGAAATGGAAAGAATTAGGGAAAATTCGTGGTCGAGATCATATATAGAGTTAAAAATTTTAAGGTTAGATAAACAGTGTTGTTGTTGCTGATGCCCCCTGGTCTGAGGTTCCAAACCACGTCCATATAGGCTATTGGGCTGAAGGGGTGGCTCCGGTTTTAATTAGCACCACAAGGGTCGGAGTCCGACTTGGGTACGAACCGGTCCCGTAATTTTGAACCGAGTCAAGTGACGGGACTGGAACCCTTGACCCCGCACCTCTAGAGGTATTTTGGAAACTTGGAGGACATTGCAACTACGACAGATTTTTTTCCGTGCACCAGCCGCCATTATTGTACACGTCGAGGATTTTGTCAGCGACGGGTATCGAACCAGAAACTTGCAGGTACTGGCTCGTTGCCTTTGTCAACTGGGACACCGCACCCTTAGATAAACAGTAAAACTATTAATAAAGGGAAACATTGATCCACATACTTAAGTTGCCTACATGGAATTCAAATCAAGACTTTTGAATATTGGTTTTTGGCCTGCTATATAATATAACTACTTGACTTCCCACCTCCATCGTACTGGAATTGTTAATAGCCTCGCATGTCTCCTTTGTTTGAATAGAGAACCTATGGATTTGGCACAGCTCTTTTCCTCTTCAGTTCATTCTGGTGGGACTCTTAGCGAACGGTACTGGAGGGTGAGAGACCTTCTAGCTTCCCATTGGCTTTCCTAGTGTGACATTTAGACTATATTTTAGCAATTTTATACCCGTTTTTACCACATGCTTTCGATTTCAAGCTTTTTATCTTTGCGACTGCTATTTTATATTCGTACTTTTTGTATTCATTTGTCAGTATTTTAACTTTATCTGTATCTGCATCATGCCGAAGGATTTGTGTCTAATGGCACGCTGCATTGAATTATATATATATATATATATATATATATATATATATATATATATATATATATATATATATATATATATATATAAATTATTTTTTGAACAATGGGATGAATTATTATGATTGAAACTAATCCCATACCCCTTTTTTAACCCTTGACTTCATTTAAGAGTACAAAATTTTGAATCTCGAGTTCGAATAAGGTATAAACGTTCTTGTGCTATCACCTCATAGGGTACGATATACGTTCACCTACATTTGGGAAAATGTGTTGATTTCTTTATTATGGGATCCCCTCATAGAATAACGAAGCCAAGAAATTTGCTTTGTGGAATGTGCGAATTTCGAAAAGACAAGTTCCCTACGCATTAGAAAAAAAAAATGTTGCCACCAAAAGCATCTTCTGTTTAGCACAATGAAGTCTCTTTTCAGAATTATGAGGAATAATTATGAGGAGTGATTTAGATAATGCTAAACTCAATTTCTTTGAAAAAGCCTTTCACGTAAGTGTACACTAAGTCTCGTACAAAGGAACATTTATATTGCAGGCTTTCAGTGGTAAGAACCAATCAGGTGAAGTTATGGTTAAAATTTCTGGTGTCTCGTTTGATCTGTGCTCACAGTTTTATTAACTACTGACAAAAAGATTGATACTTCCATTGTGAAACATTGACGACGCCATAGGCTGATGTAGAAGACATGGGAGATAAGCTGAATATTTAGAATCAGAGAGTAGAAATTGTTATCAGCTTCTTGGAAATAATTCACATGAACTTTAATTAAGAGACCTAATGGGTTTGGCTTGGCAGAGAAAGCGAATGTTTCTGAAAACGGAAGGTAAGAGATTTAAAAGGAGCCCTGGCTAGAGAGATTGATAACCTTAAAATATTAACTATAAATAATTTGACTGAATTAATCTCGAGTACCTAATTTCTTAAGCAAATTCAGCTGTATTCCCCAGAAGCAGAGTAGTAGAACTCCCATACAGTAAGCCAAGGTTTACAAATTGACCATTTATCCTCCTTTGGCTTACATTGCAGGCGTTGGCCTACTATGATTTCGGACATCATTCGGATTGTTAAGTAGAGGAAAAGATTCGATTGTTTTTGAAAGATGATGAGTTGAATCAAACAAATGCATTGGGTTTAGCTCAGGCGAGCTATTTCCCTAAATAACGAGAAATAACTAATTCCGTTTCTTAACGAATCAGTAACACGAATGGTTCATAAAATTGAAAGTCATGACTCCATTTTTGTGCATTATGAAAATTTGGTTGGAAATCCCTTAAAAGTGGGTTAAATAATTTGGTACGGGTAGTCGAGTTTTCTTTTTTTAAAGGTATAACTGGGTTTATTAAATGAAACTCTGTAATCATTATCCATTTTACATTTTTATATTGGAATCTAACGTTTAATTTTTAAAATGTCTTATTAAAATCTAGAGTTTTATTAAAAAATAATGCAATTTAACTGCTTCAAGGTTATCTTCGCGATTGTTTCACATTCTCCTTTGTTGCATAATAAGTTCTAATTGAAAAATGCGCTTTAGTAATGAAATTTTATTTTACAATTGTAGCAAACGAGATGCGCTATTTGATGACAGTTAAAATGCTGCTGCTCTTTAGATGTTTATCTCGATTAACGAGTTCTCGCTCTTGAAATTCGTTTCTGTGTGTACATGATTACAGAAACATACAGTGAAAGTGAGAGCGTAAAAAAGACTGTTTTTCTATATCGATCTCAGATGTCAACCCTTAACAAGCACAATGAAAATGACGAGTAAGTTAATATGCGCATTTCAGAAGCATCGTGGTGCCTATTTCAATGAAATTAAGTCCTTTGAAGACTGACATTGCTTTATTCCTTCAGGTCCCTTATAAATTCAGAAATACCGCTTTTAAAATACCCCCTCGTATCCAGGAAGAGGTGAATTTAAACTGTAGGCGGAAACCGATGGTTAGTCGTGATTAAAGACCAACCTTTTCCTAGCTTTTGATGCCCTTGCAAGGATTTGAGAGGAAAAAGGGGGAAAAAAAGAAATTGATGGTGGGCGTATTTTTGCCGGGTTTGATTTATTGTGTTTTATTTATCGAGATTAAAAGATGGCGTCCTGGGGGTAAAGGTGAGGCAAGCCTGCTAATATTTACCCTGTTGTATTTAAAATCAGGCGCTATCTCTGCTAACTTTTGCGAAATATAATAAATTGCCTCCACGAGTGGAAAGTGTTGTTTCCCGCCCTGCTTAATGGTTGTGTATTTTTCGGTTCATAATTCTGCCGAAAACAGATAAATATGAGAGATCGAACCAGATTAGTCTCTGTAAAGTCTGCAAGAGTATGTGTCTGATGGGAAACATTAGCAAGACGTCACCTTACAAATCAGATGTGGCTAATATCCTGCCTACTTACAGGTACTTGTTTCAGCCCTACCTTGTATACCGGAACAGAAAAATGTAATGAACTGTTGCCCAGGCAGTTACACATAAAAAAGTCGTTCGATTAATTAATACATTTTTCTGCTGTTAGTAATTACATCGTTTGTGCATTATAGAGCTCTTTCTCGTATCATCATACTGCGGGTTTTACAACAATCTTGTACTGGTTGACACTCAGTAGACGTTAAATATACCGGTAAAATAGCCATTCTTAAAACGATGTTACTTCAATGTTAAACTCCCTACTGGGAGGTGCAGTTGCTAGGTGTTTCACTTGTTATCCGTAGATAGTAATTAGTGCTGACTCGTAAATGATAAAAAATGCTAATTAAAACGATACTGGAATCGGTGCCTCTCATCATCCAATAATCTAAGTAACGGCCACTTCTTTATTTTTTGAATGCTCCTTGAGAAAAATACGGAAGCAGCCACCCTCATTGAAAAGAAGCCCACGTCTATGAAAAAAAAACTCACTTTATGACATTGAGCTGCTTCAAGTAATTCGCGTCATGGTCTGGGTTTATTGAATATTAGATAAAAAGGTTTTTGCGTATGCGTGAAGTACATTCAGTAATTAACGAGACTATGCCTACTTGGCTGCTACATGGGATTCTGGACGGTGAGAGAGACCGATTTAACTTTCATTCTAAAAGAGGTTTGTAGATCTCCAAAACCAATTTGTTTGGTTATCACCTTGCGACGTACGTGGGCATTATCCTTTTTATGAATCCATGCTGCATCTGCTTATATATTATCTAAAACTTCTAGGAGTACACGAAAGTTTTTTTCCCCAATGCGGAGGCACTTACATGCAAGGTATATGTTATCTTTTGGATCAATAGCATAACCAGAGTTATCTTCTAGGGGAGTTGATCCATTTCTGAAAGAGGAATTTTGAATTCTGGATTGCGGACGATGAAAATTTCAGTCTACCAATTTTTCCCTACCAATTTTCTAGCTCCCTGAGGATTTTGATCCTAACTTCCCTCAGCCCGTGGTAGAATTACTGTCTTGTGGTAGAATTACTGTGATAGAATTACGGGGTTACTGTGATTTTTTATTAAGCGATCCTCACTTGATGTGGGCTTGATCGAATTTATTGTGATATCTGTAAATGACGTGGAAGGTCATCTGGAATGCTGCCGTACACCTTTCTAGTTTTCCTCTCATAATGCTTCACAAAACTCAGACATCACAGTTCGTGATATGGCGCACGTCTCAGGTAAGCTGTGCACAAACTAGACATGCATATGAAACACGCGTGAGTGAAACAAAGGGCTCTCCGTGGCAGTTATCTCTTCGCCGAGGCATCGTTGTTTTGTCTCTGTACTGTCTGTCTTCAACATTTTTTATTGTCCACCGTATTCTTTTTTGAAGGAATTATATTCATTTTATTGGTCTACCGTCTATCCATAAAAAAAGCTTAAAATTTCCTAGAAAAACTTCTAAGTATATCTCAGCGATAATTTTTTCCTCTTAACTCGAGTTTTCGTACAGTTATCTTTAAAATAACTTTTAGCTCACTGGGAGTAATATTTCATACATCTCCTCTCCTTGAAAGTCCATTGATTGAAAGGCAAAGACGCTCTAGTCTTTACCAGTATCTGTGGGCTCGTCTGCAGCAGTTAGTATAATATATTAATGTGCTCGGTATCGGCTGAAAACTTTATGCTCCAGTCTGGCTGGTCATCGAGGGGCAAAAAAAAAAATAGTTGATGAGCTCCTAAGTCTAACCAAATTCGGAAATCCATTGCATATTTTTTTCTCTTGACCATTTTATTTGAATTATTTTTCTGCTTAATTTTATTTACGAAAATTTCTCATTAACCTTTATTTTCTCTTTTTCTTCATTTTGTTAATATATTTAGTGTTATTTTTTCTTTGTAGTTTTATCTCTTTCTGTTTTCCCTTTTTACTTTATATTTTTTATCTTCAATGGTTTTGTTCCACTTTTCGCATTTCCTTTTTGTTTTGGGAGTGGCAATGTTCGCCCACCACGAGAACATTTCTTAGGTTCATTTTGTTGCTTAGAAGCTTTTCGAGGAAGTGAAATAATTTAAACCTTTTGAAATGTTTACTTTCGTTACTACTCATGCTGAGAACTTAGGGTATTTTCTGACATGTTTAATAGAAACATTCCTATTTTGAAAGATTCTTACTATAACCACTGCTTCCCTCTGGTTTATCTTGAGTTACTCCCAAATTTATTTGTGGAGTCATTTACCAGACTTTTATATCCGATATTTTTTCGTGATAGCTTGTTTACAAATGCTGAATACTCTATACTTAAAGAGTTAATATGTGCCACCTATTTTTCACAACTGGATATCCCACACATGTAGCTGCTACTATATTTATATCTGATGGTTCCCCAGATACCTAGTAATTCTGTTTTCAGTACTGAAATGTGCTCTACATAATAACTGGATTTTTTTAACCCATTCAAATACAAGGCAAGGAACTCTCATTTCTACTTCTCCTTATGACCTCAGGTTCGATAAGAAAAAAAAGAGAAAAACCCTTTCTTTTGTAAATTCCATGCAGATATCCTATAACCCATCTTTAACTTTTCAGCGGCACGAAGACGAGAAATTCCTCAGAGAGATGAAGCAAGAATTTCCGAACGTTTCATATCTCACCGATGCCTGAGGGTCGCTTTTATTACATATTTTATTATCATTGTGTCATTCGTATTATTGTTATTATTGCTCCCAGAAAAGCGAAATCCCCCGCCAAGTTCCTAAGGTTAAGGCATGATTTCGAATTCTGCCGCAGTGCCCGCCCTCCACAGAACGTTGTAATTTCGAATGACAGTTAGTTATCCATACGCGAAATAGAAAAAAGATTATACGCCTATAGAATGATAGTAAAATGATACTGAGAGATGGAAACCTTGACCTTTTTAAAAGCATATGCAGGTGCAATAGAGGGAATTTTGAGTTTTTGGAAGACGAGCAGGGCAGCTCCAAACCTTTGGGCACGTGCATTTGGCCCAATGCCGCTTCGGCAAATACTGCTTGTAAGTATTTGTTCAAAGAATGGTCTGTAACGTATAGCGTTTGCATTCTAGTTTTATTTCAATATAACGAGCCCAAAACTGACTTTAAGGAGAGACGAACAATGTTTGGGGGGTGATGAAATTTATAAATTGCAAATAAATTATCGCTTCATTACATATTTTAATTACCGAAATATTATTTTATTTCGTCATCTCACATTAACATTTTTCGATCAAAAGAACTTAAGAATAAAAGGATCTACTACTAAACCAGCCGAACCGATTTATTATTCGTTGAGTTTGCTAATTTCTCTTCGAATCAGTGTTGCCAATCTCTACGAAGCGCCTCCCCCTAGCGCCATCTCGAAATCCCCCTAGATCTTCTTAAAAGAAATTCTGGTTCCAAATAGACATCTTGTTTGAGAGATAAATTGAAATAAATAGAAAATACACACTTACATAATGAAATGGAGGTTTATTTGCATTTGACATATGTATGGAACTTATAATAAAAAAACGCGTCTCGATTGTACAAAATATTAAAAAATGGTCCCCCCACAAAATGTCTCTAAAAAAATGTGGTCCCCCAAAACACCCCTTTTCATCTAACTTACCCCCAAATTTAGGGGGAAAACTCCCAAGTTGGCAACACTGCTTCGAATACAGGTTAGTCAACTATGGCATGAGGTAATCCTAAATGATTACGAAATAGCCTCGTGTTGAGGAATATCTGTAACTTCTCTCTTTAAAAAAAAAACTTTCTTTATTCTATTTTTTATTAACATTTTCCTGGATTTAATATTCCATCCTTCCGATTTCTTCTTCGTAACTCGTCAGGCATTTGCATTTTACTTCCGATGTTATGACGATAGAACCAGTATTCCAACCCGGATCTCTTAACCTCGAGGCCGATATTATCCATACTAAACTATTCAACTATCTGAAAAACTCGGATATTCACTCCATTCCTCGAACGTTTCCTGTTACTCTGATACTACTGGCATAGGATGTTAACATGTTCAAATTTATTTATTTATTCGACGATGCTGATTTTTTTTCTATCAGCATCGATAGTGACTGATATTTTGCCATATTTTTGACAGTGCAAATTTTGGCATATTTTTGACAAAACGATCCATAATCAGTCTTTGCAACGGTCGGACACTATTGCAACGACCATCTTTGAGGACCGGAAGTCAAATTTAATCTCCTAACCTTTTACCATCGTTCTCTCCACTGAATTATCCCGAAGTTTTTTTGGAGTTCAAATTCAGGAGCTCAAAATAGCAGTTTTTTCTTCAATTCTTTATGAGGTAACTTTTGTACATTTTTTGTTGAAATGATTGCGCTGTATAGTTTTTTATTTTTTAATATTAATAATATGGTCGTTATACAGGGTATCCGGGCTATAGGTATCCAAAAGTCATGACTTATTACCATGTTTTTATTAACTTGCTTTCTTGTTTGTTTGTGTGTTTGTTTGTGTGTGTGTTTGTCCAGTACAAATCTTCTAATCGATTTTTAACTAACTTCCCGACTAGCTAGACATTTGAAACTTTTAGAATAGCTCAGAACACTATGACAATGCATTTTTAAATACTTTCAGCCATATTTAAGCAGAATTAAATTAATTTTCAATTATTTTCAGTTAATTTTATTTTGTAGACTGGTGCAGCCATCTATTGGCCGGAACGGGAACAAAAAGTTAAATGCAAGTTAACTTCCAATTAACTTATTTTTCTTTCAAGTTGATGGGATTATTAATCAAAAAAATTTTAAAAAAGTATTTATTAATACATAGAATTGTCAAGTTTATATGATTCAACAGAAAATTTAAAAACATGGTACACAAAAAGTTCTTTTTATCTTGTAATTATTTTTACGGAACTACCCATTAGAAAATTTTTTTTTAAAATAGAAAGAACATCTCACCAAGTTTTAATATCAATCATAGATTTCTATCATAAATTTTGAAGTGTGCACCTTTTGTAGCACGAATAACGTCTAAATGGTAATCCAGTTCTCTCCAAGTGTTTCGTGGCATATCAGGCGTTATTAGACTTTTTTGCTTGGGGATTCCTTAAATCCGTTGTGTATAAAAAAATTGAAAGTATGGATGAGTTGAAGAAGCGTATCGTTCAAGCAATTCGTGTAATAATAACTCCTGATATGCTACGAAACACTTGGAGAGAACTGGATTACCCTTTAGACGTTTGTCGTGCTACAAAAGATGTACATATCGAAATCTATGATACTATGATGGAAATCTAAGATTGATATTAAAAGTTGGTGAGATGTTTTTAATATTTAAATAAAATTTCAAAATTCTAATGGGTAGTTCCGTAAATATAAGTCATGACTTTTGGATACCTATAGCCCGGACACCCTGTATTGTGAGGCTGTTACTAACAAAATTATTAGCAAATAATAATTAATGGGATGCATTTGTTTTTGATGTAGCTTTACCTTTTTAAAATTTTTTTTCTTTATTCTCTTGTCTTGTATGTTAACCTATCCTAAAGACTCTCCCCGTGTATTATGTAACTTTTTCCAAATTTACATCTTACTGCTGTATTTGGAACTTGTATTTGAAACCTTTACTTGTATAAATTCAAGCATTTATTTGATATAGCCCGGTAAAAAGATTTTTCTATTAGCTGTTTGTATATTATTAACAGGAAAGTATAGTATCTATAAAATATTAATAAAAGGGTTATTGTTGAGGCCTTTATTGTAAATCACTAATTTGTGTTAATCACCTTTGCTCATAGGGAATTCAGCGAGCTATTGTTGCTCCAAGAAATCCATGAAATAAACATGGCATTTTGTGTTAGCTAGTAACTTTACTTCGCAAGTTTCTTAATTATATAAGTAACATAGAAAAAAAAACTATAGCCGAAATTACTTCTCTGGAATAAAAAATACTGCTATATTATCCTCTTATCCTGAACATGCATTTCTCAAAACTTATTAACATGCAGATGGTTTTGTATGAAAGTCTTTCACTGTAGCTCTGTCGGTTTATACTGCACCGAAATCGGGCCCTTTTATTACTTCCTGAATATTTTTTTGCTACTTAATAAATTTGCAATCCAGTATAGAAGATTCTGCTTGAGGAAAGACTGCTAACCCCTGGCTGTGTTCTGACGATTCGGGAAGCCCGGTTTAGACTTTAAGATTCTGATATAGTAGAGCTAATTTTTTTTCTTCAAATCCACACGGAATGGATGTTTGAAAATTTTTTTTCCACGGGGGGGGGGGGGGTTAATAGAAAAAATATACTCTGATTTAAGCGAATATGCTAATGCTTTAAAGAAAAGAGACGATGTAAAAGAACTGCATTAAAATATCGCACTATGAAGAGGCCAGAATTCGAACAAAGCATTAAGTGGCTCTAAAGTGAAGTGAGAGACAGTCTTTTAGAAAATAGTCTGGGCTTAGTTCGATCGTTTTTCATGCTGACAAAAGCTCTGAATCTGATCCTCGCACCTCGAAAGCCTTTCATAATCATGAAAGAATCTAAATGCATTGGATAGCCTTGCATTTCAGCTTTCGAAATATGACACCCTTGCTATTAAAAAGCTATCGTATCGTACACAAGATTTTCAAAAGTAATCTCAGTGGCCTCGTAGATCCTCGTCGACTGTCTGTGAAATGAGCTGAAAAGGTGAGGGTGTATGCCCGTTCTCATATTTTCTCAACTATAAAAGATGATGTCAAACATATGTAATAAAAGCGGAAAAAAGAGAACTTTATAAATAAAATTTTGAGGTAATTATATATTCGAAGTTTTATCGGAGTAGTTGATATTTATAAGAGCCTGTTGTATCTTCATGGTAAGCAACTCTCTCAAGTAAAAGAGTCCCCCCCCCCCCAAAAAAAAAAAAAAAAGTTTTTCATAATTTAAGACAAGTTCTTTTAAATCTAATTGTCTTTGGCCGTTCGTTCAACGACCTTTGAGTAACATTTTCTCTTACTGATGTTTCCGCGCCTGATATAAAATCTCCACTTAAAAAAAAAAAATATTTAAAGTACAAAGAAAGAGTTGTGTGTTGTTTGGTATTTTATACTTAGAATGAGTTTTCTATTTTTTACTTGGTTTCGAATCTTTATTTTTAAGAATATATAATTAATCTACATGTTGTTTGGCAGTTCATGGTAAAAAGAGTAGTTGATTATTATCCAGAATAATTACAAACTAATTACGTTGTGTTTTAGGCATCTGTTTCGTTTCGGTTTTTCTTTGAAGAAACTGTTGCCCTTTCTTGAAATATTTAGCGTAACATACTCACTTAATGATACGCATGATTTGGAAAACAAATTGAAAAATAAGATTGTAAACCTAAAAAATAGTCAAACATTAGTTTATCGGAATTGCAGACTCAAAATATCCAACTCTGTTCCTCACAGCCAGATTGAAACTTAAATTAATTTTCTTTTCTTTCTCCTTGCATCAGGAGTACCATTATTCTTCAAAGACGGCGCTGCTGTTGATATTGAATTATAGTAAACAAACCCAAGTAATAGATATTAGCCAAGTTAGCCAGTATAGATAAACAAACCTAAATAGTTAGCATTATTTGTATGAGCAGTTACTAAGAACTTCCGAAGGTTTAATTAATTAAATGGTTTCTATATAGTATACGGAGCTTGTGTTTTCGATTCTTCAAATGAAAGATATTTCTTATTTTCTTCTCGGAGGTTACTTAAGAAATCTTCCTATAACTCGTTTTAAAGCTAGCAGTTAAATATTAGTGATTTCACTTAGGACCAGAAATATAGAGGTCTATTTTGTAGTTATGCATTAAATTCTATATATATTGGTATTTTTTTTAAATATGAAGCGTACAGATGAACTAACAGATTAATAATCATGAAAATCCCCCGTCTGGAATAGGTAGATAGATCTACTTGCATTAAATTCAAGATAAATTTGTATAGGTATTAAAAAAAGGAAATTTAAACCTATATCTGTTAAGAAGTGTACTTAGGAACTGATTCTGTTAGTTTTGAAAATTTTTTTTTGGTTTTGAATTGATGGACGATACGCTTGTGTATTTATCCTCCCTTCTTTCTGTGATCACAATCTAAGTTTTTGATTTGCTAAATAAAGAGAATAGCTTACTCTATTGCAGAAAAATACTGTCCTTCACGCTGCATTAGTCGAGATGATGAACGCGGTATTTTGAGCATCAATTCATTAATGAGGTGAGAGAGGACATCATTATGACTACTCATGAAATTTCATATTTATAGCGTATTTTTGAAAAGACTAGATAAAGTATATATATTAATTGGTCTAATGTTTTAGTGATGTATTTCAAATTTATTCATTAATATAGGGAAGACTTCATTAAGGGCTACTTGTTAAATTTAATATTTCCTACCTTATTTTTGAGTAGAATAGATTAGGAATATATCTTAACTGGTCCTATTTAATAATGTTATCATCCGCATGGCTAGAACATAGAAGCAGAAGGAAAGTGAATAGCTTCGGAAAAGAAATTGATTAAAACCCATCTGTAGCTTCTTATTTTGAGTTCTTAAGATTGATTTTCGTGGAAAGTTCTGTAGGGGTATTTAAGAAAAATAATAACTTCCCGTTCTTTAAACATCCTCAGAAAGGATATACCTTACCAGAGGAATTAACAGTTCAATAAATCAATCAGTAAGCATCAATAAAATTCTTAAATAGAATAGTAATGTATCCAATGCTTCGCATTCTATGCTTTCACAATTAAGTATTTTGATTTCCTCTATATGAGTTAGCCTGGCTAAAAATTAAGTTTACTATTTTCTCTCTTTTCAAAGGACGCCCCCTTCCCCCCAATCCCTCTAAAGTTACACATCATTCGATTCCACAGCTCTTCTTTCTATATTTTTATGTAACTGTTCTCTTTTGACGATGTTCTCAGTCGATCAGACAGTACATCTTTTGAAATTTTGTCTAAAAGGGGAAAAAAAATAAAATTATTCGCATATATTAAACAAAATACGCGTTACCCGCTTCTTTTATCGCTTTTTAAAATTGGCGGAAGTGAACTATTTTCTTTTCACTTAAAATTTCATTACTGAAGCTCCCATTAGCTTCCAGCTGTGTATCAGAAAGTCGCATACCTCAGAATTCGAAATCTAGTTTCTGTAATCCCCGATAAACTATGCTATTTCTAATCAGCAACATCTCGGAATGCTCTTTTATCACTCTAGGTCGTCTGCTGAAAGCCCGAATCCCACTTTATCGCACCATCTAAAAAAATATTCGTAAATTTTAGAGGTTGCGGATTGGCAACGAGAGATTTATCAGTATCTGGCACAGGAATTCAGCCATCTTTATTCTTTTTTTCCCCCCTGAAGAACGGGGTAAAAGGTATTGAAAGTTCCTCCCTGCAGCTACTTGCTCACCTTTCTGAAAAGACCCATTTTGAATACTAAATGCAGTTTAGTGGAGATTTCAAGGGGGTAAGGAGCAGATCCCAGCGTGTGTGTAAGAACAGCCTTTCCGCAATCGTCTGCCTACGGCGCTGCTCTTAAGGTCGCGGCATAGCTGGATATTCTGTTGGTTTTTTCCTGCCCTGTGCTGAGTTACACGTTTCTGCACTTAATGGGTCTTTCATTTGCCACGGATCAGCGAGTGAATTTAATAAAAGAGCCGGCTTTCGCTTACGAAGTAAAACTCTGTCAGGGGAAAAATAACTCACCCTTCTTTTTTTTTTTTTTTACAGTTTTCTTTTGTTTCCAATCCGTGTTTGAAGTTTAACTTAATGAAGTGAAGTAAGAATGGAACAAAATCGATTTCAAATGATTTTCTAATTGCACCACTCAGCGGATATGCGGAGACACTTTAACACCGATACATATTTTATGACATCCCCAAAACATTTCTAAACGTGTTTTTTAGCGGTGGGAGGCAAACTTTTTTCATACATCCTGTTGAAATTTTCCTCGTTACAAAAGAAAGCGTTGGCAGGGTTGCAACACTGGAAAGCAACGGATGCCCGAGGCTTATACAAACAGAGGGGAAGGATTTTATTTAACAATACTGTTAATTTTGATTGTTAAAAAGAGAAAAAAAAATAACGGTTCTATAAATAAGTATATTCTGACTACTTTCATGTATTTTCCTCCCTCTTTTTCTGGAGAAATGTTTGTGAAAATATGTGTACAATACTATCCCTAATTATACTTCATAGATTTTAAATTTAAGTTTAACAATCTCCTTTCAATCCTTTTATCTACCCCCCCCCAAAAAAAAACAAAACAAAAAAAAACAAAAAAAACTATGACATGCTTTGAGCAATTTTATTAGAACTATGATCAGTTAGAGGGGCGGCTCCAGTCCAGAGATTTGGGGGAGTGGGTGGCAACGTCGGCTCTTAGGGTTATATATATATATATATATATATATATAATATCTATATATATATAGTGGAATCTCGATCTATCGTTTTTCAAGGGACCGATTGAAATGAACGATAAATGCGGGAAAACGATAGATGCAGAAACATAACAAAGCAATAGGATCGTTGGGACTGGATAAAATGAACGACACATACGGAAAAACGATGGATCCGAAAACGATCGATCGAGATTCCCCTGTATATATATATATATATATATATATATATATATATAAGAAATAAACATCCTCTCATTTTAAATTTAAACTCATTTAGAATTAGGTCTAAGATTATATAATTTTAGGCTATAAAAAACACACACGCCGGGCTATTTTTTTTTTTTGGGGGGGTCAATTGCCCATACTGCCCCCCCCCCTCCTGAAGCCATCGTTGATCAGTTAGTCTGATTGTGTAATGCTGAAAAAAGACTCAGTAACGGGCATCTTTCAGGACTGGGTTTAAAACCCCGGTCTTTTGACTTTCGCCAGTGACAGAAAGTGAATTTTTAAAAAAAATGCACCTATGTTTTAAGACAAGAAAACAAAATTATACATTTATTTGAAAATTTTTAGTGTATGACCGTCATAAATTCAGAGATACCTACACTTGGCTGAATATACACTGGCTCTTCTGTTCTGAAACCTATTAGATCTCAGTAATCCATTTTTGCAAATATATATAATTCTGCAAAAAGGAGAAGGTTATATATATATATATATATATATATATATATATATATATATATATATATATATATATTCCTTAGTTCCTTGGCAGGTCCTTGGTAGGCTTCTACTCTGATGGGTACAAATATTTCATACCTTTAATTTCATTTTCTGTCAATTTCATACGTGCAGCACATTTACACAAACATACAACAACATTTTTTCTTACGTACAGTCTTATAATTTATCAGTTTTTTGTTAGATAGTAGATGAATATGTAGAGGATTTGACTCTAATTTCTAATGTATTTTGCTATTTAATATGTCTCTTATCTTTCTGCACCGTATTATCTTGTAAACCAGCTAAAGATGATTTTTCCTTAGTTGACTGTTCATCAGATAGATGGAGCTACTGCAGCTTTCAAAGAGCCCGACTCTTTTCCTTGACTTGTAAAATGGAGCTGTGGGAAGTCGCGCCTCTGAAAAAACGAAAATATTTACTCTACCTTCCCACCTGCGGGTGAAATGCGTTCAAAAGGGCAGTTCGAATAGATTAAAGACGCGGAAAAACTCGACACGCGAAACTGCCCACGGATGTGGTCAGAACTTTACTGGTCGATTTAAATACGGCCGATCTTCCAGTTTCGCACAAATTACCCTTTCCCCCCGCTTCTGTGTCTGGAGCCTTTTTCTTTTCTTTTTCCAACTCTCTCATTCCAAACAACTGCACGAGAGGTTGCTAATTTGTAACCTTCCTTGACTGGAATCGAGGGAAAAAAGTAGCGAAGAAAATAAAATTCAAGATATCGCACGAGAAAGTCGATTAAAGCGCAATAGATACGACTCAAGTTTTAGGAGAGATTTGGGAGCAATTTATTTTCCGGAGGTAAAATAAAAGTTCACCAGTTAAGAAAATACTGATTGATGAGGAGCATGATAGTGATAAGTCTGACGAGATGGGGGATGAGAGAAAGAGGTGGTTACTTTGCGCTACCCCCAGAACATTAGGGACGCCGGTTGGTACAAGGAGAGGGACCCTGTGTAAAACCTACAAGCAGGGAAATATTTTTTTCCGGCGGGGATATAATTATAATTTCATGAGACTCTAAAGCTAATTGTAACTTTCATGAGACGTGGTGCTTTATTTTTCTGCTTTACCGAATTAAACTATTTCAACATAATAGGGAGTCTCAAGCAAATGAAAACAAAGGAATTTAACAAATGAAACTGGACAGCTAAATTTTTAATCAAATCGTGGGAAAAGAGAAAAAAAAAAAGAAAAAGAGCTAATAACTTACTTCGCGGTAGAGTCAAGCTTCACTTATAAGTCCTCATTTATACTAATTTGGTCTAGTAAATTAGAGAATATTAGTGTTTTCTCGTTAATACCACTGGGTTCAAAAGAGACTTCTCAATTAAAAAAGAATGACAAAAATAAATAAATAAATCGTCGTCTTCCCAGTCTTTTACCCAAATTCTGAAGGCTAAATACCGTATTTTTAAATTACGGTTTTCTACCGTAAATACAGCTCTCATTACTTTCAGGGTTCGTTAAATAAAAAACAACTAGCCGCTGCGCGACCAGCATGGTCGCTTTTAGTTTTATATTTTCTTTTGCAAAATAACTCAACTGAAAGTAACATATGAAAGGAATGTTACCATTACCTGTCATCATAAATATACGTTGTTAAGGGGTATTCTCTATAAGGCTGATTCTAAAACATCGTGATTAAAAAAAATGGGAATTTTCAATACTTCAGAACAGAGTTAAAGATTGAATTGATGAGAAACCCAACACCAGTGATGTTAAAAATTACATCCCTCTCTTAATGTACTATTTTTCAAAATTAATATATCTACACTTTATCATTACATCAAATAAGAAATTGTTGGAGAAATTTTTTTTTCACTTAAAAAATAGAGTAAAAATTCAGCAAGTACTAAAATCACTTAATCATATCAAGTAATAAATTGTTGGGTAAATTTCTTTACTTATAAAATGGAGTAAACATTCAGCTAGTACTGAAAAAAGTGCAGAAAATTAACTATTACTGGCTATCGACTGCTATGTCGGCGACGATTAAGCCTGACCACGCCATCATTTATGCTCTCTCTTAAAGAAATATTTCTTCTTCGCTTTCTTTCTTGAGACTGTTCCCAATTTTCACTTGATCGTGTAGTTCGCTTTCGAGCATTCCTGATTTCAGTGCGTAAATCCATGATGACACACGGTTGCAAATTGCGGATGGCCGTTAATGTTTACATCTGGTAGTTACAGCCGTTGCCATTCGTAGTATAGAAATATCGTCGATTTTTGTGCCGCATACCTACGTGTTTTATATATATAGATGGAATCTCAGATGGCATTTAATGCCATTTAAATTACTTTACCCCAACGAGTTTCTTTCTTTTCACTCCAAGGGAGTGAGTGGGGTTATGTCTCTTACTAGCCTCTATCGTGACTGCATCTCTGTATTCAATCAAACTCCTCATGTTTTTTTGTCAAATTTCCAGATCGCATTCGTTTTCTCTCTCTTAAGACGAACTAAAAACAATATTTTCATCACGAATTATGAATCTGCGCTGCGATCTTACGGTTAGAGACAATAAGAATCCACATACTTTTTACGACCGTACTGCAAAATTGGCGGTAAAGGCATGATTTGCAGTGAAGGCATTGAAATCTCTAATACTAATCTTTTCCTGAATCTTTTTCTGTTCAATGTGTTCTTTATTTTCTCTTCATTTCATGATAGGTTTCCCGTTCTTCGATCCTCAGTCATTAGAGGAATGTGTCTCCTTATTTCCTTCTATTTATGATCTCGTACTGCCTTCTCAATGGTCATATGTGCCACACAGACATCTAAGCTCCCTCTAACAGAAGCTAACAAGACTTGACCAATAAGGTCGGACAGATTGTCATTTTTACTTAGTCTCTTTCTTATTAGGTAACTTTCTATATGCGAGTTAACGAATAACAATCACAGTTTCTTTTAAAATGTTTGACAGTAAAAGATGTAAGAAGAAAAAAAAAGTCCTAAATGAATACAAAATCTGCAGCCCGATATTTGAAGGTTTCAGTTACACTAAAAATATTCTATTATGCGAAAATGTGATAAGAAGTTTTTGTCGTGAATGGGGAGTCTATTTAATTAATCTTTCCAGATTACGAAAGGGGAAATCCTTTAAAATTTTCTAATTTTTTGAAATTTTTGGGTGGATTAATTCACTTGCTTCAAATTAATCGAGGTTATTAACGTTTTATATCGTTGTCACGATATCCATTTCTGCTTTAAATAACATCTCTCATTTATAAAATGGTTTCTATTTATACGTCTTTTATGATCAGTCTCTTGGACATGTCTGTGTATTTTTTAGTAGAACCAAACTTTGATTACATAAAACTACATTTTTCTTTGATGATCTAAATAAAATTTTAATAAGGTTTTATAATTAAGATATTAAAAAAACTAATTTCAATATGTGGGAGGATTATAACAAATACATCATCATTTTAGCGATGGTTATTTGAAAAAATATTTTTATAATAATTTTAACCCTTAATAATAATAATGATAATGATAATAATAATTTTACAGATTTAGAATAACTGAGATTTAAAATTATTAGCCTGGTTTCACTGTAAGGAGCTTAATAATAAAATGCAGAGTAAAGCAAATTCTTTAATGAAGAAGACATCTCGTCTTAAAAATATAATGAACAAAAACTTCAGTTAATATACATCAAGCTAACTAACAAGTTACATGGCGACTGACATATATACAACACATTTACATACTCAGTAGCTAGTGCAAAAGTAAAGTCAGATACCATGCTGATGTGGCAACCAATCAGCTATTATTGAATAGGAATTTGAAAGTTAAAGTAATATTGTTATGACCGAAAACAAAGGTTAATTCTAACAAAAATCAACAAATTATTACATTTGTTACAGGTAATTACTTATTAATAATTTTTAAGAAAAAAGATTAATCTGTTAACTTTCATGCACATTTTATAATACTAATGATAATTATATTTAATAAATAAATTTCAAAGATTTTTACAGATAAATCATTAGCGGCATTTTTAATTATATTTTATTTTTATCTTCTGTAGCTAAAATTTTAATTCGTAATGTTATTCCAACAACTTGCAGATCTCAAGCATGTTCTTCAATTCAACACGGAAGACATACGAAAGACGTGAAAAAGTTAATCGGCATGGAAAATCAGGTTCATATGCCTACTGCTTAGTTCGCTATACGAATTCCAAGCCAAATCCGATGAAAGTCGGTACTTTATTTAAATTTCGTTAAACCGGGATGAGTTATTCAACCTAAAATTCAAATCTTTTCAATCGGGAACATACACTGAACAAGAATTTTCCCTAAACACAGACATTCTTAAGACCAATTATAAATTAGAATTCCATGCCTCTGTAAGAATATAAAACCAGATGCCATTCAGATAAGTTTCTAGTCCTTTGTAAGAAATCGGTGGGAAACGAAATGTAGGAATATATGTTGCATACGATTCAGGCTATTGAATCCTGATGTTTCTCTCGATCCAAAGATATCGATGACTGTGTTAACCTTCTGGAATGGTTGTCGGATCATAATAAAACTGTTGTCTTACAATGGATCCCGGTCCACTGCGGAATCGAGGGGAACGAGGCTGCTGACTTTCTGGCAAAAAATGGGGACTTCTGTTTTACAGCTAAACAACCGGGATTTGGCATACCATTCCATCAAGAAGACCCTAAGGTGTTCCTTCTCACAGGTTGTTGTCCCTAGAAGCGATCACAAACCCTGGTATGACCATGTCCATGATATTCCAGAGTGGCCTAGAGATAAATCTGTGGCAATGCTACGGCTTTTTTTTTCTGGCCATGATTGCCTCCGCAAGCCCCTCCACAGAACTGACTTGGCTCCCGACCCTTTTTGTCCCCTGTGTGATAACCAGGAAGAAATGGACATGCTTCACCTTGCTTCTTGTCCTGCTCTACCTTCCGTTTCATTATGGGAGTGCTATTGGCTTGCCAGACATAAGTTGTTGGATTAACTGATGTCATTTTTCTATCTTTTATTTTTGTCTTTTTGATATCTGTTGTCCTGTAATTCTTGCCATTGGAAAAAAAAATGTTGCATACGATAATTTAAGCTAGACTGACAGCTAATGCTCACACTCAAAGATGGTAAGATAGAGTAAAAATATTTGAAAATGCTCTTCTGGGATTTATTGCTTTTTTTTCTTTCATAAGCAGATCCGGGAATCAATACTAATAATCATTGAACACAAAACGACAAAAAGCATAAAGCGTGCCAAAAAGGCAGAGATTAAGGGAACAAGGGGACCTCCAACCTCGTTTTGTTTTAAATTTTCAATATTTTACTCCATGAACAAAATGAGAATAATTAATATTCTGTTTTGCTACATTGAATACCCTTAGAATTCACAAATAAGCATTTTGGGGAAGAGAAGAACCTGTTTTTCCAAAAATTCTTCAAAAATGCAAGAAATATTCAAAAGGTTCCATGCGCATTCATTTCCTTCTGATTTCTTTCAAATTTCCCGGGATTGTTAATGGAAGTGTTTGTCACAAAACTATGCATTATTTTTTGAAACCACAAATATTTTTCTAATTTTAGGTCGTTTAATAAAGTGAAAATATGCAAAAGCATAAAGAAAATAACAGGCATATTTAAAAGAATATTTATGGCTTTAGAATCATACAAAAATAATTCAATGCACAATTATGCTTACATATATGTATGGTAAACTTATATTTAAAAATTTGAAGTTTTTAAATGATATGGAATACGCACAGAGCATTTTGAAAAATCTTAGCATTTTTGAATTTTTTTTTTTTTGAAAAGCAGGCATGTTTCTGCCAAAAAATCCTTATTTTGAATTCTAAGAGTCTTTAATGTAGTCAAAAAGAATAATTATTATTTTCCTTCTGTATATAAAGTTAAAAACTGAAAATTAAAAATTTCGAGGTTGAAAGTCTCTTGCCCCCTTAAATCAAAAATATACATCTCCAGCGCCTTGGCATACTTTATGCATTTTTTCATCTTCTTGCGGTGTAAATATTTTGTGCCACAGTTCATGATTGAAGATGATTCTTTCCGAGGAGATGGACTCGTTGACTGCACTTTGTCAGTCACCAGTCAAAATTTGCAGAAATTTCTTTTCCCCCAGCGTGCTCATCTGTTATGCCTTGCTTAGGAGTACATAACAAGGGTGAAACGTAAGTCCAAGGCTATTTGTATGGTGGAGATGCATATTTTTGTTCACAGAATTTTAAAAAGTAAACCATAGAAATAAACAAAATTAAAATTCAAGCATAGACTGCTAAATCACTATAACATAAAACATATCCTGCAAAGAAAACATTTTCAATAGAGGATAGCGCAGAAGCTTCATATCCCCATAATGAAAAAACAAATAAATAATCCAACAGATATAGATAAAAATTATACTAAAAAAGACAAAAAACAAACAGAAATCAAGCACTCTGGGCATCCACGCACCAACGGCAAGATTCTGCATAAGAGCCGGAACTGAACCATAAAACGACAGAAGTAATCGACAGGTCACGTCATCAGGGGGCCTAACCATGTCAATTACCTCAAGGGGAACTTTCTGAATAGGATGCAGGTAAGCCCAAAAGACATCCCAAGGTCCCGAGTTCCCCAAAGAAGCAATTAGTCAAGAAGAAAAAAAAAATGGTTCAGTTCCGGATCTTATGCAGAATCTTGCCGTTGGTGCGTGGATGCCTAGAGTGCTTGATTTCTGTTTGTTTTTTGTCTTTTTTAGTATAATTTTTATCTATATCTGTTGGATTATTTATTTGTTCACAGAACTCCTATTTTTAAGGAAATTTCACTATGTTTGTAAAATTTCAAGAAAATTATCTATTAAAAAAATTAAACAATGGTTAAATGCAAGATGATCGCAAGATTATCTCTGGATAGGGCAAAATATTGCCAACTAAGCCTTTACACGGTTAGATTTATCCATACTTCGTGAGATCTAGTAAGGGAAATTTACTAACATTTAATTTTCTTGTATTGCTCATTCTGATGTTTAATGGGCAATTAGAAGTGTTAGAGGAATTATCTGTACATATTTATTTATTTATTTTAACCACCGTGAAATCGCTCGAGCGATTTACAGCTCAAAAGGCGTGCCTATAAAGTTTTTCTTGTCTGCTTAATTTTTCCTGTTTGAAAAATCTGTTAGTTCTCTTGTTAGGTACCGTCAAAATTTTCATTTCTTCGAATTCTATTTTATTTGAATGATTTTAATGGTAACTTTTGTATTTTTAACTCTGCATTTTCTTTCCTTTGTCACCTTTTTTTTTCAGCTCTTAAAGTGGCAGGGTTAGGTAAAATTTATTCTTTCAACAAACTACTTATAAAGTTGCATAAAACCTACGAACATGGGATTCTCTGAAACCTGATAGTACTCGGAGATTCCAGGGACATGAATATTGGGTTTCAGACCAAGCACAAAGAATTTAGACTGTCGTAGTGAACTGGGTGTTATTTCTGGCTTGAATTTAAAATATGATATATCCTAATTTGCTTTCATAAAATGAAAATATAAACCATTGAAAATATCAGTAAGTCAACATGAAAAGCTGAATACCACCAATGACTTTAAACCTGTGAGGCAAAACTCAGATGTATCATCAATTTAGTCATTTTAAGGGTCATTTTATTCATTTCAGATTTAGATCTAGTCATAAACACTAGTGAAATATAACTCTGAGATAAAAGTCGCCAGGTCGAAATATTGGCGCAATCTCCAGCGGTACTAACTTAATATTGCATTACTTATCTTCAAAAGTATAAATTTTCTAATTCTATGAACCATGAGTAAGTGGTGACTATTTCAAAGTGGAGAATCTGCCATTTTAATCATTCAAAATGGAACTTATATAGAGACACATATCATACTGGAAACTGCAGACTTTTCAGTTGCTTTGAATTTTGGATTTGCTGCATTTTATATGCTTAGTATTTTATTTCCTTACTTTAATAAATTTTAGTTACTGTGTGATATTTTATGAAAGATAAGACAATTCACCTGCAACGACTTTTCCCCGCAGCCCACTTGACTGCTCACACAGTTTTCTGCTGGCATTAATGTCCAATAAAAGCGTGACGTAAGAACAACAGTGACAGTCATGTCTTATTGTGAGTCAACGCAAAACTCGAACCACTCGCGAATACCAAGATGTATCTAAAGAAATAGTCAAGAGATTTTAATATCTTTTGACAGGCTGATTACTAAAGATGGTAAGAAAAGGTGGCGACTCATTTCTGAGATTTCTAGTTATCGAAGCTGACACTTTAGCATTTTATAACCAATTGTCACCAAATTAAATGGCAATGTTATATCGTACCCCGGCAAGAAAAGTGACACAACTCAAAAATACAGCATTTGAGAAAAATCAACTTAAAGAATACTATACAGCTTGAACTAACATTACAATAAAACTGATACAACTGCCCTCAGGTGGACAAATTGCGAGATAGAGATGTGTCGTTTTTCGTGCACGATGGGGCACTTCATACACATTTTTCAGTGACATAACCTCAAAACTGCCCTATTTTTACTTGTGTCACTTTTCTTGCCGGGTTGTGATACGATCTCAGGAATATTCTTCTTACTTTTCCACTTCTTTCATCAATAGTCTTTTTCGTAGAAGCTAATATATTTTGTGAAAGTTTTAAAAATTATTAGAGAGTGATATTATAAATTATGTGCCTCTACCCGATGAAAAAAATCGATTAATTAACTAAAATACTCCTAATATCATAGCAATTAAAAAAATTAGGCTGATTACTAATGATGTTAAGAAAAGGGACAATAATTTCTAAGGTTCATAGATATCCGAGCTGACACATATACCATTTTATTTTCAACTGTTAACAAATGAATGCACCATTTTCATATCATGCTTGCAGAAGCGTTCATTTTACTTATTCAAGCTCTTGTTTTCATTAAATGTTACCTTTCGTAGAAACCACTAAGTTATCAAAGTTTGTAAAGTTTCCTGGAAAGGATTATTTAAAGTTATGTATCCATGCACTGTAATAGGTTCGAATTATAAATGAGATTATTTCCAAAATGTTCATTACAGTTTGCTTGAAAGCTATCATCCTTATAATTGTGTGTTCGCATAAATGCAAGCAGCTATTAGCTCAAGGAGAACAATAATAGAATTCATAGTAGTGCTAAAAAGGAATATTACTGTCGATGCTTTTGTAAACTGGTGATGAATCGGCAACAAAGATATTGGTTTCGAAACCAAGATGGATGCGTAAGCCTGCATATTTATGAGCTTTAGTCATCATTTTTTCGAAAACCATTTCGTGGCGTGCTCCCTGGAGAGGTTAGGAAATAAGAGGAAGGTTCATAGGCCAGTCTGTATAGACATACATGGTGACTTTAATTACACAATTAATGTAATTTTCATTTTCATTTTTTCATGTTTCAAAATAACGTCTAACACCCATACCGGGATATTTTGATTTTCCTTTTGCCTTCCTTTCTCACCAATAGAATTCTTTTTCCTTCATCCTTTCCAAAATAATTTATCACTGCATAAAGAGTAAGCGTTAAAGCCAACTAATCTTTAGCAAATAAAATGTTGAAAGTCTAATGTGATGCATGAATATCCAACACACGTGTAGGCACAGTCCTAACTGGAATTTAGCAATGCATTTTAAGGATGTTCATGCCAAGCTTAGTGATCTGTTAATAATGCATTGTTGACCGTTGCCGAGTAAACTCGTGTTTCACACGCAAATGCTGAAGACAATTTAGGATAAAGAAAGTTCACACTGGAGAAGTTTTTGATCAACTGAATATTGCTTTACTTGAAAACTACCTTTACTATGACCTGAATGAGTTTCACGCAAACCCTCACATTTTAAACTGTGAATCTCAGACCCCCATATAAAAGAAATATATTTCGGAAAAAAATGCCGTACTTTATTCCAAAATTTCAATCTTTTCCGGTGACTTGCGTATATATTTAAATAAAATTGCCGGTCGACGATGTGTTAAAATGCAGTTATTCGTCTTGGACGGTAATAGTTCACGGAGTTTTCAGATATCTCATCGAATCGTCCTATCTTTCATTCTTCTCAGTTTCTCCCCGAGCAGATACTTAACAGTCCTCGGCAGATTCTGTCCTTGAGACAATCAACAGCCAACAATGAGAAGTGTCCACAAATACGACTAAAATAACAGTTATTTGACGGACGCGGTTATTTGCCTGACACCGTGACTGTGTTAAACACCCGAACAATTGAAGGCTTAAAAAGGGAGAAAACCTCTCACGTCCTCACACAAATTTAGTTTGTCGTTTCGAAGCAGGAAGAACTTACTATTCAGTTGCCTGTGACCTCATGAAGAAAAAGGAGTTTACGTTCTGCGGCTTTTTTCTTCTCTCCTTTTGACGGAAATGATGGTTTAGACTTCAAAAAAGAGTAAACCAAGCTATTCATTTGATATTATTCAATAAAACTCAAAATTCTTTGCACTTTGAAAGAAAGTTCTGTCTTTGCATTGTTAGGAGCTGTGTTTGATTTTTGGCTCTTTTGAATCGTGTGAGATTTTAGTAAGATTATTATTTTCTTTTTAGCTAAGCTTTAAGCAGAAGTTGGCATATTTGTGTTATTTTGATGGCTTTTGAGGCTTTTTAGCAGTGTTTTCAAGGATATTTTTTTACATTATGTTGCGGCAGGGTGAAAAGTAAAAGAAGAAACACGACATTGCCGTTTTAAGAAAAGCTGTCATTTTCTCTCAGAATCCGATTGCTCGTAAGCTTATACGATTAATTTATAAGGAATAATCTAAAGCTCCATGCTATATATTCCTTATAAAGTAAGCGTTTGTAACCAAGGTCAGGTAAATGTTTGAACAGAGAGAATGTTTAATTATGGAAGAAGCCCGATTATGTGAAAAAGAAACATCCCATCGTTCTTTCTAGATCTCGTTCCTACTTGATCAAAAGGTGTGGAAATGTCACGCTTTCAGTGAGGTAAGTCGATAACTGGCTCGCATGGAATGAGCAGGCGATGTGGCTTTTATTTGTCATGCTAAAACTGATTATCCCCCCCCCCCAAAAAAAAAATACATACACACGCGAAAGCACACACAAACAGAAAAAAGAAAAAGACCCCCCCCCCCTCCAAGTATGCAATATCAAATACAAGTCGTGGTATTTAAATCGAAATATATATATATATATATATATATATATATATATATATATATATATATATATATATATATATATATATATATATATTATAATGAAACCTTGTCAAGCCGAACTGATTAGAACACGGTTGGCCATAGTTTACGGAATCCATGAAAGCTCAGATTAATTTGTAATAACCTGAAACTTATTTTGCGAGGCTACCTTACATAAAACTCTTATATCGACAGAGGTAAAGTTTTACACTTAAAAGTGTATAATACGAGCATGAAGAACATAGATATACTGTACATTGGAATATGATATACAAAACTAGAATTAAGTATATACTAAAATTTGCAGAATGTATGGTATTCAGTCTAAATTACGATACTCTCGCAATGTCCGGGTTCATCAAAACTCAAATCACATGGTACAGATACTTAAAAAAATAAATACTTATATTCTGTCGCACAACTCCTGAGTTTACATACTTTGCTTATTATTAATAGAGGCGTTTCAAGTGGCTGCAGCATGTAATTATCTTTTCATTTTTGCCTCCCTAACAAAATTAGTTGTGCAGTTTTCTTTTAAGTTTTATTTCCTGTAGACCTCTGTCATCGTAATTATTTTCATAAATACTTGTGTTTAAGTCTGTCCTGCAATTTTAGAGTCATGTCCTTCGTTAATTACTGGTGTCGGAGCCTCAAGCATGCAGATGTCCCTTCGCTTTAGCTTTCTTCCCAAAATATCGCAGTTCAAGTTCTTTTTGACCACCCTCCGTTTCATTTTCTATAGAATGCAGTCGTTGTTGCTGTTTTTCAAAATACTAATTTCATATTGTCATGGAAGTTTAAAATTCATATCCGTCGTTAATTATTGGTTCAGGTGTCTCGTGTGGCTGTAGCATGGAAATATCTCTTCGTTTTTGCTTTCATAGCAAACTTAATGACGTGGTTCAGGTTCTATTTTACTTGACTTTGATCCGTTCATGGTAAACTTCTGTATTCTATGCCTTATGATTCGTAATCAGAGTTCGCAGCTGCCCTCGAGCTATCCAAAATTTCCTACCTAGACAAAATGCGATATCAGAGATCCTTTTCATCAGCCTAAAAGACAACTACCTGTTCTCGCAAAACTCAAGCAGCACCATGAAAAGTTACCGTGCTTCTGCGTCTTGCGATATCTATTTGCATATGGGCGCAACCCGGCTCCTAGAACTCATGGGCTAATGGAATCTTACCTCTCCTTTATTTGTGGCGGTGTCTCCACGTCGTGTCGATATCCCGTTGTTGTGTTATAATTACTTACATATTGTGCTGGATTGGAGTAGTCAATAAGTAATACAATAAAAAAATAATAATAATACAATGGTAAAATTTTTCGTCTTATCCAGAAATAAATGTATCCTTCGAAGATAAGTACATTCATCTCTCCATTACGGCCTGTTCACATAGTTTCCGTCAGCGTCAGCGTTACTCGTATTGAAATACATTTAACCAATCACAAAACTCCAAACAATTAGCAACGAAATTATTAAGGCCTGTGATTGGTTTAAAATATGTCAATACAAGTTACGCTAACGCTGACGGATTCTGTGTGAACAGTCCCTAGACTTAATTGTCCCGTGGGTAGATTTATTTTTGTACGTAAAATCTGCATCGAAATTCCCAATAATTTTATTTTTGCAACTTTTTAGTTAGAATCTCCTTTCGATGAATTTCAGTATGCAGTTGTACTTAAATTAAATAAATTGCGAGTACACAAAAAATATTTTTATGCTCTTTCCAGACTGGAAGGATACAGAACTTCTAATAAAACCATACACTGATTTAACGAATGTAATTTCTCCACGAAAATTTCTATTAACAATCTACCGACTTGTTGAATGCAAAGCATTTCCAGTTGGAATTTTTAAATAATCTCTCGTTGAATATACCGGATTCAGAATTTGTTACGAAATCTATCAACCAGTGAAATGAATAAGTTTCAAACGGTTGATATCGTTGTGTAAAAGTAATATTGGATGCCTGTTAATATGAACTAGATTTCCCATCTCCTTTAATCACCCTCTATTCATGAGTAACGAAGCCCAATGTCAAACCTTATCACAATATTTCACCAAATTGAAGGTTCATTCTGAGTAATTCAAATGTTTCAAAGTGTTCGTGTCATCATAATTAAAGATCTTGATTTAAAAACTTTCCATAAAGGCTCATGGAAAAGTGCTTCCCATGGCAAAGCGGTGGTGGATCCGCCGTCTTTGAAAAACACTATAAACACTTTAAAAATATTTTCCTCTGTCTTAGAGTTACATTACCGTGATACCGGCGTTTTTCTGAAAATTACCTAGTTTTGCCACAAAAAAGCTTTCTCTCTCAGCCGTCAGATGACAGCTATAAAATTTGAGACAGTCACTTTATTTTCGCTCAAATTTACGGATAGTTTACTAAGATATATGTATTTTGAATAATCTACCGATTTTAACAAAATTTGGTTTATTTTGTTACCACTCATGCCAGAAATTCTTATATATGTTTGACGTTTCTGCTATATTGGATTTATAGTATTATACTAGAACGGAGTTGGCACACCAGAACATCGCTATGAAATTTTTTTCTTGAAAAATCTTGGTTCAGTTAGAGATCACAACATTAGCATTAAAGTTCTTGAATTTCTTCTATAACTGCGAAAATTTTACTTCATAAATTAATAGAAAAAGTAGACCTAACAATTATAAATGACATTAGATATAATAACCTACGTAAACTCTACATTTTTTTTTCTAGTATTAGTGAAGAAACTTCGTTATAGCAAATTTCTTTAATGAGTATTTTTTTTGTGTGTGTGTGCTAGTGTTTTGATATTCGTTAAATAGAGGCTCCCTCTGTTTTTTACCTGTGATCCTTACCCGTGGCCTCTTTGGGAATCCAAAGTAACCATAAGTGGGAGCAATAACCTTGTCATAGCTGCACTAATATTTTCCTGGATAGAATTTACTGTGGTTGAACTGGTATGTGTTTGTATCACCGAGGAGAGGGGGAAAGTAGGTGACCGTAACTAGCAAGATAGTATGTTTCAAATTATCTAAGGGGGGGGGGGATAAAAGAAAGTGAAGCACATCCTGTTGTAAATCTGAACTTTAAGCCTATCATTCTCATGGAATCTTTCAAGATCTGTCATGTCGAGATGAATATATCTTGCAAGGCATCTCTATGAACTTTTGTAGAGTGTTCCTTCATATTATTTACCTTCCCCTTCTAAACGTTTGAGAATTTCTTTCTGTCTCCCTTTTTCAGCTGTAAAAAGCATTTCTGACGAATTATTCCATCCGCTATATTTGTATTCAAAGGCCCAGGATTTGGTGCTGTGGGTGCTCGGACTGAATCCCGGGAAGCTCTATCGATGCCCATGTCTACTCCGGGTATGGGCACGTTAAATCTGTAGGCCGTTAAGTTCATTCGTGGGGTTTGAAGGGGCAAAAGGAGGCTACAACTCCCCCAAATACCATCCCTGGGGTCACTCGGTATGAGGTGGTACCAGGAGGTGATGCTAGTTCCCCTGCACGGTGGTTCCATTATAAGAAACCAACAACTTTCGCTGTGTTCAATGGGCGAATGTCGAAAGACAATGTACCTGAAGCTTTGAAATATAAAAGTTTGGTATTCAAAAATGTGTCGAAATTGTACCGAAACAATTTTTTAACACCAAATGAAAGATGGAATAATCTGTCGCAAACAATTTTCAAGTTGAAGGTATGTGACGAAAAAATACGTCCCAAACTCTTAAAGGGTTAATCTGACTTCAAAATTTTTTATTAAGAGGAAAATTCTGAAAATATTATCCACGAAGAAGAAATTACTCCGTAAATTTTTCTTTGCTGTTTTAAAAACGTTAAAAACTTAGGAGTATAATTAAAACTTAATGAATACTGAAGACGAGTAATTTAGAAACATTTCCTGTGAACGAGAAAAGAATAAAGTATTCAAATAAAGCTTTGAAAGAAGCATAAAAAACTCAACATGCTTTATACTTTGAATTTTAAATGTCTGAAAAAAAATGTTATATAGTTCAAGTAAATTTAATATGCAAAAGGCACGTTAAATAAAAGAAATCATTTCATACATACAGTGTGATTTTTTTAAAAACTGACACTACTCAGAGCCATCTGTAGCGCGATCTACCAGCCGGAATACCACCAAAATTGACAGAGGAACTAAGGACGACATGGGAAAGAGTTTCCAAGAAAAAAAATTAGTTCCAAAAGTCTCCGATAGGGGATTATATGGCGCTGTTCTTGTCGGCGCACCCGAGAATTTGCATAAAAGGCAAGTAAAACCTCCAAATACATATTCATGACTACGTAGTCAACAGCAGCGCGTGTATTTTGGGCTATAAAGATCGGTACGGAATCTGTTACGTCTTCGCTTTACAGAAGAAAGGGTCATCAGTCGCTTTTTCCCACTTGCATGGCCACCTCGCTACCCGGACCTAAGCCATGTGACATCTTTCTGTGGGCTTATTTAAAGTCTAAGATGTATCTTGGTGGAGTCTCGAACTTGGTGCCCCTAAAGGACAGCATATCCCAGACTTTGATGAGCATTTCTGGTGACAGGTTACGCTCGGCCGTTGAGAATGCAATGTGTCGTCCACCAGGACTGTGGTCACATTGAAAGAGGGAGAAGTGAATTTGCTGCATAAAGTGGTATTGCAGTGAAATTTCTTTGTTATTCATTTGTCTGCTTACAACTTTTTCGGTATTCATCCCTCATCTTTATAGCCCGAAATACTACTAGTGCTGCTGTCGACTACATAGTCGTGAATTTGTATTTTGATGTTTTACTTGCCTGTTATGCGAATTCTTGGGTGCGTCGACAACAAAAGTGCCATATCTTCCCCTATCGGCAACTTTTGGAATTAATTTGGTTTTTTCACGGAAACTCTTTCCCATGCCGTCCTTAGTCCCTCTATCAATTTTGGTGGAATTCCGGCTGATGGATCACGCTACAGATGTCTCTGAGTAGTGTCAATTTAAAAAAAATCCCCCTGTATATATATATATATATATATATATATATATATATATATATATATATGTGTGTGTGTGTGTGTGTGTGTGTGGTGTGACTGGCAGCATCATCAACAAAAGGCTTGTAGGTTTTTTGATTAGGGGCAGCCTAGTGTTTAGCACATGGAAGTTCACCACTGAGTGTGCCCAGTTTGTATACCGGCAAGAGCCACTGAATGCTCTTGTGTCTGAACCGAGCCTGAGCACGTAAAACTTATAGGTCAGAATGTTCATCCTTGTGGTATGTAGGAGTAGGAGGAGGTTACTAGCCTACCAGATATCGCCTTGGGGTCGCTTGGTCTAAATTTTTGGGGCACCAGGGAAGAAGTCGGACTTCCCCCCTTGTTGGGCCCAACATCATATGCTTAAACCGGACACACCCATTCAGCCTTGCAAGGAGCATACTGGTCTCGAAATAGCCTAGTGATAGCTCGTTGAGCTTGGAACTGGAGGTACTCGGTTCGGATCCCGACGAACGCCATTAAATACCTTCATGTCTATGCCGGATAAGGGCACGTTAAATCCGTAGACCGGAAAGTCCATCTATAAGTTTAGAGAGGGTGGGAGAAGGTACGATTCATCAAGATGTCGCCTCTGAGAGTGCTTGATCAAAATTTATGTAGCACCTGGCTAAATCGGATTTCGATCCTTGTGGTGCCAGTGTGAACTGGAGCAGCACCTCTTAACCCGTAAGCCTTTATGGACCTGGTTTAAATACTCCGGCTAGTCTGCATAAGTAACAACATTGCAACAACAGAAGCGAAATACTGCGAGCGAGCGTGTAAACGAATTCCTACAAGACAAGACAAAAAGGGGAACACGGATTAAATAACGACAAAATTATTTTTCAATACACCCGCCCGGTATCGCCAAAAATTGAAGTTTAAACAGGATAGATGTGTAGACCGAAATATAAATGCTGAAAAAAAATCCGTCAAATTAATGTTCAAGAAATGACAATCAGGAAGCCAGTTATTAACCGTGAATTTTGCATCAAACTTCAAAATGTAATGCACCATACTATTCTATAATCACAAGATCTCAACCAAGTTTCATAACAGTGGTCAAAATATTTGTACCTGCTTGGTTCGAAGGTGGGTGTTTCCTGTAAGATCTGGAAGTACGACAAAAGATAAACGAGTTTGGCGGAAGGCAGTGGTATAGTCACGAGAGAAGGTAGTTAGCAAAGCATTCCAGTCTCCCTGGTAGTTAAAATAAAAACCTTAAAACAAAAATAATCCAAGTGTTTCACCATTAAATGCCAACAGATATCCTGTCGTTTTTCAGTAAACTATTTATTCCCTAGAAATAGGTTCTATAGTCGCACCATAGTTAGAACTTATACTGCCTTAATGGTTGTAAATCATATTTTAGAGGAGTTTTATTTTTATTGTAAATATAATGAATACTTGGCATAATATAATATATTTACAGTATGAAAAGTCACTGTAATTTGGATAACTATCACTCTCTGCAAATAGAGAGAAACAAGGACTCCAGCCGCTGTCTTCCGGACATGTTACACTTAGAAAAAGTTTTTCAGAAAAATGACCATAGGTGGTCTCGCCCGAAACTGCAGTAATTTAAACTTGCATAACATCCACTGTTGCTTTACTTTTACTGAGATAAAAAACAAAAACAAAAAACGAAAACATGAGAGAACTGGTGTCACATTTTGCTTCGACTATGAAAGAAAATTATTTTTCTGGAAGTGAATAATTACGAAATATATTTTGACAAAAATTATTGGCTATATGTAACCAATCTAGAATCTTCCTTTCACACGATACATAAAACGCATTGTACTCGCATTGCATTAAGTATAAAAATAAAATGTCGCAGCCCTTTTTTGTCTCCACCGCAAAACTACCTGTTAAATTTTGTCTTTATTCTTAAAATTTGATGTTCCATTCCAAATAATTATCCCAAATCTTTAAGAATTTACAAAGCAAAGTAAAAACAAAACAGGATACATATTACGAAAAAAATTCCCATTTCTTAAGATTTTTCAATCTTAAACATTCTTGCCCGGTATGTGAACCCAGTATTTCGTAATTGCTTCTCAAGAAATCCAACCAGGTCTCGCTCCAGGAAGAAAATTTCCTCCGTTCATGTATCCGAAAATGTAAAACTATTTTTGAAAATACCACTTAATGATCTTCATTATACGAATGGCGAGATAAAAGCATTTTATTAGAAGGTCTCAATGTGATAGCAGGAAAGAAATTCTATCAAACATCGTAGAGATTAGTGTACATTCTGGTCTAAATATCCTTTCCATTGTGCCTGAAAGACATAAATTCCACTCAAAGCTATTCTCTGTAATTTGCCAACATTTGCTTCCGGAATGTTAGGTAACACCTGTCTCGATTCCTTGCAGAGTCTGATTTAAAGCCATTTTTTCTCACCTTTTCTGCAAAAAATTCTATCATTGAATTATTGATCAGTGCCAATGACCTCTCTCTAAAAAGAAAGACTCGCTGCAGAGAGCCATCCATTCCAATTTTTCAACGACTGTCCGAAGCCTTTTGTGTCAAGCGATTTTTTACAGTTGCCCGAACGAGAGAGGTTAATAATAATGACAGACGGTTCAAAACTGGAACATCCCCTCCCCCCTCTCCTGCTCTAAACACTTCCTATAGGTGTAATGAAGGTCTTTTAGTTGTGTTCCTTTCTTGTGAATGCTTGTTTGGGAGGCGTTATTTTCTTTCTCTTTCCGTTTTCGCTTGTAAGTTCAAATTGACAATGCCCGTTGCGCGATCTGTTTGCAGTCGGATTCGATAACTTATGGTTAGATACCGCTTGTAGAGAAACAGAATATTCAGTGGTATCGAAAGTCCGGCTGCATCACATGGCTGATGAAATAAAGATTGACATTCTTGCTATTATTTCAGCTTTGTTTTCTCGGCTTACATGCGTGAGTCAGAAACTGACACATTGCGATAAGAGGTGTTAGACTGGCGCACGTAGAAAATTCTGGGGGGTAAGTGATGTAACATTTAAGCTGAAAATTTCCCACAGTGAGAGACAACCACAGGGCCCGATTTAGAAAATTCTTGACTATAGGCACAACTCAGGATGGGGGCCCTCTAACACTGATGTGGGCGTAAAATTTCCAAAACTGACAGAGAAAAATAATAATAATGAATCATTGTGAAAGTCCCATTTTACCAAGAATTGGCTATTTGAAGTGTAGAACCCTAGAACATTATCAAGTAACAAAAAGCAATACAACATATTAACTTCAGCATTAAAACACCAGTACAATGCAACCTGAAAAAGCTATTAATCCCTTATATACACTACTAGCTGAAAACCCTCGCTTCGCTACGGAGTACATTCAAATTAAATACAGCGGTCAACGTATGCAATTTATGCCAAAAAATAAATATATATATCTATACTTATATATAAAGAGAGAGAGTGATTTTGTACGTGGAGGGTAATCTTCAGAACCACTGTACCCATTTGAAAAATTCTTTCACTGTTTGAAAGGTACATTATTCCAGATGGACATAGGCTATATATTATGTATATCTGATCAGTAGAAATAAAGTTAGGGGGCTTAATCCTAACAATCTCCATTGTTACCGCTACTGTCCTCTACCGCTTTTTGTGCCGAAGTCTTCAACGATCCTTAGCGTGGTGCTATCTATACTTATATATAAAGAGAGAGAGCGATTTTGTACGTGGAGGGTAATCTTCAGAACCACTGTACCTATTTGAAAAATTCTTTCACTGTTTGAAAGGTACATTATTCCAGATGGACATAGGCTATATATTATGTATATCTGATCAGTAGAAATAAAGTTAGGGGGCTTAATCCTAACAATCTCCATTGTTTCCGCTACTGTCTTCTACCGCTTTTTGTTCCGAAGATTCAACGATCCTTATCGTGGTGCTATCGCGGTGGGCTTCTGTTCTGACGCTAACGGTTCGAACCTAGCCGTTCTCCGGCACGCCTTTTTCTTTTAAAAATTTATTTTAATTATTAACTAACATAAAATTAATTTAAGGTATTATTTAGGTTATTATTAAGGTAAAAAAAAGATTTACAATTTATTGGCTATCAACTGGAAATTTATTGGTATAATACTTTGTTCAACCCGGACAAAGTCGGGACGGGCCGTTAGTTTATAATAAATGCGATGATCAATGTATACAATTGATGTAAAATAAATATCTATCTATATATATATATTTATAAAAAAATCGTAAGGGATATGCATTTTTTTTTGGATAATATCCAATCGTCTGCTGCATTAGAAAGAGAAAAAAATATATTTTTTGTCTATTTAGTTGTTACGCACGTGACGATAAATTTATTGAAAGTACCAGAAAAAGAAATCACGTGATCAGCATTTAATACATTAAATTCTAAAAATTAATCTTTAAAAATTCACCAAAAATCAGGAAATGGAGGTAAAAATTCGAAAAAAATTTCATTTTGAAGGAATTTTTATGATCTTTCTCGTGATATAAATTTTATAACCCTCAATGTATTATTTTAAATGCAAACGTAAAAAAAGTTTAAAAAACAGCTTAAAAATTTAAAATATCTAAGAAGAATTTTTGAAAAATCTTTCTTAGTGCAACCCTACACTATTAGAAGAATCGCCATGCAAAATTTCAGCCCTTTAGGTCCAGCGGTTTGGTCTGTGCGTTGTATGTCAGTCAGTCAGTCAGTCAGTCAGTGAATGAATGAGTCAGTTACGGAACTGTTTTATAAATATAGATTATAGAAGTGTAGATACGCATTGGTATCTCAAAATTAGAGTAAGAGATGAAATAAAAATACAAAAATAAAAAAAAAGAATTTTAAGTAAAGAATGTTTTTTTAATTATTTTAAGCACCTAAAATAATATTCAAATTAATATTACGTTACTTAATAATTGTGTGCACGGCCGCCATCTTGGATTTTTTTGCGCCAACTTGGCGATTTTACCGTGTTTTGAGGAGTGGAAAATTTCTCGCCAATGTGTTTTAAGCGGTGTTTTCAAAACGCTGGACTTTGAATTTTTTTAGCTTTTTTAATAAAAACCACCTGTTTAAATTATGAAACTGTTTAAATTATGAATATTTGGTGCATACAATAAAATCGGGACAAGGATTATTTGACCATTTATCCTGCTGTGTTGGAAATAAGAAAAAAAACCCTTTTCCTAAACCAATAACTTAACCTTAACTAACTTTTTAACTTAGGTTCCTGGGGAGAGAGAAGTTGAACTTCAGTTATTTAAATTTATTTGTAATCCACTAAAACTTGGAATTATAAAATATTTTAAAATATATTGTATTTAAAATGTATACTGTATTTTACATTTTACGAAAAAATGATGGCAGATAATTTTTACTTCAAATAAATGAAATGGTGTATCATTATAGTATACTAATTGACAATCGATAAACAAAATTAAAAGCAACTTAAATTTAATAAGTTAACGAAAAACTGATAATGGATTCAAAAATTTTCAACAAAAAGACTCTTAGTTTTAAAAATAACTAGTTGGTACCCGTCAAAACATGACGGCTGGATGGGAAATAAATGTGCTAATGCGCAAATTATACATCATTGCCAAATGTTAAAAATCATAACATTAAGAATGGAAAAATATGCTTTAAAAAATTACTATTGAATCCAACAAAAATAAATAGGGCTACCTAAGTGTGAAACATCAGCGTGAAATAAACAATTTCCAGGATTAATTCTGTATAACATAATAAAAAATAAAAATGGCAGAGAGATTCCTTGAAATAAAGAAATTAACGTGTTTAGGCGGCCTCGTGCGTAGAGAGTATCGAAAGCCAGATTTAAACATGCCACTAAGCATGCGCAGAAAAAAAATTTTAATTGTGAATTACCGCTAATTAATAGAAATTGCGGTCACAAAAACCAAATTTGACAAATCTACAGATTACAATCTTTCGTTAAAGACCAAAATGAAGTAAATTGATGCAGTAGTTTTCTCTCACGGACTGCCCAAAAAGTCGGCTTAGCAACTTAAATGTATATAGATTTACTCTTTTGAGTATAGTCAATTTGACTCAGATTTCTAGGTCAAGGCCAAGATCTGACCTAAAATTATTATACTGTAATTAAAAGATCACATCAGAAATAACTGTTTGATCTTAACATTAGAGAATTTGACATTGGGTTATTTTTACCAGAACGCAATAATTATCGCCATGCGAAATGCGCCAAACCCTGGCGGGAAAATCCAAGATGGCGGCCGTGCACACAAATCTAGAGTATCCCCCCTAACTTTATTTCTACTGATCAGATATACATAATATATAGCCTATGTCCATCTGGAATAATGTACCTTTCAAACAGTGAAAGAATTTTTCAAATAGGTGCAGTGGTTCCGGAGATTACCCTCCACGAACAAAATCGCTCTCTCTCTTTATATATAAGTATAGATAATATATATATGATGAACTATACAGATAACTATTCATATGATGAACCAATCAATCAAATTTGAAAGGATATATAAAAAAAATTGCTACTAAAAAAGATAAAATTTAAAAAAAAATTGAATTGGGAATTTTTTCTTTGAAAATAAAATTTTTTTTTGGGCCCCCAACATTCAGGGGCCCCTAGGCCCGGGCCTACCGGACCTAATGGAAAATCAGGGCCTGGACAACTATGCTAAAATTTGACGTCATGCCTGGGGGATAAAACGAAAACAAAAAACGCAAACTGTTCTTTGACAGCGAGAGGGAAGGGGTAGGGGCAGTAAGCAGATATCGAATCATCCGTTAATTCAGGGATTCCCAACCTTTTTTACACTTGCGGCAGCCTTGGGAATGAGATTAGGAACTCGGGGCCCCCTTGTTAGAATTTTAGTTTTTTTTTTCAGTTTTTTAAATATTGATTAATCGAAGTGGAATTTATAACAGGAACATGTCAAATTTAAGTTAAAATAAATACTTACTCCATTGCTGATTTTATTTATTTACCGAAAGATATGAGTGACAAACACCAGAATAGAATATATTAATGTAGTTTAAAAATAGCCATTGGATTCAGTGCAGTATTACACAAGAGGACTAAAACGGAAACCAGTAGGAATAGTTTGATTTTGTTAATGTGAGAGTTAATGTGATTGATGCTTGGAGAACAAATGTTTGATACCAACTTAATATTTATTTTAAGAGGGACCATACAAGAACATACTGCTGGGCTGTCATGGTGCCACAGAACAATACTAGGGGTGACCGTGTATTGTAGGCAATGACACCCCATACCATCACACCAGCTGTGGGAGCGATGTGTTGCTGTACAGCAAAGGCAGGATTGAAGCGTTCACCAGGGGCTCTCCACACACGAACACGATTGTCATCACTGCCGAGATTGAATCTGGATTCGTCGCTATAGACGACCTGGTTCCATTCCGCTGCAGTCCAGTTTCCTCGTGCGCGGCAAAACTCCAAACGGAGGCGTCGATGGGTGGGCATCAAGGGCAGCACACGTAATGGGCGCAGCGATACCAACTGTCCTTCAGCCAGGCGCCTTCGTATGGTTCGAGAAGACACAGAGGCCCCTAGTGAAGGTACTACCTGTGCCTGGATGGCGGCCGATGAAGCAGTTGGCTGTACGCGTGCATTTCTTACGATGTGGCAGTCTTCTCGACGACTGGTCTGTCGAGGGCGTCCTGAGCCTGGTCTTCGTGTACATGACATCTCTCGGGTCCACTGGTCCCAACACCTCCTCACAACACAATCAGAGCGGCCTAATTGACGAGCTACTCGCCTAGTTGACCACCCAGCTTCCATCATCCCAACGATTCTCCCCCTCTCAAACTGCGACAACTGCTTATATTGTCTTCAAACACGGAATAATGGCATGTCTATCTCAGCTCTTCCTTTGTAAATGATTCAACACACTCAAACAAGCTTTGGTTACCTGTTTTATACTCCACAGAGTACGATGTTCAACTCCCTCTACCGGCTATACGTAATGCGCAATCACGCTGCATTTCTAATCATTTGCATATCTCCCCGACATGTACCTTCTTTGTAAGTTTCGTTACAATCCCGCAATTATTTCTTGGTGCGCTAATTTTTTTGTCCATGAGTGTATTTATTTTTTTGGCATTAATTGCATACATTATTTAATTTGAATGTACTCCGTAGCGAAGTGCGGGTTTTCAGCTAGTTATTACATAAGAGTAAAGTGAACGATAACGCATCAATAACTTTTCGTATTGTCATGTATATGATTAGATGAAATGCTCTCCGGTTTTAGATGAAACAAAAGGGGAGGATAAATTATTATTACCGTAAATTTGGTTCAAACTTAGAATTTACAGTACAGAGAGCTGCGAGGACATGTGAGTTAAAAAAGAAGTTCTCTTTATTTTCAGAGCTGTGAATCTTAGGGAACATTTATAACTCAAGCTACCTTAATAAAATGCTCGAGACCTACGTTCGATTTTATCTCACGCAGAACTTGATAGGGAAGAAATTGAAATGCTAATATATGCCATTCATGATACGACTTCATAAATTAAACAGAAAAAGGCACTCTTATTTTTCCAACTTCTGCCGTACGCTGTATGACTGATTTTGATTGTCATTACTGATATTATCCTGCTAAAAGACCATTATATGTCAAGGAAGAACAATGAATTCAAATTTAGAAGTTAAAAAGCAGTATTTCATCACCTGAAGACTGTAACAGGTGAAACAATGACGACCTCACCGTGCTCTCGTGAAAGTTGTCTTTCTTACAATGGAAAAATTGCCTGTCCAAAGAATAATCAGAAAAAGTAAGAAAAAAAAGACTGAAAAAAAATGTACGATGCTAGAGAAGGAAAGAGAAAGTGACACAAATAAATAAATTGTAAAAAAAATAAATAAATAAATAAATAATTAAGAATACTAAATAAACATAGTAATTAAAAATAAATCACAAACAAAATTAATTTAATTTTGTAATTTAATAAAATTAATTTATTATTTGTGATTTTTTTTTCTGTAGCACCATTATTATTTGCTTTTTCAGTTATTTTCTGTCTCCTTTATTTGTCTCTCTCTCTCTCTCTTTTGTGTCATATATTTTTTCTTTTAATTTTCTTGTTTTTCTGTTCGGAAACTGCCACCCTTCCCACTTTTAGCGTAGGTTTACGTTCCTCAATAACGGTCCTCCGGAAAGAAAAAAAATTGTCCGGCGTCGCGAGTTATAATTTTGGCAGCGCGCCAAACCCAGAAGCAGTACACAGGTAAGCAAAAAAGTACCAAAATGCGTAAAAAAAAAAATGAGGTAAGCAATGATAAGTAATCCTACGTTAATAACCCGCGGTAGTTTCGTTAGAAGAGACTGCCTGAAATATTTTTTTCTTGTTGTGGGAATATTAGCGTTCTCCCTGAACAGTACCATATCATCAGCGTAGCTAGTTTGCTAAAAGTTTTGTATCTTTTACAATTTATGAGCACGATGCACGATGATGCAGCGTGCTTTGTGTGTCCCAAATTATAAGGATTTGCGTGTAAAAGGATATTTTTCTACAGTTTTTCTGTCGTATGTAAAAGAGCAAATGCGAAACTTGAAAATTATTTTCCATTTAAATTCAAAAGAACGTATGATTCTTATAACATGATGGACACTTATGACTTGAGAAGAATCTTAAATATTTAGTATTATCCCCGTATTCCATATCAGTGAAAATGTCTGCTTTTACCTCTTAGAGAGATCTACGGGCCATGATTGTCTCTCTGCTCACCTACAACGGATAGGCCTTTCCACCACGCCTTTTTGTCCACTTTGTGATACTGGAGAAGAGATGGGCGGGGACCACTTGCTTCGATGTGGGGCCCTCCGCGGACATACTGTGTTCTCAAGGTATTGGAAGGCAAGAGAACTTTTTAGGCAATGACTTCGGTCTTATACCCTGTTTTCAGTTTCGCCATCTCATGTACATGTTTATATATTTGTACTGTCATTTTATCTTTCTATATGTATTGGTATTTTGCCTTGCCATTGGAAAAAAAAAATCCTCTTAGAGAGTGGAATCTTGGAGAGATTGTAGCAGTTCGTATTATCTGAACCAAATTTTATGCCGGATGAATAATTTCTCTAAAGTGAACATCCTTAGTGAATCTAGGGCAGCTCTTCAAGCTATCTGCTCCTGCGATGTCCCCAAGTCATCTGATGTATATAGGTGTCATTAACTATTGGACAAAGTCCACAATAACAGTAGGGAGATAGCCCTGCAGTGGATACACACGGTATGCGGGACAACAAGCTGTCAGACGCCCTGGCTAAAAAGGGTGCACTGTGTATCAAACATCCAATAATGAGGTGTGTTACAACTCGATAGCTAGGAAACTTTTGTGTTCATGGACGTTTTAGTTCTCTCTTGTTTGTTTGTTCTTGTTTTTATTTCTATATAGTCTTGTAACCCGCTATTAGAAATAAAAATTTTAAAAAAACTTCTTACTGGAGACCCGTAATAAAAAAGCTAAAATTTTTATTATTGAGTTTAAAGCAACCATTTCTCTTTATAATATTTAAGCATATATTTATAAGCAAGAATCAATAAAAAATCAATTCTCTATATGGAAGTTTATTTTATATTGAAATTTTTATGTTTTTTTTACACGATTTATATTTTTTAAAAATACTACTCCTTTGTCAATTTTCAATTTTTTTCTATAATTTAAATTTTTATAATAATGTCATAGTATATGATACAAACCTAGGGAGAGATTTTTTAAATATGTTTCTTAATTTTTGGAAAAGAAATTTTTTACTCATTATATTGTAATTTTTGACAAAACATTCTGCTTTTTCATGTTTATCAATTAAAAAAAAATTTAGCATTTATACAAAAAAAAAACTCTCCTTACGTTTCTTAAAACTTTAATCAAGATTAAAAAAATATAAAAAGTATAACTGTAAATGCATATTTCTCAAAGCCTTAGTACTTTGAAGTCAGACAAAATTGCAAAAACGTGATTTCGAGAAAAATGCATTTGAAGTATAAAACACAACAGAAATTAAAGAAAAACAACTTACTTTTGCAACAATATTCTTTTAGGTAATTTATGATGTTTGAAGGTTCTTATGATAGCAAGAACAAATTAAATTAAATATAGAAAAAATAATTATAGGCAATTCCATATGTGAAGGAATTTGGACGATTTGCTAGAATTCATAAAAAAAAAGCTTCATAATTTTATTTTAAATAACTAAAAAAATATATTTTGCTATTTCTTTTATCTTAAAACACACCAGCACCATAAGTAACACCTTGTTTTTTCCTCCATAGCCATTCTTTTTCGTAAACATAAAAATTTCACCAAAATACTCGAAGAACAAATGATCATCAAAACATTAGCTAAACCAAAACATAGGAATGTAATGGTTTATAAACAGTTACTGTTAAAAGTAATTTACTAAAGTTATCAGTGTCTTCTTCTTGATTAATTTTGTAAAAACTGGAATATTATTAATTGTGTCAAAGGTTAGTTCTTGCATGAAACTAAATGTAAACACAACACGTGGCCATTTAAAAATGGCAGATCGGATATTTAAATCCTTGCGAGCAGTTATAAAATGCTCAATTAGTAACTGTTCCAATTGTCACAAAGACCTGAAATTTTGTACACAGTTTCTTAAAAGTGTGTATTATCATTTTCTGGAAAAATAAAAATAAAAAATGATTTTTTGATGGATTTTTGGGGAAAATGGGGTTCGGGTCTCCCTTAAAGAAAGTGAAAATTGTTATTCTCTAGCAAAGTGTCAAAAATCTTTTCAACTTAAAGCCTCATCGGCATTCTGTCCACGGAATGTATATGGAAACTTAAAACGAACGCAACAGTGTATAACATAAACCTCTTGGTTTTATTTAATATTCCGTTAGAGACAAGAAGAAAAAAGAAAACGAAAACGAAAAGGATCGATCCATCAATCTCGGCAAGTGGCAATGACCCTCGGACAGCCACAACATCATCTATTCGAGTCTTGTTGACAGTTTCAAACCTTTTGTCGTCCAGGCCAGAAAAAAAAAAGAGCTCAATTCACATAAAACTTTCTATTCATGTTGTTTAATCGAAAGGGGAAAACACTTCCTGAAGTTAGTGGAAAGACATTTTTAGTTCACATATTGGCGGATTTTTTTAAAAATAATAACAATAAAAAAAACTTGTCAAACAGTCGATTTTTTCTCAAAAGAATGTAGCGAACCGTTTCATGCGTTGACAAACTGCTGTACGTATGATAGATGGTTTGTTTGGCTCTCACGGGAAAGTCGAATTATGAGTGTAGTTAGGTGATTTCTTTTAAATTTTAGAATTTCACCCACAGGGGTGCTGCCAATAACCCGCAACGACATTTCTTTTTGGATGCCTATCTTGTTCGGGCCCCGACTATGCTCATGATTGCCGCTGAAATTTTGTTTATGCCAGAGGAGGATGTATGAAGCCCTCCTTCCCCCAAAATTTAAGTCCTTTAAATAATATTACAGTGTATTAACTAAAAGTAGCCTTAATTATGTTTCCACGAAACACTGTCCCCCACTCGACCCTGTAGGATCGCAAATTTGATCTCTAGGGGTATGAGGGAGGGATGACCATAATGGAGTAGTTATTTCGCATAAAGGAGTACTTGCTCCTTTCTCCCTGGTTCAAGAAAATGTTTTCTGTTTCCAGGACCAATATTGCTTCTAAAGCAACACTGTTATGTTGCACGGATTTTTGTGGCCTGATAGGGGCTTTAAAAAATTTTTTTTTCTGACTATGTTGCTCTATCAGAGTAAATTTTTCGAATACAAGGAATTTTAAGAATTTTTCTTTATAGTTCCTTAGCTATTACTCTAATACAGTGGTTCCCAACCGGTGGTCCGCGAGAGCCTTGGGAGTGGTCCGGGACCACATATAAAAAAGTTGCCAAATAAATGGGTATTTGAAAGCAATGTTCATTGAACTAAATGGGTGGAAAATATCCGATGACTATCAGGTGTCGAACTAAAATTTCTTAAAAGTTTAACATAATTATTTTATTATCTGCCCCTTTTGCCTTTCTGTATCCCTTTTGCATGAGGGAGATTCTATATCCACCATAACCCCGGAAGGTAACTCCCTGAAGTTGGTTTGGAGGGGGAGGGGGGTCCGCACATGGTTCAATATCTGGCTTAGTGGTCGGCAGACTTCTACGGGTTGGGAACCACTGCTCTAATACATACCATAAAAGTAGACTATTAACATAAAATTTTTTATGCATGTTTATTTTTCGTTATTTAAGTGACAGAATATTTATATAACAGTGGAGGGCCCGGCACATATATTGCAGTTCTCACTACTCTTCCTGAATATATATATATATATATATATATATATATATATATATATATGTCATGTAACCAATCCCCTCGCTGCTTGTCACATCTGAAGCGAAGATTTTCCTCTCTGTCTTGGCTTCGTATGGAATGCGAGATGGTTGGAATGCGAGAGGGGGGAAAGCCAGGGAACGATCGAGTAAAACGCCGGCGAACGCTCGCATGGATTAGCTTTTAGTATAGGAGACCAGACTTTTTTTAGAAGTCTGGGTTTTAAGTTTTTAAAGTTACGTCTTTTTATGTTGAATGTCAATGTAATGTGTTAATTCCTATTTTGTCCTGTCTTGATGGAATAAAAACGCTGTTTGTTTGTGAATTTGTCGTTGGTTGATTCGACGACATTACAATCAATCAATATATATATATATATATATATATATATATATATATATATATATATATAGCTCAGTGTCATGCAAAATTTTCGATTTCTAATTGAAAATCTTTCAATTCTTTGTTTAAAATTCTTTTAATATAACAGTTTTGTGGCTTTTCAAACTTTCAATATGCATACTCCACAATTCCAACAGGTGGAACTGGCCGTATTATTATTGTCGACATGAAAAAACTGTTTTAAAGGGGTGACAAATCAGGAAACATTTTTGAGGTAGGAAACATAGTATATAGTATATCTAAAGCTTTAAATTTGATTGACAAAAATTTATTACCATTCGAAGTCTTTGCAATACTTCATTGCATCTTGATTCCGTTTTTCTAAGTATGATTGAAAAGAGCCAATTAAAATTCGAAGGTTAGAAACGGGACTTGATCATCAATTATCACTAAAACACAGTTTTCAGACGCTGAAACAAAATAACATTTTAAAATATCCGCCAAATTGGAGTGTGTTTTGATAAAAGAAAACTTTCCATAGTATAAAATGTAGATATGTAAGTACAAAGTTTTAAAGAATTTTAAAATAATGCAGAGATACCTTAATTTGAAGAAAGAAAGTATAAAGAAATGCACATTGTATAATTTTTAAACTTCGTGAAATGTGTATTTTAGGGCAGTTGTTTTCAAACTGTCGTACGCATCCTTATGCCTACTGCAGTACCCCCTTCCCCGAGTAGCCCCTTGAAGGGGTACCGAGGAAATATTGGTAAAATGACCAGAAACCAATTAGATATATTAGTTATTTGATAATGGGAGGTACATTAGACTTTTAATGATGACCAAGGGCACACAATTAAAAAAAGAGGACCAATTTTCTAGGGTAAGTCGAATTTCACAAATAAGAAAAATTCTTTTCAGTATGCAATGTTCTGAAAGTATACTTCTCGGTACAACTGGTGGTTGACAGCCTGTTTTGGTTTACTCTGTGTTTACTGCCTTTTGTGACAAATGACGGCGTGATTAACGGGTTGGAACTGCCGCCCCTGGAAACACAAAACGGACGAGACGGGAATCCTAAACACGAAAAGAGCGAGTCTGCCACTTGAATTTATGGCGAGATTAATGTGAATTTTTCGAGGATGATTTGAAAAAGTTACGCACAAATTTCTGCCTTCTCCCAGAAAAACAGTTGATTTTTGTCTGGGTCAACTACCTGTCATTACGTGCTTTGTTTGTCTTATCTAAAGCCTTACTCTCTTGCGGCCTTGTTGAGGGTCGTTTCTGAAAGACTAATTTATGTTGCTGATGGGCATCAAAAGATAAATGGTCCAATCAGTGGCGTAAACAAGTGATATCCCCCCCCCCCCGGCTTTGTAAAACTGGATTATAGGGTTTTGACAGATTACTCATAACATAGTGCCTATTTAACTCTTTAAAAGTGAACTCTGTCGGGTTTAAAATGTTTTATTTTCAAGTCATGTTCCTATATCCGCTGATTCAAAATCCGTGGTTCAGAGAAAGATTGGAAATTAAATAAATAAGTGGTTTTATAAGTCTTAATATGTGCTCCAAGAAATGCAGTATACTAGTGTTATAAGAATCGCAGAAACTTTGCGGAATCCAGATACGCAAACACGTATATTAGTTTAGTCTGCCCGAGTTAGCCGCTACCGTCTATGCAAATGTGCGTGCGCTAACTGTACGGGGGGGGGGGGGGGTCCTATGGCTAAATAGCGGTGATGGTTGTGAAGTCAGAAGAGAATGTTTACAATTTATCATTGAAAAAAGCTAACCCACAGCTTATGTTCAGAAAACGCTTATTTACCGTTGAGTTCCAAAGCACTTGATTTATGATGATGCTTAAAGTTTTTAAGTTTAAGAACAGCTTGAGCGCCCTCTATATATATGTGATGTAAAATATATAAGTATTCTTTATTATTATTCTAAGTATTCTAAGTATTCTAAGTATTCTTTATTATTATTATTATTATTATTACAAACGTACCCGTTAGCCATGGTTGGTCGATTGAGATTTTATGACACAAGGTTCACCGAGGGTGAAGCTGCGCCAACCGAATGGTTAGTGGGTACCTGTAAGTTTTTTTTTTTCAATGCGGCAGACGGTATCTTGGACAATATCCTTACCGCCATAGTACACCGCAGTTTGCTAGCCATTTTATTATGGGGGCACCATATAAGTGGAACAGCATTACCCCCTATGAAGGGACGACACAAACGGAGGCATTTCAGAGGCGCGACGCCGGGATTCGATCCGAGCACCCTCAGCACCGAAAGCCAGCGCACTGTACCACAAGGGCACCACGGGCCTCTTATTTGATGTTGGTTATAGCTTATTGGGCGCCGTAAATAGATTTAACTTTACCGTATTAACGTATGTCACCCGTATGCCTCGCCTCAGAAAGAGTTCTGAATTCTCTGCGATTTGCCCGTATAGGTGGTGTCTTTTGGAATTTAGTACTCACTGATAAGGGACACTACTATCAAGAATGATGAAAGTTTTATTTATAAAAATTATTTCTCCAAAGAACAACAAATTTTTTTTTTCCGCAGAACTTTTTATCACAGGGAAAATATTTTCAAAATTAGCACCCGAAATAAAAAATACTGAAGACTGCTTATTAAAAATAAAATAAAGGATCACTGTACAAAATTCGAAGGATATGCAAACAATTTGGCATATCCTACTAAATATGGCAAAACATAAAAATTTTCATTCCGAGATGGATAGATTTAAATAACACGTGTAAAGAAGGGTGCACGAAGACAGTACGACATAAAAGTTGTATCTGACAATGTAATCTCTATAGAAACATTTGGTTTGCATTATTGGCTTCTTAAAAAGCCCCGAGTTTGTTTTAAGACAGGAAAATAAAACTGTGTTACTTTCTTTAAATTTTGTGCTCTAAGGCTACCTAACGTAGTTATTGTTTTATTGTTTTTAATCATGTAAGGGGTATAGTATTCTTACTAGTCTGCTGCTTGTGTAAGTCGTTTTTGCTGCGGTAAATTACAGGCCAACAAACCCTGAGTTCTAGTATAATACAGATTGTCTTTTCATCAACTTAAATGCGTTTACTATTATCTCAAAAACAGGTTCCAGAAAGTAATTTCTAACTCATAATAATAGTTACAGTAATAATGTTTGACTCAAATAAGTGATGCAATATATCCCTTTCTTCATTTTAATTATTCTCTCACGTGGGACAACCCATTTCCAGCCTTTTAATCTCTAGGAAAGAGAGTCCCTCGCACGTTTGGAATCCCAAAGGCATCTGGCCCTGCGGTTTTTACCTGCCTAAGCTTCTAGTTCCTTGAAAGGCCTTCAAGTATACCATTTCACCAGTCTAATATCTATCACGTCAGCGGGCGAACAAATTTCACGAACCTGCCAGAGTATAAGATGCCATACTCCTTTTAGGGGAGGAGTGGACGAGGGCGGAATATCCCCCCCCCCCGCTCAAAACTCACACACACTTTTCTTTTCCACACATGCTGACGACTACCCACCTTGTTCCATGACTTTGAAGAAAACTGCATTTTTGTTGGCATCCTCATTTCAAGAAGGGCCCGTATGAGCTCGAAACGTGACAGGGGGGTCTTTGATTATTAAGCTGGCTTTTAATCACACGTGGCTACGATAACCCTTCTTTCGAATCATTTCCCGAACAAAATACGTCGTTGAAAATGAACATGTCTAAAGAGTGGGTTGTAGATAGCCGATGATCATGTCAGATAGTGTCTAGCGGAAGAAGAATCACGTTTGCAAGGTTTTTGGCGACGGACGTTGGCGTTAGTTCCCTCTGCAAAATCTTTCCATCCTGTTTTCATGTCTATTTATGCATTATCTTTTGAGGAATAATATTCAAAAGATGAGACTATACCCCAGGAAGATCTGGTAGTTAAGACGTTGGCTTTGAAAGTACAGAGTTTGTGGGTTCAATTGCCACTCCTGGCCAGACGGTTGTTAAAACCTTTAAAATCAAATATGGGCAAATTACTAACGTAGGGCCACACCCGGCCCACGAAATAATTTAGTAAACTTTTGTTACCAATGCATGATTCTGGGATTACGAACTGCATTTCAAAGATGCGGAAAAAAAAACACACATCGCATTCGTACCTCTTGAATGCGACTAGAAACCTGCATATCCGCTTAAGTTTATTAAATTTATATTTAACAACAGTCAAACAAACTAGTTCTCATCCCTTTAAAACCTTGAAATTAATAAGTCGTCACAAAATTTGAGTTTTCCAAATTCATTAATTTATGTCTGCAAAATTATGGCCGTAATTTCTTTCAAAAAAGGTTTGAAAAGATCATTTTATTTGAATAGTTTTACTGCAATACTCATTGTTCAATGAGCCTTTCTCTGCACGTGAAGAAACGGCCAGATTGATACAGGAAGGATGACATGAACTGCTTGCCAGCTACTCGCCGTCTCGCTACTTTCTCTTATACAAAAAGTAGCGAGTCCGTGAATGTGCGTGTTTGTTTATTAGTGTTTTCCCTCTTCCCGTGTCCACCACTGCATTAATTAACACAGACAACTGAAAGTTCAGAGCAATGCTAAAACACTGATTTTGATCTACATATAAAACTCCTAGAGGATGTTAAACAGAAGCACGGATTCCTTAAACCAATAGTAGGAAATTTTATTGTGGATTTTAAGAAGCTGAGTGTTTTGGTTTTGTTCTAATTTTATTCTTTTGTAATTCAGTGTGGGTAAATCAACGCAAAAAGTGCCAATTAAAAAAATTACTAAGAATGGGTAGATGTAAAATAAAACAATTAATTAGTTTCGTTAAAACCTGGCTGTGAGTTTGAGTTACCAAGTTGTAGATATTTTGAATTATATTTCATAGTGAATCAATTAAGTTCAAACCATCGTGACAAATTATGATGATTCCTATTAAATTTCATTGCTTCCATACGTCATCTTGAAGAGTCTTTTGTTTATGGTGAAACTATTTTCAAGACGAACCGGCATTGTTAGTTATTTAAATCTTGACATCAAAATTCTATCGATGTAATTTTTTTTATCGTAGTGTGAGGATAAATCTAAATATTATTTCGTGAAAATAATGACAATGGAGTACCTGGGATTGTTAGTAAAAGCATCCATCCCGTTAACTTAGTTATGGTATGTAGTGAAATAAATAAGTACGTATAAAAGGTATGCAAGAAATCCTATTAAGTTCATATAAGATATAAATTCCATCTAAAATCGTATAAGTTCTATGCAAGCTATAAATCCGTATAATGTCTTTAAATGCTGTGCAACAAAGTCCTTATTAAAGGTGTGCAAATATTTTTACGCCAAGGATACATCGCCAAGTTAATAGTTCGCGGAAGTTCTCCACTAGCGATTTCAATCGAGTGGGAACTTACGCTTCGTTTGGGGATCGTTTAGTCGTAAATTGATTTCTCTCTTACGTCGTTGCAAGAGCGGTAACACGAGACCACAGCGGCACACAACCTAGGGTGTCGCACAGACATGCACTCTTTCAATGCGTCTGCCAAATTACACGCAAGGAAGGAGTGACCAAGGCCTGCATTCTAATCACGACCCTCTTGATTGTTTCGAATGATAGAGACGAGTCTATTAGAGATAAGCACTCGGAAAATCGTTAAAATAACACGACACGTAAAGAAAGGCATTCTTCATAACAGCTAGGACCATAACCGCGTATGACGAGGCAGCAATTAAAAGTATCGGTAAGTGCCGTGCTTTGGTTGTGATCCCGAGCTCCAGACGTAGTAGTAAATATGAGCGCATCACCCGACGAAAGTCCGTAATGATACATTTGAAATTTCAATCTTTAGAGTAAGGGGTTTTAGTCATAGTTTCAGTGTGCTTTCGAATTAGTAAATGAAGTGAACATGAAGAGCATGGTTTACAAGGTACCAACTAACCATTCGGTTGGCGCAGCTTTTCCCTCGGTAAACCTTGCGTCATAAAATCTCAATCGACCCACCAACCAACCATAGCTTACGGGTACGTTTGTGATGCGTATCTTTGTTTAAGTAACCCCTCTTGTTGGGGTGTGTTTCGGGATATTTTAGCCACCTTTGCGCAGCAAATCAAGACGCTATTTCTTTCTTTTATGGGTTGTTATGGCACCTCGTCTGTTAGCAGAAAAATTTTAGAGTCAATCAGTTTTTAGAATTTTTCTGTGCCCAGGGTACTTGCCAGACGCAGAATGTCTAGTGCTATTCTACGAAACCAGAATCTGTGGGCATGGGTGTTTGTAGTCGTTCAGATCCAGTCATCATCATCAATTCTGGCATCGTGTTGCAGATGCGGACCGTAGCTTTCCAAACACATTATCTCCAGCTCATCTAATTATTCCGTCTTGAGGAACAAAGCCAAAACCTAGTCCCATGGCTGCTAAGAACATTGTAGATGCCTAACTAATCTCATATGTAAAAATGCTCATATCTGTTATCAGGGCCCGATTTAGTAGAAAATTCTTGACTATAGGCACAACTCGGTATGGGCGCCCCCTAACACTGATGTGGGCGTAAAATTTCCAAAATTGACAAACAAAAAAAATCAATTAAAAAAAAATCATGAATCATTGTGAAAGTACCATTTTACCAAGAATTGGGTATTTGAAGTGTAGAAGTCTAGAACATTATCAAATAACAAAAAGTAATACAACATATTAACTTCATCATTAAAACACCAATACACTGCAACCAGAAAAACTTATTAATCCCTTATATACACTATAACATACATATGAGGGAACTATACATATGATGAACCTATCAATCAAATTTGAAAGGATATATAAAAAAAATGCTATTAAAAAAAGTAAAATAAAAAAAATTGAATTAGGATTTTCTTCTTTTAAAATTAAAAACTTTGGTGGGGGCCCCTAAGCCTGGACCTACTGGGCCAAATGGAAAATCAGGGCCTGTCTGTTATCACTTAAATGAGAGATTAATGGAGGCAGTTTTTGAAGTTTTTAATGTAATTGGATGACGTAAGTTTTATCTGAAATATTTATAGGAGGTATCCTCTTTTCATTAATTATAAATTATCCTAATGAAAAGACCAAAAAAGTCTAAAATTGAAATTATAAAATTTTAAAAATTATGAAGTAACCGATGGCGTTTATAAGAAAATTCTTAAAATGTGGATCTGAACTTACGAAATCCTGCAGTAAAACCTTTCTTGGACGAAAGCAGTTCTCCGAAAGTTACACGTTTATAGACGTTTTTACGAGGACAAACGGTGTTTTTTAGATAAATCACCTTTGAAATTTGACAGGTTGATTGATCAAAGACTTAGCAAAGCAGTTATTGAACATTTTTGCGAAATTCCGCTGGATTCTGAAAGAGCACTTAAATTACCTATAATTTAATGCATTAATGTAAAATTCATTTGAAAACACTTTTAGTTGGGGTTTGCCTTTAACATTCGTCGCGTATCAAAACCACTTCTGTAAACTTATTCTCTGATTCAGTTTGAAGACAGTTGAGGCATTTTTCGTATAAGCCTTTAAAATGCTCCCACAAGCCCAAACAAAGATTACTTTTTCTAAGAAAAAAAATATTTTCGTGCTCTTATTTTTGGGAGATACAATAATAATAAACACCCTATTGCAGTGGTACGCAAATTTTTTTCGACCGCGACCCTTAATCTTTAGATAAAAAGTCACTCGACCCCTATGAAAATTTTTTTGGTAGTAGAATTTTTTTTTTAAATTAGGAAAATGTGGGCAAAAATAGAAAAAAAAAGTATTCAAATTTTGACAAACTATTTTATAAATAAATGAATAATAGATTTCGGGTATATATTTACTTTGCATAATAACAATAAAAAATGTCTTGCTTACCTTCTGTACTTGTTTTTGACAAATCTCATGTGACTAAAACTTCATATTTATACATGAATATATATATATATATTAGTATTTCATTTAAGTGAAAATGAACGAAATTTAAAATTACAAAAGCGCTTGATTTCAAAATTGTTAGCACATTAAAGCAAATTTTTCAGTTAAATAATTCAATATGATATAAATTTGCTTCAAACTATCCGTGACCCTTCTACACTGCTGGCCACCCAAATTGCAACACCAAGGAAGACAAGAGATATCACAACAAAATTTATTTTGTAGATAACATGTTGACCAAGTATCAAATGATTAAATTTATAGACTTCTGTGAAGTGTGGTTCCTGCCAAAATCAGTAGCCAGAGTAGCCGCCATTGTTAGAGATCACCGCTGCCACACGCCTCGGCATTGATTCAAAGAGACTTTGGATGAGTTCTTGGGGTACAGCAGACCAAGCAGCCTCCACACGTTGCCAAAGTTGATCTGCTGTGGCAGCTGGGGATGGAATCTGGGTCAATCGTAGAGCAACCATGGACCACGTGTTTTCTATCGGCTGAAGATCCGGAGAGTGAGGCGGCCAGGGAAGCATTTCAATCTAGCGATTGACGAAGAACCGTTGGACAATGCGTGCCACGTGTGGTCGCGCATTATCCTGTTGAAATATGGCTGTGGGCAAGCCCTGAATGTAAGGAAGGACAACTGGCTCCAACACCTCGGAGATGTAGCGCTGGCTGTTTAAAGTACCGGCAATGCGTACTAGAGGTGTGCGAGATTGATATCCAATACCGCCCCATACCATAATACCCGGTGCAGGACCAGTGTGGCGGTGCATAACGCAGCTGTTCAGCATCCTCTCTTCACGGTGTCTCCAGACTCGAATGCGACCATCGTGGTGTTGCAGACAGAAGCGTGACTCGTCAGTAAAGACAATTTCATTCCATTCTGCCGTCCACATCCTTCTGTCATCGCACCATTGGCGGCGGAGACGTCTGTGGTTCTGCGTCAAGAGTAGACAAAGCAATGGACGTCTTGCGGACAGACCACTCTGCTGTAAACGGTGTCGAATGGTACGCGCAGACACTGGATGATGCGTTACAGACTGCATGTGCTGTGCTATGGTTCGTGATGTGACTGAGCGATCCGTCACTGCCATGCGCACAATTTGCCTGTCATTACGTGAAGTGGTGCGCGGAGGTGGATGCGATCGAACACGCCGGTCCGTCGTACCCTCCTGCATCCAACGATCACATATCCGCATTACAGTTGTTTGGTTTCGTCCAACACGACTACCGATTTCCCTGAAAGATAATCCACAATCTCGGTAGGCCACTATCCTTCCTCTGTCGAACTCGGATACTTGATCAAAAGATGATCGCTGTTTTCGACGAGGCATAATTGATCGTTTTTTTGAAAAAACCACAAGAAAAGCACAATTGCCGAACTTGAAATCGTCGAAATCTCCAAGCCTTAAATAGCGCTTTGAAGTGGCGCCACAGGCGCGCGTGATGTGCGTCTGCGCTGAAATTCTAATCATTTGCATATCTCACCTCCGCGAATGCATGTTGTAAATTTTATGTTATTTGCATGTTTCCTTCAGGGTGTTGCATTTACAGTGGCCAGCAGTGTAATTATTTTCATGACCCACAGTTTGCTCACCACTGCCCTATTGCACTTTTCGCTCTAATTTCTTTTTACATTAAAAATTATACGGGAATCAAACAGCAGAACTTTTGTTTTTCAGACAGATTTGCTGAAGAATTACCACCCCCAGACATGTTATAATTTTCATTAATGAGCCTCCCGCAATTTCTTCCTCACAGTGTCTGCAAAAATAGATAACACATCTTAAAATTTCGCAATAATATAGTTTTGAACTTACCCACTGTTTTTTCAACAGAAGAACGTTTCATGGAATATCCCACAGATAGTTAATCCAGACATGCCCCAGACAATTTTTTTATTCTTTAATTTAAAAAAAAATTCAAGAAAAGACCGCAAGCGTCAGTTGAAGTTGCCCGTTATGGAAGTCAAATAAGTAATTAATTTGTTTACTCTAAAGTGTCTACCATCGAGGCCAAACAGGCCCCTGCTTCCAAGAAAATTTGATCATATTTTTTTAGCTCTCTGTATCGCAGGATTTTTTTTCACGATACCGTGGATGTCTTCCTCAGCTTATAGATACCGTCCATCAATAAAGATTATGAACGTGTGGTTTTTGAAGGGTATAAGACCCTTAAACAAATAAGAAATTCCTCTGACTCTCAGAAAACCAACCAATAGGCCGACGGATGTGGTCTGTTGGAGAAATACTATAAAGTTGAGTTTCTGTTTAAAGATGTCCTATCATTTCCCAGGATGTCTCGCCTGGCTTAAAAACTTCGTTATTAAGAAACTGCTTTTTGAAACCGCAATAATTTTGGACTCGTTATTACCAGCTAGGTTATATTTAAGATCTGGATTAAGTCCAGCAATATTCGGGTAAAAGATTCTACATATATCAGGATTCGTTGATAAATCTCTTAAGTGATCAAAACTGCCAGTTCTTGAGGAGTGGCTACAAACCCTTATTAGTTTAAAAAGCTCTTTGAAATCTTTAAAACCTATCTATTACCTATCAGACTAAGAAGATTTCAATCCGTACCGATTTTGGATAGGAAATAGATCAGTAATCGGGTAAAAGGAAAGGAACTGGAGATTTTTGGGATGCATCAGTATATAATTTTAGTCATTAAAGCAACAATTTTTTTTTTGGATTGGGAGAGGGACAGCAACCACTATTAGTCACAAAATCATTCAGTAATCGTACTCTTGAAAACCTACATATCAAAGCCATGACAAAGCTTTTGAACTCCGTACACGAGACTGAATTAATTTTCGTTCAGACCCTGACAAGTTTGGAGAGGGAGCATGCATCTGTTGGATCCATAGATAACAGGTTTGATTGCAGTATGTTGACTCTAGCTCAAAATTGTGTTATTTATGATGTAAAGTGCTCCCTTTGAATATAGCTCATTTGACCAAGGTTTCAGATTTAAGATATTAAATCAGAAAACACACACGCTCAGCACCATCACAATAAATACCACCTTGATATTTGGGACTTCTCAGGTCATTAGTTTGAATTTTGATTCCTCTTGAGGCGGTGCGTTATCGAGAATGTAATGTGAGTACAATATACAAAATTCGCTTCTCAAAGCCCTCTTGTTTTGGAGAGATAAGTATTCTCTTAAATAATTTCTTGCAGCATATTTCTATATCATTTGCTTAGCGCCCATATCTCCCCAATTTTCTCTCACAGTCTCTTTGTCGGTTACAATCTCTACGAATCAAATTATGTTTTTTTTTGTTGTTGTTTTGTTTCAAAATGTTTATACCACTATCCTCCTCCGAACTTACTCTAAACTAAAGAGAATATAATATATGGGAGATTGCGTGCTTAAAGAAAGCTAGCACTTGTTAATTTGTTAATAAGCGTTTTATGGAGTGTTTAATCTCGGTGAAACATCTAAGGAATCAAATGGGAATTCCATTTCTTGGTGCCTTTAGCCACAGTGTTACAATAACTATATACACATTTGCATATTACATAAGTTTAGTTTCTAAAGGAGCAGGATATCATGCAACAGGAGAGTATTGTGCCGAAAATATAAACGAAATAGAACTGGGTGGGCTGGTTTTCACAATTTAAGTTTGATACGCTTATGTGCATTATGCATGAAGAACGTGCATTGCGTATTTAAATATGGGGTAAAAATTGCATCAGTTCTTTAAGCATGTCTTGAATAACTTTCCCTTAAAGAATCTCGTGCCGAATGATATACGAATGACAAACCATATCTCCTCCAATCGGTTTTTTAAAGCCATCTTTGGATGGTACATGCATACAACATGTAGGTATTTCGTAACCATGAGCTTTAAATGACCATAACACGTCTGCATAATGCATGATACATTCAGCTTTTCAACTAACAGAGATTTCCGACCAGAAATAGATGGCATCTGTATGCGCCGTATCTCGCTACCGTGTATACCTTCGAGATTTTGAATCTCGATTGCTTCTGCAACAGCCATTTCTCACCTGTATGCCCCGTCCCTCGCCGGCCCATTCCGCGGTTTCGTATGTGGCTTCCACCAGAGCACAAAGGCAGATCGCAAATAACGATTCGTTTAACCTTGTCCCTTCACGAGAGAGACTTTCACCTAATCTTCGATGGGGATCGGAAGAAAGTGAAAGCCATGGCTTTTGATGATCGCGTCCGAGATGGTTCGTCCCGATAGCCACGTCCATTAGCCTTGTGCTTTAGACATGCGAGAGGGTATCCGAGGCTCGTCTCTTCCGGGATGCGATAAAGGGGGATCCTGCTTAATTAAGGAGCCAAGAGTCACACACACGCACGCACACATCCCTGATGGTGAGTGCTATGCGAAGAAATGGTTTGTGCGTGATGGACAAGCAAGATTGGTTCCGCCAGCGATTGTTCTCCGATAGTGAAATATGTTCTCCGCTTGCTGACGACAACTCTTCTTGGCCGTTACCACCTTGTTTTATTTTATTGTTGCTTCTCTGATCGGACTTATGGCGGGGGGTGATTGTATGCCTCCGCAGATGATAGCTTAGATACAGAGAGAGGTCAATCAAGATCTGTCAGTCATTGCTATTCGGAATCTTTCTTGGCAATTAATGTTTCTAATTATATAAAGGTGGTCCAGCATTCAAAATTTTAAACAAAAAAAAGACATCTTATTTTCTTGGTTTAAAATTAAAATGTACTATTGTGTGTTCAGAATTAAACAACGAAAAGATACTACGAAAATTACATTATCAGATATAACATTTTTCGGCTGTACTGGCTGTACTGATTGTACTTCTGTAAATTTACACTATTTATGTATGTCGGAATGGAACTTTTAACGGTTTGTCATATTTCAAATGATACGTCTTAAATTCCTTATTAGGTATGTCTATGAAGTTTTGTACAACATCTGTTTATTCTATTTTCCTAAAACTTAAGATTGTATTATTAATACTAAAATGTTTGTAAATATTTTCCCGAAACAAAACTACTACGCAAGATTTTTCCTCCTTTGAATTGACAAAGCTTTCTAAGTAAGCATTTTAGAAATTATGTAGATAACTTATTTTGAAGCCCTCCTATGCCCAAAAGTGTAAAAATAAAAATGAAGCAAGTACATCAATTTGTTAAGCAGATATATCAAAAACTAAACATGTTGTAAATTTTAAAAGATTATTAAAAGAAACTTTAGCGCCCGATTATTTTACGAAGCAACTCCGTTCCAAGGAGGGATCAGCCCTCTTTTTCATAGTGAGTTTTAATTCGATTTGTTGCTTCATCCCACTAAAATACGCTGAAGTCTGTTTCTGATCCGGAATCTACTTTACCTAACCCGCTCCACAATACCCGACTATTTTCGGGCAGTGCTTTGCCATGAAACATACACTTATGCATTTTGCAAATATCCACAGAAAATTTGTTATTTAACACAGTATTTTAAAATGCTTCATGTGCCTATATTCTTTCGTATCATTTCCTTCAAACCGTGCATATTCTTCAAATGGGCACAAAGATGTTTAGCGGATGTATATGGCAACGATACCCATCCATAGAAAAGTGTGGTTCCATACTATCTGACGATTCTTTGTGATTTATTTTACATTTTACTCAAGTGGTCTGTTATTACGAGTCTTCGATAGAGAAATGACATATATGTAAATTTATTTCTGCGTGCAACGTCTTTTAGAAATATTTCACTTAAGAAAGAAAATGTAGTTTTCATCGTAACAGAAATAATTATTTCTCTTGGCGGTTTGAATTTTTTTTCAAACACTTTTTTTCGAGGAAAAAAATTAGTTTAAAGTGCGTATTATCTTTTTCTTCGAGGAAAAAAATTAGTTTAAACTGCGTATTATCTGACATCACAGATCTTCAATCGCATTTAGCTATAGTGAATTTTCTTCTCAGTATTTTTCTAATCACAGATTAGCAAATGCATGTTTTTGAATTTTGTTTCCTCCCCGTGATTGTAGGTGTTTATATTAAGTGCGTTTATTTTTTGAAATTTGAAATTTTCTGTATTAATTTTTTTCAGGACATTGAAAAATATTAAATTATGAGTATCTCTATAAAATACAATTTTTTTGTAAGAACATATTAAAAAGATGTTTTGAAAAATTTGAAACTGGTATTGAAGACGTATTCTAAAAACAGAATTATAAAATTTAAACTTGATAATATGATTTTAGATACAGACTGATATGAAAATTCCCCACAGCTAAACACTGGAATTGAAGATAAACAATATCAACTAATGAACCACCTTAAGAAGGAAAGAGTTCGAAGTTTAAGAAATTTCACGCCATAAGCCGTCTGACTGAGAATAAATATTCACACATTTTAATAAGTCAATAGGTGGATATTTCTCAGATGATACTCATTTTACTTCACGATCACTAAATTTTATTTAAGTACAACAACAATTTCTGCTAGAGTACAAATGGTTTATTTAATAAATATTAAGGCTATCTTCAGCAATTAGTGATAGAGTACAAATGATTTATTTAATAAATATTAAGGCTATCTTCAGCAATTAGGGCTAGAGTACAAATGATTTATTTAATAAATATTAAGGCTAGCTTCAGCAATTAGTGCTAGAGTACAAATGGTTTATTTAATAAATATTAAGGCTAGCTTCAGCAATTAGTGCTTGAGTACAAATGGTTTATTTAAGAAATCTCTAGGATTTGTCCTCATCCCCTACTCACCTTGGTGATTTTAATACGTTTCAGAAAAGGAAACCTCAAACTGATTACCGATTTTAACTGAAACATTTTAACTGAAAACCGATATGGAATCCAGTTAATTAGAATTAGAATGAATGGTATTTACAGATATAATAGTTTGTCGAAAGTGTCTAGAAATTAATTTTTAATTTACCCAAGGTCTTCCGGCATAGTTTTAATTACAGTTAAAAAGTGTTATAAAATAAAAATACAATACTTTATTAAGGCTTATGGAATCTGCAAAGAGATAATTTCTATATTGACACTAAAATTACGTTTTTAGATCTGATTTTTTTCTCACCGGAAATAAAAATTTCAGTGAGACTGGAGCAGACATAATTATAGTATATAATTTTTCTTTTTATTTAGGTATATATAATACATATTTTAACCGATTATTAGAAAACACGGCAACAAAAAAATTAATGTTCGTGCGAAGAAAAATAAAAAGTTTCTGCTCATAGCAATTTTGCAGCTATGTAAGATATAAAATATATACCTTGAAATGCATCAGTTACTGCAAAAGCATTTAAAGGCAGTCCCTTGAAGTCTGCGAAAAAAGAAATTGGCTATAATCATCTATTTTGAATCTGCTTCTCCATGCTTCACACGGTTCATTCCATCTCTTTACGACCTATTTACTCTCTTTTTTTTCACTTGGTTATACACGGTTATAAATTGATGGCTTGCTTGACAGCTTCCTAAAACTATATATTACAAGGGCGAATAACGCAAACAAAAGTACATTCATCCAGTTCCCGATTTACATACATTCGAAGACGTTTTAAAAGACTCAAGAGTCAAGGTTTTGATGAGGAAAAACGGGTAACGACAGCCACGAAAGAATCTGTGAGAACTGTATTTCAGGAATAAGATTTCTTTACATCGCCTAGTTATTTCAGTAAGACAAATACCTGATGGTGGTTATTAGACACAGTCTCGATCCTAGGTCCTGGTTACAAGCTTTCTGGTGGGATGAGGGGACGTTCGATTCATGTTTTTGTGATCGTAATATTTTTGTAATGTAAATTTTAGAATTTGTAAATTGTGATCTAGTTCGTTTAGTTAAAACTTTAGAGTGAAACCTCATGAGGGTGTTTGCCCTTATGAGGTTTCACTCATGAGGGCAAGCACCCTCATGGACAGTGCCTGCCTAAGTAGGAAAAACGTTTAGGCAAGGTTTGTAATAAGCACAGGACAAGAAAATGAGAAAAATTACAACTGAGAACTAAGTGGGGATGACAGATCTGACGAGTCACGGGCTTATGACATAAATTGCTCCACGGCGGATGCTTTCGAAACACCCTCATGAGGTTTTCACTCAAGTCTGTAAATCAGGGACTGTTTGAGCTATTATTACGATGTTGCAGATTCGAAAGAGTTAAAATTAGTTATTCCTAACCATTCACATTTCAGAACTACACGCCTGACGTCTTATTCACTCCGGACATGGATGCATACTATCACCCTGCCGTGTGACTCAACGCTGCAGTTCTCTGAAATTATATGGGGAGCTTTGACTTGACGCGCTTACTTAACACCAAACGATTCGATTTGGTCAGGATAACACCTCGTGCGTGGTAAACTGTTTTCGAGCATCAGTACGTTCTGCTATTGATTACTGTGATTTCATGGTTACATTTCTTACGGACTGTGAACCATTACAATGAATGGAAAGGCGAGTTGACGAAAAAAAAAACGGCACGTTTGTGGAAAATTTGGACACCTGAAAACAACAACAAAAAATTTGGATAATGCTGAATATGCTAACATGCATGTATCCGGTTGTTCTCATTTCAGCTTGTTAGGGACGTACAGCTAACTCAGATTGCTGGGGAACGGAGGCTAGATGTGCATATTTCGCTTTTGCTTTCGTATTCATAACACTTTTTAAGGTGTATTATATTGCATTTAGTCTACTACATGTCTTCGAAATATACTGGTGGGACATCAAGTCAACGTATGCGAGTACAAGTCAGGAAGCATTGTTATTTCATGTAGGCATGGCTTTCTTTCAAACAAAAAGCATTTTAAAATGTTTTAACACCAGTGGAACAATAACTGCAAATAAATCCGTCAGCCGTAGACATTTCTTAAACTTGTGGAGTCTTTTAAAAAAATAGGAAGCTTTTTGCACCATGGAAAAAATTTTTGTGAATGGAGATGACACTAATTAAAAAAAAAGGAAAAACGAGCTGACATCATACCAAATTATTAGAGATTTTGACATGCAATACAGGTAGGCCTCCTTCAGTAAAACTCCAGTTATTATAGAAGGATCAAGCGTTTTAAAGGAGGACTGGGAAACTTCATGGGAAGAATCGGTACAGAGATTAGGTAAGAAGTTTATGAAGACATTATTCGGGGTTCCCAAAGGGATTACCTTGTTAAATTTTCCCAAAGGTTACAGGACAGTCATAAATACCCATGAAGAAACTTAAACGTTAACGGAAAATTTCGCTGCGGAGCTAAAGATTGTAAAAAGTTGTGACGAGAAATTTGTTCCATCATTGAAATACACCTTTTCATGATTCGCAGCAAGAGCTGTCCTGAGAGATTTTTCCTTGGGAAATCTTATCGCATCTACCCGAGAAGCCTAATGTTACCTCTTCATAGTCTTTTTAGTTCCCAAACACAAAGAACATCTAAAACGAACATGATTTTTGTCCCTTGATGTTGCCGAAACGGCCTTTTTCATGTCGCGTAACTTAAAGGACGTAGAATTCACCAAGAATGGTTTAAGGAACGAAAAACCACTTTTAGTAGTGTTATACCTAGATAGTGAGTATGTAGGGAAACAGTTATCTTGTCAATTTAATATTTTTAAATATTTCTAATTTTTAAAAATATTTTTGAGATTTCTACAGCTATGCAATATTTTTTACATGCTCTTCGTACATATATCTTACGAAGAAATTTACATTATTGTAAAATATATTTAGAATGTGTTAAAATTTTACTTGCTAAATTGATGATTTATAAAAAAAATTATTTCCATTCGAAGTCAGGTGCATTTAATTTCTTTTTGTGTAATTTGTCCGACAGACTCACGTAATAATGAACCTCGAGGGATCTTTGCCGCAGGGACATCTTACCAAATGACCGTTATACAGAACGAACATTTTCGATTAAGAAGTTTTCAGGGACGAGGGAGAAATGTAAAGAATGAGCTTTTGGGAATGTTAATTAGTCTGGCAATCTTCGTTTTATAATGATGTTTCGCATCAGTATTTTATAAGACATTTCTTGTCGAAAGGGAAAAGCGTAATGACCAGTCTTAGGTAAAGCTGCACCATTAACGCTAGTCTTAGCTATACCTTCATTAAAATCACACTCCAGTATACACTGCTATACAGAAAAGGGAACTATTCGAGACATCTAATAGATGGTTGCAACTCTTGCTTACAATACTGTGAGAGGGTGGAGGGGGGGGGGGAGTAAGAGAGAATAGGGCAAAATTTCCTTTGAGAAATAATAGTTATTCCCATTCTGGAGGAAGAGGTAGGGATTTTAAACCTATAGGTGCATCCAACCCATGTGAATGTATCCTTAATTATTTTACGGAGCTAAAACAAAAATATTGTGGACTAAATTAGCTTGTAAAAGGGAATTTCTGAAAAAGAAACCTTTTTTCGGTTACTTTGGGACTAAGAACGGTGGTTTGCTTTTTACGTCAAGCATGCTGACCAGTGTTTATAAGCTCGCTCTATCACGTTTTCCGGCAAGTTGATGACCGTTATATCTCTAGGATTATAGTATTGCGCATATCGAACAACTACTGAGGATGTCTCAAGTAGTCGCCAAATTCTCAGAGGGTCGCCTAATTGCTACTGTATTTTGAAATTCTTTATTTGCTTTTTATTTATTTATTTTTGTTAAAAGAACACTCACGTAGCTATGAAAAGAAAGACCAATCAGATAATTTGGATGCGTTTTAAAATACTTTGAAAGTTTGTAGGCTTCGTAGAGTACCATCGGACTTCGTTAATCTGAATTTCAAAAGGAAGGAAAAAGAGTCTGTGTAATCCAGTTTAATTTAAAATTAAAAATTACGTACATTTGCCATCACATCTTCATTTTTATTATCGTCGAAATTTAGTCATTCTAGGCATCTACACATAATGCAGACACTGAAGAAAAACCGCAACTACACTTTCTCATTAACAAAAAAAAAAAATTTGCGTCTTTTCGTTTGTTTCCACATAAAATGCAAAATCTTGAAGTTCACTTAAAGAAAGAGAAAAAAAAGATAATCAACAGTAGTTTGTGATACAACAAATCGTCTTATTTTTTCTAGCATCTGCGAAGCTTCTGTAGTGGTAAATACACGCATTATTGCTGTAGTAGGAGTTGTAAGTAGTATTTGTAAGTGACGTCAACCGCCACATAATACTTCTGATCTGGAATAGCTACAGATTCTTCTGATATGATTTCAGAGCTTTGATTGTGTTCATGTTTAAAACCTGCTGAACAGAAATATCGTTTGTGAAGTGATTTGTGTCCAAGCACACCATTCGAGCTGCATAGAAGAAATCAGTTTTCTTTAACGTTTTTTCCTGACTTCGAAATTATTCGAAATATTTGGTTACCCCAGACTGGAATTATCAAATAATTCGAATAAGAAAAGTGAATTAAACGAGTAATTATACCTTAAATTTGAAATTCAAGGGGAATTTGTAACGTTCTAATTATCCCCGAAATTCGAAAAATCCAAAAATGTGGATTATCTGAACATTCGAATTAAGTTTGAATTAGGCAAGTTTGACTGTATGTAACAATAAATTAAAAAACGCTGCAGTTGGGCAAAAATTCCACATTGCTTCGTTGGAAAAAAAGACAGTGCCGTAACCATTACTGAAATTCAAACAGCCGGAAACGTTAGTTAACCATTTTACCAGATAGCAGCAGAAGTTGTAGCGGTATGCATCGCCATCCTGATGATCGTTAGGACCCATAGCGGGGCTTTGACAGTTACAAGTCGTTAAACCGTTGTGATAATAATAGTAATTGAGGACGATTCGATCACGTGACCGATTCTGACTGCCGATAAACCAGCTGAATGGGTTTATCGGCGGAGAAAGTTGTCCTCACATATGCAAAACAGGGTGGAATAATAAGGGAAAAATAGCTCTCGTCGGCAAACTTGCGGTTCGCGACACCAGCGCTTAATTCTGTACTCGCCGCATTACACAATGCTTTTTGTTAAAATGCTAATGATGATGCGAACATTCCGCATTTTTATGATCTCTCTGATTCGTCCTGCAGTTTCCGATTCGAGTGTGTTTTTGTTGTCTGCAAGAGAGAGCATTGTGAGACTAATGACCGCCTCTGCGATGCTGTAAAACTCCATTAGTGACAGGTTTGAGTTGTATTAATATGCGGGACTTCGCGTCCGAATGAAGTCCATTGGTTCGATCACCTTCGTGATTTATCTCGTCGATAGGCATGCATGTATGTGCGAAAGCAAGGTTGCTGTTATCGAGTGGGGAGTTGGAGTTTTATATGCAAATCACGCTTCGTGGCGAGACAGATATAAAACAGAGATAAAAGAGAAACTTTTGATAAATGGAAAATTCAGAGACAGGGGATCAAGGCTGAAGCGCAGAAAATTGAGTCATCTTCATGGCCATTTTTAGACTACTTTGTGTTTCATGAAAAGGGAACTGGAGTCAAGAACAGTGCATGTATTCCGTATAATTTTTTTTTTCTGTCATAATTCTTGTGAATTCATGTTTTAGACAGATTTAATCATCTTAAAATCCTAACAACCACAATACCGTGATATTTTCCTCCTGTAGTGGTACATCAGTTTGCATCGCTGATCTCCAATCCCCATGTTGAGCTATTTGAAGTTTTCCTGTCGGTGTTTTTTCATCACAGATTGGAAAATGCATATTTATGAGTTCTGCTTTCTGTGTCCGAAAAATAATCTTTGAATGGAACGCGCGACCTTTTAAAAAATATTTTTGATAGTTTAATTTTTCAAAAAATGTTTTTATAGTGGTGGACATCAGTAATTTAAAGCTTATGGAAAACTTTAATAGTTAAAAATACTACGCTTTCTTTATTTAAGCGTTTATTTTCATATGCAGAAAGCAGAATTCGAAAACATAAATCTTCTAGATTTTGATTAGAAAACACTCTAACAGAAAAATTACCTATAGCTTAACGCTGGGATTAAACATCTGGGACATCAACTGGTGCACCACTCATAAGCAGTGTAGCCTTTGTAAAACTTTGCCTTAAACAGCAGACAAAAATTCCCATAACAAAAATTCCCAGAAAATCTCTTGATGTTCCTGTGTTGTTAAAAACTGAAAACTAGAATTCTGTTTAGCCGTTTGTATTTTATAAAATCCTTTAACATATATTCTCTGAAACATATTTTGCATAGGACTTTGCGGATAATATTGACTACCACAAAATGGGTACACCCCACCCGTTTCCTTTTGACTCAGTCCCTTGATATATTGTGGTTATCCAATTAAATCTACCTTGTTTTCAACAAGTGGTTTTCTCAGCATTACTTTTTGATCCTCTCAGTACGAATTTCTGCCTCTGGGCATTAGATGGTTTCTGAAGGTCGGCTGCATGTTGTTTGCTCCAGAGTGGTTACACCCAATTGTAAATTATTTCCCCCTCAAAAGGGAAAACAAGGAATATTTTGTGTCGAAAAGCAGAAAAATAGAGAATTATCCGTACTTCAGTAATGCATTTATGTGATTAATTTGACTGAAAAAAGTGATACACAGTATGAATTAATTTCATAAAAGTTATTGTTTGATTTCCCTTCCCTACAAATATCGATGTTTCTAAATATTTGAAGCCGGGGCAATGCTAGATTATAAACACTAGTAAAGCGTGAAAGAATTTGTTAAACCTGCAGAACAGGGTACTCCTTTTTTTCCGATTTAATAAATTGGGCCAAAAGTGCGATCATTAGATCGTAAACAAGGGTTGCAAAAAATCACATAATTGGAAGAGTTTTGTTTCGACCTGGAATATAGGTAACTTGATCTGGCTTACCCAATTTGACAGTCATACACTTTTCTCCAGTCAAACTCAGAATGTTATTGATAAATTCACGTGAAATTACTGAAACAAGTCAATGATTTTCAAGCATTTTTAATCAGTTCAAACAAGACTGAGTTAAGGAATTAAATGTGCGACTCTGATATCCTGGTCAGGCTGATCGCTTATACATCAGATAGAGGGGATCTTGAATTCTTAAGCTGAGATAAGTCATACTATTTGTTTTAATATACAAGATATGCATATTTATTTTCGAGGTTCAAAACAAAAGAATATAAGATATTCAATAATGTCTGTAGGAGTAATCTTTAAACATTTGACTAGCAAGCAACAGATTTTGTTTAATTTGATTTTCAATAATGTATTTAAAAAAAAAACAAAAAAAACTGGGGGAAATTTTGAAGTGTCTTAAAAATTTTGAGAAGAAATAAATTATTCTTATTTTCAAGATCCTTATACTTCCTTATTACGAGCTAAAAGTCTTCTTTTATATGTCATAATAGCTGAATACCCGTACTTCGCTACGGAGTCCATTCAAATTAAATACGACGGTCAATGTATGCAATTAATGCCAAATATATATATATATATATATATATATATATATATATATATATAACATAGTAACGGATATTTTTACAGACAAAATAATGTAGAAAATATTCAAATTAAATACAACGGTCAATGCATGCCATTAATTTGTATGTTTAATATCCATGAAGCATACTAATTTGAATAAGATTCTTTGAAAACTTCCATCTCAATTAGTCTAGTGGTTAAATTTTATCTTTTACCGTATTCTAATATTTTTTTGTCAATTTATTTCGCTGTTGTGCACGTGACGCAAAATTAACTTAAAGTATCAAAAAAAGAAAAGAAACCATGTGATCAGAATTTAATAAATTAAATTCTAAAAATTAGTCTTTAAAAATTCACCAAAAATCAGAAAAGGAAGGTAAAGATTCGAAAAAGGTTGCATTTTAAAGAAATTTTTATGATCTTTCTCGTGATATAAATTTTATAACCCTCAGATTATTACTTCAATTGCAAACTTAAAAGAATGTTACAAAAACAGCTTAAACAATTTAATTGAAAAATCTAAGAATGTTTCAAAAACCTTTCTTAGTGCACCCTTACACTATAAGAAGAATCGCCATGCAAAATTTCAGCCCTTTAGGTTCAGCGGTTTGGTCTGTGTGTTATCTGTCAGTCAGTCAGTCAGTTACGGAACAGTTTTATATATATAGATATGTCATGTTGCTATTAAAAGTCACATTGCTTATGTACTGTAGCACTTAAAGTGCACGACGTTTCTTGATTTACACTGAAGTGCCACTGAATTAGGGATAGCAAAGCCTATGCAAATTGTGTAGCGCTGCGCATCATGTATGTGCAAGTGAGGGCACTGAGGTAACTGCATATATAGCGCGTACTGTGGTTGTTCTGAATTAGTTGTTGGAATTGCCAGTATGGGTAAACTGCTTGATTTAGATGCCTTCGATCGCGGACAAATCGTAGGTGCGCGACGCATGGGCCATTCAATTTCCGAAATCGTCAGACAGCTAGGATTTTCAAGGTCGACAGTGTCAAGAGTATACCAAAAATACATGGATGGTAGAAAAAAAACTAGCGATCGGGCAAACTGCAAAGGACAATTAGCCTTGACAGTGCGTGGTGAGAGACGGCTCAGGCGTATTGTACGTAGCCAGCGAAGCCAAACATTAGCTCAAATTACCACCCAGTTTAATGACGGTGCCAGTCGTACAGTCAGTAAACGGACTGTGCAACGCTAGCTTCACCGTATAGGTTTCTGGAGCCGTCGACCTACGAGAGTACCATTGCTCTATACTCGCCATCGGGCTGCACGTCTTGCCTGGGCAAGAGAGCACAGAGACTGGAGTGTAGAGGACTGGAAACAAGTAGCATGGAGTGATGAGTCTCGATTCCGACTACTTAACGCCGAAGGGAGGCTGATAATATGGCGTCAGGCTCATGAAGCCATGGATCATGCATGCCTGGCTGGAACTGTACAAGGGCATGGTGGCTCAATCATGGTCTGGGGTGTTTTTTCGTGGCACAGTTTGGGATCTTTGGTGCGTGTACCAATCTCCCTCAATGCAATTCGGTACGTAGAGTTGCTGGGTGATCACCTCCATCCGTTTATGCTGTTCTGTTATCCACTCGGTAATGGAGTTTTCCAGCAAGACAACTGTACCTCTCACAAGTCCCGGTTGGCTACTGGCTGGTTGGATGAGCATTCCTCTGACTTCTCTGTCATGAATTGGCCACCTAGAAGCCCAGACTTAAATCCTATTGAGCATCTTTGGGATGTTTTGGAACAAGGCGTGAAAGGCCATCACACAGCACCAAAGAACCTTACTGAATTATGGACAGCTTTAGCCAATATTTGGCAAGCCATTCCCGTGGAACGCTTCCAGAAACTTGTTGAATCTATGCCTCGTCGTGTGGTAGCCGTTATCAAGGCCAGAGGAGGCCCAACTAGTTACTAGGTAGGTATCCCTAATTCAGTGGCACTTCAGTGTATAAAAACATTGTAAATAGTTGGCTAAAAATTTGAATGCAGTAGATAGTCATCAAATTCTGATTTAGTACAATGAAAATATGTCAAATGTTAATGGAAATTTTGGGAAATGAGTTTTTTAACAATCGGTTTTCCCCGATTAAAAATGGCCTTTTCTCAATCAATGATAACAGACATAATAGAGGTATGATAGATTTACATTGTGGATATACTATGAAAATTAAAAATGGATGAAACTTTGATGTCTCTGAAAATGCTGATTACAAGATCTCATTTATTAATAGAAAAAAGTATGGATACGTTGCATATAAGTGAATGATTTTGAAGACGACTATACGTTTGGAAACGTCTAAAATTCAACTTTTTTTTTGCTCCTTTTTGTAGTTGACTAACAAGTAGGAGTTTTGAAGTGAAAGTACATAACAGTTATAACAGTATATTAACGTTATCCGACATTCTGAAGTTCATATTTTTTACTTACAGTAATTTTTTGTTGAGAATTCACCTGCATTGGATCTGTCTGAAGGGTTCAAATAACATCTATAGAAATGAACATTTACTCAGAGTGTTACATATTTTATTTAATTATGAGTTAATTAACTATGTCCCACCAAGTAATATAATCATTGGATCATTCTCTATATCTGAGGTTTTTATAGTTAATTTAGTAACGTCGCTCTCTTTCTTGTTTAGCCAGATCACTTTCTTAGGAACAAATCAAACCAAAATCTTTTATTTAATTATGAGTTAATTAACTATGTACTACCAAGTAATATAGCCATTGGATCATTCTGTATATCTATGGTTTCTATAGCTTATTTAGTAATACGTTCTGTTTCTGGTTTATCGAAATCCCTTGCTTAGGGAAAAACCAAACCAAAATATTTTATTTAATTATGAGTTAATTAAGTATGTACCACCAAGTAATACAGCCATTGGAACATTCGCGATATCTATGGTTTCTATAGCTAATTTAATAATGCCGCCGTCCTGTTTCTGGTTTAGCAAAATCCATTTCTTGGGAATAAACCAAAACAAAGAGAGAGAAAAAAAGATGATAATAGTTTATGTGCACGCTAGATGCTGGTACTTTTTGCTAGAGGCCAAAAAGTTTGTTCTGTCCAGTTATAAGAAAAGCAGAGTATAAGCCATCTTATAGCATTACAACTTTAGTAAAAGAATAAACTAAAACACAATTGCTTGATTTTCTAAGGAGAATTTAAGTATTGAAATGAATATAAACCTAAATAAATAAACCTTGACTTTAACGCCAAGCCATTAAATTAACAGCTAAAAACAACACACAGCGTGAAGCCTGTATATACACCCTTGTCACCCCTCCAGCCATATCCTTGACCCCTTTTAATGAGATGAGACTAATAGGAAACTCAAGACAATCATACCATTAACAAACATGCCCACTTACATAACAATTTCACGCCTGTAGATCAGACATTGTAGATCAGACGAGGGTGCAAGGTGCCCGTCTTCACGAATGCGAACTCTTTGCTCGATCTCACCAAACGCTTGTTAGTATATCCAGTTCAGAGATTAAAAAATTGGATGTGTAAGTTATTTCGTTTACGGGTAAATCATGAGGGCGAGCAGTTTCACGATTTATTAGTTCCTCCTTCCCCTCGTCTCCCATTCTTCCACTTTTATTATTAGCATCTCACACCAAGGTCATAAAGCTGGGTTGGGTCTAACATTGGAAATGAAACTCTATTAAGGAACTGCGTTACATCTAGTTTTTTTGAATTTTTATAATGGACGTGTTTTCTCGGATATTAAGACATGCTAATGAGACCGGTACTGTCTATATTAAATTAAAAAAAATTATACAGGAATTGTAGCCTGTATGAAGGGTTCAAAGTTATAGTGAACCAAGTCCATTTTTTGGCATTTCGTATTAATACTGCCATGATACAGTAAAAACATCTTTATTTTTCATTGCAGAAGTGAACTTAGTCCGTAGTGTAATTTTTACGTTATTTAAGCAAACAAACAAACAAACAAATGTCAGTGGTAAATTTATACAGTTGTTCAACTTAGAGATACATTTTCTCAGAAGTGACTCTCATGGACTTGGTTACCTTTTACTCTGAACCCTCCATATGCAAGCCTAAAAATTAGCGAACTAGTAGTTAAACATTGAAAATGTGCATGTAAGATGTCGTATAGTCAGATTATCTACAAATATAAAACTAGAAGTTAGCACAAATGCAACAACAAATTTAAAGCGACCCTAAGGAAATGTCTGCTGAACTGCGAAATGTAGCCACAGAAGCATAGAGCTGGATATGCAAAAGAAACATCCAAAAGAGATTTATCTTCATAGAGACCAAGTCCTGGTTCTAAATGAAAGAGTATATTAACGTGAAATTAAAAGTGTTACTATTTAGCATAGACTGTTTTATTGCGGTTACTTGCTTCAGTGACTTCCGATGTCTATGTGGTTGGTTGATTGATTAAAAGCGATATGATCAACTTTTGCCACACAAGGGTTAAATAAATTGGAACCTACAGTTTAAAGCCGATTCCAAACGGATCCAAACATCCAGCCGACAGGGAGACTCGAACCAACAGGAACTGGACGGGATGCCGGTGCTCTAGCCATTCGGTCACTGCCCGGCACCCGAATTCTATAAGAACCACAGAGGGTTATTATCTCGGCAGCTGTATGAGTGGGGCTTATAATTTCTGATGGAATACGTCAGGGTATTAAAAGTAGAGTTCCGAATATCAACTCAACCCTGAAGTTGTGTTTGAAATGTTGATTAAGCGTGTATGAGAGCTTGGAAAAAAGTATCATTATAAGGTTTGTCATAGATTGTTAGCCCATGAACGCTTAAGTGCGTGGTATGTCAACGAGGAGACAGCGTGCTCAAATCGATGTATAGTAATATCTTTAAGAAAGACTCGGTGGAATAAACGACAGTGCTACGACAAGGGAAAACAAAAATCCCAGCTGAAGTGAAAGATCACGTCTATGGGTAAAGGCACATTTCAAAAATCCTCCTCGTCCACTGCAAGGAGATGAAGAGCTTGGGAGGAAAATCTTGAAGGGGATTGATCAATTGATTGGGCTGATCCGTTGTTGATTGAACAATTGAACAATATCCTCCCCTCGCAGAAACTTATTGACAAAATGAAAAAATTCGAAAGCAAACTTCTGAAGCCGAAAAAATGGCAATGCGAAAACGGAAAATCGTTGAATTTCAGGCGAAAAATCCTTATATTCGCTCTATTCATTTTTTACTATGGGAATGAAATAGCCTGTTAATGTCATTCGAAGGCATGGTTCCGTGGAAAATTCCTTTTAATAGAAGTCCTTTATATGGAAACTGTACTGTATTTCTTTATTTCTGAGTATCTAATTCACCTTTCACAGAAACATGACTTTAACTTTTTAGGATGGAGGACCATATGAACCAATTCGTAGGCTTCAGCGGGCCATATATCAGTCGAATAAATTGCCCCTCGCAAGTACAAAAGCAAAATGCTTTTTGCCTTTATTAAAAAGAAAAAAAAAAGAACTTGAATGCAACCATTTTAATAGTAAAACTTACTGTCAATAAGGTATTCCGACTGCAGCAAGAATGCACGCCAGTGCAACCTTAATGAAAATCTTGATGTGATTTTTATTTCACTACAGCTACATAAGGAGGTGAAATCCACGACTTGCAAAGTGCTGTTCGCATGTTTTTCTCCCAGAAACATGTTTTTCTCCTCTCTTTTAATTTATGTGTTCCGTTAACACATTATATCCATTGTCAGTTCTCGTTTGGATTATGAGTTCATTTATTAGTTTTTACTTCCAGGTGTAAGAGCTAACTTCCGTAGCAATAACTAGTTAAGTGACACATTGCATTTAATAATATAACCGGAAAAGGTTTGAAAGACTTTGGAGGGACACACTATTAACTTCTCCCGCATAACAGCTAACGATGGATTAAATGAATAATGAAACTAATTAAGAGAAGCTTTTCTTTCAACAGTACTGAAGTATTTTTTCCCTCTCCGTTTTTAGTCTGCTGTTAATTAGACAATTTTTATAACTTTTTCGATTTCAGCTTCCATTTTAAATTAAAATGACGTGAACTGGTTCTTTGGGCTATCATTGGGTCGCGTGACGCAAGGTTGAAGACCCCTACTTTAAACAGTTTTGATGAAAAAAAATCTAGTTCAGTCTGAAATGAACCCGAAAGTAGGAAACGAAACTGTGCGGCTGATTAATAACACACACTTATTAACTAATAATCTTGATTACTACTAATAATCTCACGATCTTTTCCCTGGTTATTCAGTTGTTTTATTAGATAAGAGAAAATTTGAAAAAAGAAAAAAAAACCCGAAAAGTGTGACAGTAGTCGCTATTAGGTGATGAAGAAAAATTTCCGAAATTAACCAAGCATTTTGACAAACGCAACAAAGGCATCTTCTTGTTGGGTGATAAAGGAAAAACAGTCACATTTGAGGGAAGTCGAGCACTCGGGGAATTCTCTTCCTTCCGCTGTAAAGATATCCGTGCAAAACGAGCACCGGAACGCGGCGTTTCACAGTCACGGTTACGGGCGTGGAATATGCGTCAATTGTTCTGCTTGCCCGATTCGTTGTTCCTTTAATAGATTTTCAGTCATGGCGGTTAGGTCCGCACATGATTTCGAGTTACTTGGTATCTGTTCGGGGCCATGCTTGACCAGCGGGCGCCACGCCTGGAGGGGTGCCTGGTCATTTGTCGGTAAATAACCCGATCTTCGGGGGCGGTTGCCGGATGTCGAGAGCGCGCGTGTCGGCGCTAAAAATCGACGCCCGGTTAGAAGTGAGAGAGGTAACAGGGGAAGAACTTCACACCGGTCTGGGTTACAATGTGATGGGATCAAGGAAGAGAGCGCTAGAAGAGAGGTCAGGTCACTTTCTAAAAATTACATGTATGTTTGTTTTCTTGCAAAATGAAGAGTAAAAATTCAGATGACGACAGGCGAATTTTAACCTTTTCCTTACGGGGTGGGATAGCATGTATCCCAAGAATACGAGCCCAAAAATGAATATATATATACACACACACACACACACACATATATATATATATATATATATATATATATATATATATATATATATATATATTTATTTATTTATTTATATATATATAAAAGACAAAGTTGAAAGTGAAAAACCAGTATGAGTTCTAAAGCTACTTGCAGCCAGAAACTAAAAACATGAAAAGATAAGTATTAAATATGTTTTAGACAGCATCTCGTCATCAGCGGTACCGATACTGTGTAAAAAATGTCCTTTACTAATATGTTCTCAGTTAATTTAAATTTATGTATTGGCTTTTCAGCATTTAATCTATTGTTTGATCACTAACATATCTTTGTTAATTTTATTTTTATATATATATATATATATATATATATATATATATATAATGGCCGTTCTTAGAAAGGGGGGTATGAAATTTCCCGTTCTAAAGAGGGCATCTGAAAAATGGGCCCCGTAAGCAAAAGGTTAATCTGACACTGTCGTGAATGCCCGATGATTTGTTGTAAGTCCTTCCTTACCACGATGTAAGGAATAAAAAGATTCAAGAAACTTCAAAACAGCAAAAACGTTCTTTGTTGTTTCAAGAATAAGTTTGAACAATTTTAAGACGTAATACTTTTTTTTTTCTTATAATGGCTACATTTCCTCCTGTATTCTCATATCAATTATTTTTCTCTCTCACCTAAACTGCAAAGGAGTACCTGTCAAATCGAACCAGGGAACTCCGTTTTTTTTCGATAGATGTAATTGTAATTGCATTTATGAGCTATGTCATGACCTCTGCGGAGAAGCCTCACAACCTTTTGCATAATTCATTACAACAATACTGTAATAATGTTAAGATGCATGTTGTAACTAGCTATCAAAATGTGCGCTGAAACGCTTATGAATATTTTATTTAAAGAAGAAGGCAGTAATTGAAATTCCAGCCGTTGACCAAAGGATTCAATGTACTGACTATCTCATCCAAGATTTACCTATTTATGTAATACTAACATTCGTAGTTTGTTTGTCAGCAATTCCACGCAATGAAATCGGTGCACAAGAACACCATGTTTGCCAACAATTCGGTTCCTTTGAAATGAGTTTGAAATTAATCACTGAAGCTTAGAAAATCTGAATATGCATACTGCAATTTAATCACAGGGGCAAATTAACAGGCTTGTTTTCAACTAGATTTTAACAGTATGTTCTGATCGCTATGACAAAAATTTAATTCGTATTAAATTTGATATATTGTTGGCTAAGAGAGGGGTTTTTTGTTTATGGCAAAGTTATTTCTAGGGAAACTTCGATAGCATTGTTAAATTTTTAAAACTTTATATTAAAAACTGGATATTTTTCTCAAAAGAATAAGACCTAAAATTTTGAAACCTTAATTTTAATATTTCATTTCGTAAGGACTCTTGAAAATATAATCATAGTGACGAATTTTATAAAATAAGGGTATTTTCATAGTCTCAAAAAAAATTTATAGTAAATGTAGAAACTATACATTAATATGAATTTTCATGAAAGAATCTGAAGTTATTAAACTTACCTTCTGGCTGCGAGTCACTGAAATTCAATTTCTTCCTTCACGTATTTATTTTGTTCCCCCCCCAACCTGACCATTTCCTCCTTATTTGATCCCGTCATTTCGACAGCTTCCGTAGGCCGATCAAATCCACGACTCGACGTCGGGCCGAATTGTTCAGGCCTTTGTCTCGTTTGGCAGCCTTTGTGAGAAGTGGCATTTCATTGGAGACGCTATTAATTGTTACCGTAGGGTTGCTTTTTATGAGATCGTTACATTTTATATTCCTTCGATTGGTTTTCTTGTTTTTTTATTTGTTTTTTTTTTCTCTCCTTTCACGACTTTATTGTTATTGAAATTTGCGGAGGGTCGACGAACTGGAAAATCTTTGTTAATCTTAGTGTTCTCACCGTTTTATAAGCAGTTCATGTCTCGGAATTAAAATGGACCTTTTCTTTATTGGCGATTAGCTTTTATGCTTTTGTGATGTGAGTGTTACAACAACTTTGCTTCGCGTTAGAATGGTCATCCGTAAAGTCCAAGAAGGTAAAAAAAATAATAATAATGTACGATAAAAGAGAAATCGTAATGGAAAATCGTTCTTTTATCTTCCTGTTTTATGAGCCCTGTGAACTTCGAAACATTTTGAGTGTGATCGATTACACTGTATTAAAAATTGCTTCCGCAATTTTTAAAGAACTGAGTATGAGGAAGTCTAATGTTAGATGAGGTTTTCTATTAAAACCGACCAAGAGATCCCTCGCGATCGATCTCTAGTGATAGGTGTTTTGGTTGGTCAGATGTTTTTGGTGTTAGTGTTGACTTCTGTATAACAATGACTATTTATATTTTGACTGAATAAATCTGAAAGATTCTGAGTTGCTTTCAAGTTTTGTATATATGGAACCGTGCAAATAAAAAATTTGGAGCTGAAATGTATATCAATAAAATAGCTTGAGGGTGAAGTTTTTAGACATGGAATTTTTGAAAAGCCGATAAAAATATCTAATACTTATCTTCGAAGATTAAATATGGAATATTTTTCTCAAACCAAATTGAGGACTACAATATAAAAGCATACATTTATAATTTTTGAAAGTTTCCATAACATTTCATTTGAAAATTGAAAGTGCAATATCATAAAAATCTAATGCTTTACAACATAAAATCGAAATGTTAAAAAAAATCGGTTAATTCCCAATACACGGTGCCATCGCAAATTTGGCGAAAACTTGGCGCCAAAATCCCGTTCGCAGACTTGTTAGGCTTAAACTGCAAAATGTAAACAAATGTGGCGACCAAGAAAGAACAAATAAATTGGAAAACAAACTTACTGCTGGCTTTATGAAACTCGTAGGCGCACACGGGATCTTCGCTTCGCTCAGATACCCTTGCTTCACACCGTTACGCTATGTTACGCATCCGTCCAAAAACATTACAGAAAATCTCCAGCTGCTGGCTTCGCTACGTACCGCTGGCTGTAGTACATTAAAAAAAACTTCCGCTGTCTGTAGTGGTCAGTAAAACAAAGCGTATCCCACAAAAATTCAAAATATATCATCCGATCAGAATGTAAGAAGCCATGAACTAGTGCGTCATTTACAACCCCTTTTGTATGTCTCCCTCGCGAAAATCTACATCTAATACTATCCAAATTCCTACCCTGATATTTAGAAACAACATATTTAATCAACATAGCAATAGACGGCTAACTGAAAAGCATTTAACAAATACAACCCATATTTGGCATTTTATCGCCAATTTGGCAAAAATCTAAAAAATATGCGGCACCGTGTATTGGGATTGAGCCAAAAAGGGGTTAAGAAATAATATATGCCTAATATTTCGAGAGACTGTCATGAAAATTTAGAATTTAAATTTTTCCTTTATTTTTCATTGGCTACTTATAAACTTGTTTATTTTCAGACGATCACAAATATTGGCATGGAAACCATACCTGAGGGGTCTTCACCTCGCGATCAGGCGGGCTGCTAGTGACCCGCTCACTCTGTTTCAGTGATCGGATCATGAGCGGCTGGGAGAATCAACTCACGTAATATTAAGTGAAAATGGAAGATATTGATCGAAAAAGTTCTCAAAAAGGCTAATTACTTTCCGATTAGACATGCAGAGGGAAAATAGACCATCAGATGTTGAGGGAAATGCTTTTCTTTTAAGTCCTTATTTGTCTCTTTATTCATCGTCACTATAATGTGTGAGAAGTACGTATAGTGTTACTCCAAGGTTTGAAAAACCCTTCTTGGTAACAAGACTAAATGTAATATGTCTCCAAAAGTTTAGTCCTTATTTTTGGGAAAGAGAATGAATGAAAGAAATTCCAAATTAGAATTGGTACTTAAATATGCACTAGTTTGTACCCGTCAAAACATGGCGGCTAGACAGTAAATAAATATACTAATACACAATTATTCTGAAAACATCATTGCCAAATGTTGGAAATCATAAAAATGCGCAGAAACAAATTAATGTGCTGAAGCGGCCTTGTGCTTAGTGAGTATCTAAAGCCAGATTTAAAAATGTCACTGAGCTTGCGCAGAAAGCAATTTTTTTAAATTGCAAATTATTCATAATTAAACAGCGCGAAATAAACAATTTCCATCAGGTTTAATCTTATATTTCACAAACATAATTATCATAAAAATAAAAATGGCAGAGAGATATCTAGAGAGACTCCTCGGATTAAACGTGTTTATCATTAAAACATGTCACAGCATGCGCAGAAACAGTGAGTTTCTAAAGCCAGATTTAACCATGCCACTGAGCATGCGCATAAAACAATTTTTAATTGCAAATTATCGCTAATTAATAGAAATTGCTGTTACAAAAACCAAATTTGACAAATCTACAGATTACAATATTTCGTTTAAGACCAAAATGAAGGAAATGGATGCAGTAGTTTTTTCTCACGGACTGCCCAAAAAGTCGGCTTAGCAACTTAATTATATAGATTTTTATGAGAAACATCAAATGAAACGCAAAAACCTATTCCTAACAGAAAAGCATGGGAGGTCACTTATTATAATTAGTAACGCAAATCTTTTTATGTTAGGTTTAGTCAAATGAAAGAATGTGAATTCCTACGTTAACATGCAATGATACGAATCTTTGTTGCAATGTGACTGTACATTTTATTTGTACTACGGTTGTGTGTAAGTTATGAAATTTTTCTGTTCCATAGAGCATAAAATATATTGTTACTGAACATACTTCCGGCAGTCGCTCACACTGATACTCAGCCCGCATAAGTTAACGAATTGCCCTCAGTCCTGAAGGGTTGAATGCATGTTTTAGAAATTACAAAGCTTGCGAAAAAAATTAAGATGGTGTACCCTTTAAAACTGTATAAGATTTAAACAACTAGTATTAAACCTAATTTTCTGCCGAAACTAGCTGGTTATGCGACTCTTAAGGCTGCTATGTACTAACCCAATTGGATTCGTTCACCTCAATGTTAACCTATGGAGAAAATTTGTCTACGGATTGCCGACTTGGATTCAAAGATTTAAAAAAAAAATTGTACTCCGTCATAGAGAAAAAAAATTTACATTTATGTACATTTTTCGTTTTTTTAAATGCAATTAATATTTTAAAATTTAAATTATTCGGGGAAAAGCCTGGTATAGTGTGTTTTAAACGCTCATAAATTCCTTCGGTGGACGAAATTTATAACATGAATCCTGTAGCGTTTTGCAGAAAAGTTCGGGCTATCTGACAATACCAATTTTATTTGATTATCAGCATTTATGTACCTGTAAATAGTTGACAAAAATATATTTTAAATAAAAAATTTGGGGGCAGCGCTTAACCCCCCTATATAGAGAGAGCTATTACAATCCCTCAAAATGTCAATCCTAAGGGGGGTGGAATTCTCGAACCGTCAACTGGACTCCTCCCACCACAAGAGTCTGCAAGAAGAGGAAAAGGGAAATACGATTTTTTTTCTTAGTACATAGCAGCCTTAAGATAGTGGAAAAAGGGAAAATATTCGAGTATCTTTGAAAGCTAGCATATCAACAGAAAATACTGTCATCAAATATATTCTTCTCTCGATAAAAAAAAAAAATTACCCCTCAAAATAAAAAAAAAGTAGTTATTCCTCCTTGTTCTTGGATTATGAATTACTTGAAAAAATTGAAATGTTTAATTATATATTCACTGGATAAATGATCCTTAAAGAAATTACCTTGAATTTTTCATAACCATAAAAAGGGAGTAACCTGGATCATAGAGATTCTAGTTAAGTTTGAAAGTCCGCGAAGTTATTCAGAGGGGGGAAATATCCATTGCCATGAAAGGTGTTTTTTGAACTCCTTAAAACTTTTTCACATTATGTATGTTAAATTAAAACGTAAAACCTATCTTTTTTTAAAGTCTTGGATGTTTTTTTCTCCTTACTATCAGCTCGTTAGAGTCATGATTAAAGTGTGACCTAATGGTTGATATGTCCCTAATTTAAAGCGGCTCACCGGGAAAGTTATTTTGGATGGTGAGATTACCACCAACAGTGATTCTTAGAAGCTTAGGAAGGATCCCTATATGATGTCTGATAATTTGAGGGGCGTGGAAGTATCTTTTGTCCTGCGACGAATGAATGCGGTAGCGCTATCTTTGTATAGTTATTCAGATATTCCATTCAGGTACGCAGCCATCCTGGATGTCCAGACAACTCAATCTACATATGGCTTGGAAAAGGAAACACACATATTCATCGTAGAATTAAACCACCTTAAATGCTATAATTCCCTTCGATATCTCCACCATAGATGTCTCAATCCAGACAGACCTCTGACCTGTTGACTTCCAGGGAAACGGAAGAGCCCTCTTTTGATTATAACTCGGCAGCGCTGAAGTACTTGCGATCTGCCTGGAAAAAAAGGAAGATATCGAGAGACCAGTTAAAGGTTGACAAAGGGGCAAGAGGATAATCATTCTTGTCTTCCTGCTGATGTTCTGAGTGACCTTCAAGGAAAAATTTCAATGCATGACCATTATGTACAACCTGTGTCATGCAGTCTTTATCTCCGCCAGCTCCTAGCATAAAGGAGAATTTCCTAAGACTGGGTTCTACTGAATAGTTCAAAATTGGAACTAATGTTTGAAGCAAAACTGGACTGATCACAGCGCTTTTAATTTTTCATTAAAGGGAAAAAACTCCTTTGATAATTTCTGTTTGATTTCACTTGTATGATTACAACATTTTAAATCAGCGAATTCTTAAAGATGTCAAGATAATAAGAGAATACATTTATACGAAGTTTTTGAATTTTGCTTCAGTAAGAGGGCATTACTCATTGCCACTACCATAAGTTACCATTTTCATACGTTTACATTTACATTTTGAATAGATAATTTCGAAACTCTTACAAAATACGTCAAACTGGAGCTCTTTAAATACACAAGCTGATTCCTTCCTAATTATAGAGATTGCTCATGAGCTTCCATCCTGTTTCTCACTTACGTACATTCAAAGCATAACCTTCGTGTGCGATTTATCGCTAGTTTAAGAAAACATCGTTCCTAAATTTTTCTTTTCGGTTTTTAGCATGCACTTATGATAGCATTTTTTAAGTATTCAATTACCTCTTTATTTCGACAAGAGTGTTAGACGCAAACCTAGATGTACGCATTAGAGAATTTTAGGCATAAAAGCTGGTGCCTTGCATTTTACAACCCATTGTAACCAGATGAAGTCACCATTTTGATGTAATGTTTATGGAAGTGTTCTCTTCCTTTTCAATCTTCTTAAAATGAGCTAACTGATAAGAACTAATATTTCCTGAAGTTTTTTTTTTAAACTTGCATTCTATAACTTGAATTTTTTAATTTGAAGTGTGTTTTCGGGTGAAGAAATGAATCATATGAAGCGTATTAAATAAGAGAATTATTGCAGTAACCGAAAAGAAAAATTTAGGAACGATGTTTTCTTGAACTAGCGATAAATCGCACACGAAGGTTATGCTTTGAATGTACGTAAGTGAGAAACAGGATGGAAGCTCATGAGCAATCTCTATAATTAGGAAGGAATCAGCTTGTGTATTTAAAGAGCTCCAGTTTGACGTATTTTGTAAGAGTTTCGAAATTATCTATTCAAAATGTAAATGTTTAAAATTTCAAAATAACTTTGTTGTTTCATTCTCCCAAACTTTTTATTAGTCATACTACTGCACGTGATTTCGCTCAGATTTCATGGGACCCTTCATTTCAGATCAAAATACTGCAAAAGGAAAACACACATTAACGAATAAACATTATTTAACTCATGTTTTGATAACGTTTCTGGCGTATTATAACGCTGCAAAAAAGGAATTAAAGAACCAGGAAACTTCCTAACTGTCATAGATCCTTGAATGCTCGTTTAAAAAAGAAGTAGAATTGTTAGAAAACATGCAAAATGCAAGTTCTGTGCGATAAATCATGTTTATATTCGTATTCTGAACTCGAAAGCAGTAAATAAACATGGAACAGCTTCGCAAATCATTTTAATTATAAAAAACACAAAGAGAATAAATAAAGAAGAGAATAAACCGATGTTCATGGAAACGCGTTTACTTATTCTTGCTGTATTGTTAACTGCAATGCGTTTACAAGTGTTGTATTGCATTGTACCAAGATTCGCTAAATGTGCTTCTGCCGTGTGGTCATTACTCGTGTGCACTTTTTTTAGATATGCCTTCTGAAATTGGATGGTAATATCGTTGTTATTGAGTTTCCACCGTTTGTTTTCCGTGTTTTTGTTATTCAGATGAGTATCGCAATCGTGAGTGAAATGAGCTTCAGTAGAATGACACTCGATGACAGACGAATTCAGAAGAAAGGAACGAAAACTTCTACGCTTAGTCAAAATCTAAGCATTTATGCAGCGTAAAACAACTCAGGAATAACAGAAATGTGTGAAATAAAGATTTGATTGGGTAACAAATTATGCAAGCATCTGACCATATAATTCAGTGATCATGTAATATACAGATTCTAGATTAGTGAGAAATAAAATGGTTGTAAAAGTTTTCCATGGTCCTCAACATCACCTACACCAATTATAACTTAGGAATTAATTATAGTCCCTTTACAGTCAACACTAAACCACTCTTCACCCGTTGGGTTACCCACTAAATATTAATTAGGAATTGTTTATGTTAATTTAGATAATGCGCCGAAATGGTTTGTTTTACGATACTTTTGTGATACTTAATGCTCAGTAACTTTCGCCAGTAGTGTGGACCAGTTGAGTGGCTGGCTATGTGTATGCACCTAGTATATATTGTAATTAGCGTTTTATAATGATTATGAATAATGTTACGTTTATATTGGATATTGTTTCTATTATGTGTTTTATGATCTGCAACGGAATAATGTTTATATTGAATTTATTTGTAGTGTTGTGTCATAACTGTTCGGTAATGTATTGACGTTTCAATGTGAAAGATGAATGTAAAGATTGTTTGTTTTCCATGTCCGTACAAGCTGTACAGGTTTTTTTGTAGCCCAGTGGGAGTCTTCGTTGTTATTTTCCTTACAAGTGTTTTGAAGCGTTGTACTTTTATACTAATGTTTTGAAAGTTTCATTGGTTGTAATTTGTTGTGTTAATGAAGTTGTAAAAGAGAAGTAGCGATATTTCGAGGTATGGTGGCTGTCCAATTTGGGTATTTGGGGGAAAATTTGTGAATATTGGAGCACGGGGTCCTGTTGGCTTCAAGGAGGACTGGCAGGGTTGCTGTCACTCAATTGGTTGCCAGTTATAACCTGCCGATTAACCTACTGGTGAGGACGGCGTAATATTTTGAATCTTACGATATACTTAAATCGTTGCACGATAATGAAAATCTAAAGATTAGAATTCCTCCCAATTTTGAGAGGTAACTTACTTTTCTGACGAAAAAGTCTTTCTCGTGATTTTTTCGTTTGCTCTCTCTCGTATGCCCCTTGCAGGCCTGAGCTAATGCGGCCCGGGTCTGAGCACTTGTTATGGGGCACCACATGGATGAGAGACCAAATTCTGCCTATGTGCCACCACAATTAGGAAGGGGCATCTCCAGGGGCGACACCTGAGGTGCTTATAACCTCCTCCCCCTCCTACAAAAACCATACGGATGGACCTTTCGGTCTACAGATTTGACACTCCTATACAAGCGTAGACACGAGAGTGATTCAGCGGCTCTTATCGGGACTCGAATGGAATACCCTCAGCACCGAATCTCAACGAGCTAACCCCTTGGATGTTCGGAGCCCTGTTGATTTGCTACGTCCTAGGGCTGAAACGCTGTATTTAAAATACCTCACAAGGTATCGCTTAGATTTTCTGTTTAATCTCGATGAATCAGTCCTCTGTTTTTTAAAAACGAAATTGTTCACAGGTGTTTTTTTTTAATTGATACATTTTTATTTTTTTATTCAGAGTAAAAATTCTGCAAATATTTTCCTAAAACAAAAATTACTGTAAATAATGGTTTTCTTTTTGCCCTATAAAGTGATTGAAAATTTCAACGAATATAACTTTTATAAATTGTGACGAGGTTTAATCTCGATGAATCAGGCCTCTGTTTTTTTGAACACGAAATTGATCACAGGTGTTTTCTTAAAATTAATATATTTTTATTTTTTATTCAGAGTAAAAATTCTGCAAATATTTTCCTAAAACAAAAATTACTGTAAATAATGGTTTTCTTTTTGCCCTATAAAGTGATTGAAAATTTCAACGAATATAACTTTTATAAATTGTGACGAGGTTTAATCTCGATGAATCACTCCTCTGCTTTTTTATAAACGAAATTGTTCACAGGTGTTTTCTTTAAATTAATATATTTTTATTTTTTTATTCAGAGTAAAAATTCTCCAAATATTTTCCTAAAACAAAAATTAATGTAAATAATAGTTTTCTTTCTACCCTGTAAAGTGATTGAAAATTTCAACGAATACAACTTTTATAAATTGTGATGAGGTTTAATCTCGATGAATCAGGCCTCTGTTTTTTGAAAAACAAAATTGTTCACTGGTGTTTTTTTAAATTAATATATTTTTATTTTTTTATTCAGAGTAAAAATTCGCCAAATATTTTCCTAAAACAAAAATTACTGTAAATAATAATTTTCTTTTTGTCAAGGAAAGTGATTGAAAATTTCAACGAATATAACTTTTATAAATTGTGACGAGGTTTAATCTCGATGAATCAGGCCTCTGTTTTTTTAAACACGAAATTGTTCACAGGTGTTTTCTTAAAATTAATATATTTTTATTTTTTATTCAGAATAAAAATTCTGCAAATATTTTCCTAAAACAAAAATTAATGTAAATAATAGTTTTCTTTCTACCCTGTAAAGGGATTGAAAATTTCAACGAATACAACTTTTATAAATTGTGATGAGGTTTAATCTCGATGAATCAGGCCTCTGTTTTTTTAAAAACGAAATTGTTCACGGGTGTTTTTTTAAATTAATATATTTTTATTTTTTTATTCAGAGTAAAAATTCTGCAAATATTTTCCTAAAACAAAAATTACTGTAAATAATAGTTTTCTTTTTGCCAAGGAAAGTGATTGAAAATTTCAACGAATATAACTTTTATAAATTGTGACGAGGTTTAATCTCGATGAATCAGGCCTCTGTTTTTTTTAAAACAAAATTGTTCACGGGTGTTTTTTTAAATTCATATATTTTTATTTTTTTATTCAAAGTAAAAGTTCTCCAAATATTTTCCTAAAACAAAAATTGCTGTAAATAATGGTTTTCTTTTTGCTCTGTAAAGTGATTGAAAATTTCAACAAATACAACTTTTATAAATTGAGACGAGGTTTAATGTGGATGAATCAGTCGTCTGTTTTTTAAAAAAACGAAATTGTTCACAGGTGTTTTTTTAATTGATATTTTTTTAAATTCAGAGTAAAAATTCTGCAAATATTTTCCTTAAAACAAAAATTACTGTAAATAATGGTTTTCTTTTTGCCCTTTAAAGTGATTGAAAATTTCAACGAATATAACTTTTATAAATTGTGACGTCCAATCATTCTGAAGCCTTTACAAAAGAGAAAGAAAAAGGCAAAAATAATAAAAAAAGCTATTGATTCAAAAAAAAATCTAAATGTTCTTTAAATTTTCAGTTTTAAAATTTTCATAACAAAATTTGAAATTGTTTGAGTATTTTTATATTCATAATAATCTGTACATAATTACTCTTTCGAGGGAGAAAAATTCTTACCAAAAGCAGGTAAGTATGTGTTATTTACCTGCTGATTATCTGTAACATTTTGTGTCCCAGACCACTTCAGTATCGATTTTCGAAATATTAGTAACTGTATTAATTGGAGCGTTAAATTATATTACCCAAAATAAACCATCGTTTCGGTTTATTGTTGAATTTAGCTTGAACTCATCATAACGTTTGAATAGTGAGTGACCGTCTATTCATCTACTATAGTGAGCTTAGAGTAGGAGAGCTGTTGTGTATGTGTGTGTCTATATATATACAGTCGAACCCAGTTATAGTGAACCCGGTATATAACGAACTCATGGATATAACGAAGAAAAATTTTGGTCACGCCATTTTCCTATTGTACGTAATTTAATTAGTATTGTCACTTCAATGTCGATAATCGATTTTATTCACTTAAATTCATTAATGATCAATTTTAATAGATTTTATCATTTTTAATTCATCATTATTTTATACACATTGCAACTAATGAGTTATACATTTTGTGAACTCTAGCATTTTTCTTGACGCTTCGGATATCACGAACCACCGGATAAAACTAACAAATCCTTTGTTCCCTTGAAGTTCGTTATAACGGGGTTCGACTGTATTAATTAAAAAAATTCTGCATTTTGGAGCCAAAAGGTTTATGAGAAATTACCTAAAAGGTTTATGCTAATTTAAGAGATAAATTCAGCCGTTTTGTGGTAAATACACTGGTGCGGCGTTTAAAAGGAAAATTTTCCTTATTATGAAAAGTGTCATGACAAGGTCATTTTTTTCTTTGAGTTATTTCCCAAGTTCAAAATATTCTGTGAAAGACTCGCTATTACGTGTAAATTAAACTACCAAGCAATGATTTTGAAAGAACCATTTATACTGCCCTTCCTTTCTTATGTCTTTTAGATGACCTTAATTGCACCATTTTCGATTGTCTCATTACTTTCTCCGAGGACTGTTCCTAACTTTACTCTTTTACTACATAACTGCCGCTCCTTTCATGAAAGCCGCCCGTGGCCTTATCATGAGATCTAAATGAGCCGTCAAATTGGAGGTAGTAACTCAAATCGCACACAAATCTCGTCCCTTCCTAGATATCCGACTTCTAAACTCTTAGCTTTACGTCATCTGTAGACGTTTAGAGCAACACAGCGTTGCAACAATTAAAGAAAAATATATCAACCACCTACGGACCAAAACAAGCAATATAAATCAGGTGAGGAAGTGGGGGGGGGGGAGAGCAAGCAATTTCTCTGTGTCGTCAAGAGGTCAGTTACCCGAACGAAAGTCACGTCCAGTGTCATCCAGTATTATTCTTTTACGTTTAGAGGTAACATATCAAGACATTATGCACACATTTAACTTTAGTATTTCTTAAAATCGGCTGCGAACCCGTGAAGGTTCACATCGGGTTGCTTATGCCTTATTCTATATTAAAAACAATAAAGGCTGAACTTAATTCGATAAGTTACTCAAGCTGTGATATCACTAAAGTGTTAAAGATATATAATGCTCCGATCACTAAAAATCAGGTAAACAAACTCTCTCTCTCTCTCTCTCTCTCTCTCTATATATATATATATATATATATATATATATATATAAAATTTTTAAAGTAAACTTTTACTATTTAACTTTTTCAATTCTTTTCATATTTGTTTTTAAAATAATGGTTCAATTAACTTTTTTGAGAAATGTTTATTTTATATATAAAGTTATAAACTCAGTGTCGTCTCAGCTCTTTAGTTATAAACTCAGTGTCGTGCGACATGAATTTACCCAAACAACTGATGTTACATTATATTTTTAAATAAAATTTTAGTTAATTTTTGTATTTTTTTCATCTCATTAATCTTGCATTGAATGAATTTCCCATAATTTTTTAAAACTGTTTTTTTTAATCTTAAAAACGCCAGGAAAGAACTGAACAATAATTAAAATCAATTACAATCCAACCAAAAAGATATATACACATAAGCTTTTTTTTTTCAAATATCTGTACATTTGATCCCATCAATAATGATCAGGGAGAAAGTTCTTTCTGGAACTAAACGGCAATTCCGTGCAGTGAAGTGTGAAGTTAAGACAGCTTGAATTAATTTCTGCACACCGAATACTTTTTAACAACAGAGTTTTGTAAGTGCATCGGTAAGACTTCGTTAAATAGACTCACCAGTTTTAAGCAATCGATTACCCTTTCAGGATGTGAGAGAACATGCATATTTATGTATTTTTCAATAGAAATACGCGATTATTTTCTATTTCGCTTCGATGTCTATTGGGTATAGATAGACTCTGCTTGTATCCTCTTTCTTCTAACAGTTTTTTGAGGTGTTATCAAACCAAAACTACGCCCCCCCCCAGAAAAAAATGAAGTGGACCGTAATAAAAGACAAAAACAAAAAAACCTCTTTAGATATCGTGATGGGGTCACAGACCTTAAACGAAAGTTGCGTCCACCATTTTGAGGCGAGCAAACAAAGTTTTATTCTTACTTCCTTTCTTTTTTTTTGCTTTAATGTACACCTTGTCTCTTTTTTATGTTTAAGAAGGATTTTTTTTCCTTCGCTCCTTAAAATGATATTCGGTGCTGAAGCAGGTTATGGGATAATATCCCGGGGCTCAGAAAAGGGATGTATTGGCAGTAGAATAGGGAATAAAAAGCACTTGTTGAATGCTTGTTGGAGGAAGTGTTTAAAAAGGAACGTTTTCGAACGAATGCATCCATATACATTTCAATGACAAGGGCTCGTATTTCGTATGCAGGGGGTGCCAGCAGATTCCACGTCGCAGAAATGAAAGCGGATATACTGTACTTAGGATAAGACACTCTGCTATACTGGATGAGATAGTAAGGTAGAAAAGTCATAGTAATATTTCATGGAAGTGTCACTATAGATTTCTTTTAATTATTATTGTACTCAACTTTTTATTATCAAAGGGCGACATATCCATTTAGCGGATTATCCATGCGTAACACACACACACACAAAAGAAAGTTAAGAAAATTCTCTAAAAGAATTTTACAGTGGATAGAAAACAAAACAAACAAACAAAAAAACCCAGACCTTTCGTAACTTTTTGATTTTAATCAAAAGTTACGAAAGTCTCTATCTCAAGCTCATTAAAAACTTTAGAAGAGCGCATTTTTGTTGTATTTTTCAAATATCACTGTTTAAAGTTTTTTTAGAGCATTTATTACCGATTATAACCGGCAGTACCTGTGATAAAGCTTCTTCTTTTGGCTTTGAACATTCTTTCTGGTAATTCTGAATGGCACTTGTGCTGCTAGCATGAAAATCCATGTTGGTTGCTTGGAATATTGATTGAGCTGAACTTGTATATTTTTTGACATTGAGCTTTTTGTGAAAATTCTGCCACACAAACTTGAATTACCAGCTTTCCCCCTCCAAGCAGAATTAAAGGAAAAGTAACATCGATGGTTTTTATTGCCGGGCATTTGTTTCAAATGGTATCATACTTAGAAAAACAAAAGTGTAAAATATGATTAATACTGTATTTAAATGGATGCCCAAGTATTAGAATCAAATATTTTGTTTTCATAACAAAATATTGATCAGAAATGTTTCATAATGGATTCTGTTTAAAATCATGAATAGACGATATCGAGAGACTGGTGAATGATATTTTCTCATTTTCAATTCTTAGGACAAAAGGAGTTTATTTATTTATTTATTTTTTGAAATTTCAGTCTTTTATTCTTTGATTTATTCTCTTTTTTATTTCGTTTCTATAGTTTTCTTAAACCCGACTGTAATCTAAATGGGGAAATCCCATCCAAATTTTCGTTTTTTACCACCATTGCCTTTAATAATTTCACTCACCTTTTATCACTTTTTGTCTATCACTGGTTTCATCATACTGAATGATTTTTTAGTATTTTTTATCACTGTTTTATATAACTGATCTTTTAATATTTTAAATGAATGTTTTATCACCTTTTATATATCGCACCTCGGCAAGAAATGTGACACAAGTCAAAAAATGGCAATTTTGAGGTTATGTCATTGAAAAATATGTATGAAGTGCTCCATCGTGCACGTAAAGCGACAGATCTCCATCTCGCAATTTATCCACCTGAGAGCAGTTGTATCAGTTTTATTGTAATGCTAGTTCAAGCTAAATAGTATTCTTCAAGTTGATTTTTCAATAAAAGTGAGTTGTGTCACTTTTATTGCCGGGGGACGATATATGAATGTTTTTATCAATTTTTATATATATGAATGCTTTTATCACCTTTTATATATATGGATGTTTTTATCAATTTTTATGTATGTGAATGTTTTTAATCACCCTTTATATATATGAATTTTTTGTCCCCTTTTTATATGATTGATTTTATCACTTTTTTATGACTGTTTTTACATGAATGCTTTTACCCCAATTGTTCTTATCACCTTTCATACAGCTGGTTTTTATTACGTATACTTGTGATTATTTTATTATGTATACTTGTGATTTATTATGTATACTTTTATTATGTTTAATTGTGAGTATTTATTTTGATTTTGTCATGTGTTTGGCGTCGCTTGTCCTTTTTGGACCTTTCACCAATAAATCCGAATCAACCAACCAACCAGCCAACCAAGGAGTTTATTTTAAAAATTAAAACAAGTTACAAGTATTCCCTCGCAGTGTTTTGCAACTCTCACTTACCGTCAACAACTGTTGAAATACGGCAACATCTTCCGTTTATCCTTTAATCTCAAAAATGCCCCGAGGATCAATGTAATTATGTTTATATATCTTCTCTCATTTTACCTTTAAGACCACCGGTCAACGAACTATTGGGTTAGTGTTGAAATTATTACCCAACCATTTTTTTCCACTGATGAACATTTCGAGCCTCCACTCCCCCACCCCGGCTTCGTCACGTTCGAAAACGCCCCCGCCAACACCCACCCTTGCTACACTTTAATTCCATAGTTGCCAGCTCTAATAAGAGTGTTTGTGCCTCCCGGATCAGGGTAATAAAGAAAAATTGATCTTTCACCGAAAAGACGGCGGTTGAAAGAGATGTCGAAATTGATTGTACAACGCGTCGGACGATCTTATTTTTCTCCCTTTCATCCTTCCTCGTATTGCGTAATCCAGAACGGTTTCTTACGGATCTCGATAGATGGCGTTTCATGTCAGGTACTCAGATCGAGTTGAGACGTTTGCTCTCAACTTCTGAACTAGGAAAACGTGAAAGATAACCCTTTCAAATCCTAGTCTTTGTTAAGCCTCTGGAACCGTAATGTTTAGAAAGCTAAAATTTTTCATAGTAGTTCCTCCTAGGTACTAGGTGCTCACTAAGAAACCAACCACCTTAAAAATTGAAACTTTGAGGTGGCTTAAAGGGCTGAAACCCTCAAAATAAAACACTGACTAATTGATCCCTTTATCGATGCAACAAGAAGGCATAGGAATCTGAAATTTTAACTTGTGGTTCCTCTTATGCCCCAGGTGTTCACCAAGAAAGATTAGAAAAAAAATTTCTACCTTTAAGGGTGTTAAAATAGTCTTAAATCCACTCCCCATAAAACGAAAAAATCTAAAATCCATATTTAACCCTTCAGCGAGGGCGCCCGTGTATAAAGTGCAACATTTTCATAATTTTGAATGGTTTGTTTTTATATGTAAGGTTTGGATGTTCTAAGCGGTTTCTTTTTATAGCTACACCCTTTCTAATGCAGGTCTGATTTTCTGACCTTTGTATTCCTTTCCATTCATTTTTAATCGTGATTCCAACAGAGGATACTTCTATTTGTTGCACTCGCAGGGCACAGCGTGCCTGGTCACGTAAGAAAATATTCCTTATTTTATTTTTGGTTATTTCGCTAAAATAATTCTAAACATTTACAAAGGTGCTTTTCTATGATTATAAATTTAAAAAAGCTAATCAAATAAATGTCCTGATGAAGTTTTAAATACTAAATAATTGTTAATAATTTTGTTCCCGATGTTAAATGCAATTTTACTTTTCGTAGCATAGGAACATATTGTTCTTATGCTATGAAAAAAAAATAAGGGAGTCATACTTTTGTCAGCAATGCATGGTGATGCAACAGTGGATGACGATTCTGGTAAACCAGCGATTATACTGGATTACAATACGACAAAAGCAGGAGTTGATGTAGTGGATCAAATGTGCAGCTATTACACGGTATCCCGCATATACCGAAGATGGACTCTCTCATTATTTTTTAGGTTTTTGGACATAATAAGATTCAATTCGCAAGTTGTCCTTAGATCCAATAAACTGGACAGTTTTGAAAGAAGGCGATTGTATCTGCATTCTTTGGATTTAGAACTTCTTGAAAGCCACTTGAAGATCCGGGCAAATATTCTATCTCTTCCTCCAGATATGACTGGATTCTTACTAAAATATAAAGTGGAAACTTACCGAGAAGCAGAACCAGAGGTGTCGGCAAAAAAAAGAAAGTGTAATATATATGCGGACGGCTAAATAATGTAACTACCACGATAAAGTGTGATAAATGTAATAGTTTTTCATGCAAGGCACATTGCAAAATCCATACTATATGTTTGCGATGTGAAGAAATTGAAGAAAACTAAAGAGAATTGAAAAAATTTGTGTTTTTTTAAAATAAATTTTAATTTTTTAATGAAAATTTCTTCTTAATTATTTTTGGCCTTTAATTATAAATGATCTCTATATTATCAACATTTTATATCTTGTCATAAAACGCAGAATTATTATTTCCAATATGAAAAAAAAAGTTAATTACAAAAGGAATAATCAAGGTTTAAAGAGACGTTGCACTTTATGCAACGCGCGCCTGGTGGTGTTACAAAAATTGGCGCGTCCGCTGAAGAGTTAATGTCGGATCACTGCTGTTAAATTATAGGGTGAACTACACTAAGGAATGACAACTCTTTATTGCTAAAGATATTTTAAATTAAATTAACCAAATTACATAATGTATGGTAGTAATGTATTCCGTCGGCTATGATAGTAATGTATTCCGTCGGCTATGATAGTAATGTATTCCGTTTGCTGAATAGTATAGCTATTCAGCAAATATTAGATATCAACACAATTTATTTTAATTGAAACCGTGAAAATGGGTTGTTAAGTTTACTACTTCCCGAAGACTTAATTTTTTTTTAAATCTGCTTTAGCTATGGTAAATGAGTAAAGATTTAATTCTGAATGCGACTTTCTGATAGGGTAGAGAAATACATTCGAAGTTATTTGCTAATACTTAAAATACGATGTTTATATTTGCAATTTACTTACATTATCATACATAGAAAAGAGAAACTCAAAATATTTAGAAATAAATATTTATGTATTATAAGATTTTGAGAGAAAAATATTCACATTAAAAAAATAGCAATAGTTTCTTCAGTTAATTTCATAGTCCCGAAAAAATGTGTAATTATCCTTTTTTAATAACATAATGAAATTATTAATTATTCAGGGAATAAACTATAGTACAGCCACAATCCATTATTGAGGAATATACCGTTTATTGGAAGACGAAATTAAAATTAATTCAGGAATAACTAATCGATATTTAGCTCCTTATGGTTGGTTAACTCACTTGAAAATTTCTTCATGGAAAGAAACACACACACACACGTGCTCGCATATATAATTTAAAATTATCTAATGAACTGAAGCCAAATCTCGTATATATATATATATATATATATATATATATATATATATATATATATATATATATATATATATACACACATACAGTGTGTCCCAAAAATAAGGGTGGGGAGCTTACGGGCAGATTCCAAGAGACTCACACAGACGGCACTCCAACAAACGGCACTAGCGCCGGAAAATTCCGGAGAATTTCATTTTCCAGTTAGACGGAGCTCCTCTACATTTTGCTATAATCGCGCGGGAATTTCTTAACGAAACATTTCCTCAGCAATAAGTAGGACGAGAAGGGTAGATTGCCTGGCCTCCACGGTCTCCAAACCCCATGGATTTCTATATTTGGGGTTATGTAAAAAACACAAGTGTATTCCATTCACGTCCGAAATCTGAACCATTTAAAAGAAAGGATCGCTGAAGCTATTTCGTCTGTCACGCCCGATGTTCTCAGACGTGTATGGGAAGAGACTGAATATCGTCTTGACGTCTTCAGGTCAACTATGGGAACACACATCAAAGTCTGCTGAACAGATAATAAACTTGGAAATTTTCTCTTCAGTTTGACGTATATTTCATCTCTCTACAATGCTTTGTTCCGAAGCTATAACCATTTAAAATCCCACCATTATTTTTGAGTATACTATGAAATGAACTTACAGTATTTCATCAAAATTTTATAGGTTTATTTCATTTATCTAATGAGAAATTGGTTTACACATTAAACAATATATCGTAGTACTATTTCTACAGCTGCTTTAATAAATAAATAAGATAGAGAGCCCAGAAAAATCTTTAAGGGGACAAGATTCGAATTGATAAGGTTTATAATTTCAAAAGTCCCTCTTCTGAAGTAATGGAGATTAAAAGAGGAAATGAATCCTTTCCATTGAATGGTCAAAACTGCTGTAGGCACACTGCCCAAGACTTTCTTAACCGAATTCAAAATAAGCCAAACCAAAAGCGTTTTATTAAGGACTAAAAACAGATTTTACTATCAAATCTGTTAATTGTTAAATATTTTTCTAAATGAATAAAATGAATTTTTACGAAGGAATTATTTAATGTATAAACTCAAATCTATAAAATACTTCCCTCGATTTAGAGAAATAAACATTTTCATGAGAAAAAACAAACAAACTCGGAACAGTTCGCTATTATATTCTAAATCAGTAAAGCGCAACTTAAAAATGCGATGAGGGCTATATTACTTTATGGAAAACTGCTGCGGGCCGAAAGAAAGTGGGACAGATGGGAAAGTGAAAAATATTTTATCCGACCAAAAAGTACTGATTATTTTAAAAATTTAATAAATATTAATATTCATGGCTTATATTACCTTTCATAATATATATATATATATATATATATTTCGAAGTATAAAAATAATATTCAGTGTTTTTAAAATTTAGAATATTATGCGCCTTCACAGAAGGCTTTGCGGTCAACAGTCGGAGTGCTAGCGGGCCTAACGTTGCACAGGCCTGTTCTAAATGAATTGAATGGATTTTTATGAGGGAAACTAAAATATTTATGCGAGAGAACGAAACTGTTTAAAATTTCTGTTACAATATTCAGGAACTTTTTACTAGAGAAACACACACTTTCCCCAAAATCTCATCTGTATCAATTTATCTTAGGTTTCTAAATTAATTAAAATCAACTAAGGTTTCTAAATGAATTAAAGGATGAATTCCGAAAGGTATCACATGGTCTTTTACGAGGAATTCCTTTAAACAGAAACGTATAACTGATGCAAAATTTTTTTCTTAGGCTCATAAATAAGTAATTAATTTTTACAAGGCAAATGCATATTTTATACAAAAATCTTAGCTGTCAGTCGTATCTGCTGTAACAAATTAAAGGAATTATGGATATTTTATAAATTAAAGGAATTTTTGGAGTAGGAAAACATGTTTTTTACTCAAAAACTTGTTGTTATTAAATATTTCGCAGAGAGACTCATTGTTCGTCTTTTTTCTTTCACTGCTAAATAAAAGGAGCGAATTTTTAGGAAGGAAAAAGCCACGTTATGTAATAACTCATAAATGTGGAATGAACTAAATGCGAGGGAGTTTAAAAAAGATTTTTTTTAAATTTTATTTATTTTATTTATTTATTTATTTATTTATTTGTTTATTTATTCATTTATTTTTATTTGTTTATATTTTTTATATATTATTTTATTTTTCTTTCTTTCTTTATTTATTTTTAAATTTTTATTTTTTAAACATGAGAAACACGCATTTCGCTAAAAACTCACAACTTTCAATATATTTTTTAAGGTTTCAAGGGGGAAGTAGGCGTATATAATTACGGAAACTGAATGAATTGGAAACGTATCATCATTATAATTGATGTAGTTTAACGTTAAACGAAATCAGGAAATTAAAGGGACCCAAAAATTGAATTGTGACGCAAAAGGTGCAAAAATACTAGCATCGTAAAATTCCAAGGATATCCACGGAATTAAATTTTTTTTTAAACCGATTTTCTCTAAAATACACAGGGTATGAGGTATTGGGGTCACTTCTCCACGGAACAAGAAAAATTACGGTAGAAAAAGATAATGCCAGCTTTTCTTTTCATCATATATCCCACCTTCCATTAGAACCGAAATTCGCCACTCGAGAAACGAATTCTGGTTACGCCACTGAAAACGACCATTCCTTTAGAACACTGTAACAGCGACAACGTGTGTTTGGCATTCAGATTTTTTCATCTTCAACATTTTTGTCTGTTTTTCAGATTTTAACACAGCTAAAATCTGCGGCTATCGTTCTTAAGACGCCCTTAAATACATCCGGAGATTAACTCCAGACTTTTCCAGCGGATTAATCGTAGATAATCGGCGCCCGATAGTGGTCGAAACAATGCACAGACATACGCTAAATTACCCGCGAGATCCATCTCTCTGTTTAAACCGTCGGAATATCATCGTTCGCTTGTGTTTAGGAATTGTATTCAGGAACTCCAATCAACCATTAAGGACGTCTCCCGTCCACCACACGCACATACGTCATTCCACTCGCCGCTGGACACTATATTTAACCGCTTGACTCATGGGGACGTCGTTATGAAGGGGAGCACAATCAAGTCCATTTGATCCCACCGATGCTATCGTCCCTAATACCAGCGAGTTTGGTGGAGAGAGTTTCGAAACAAAGCTTTCTCATTTGCAGATTGATTTAGTGATTTATGGAGTGTTCGACCTTCGAGATCGGGAGATGTTGTTTCCCGATATAGACACTTTACCTCTGGTCTCATTTAAACTTTGGGAACGAGTATTAAGGGCGTGCCGGGTATAATTCGAATGCTTAAGGTTGCTGTATACTAACCCTATTAGCACCTCAAATGTTAACCTAGGGAGAAAATTTGTCTGCTATTGACAGTTACATAATTGCTGATAATTCAATAAAAATGATACTTTCAGATAGCGTGAACTTTTCTGCACCTTGCAACAAGATTCGTTTTATAAATTTCTCCACGAAAGGAATTTATGAGAGTTTAAAACACGCTACTAGATTTTTCTCCCCTGAATAATTTAAAATTTAAAATATTTGCATTTAAAAAAAACAGAAAAATTCCCCAAGGTGTAAAATTTTTTTCTCTATTACGGAGTACATTTTTTTTGTTTGTTTGTTTAATCTATTATTACAATCTAATTATTATAATCTAATTTTACAATTTTATAAAATTGTGAAATTTGCGATAGTTTTGAAACTATGAAACAAAAATTTTCCTTTTTATGACTGGGGACGTAGCTGACCACTTCTTGGATTCTCTCGTACCACCGGTTAAGGCTGCTGTGTACTAACTGAATTGGATTCTTTCACCTCAATGTTAACCTATGGAGAAAATGTGTCTACTATTGACATCTACATAAATGTTGATAATCCAATAAAAATGATATTTTCAGATAGCCTGAACTTTTCTGCACCTTACAACAGGATTCAATTTGTAAATTTTCTTCCACTAAAGGAATTTATGAGCGTTTAAAATACACTATAGCAGATTCCCCCTCCCCCCGAAATATTTAACTTTTAAAGTATTGTTTGCATCTTTTTTTTAAAATCGAAAAATGTCCCAAGGTGTAAAATTTCTTTCTCTATTACGGAGTACACTTTAAAAAAAATCTTTAAATCCAAGTCGGCAGTCCTTGTACAAACTTTCTCCATATTGAGGAGAGCAAATCCAATAGGGTTAGTACACAGCAGCCTTAAACAGTGAAATTAACGCAAGTAAGAGATAATTTCAATTACAATTATAGCAGCGTTCAAGTATACGTACTGTACTTCGCCCAGCAAGAGTATTCAGGGCTTTATATTCTAAGGTAAGGATTAAACCCGGGGGAGCTTCAGAAGCTTGTTTTGCGTCAGTCTCTAAACACGAGGCCCATGGCTAAATTCATGCTAAAAATGTGTATTTTATAATTCAAACATTTAAAGTAGTATAATATTTACAATATAAAATATTTGAATTAAAAACAAATGAAAAGTTAAATTTCGTGAACTCCTTAACAACACTTATTTACACTGATACTGTCAGGAGTCAGTTATAAAAAAAATATAAAGCCTCATACTTTGTTATGAATGCCCTCAAGATTCCGTTACATATTTTACAGTGAGGCGTATGTAATGAATGAATTATGTTTTTATACACGTGTAATATTAGACACTTTGTAAATCACTAAAAATAAGTTCATTAAATTATTTTTAACAATAGGTTTTTAGAGTAAGTTTAAAATAACGGCACAAACAGCCCTCAAACAGTTGTAAGGGTGAGTTCAACTTACATAACCCCACTTTTCAGAGGTCTCAACGGGCCAGAGTGATCATTAGTTTTACCCAGCCCTTTCCGGCCCGTAGTATTCAAGTACAGTAACTATGAGTTCCAACAGTTGTATTCCATTTGTTGGAATTTTATTTATCATGTTATTACAGTAATACAATTTTCTAGTATAATTACGAATATTAAACAGATTTCTTTGATTTTAACTTTATTTAGTCTCATAACTAAATAGAATGGGGAATTCTTAAGAGTTTGCCATAATATAAAATTGAAAGCAAATAATGGCGTTGAATTTTCAACAATTTCAACAACCTATGAACGTCGCTGTTTGAATTTAACAAATATTTATATTTTGATTTCATCGGTAAAATTTTAAATTCGATTTAAACTGGTATTTTATATTTATAAGATTAGAGTCTATTATACCTTTTTAAAGCGTTCTTTTTCCTTTTAGCAAAATATCTCAAACCGTTACAAAAGGTATCTATTATAAATGTTTCTGACGATCGAATCCAAAATTTTTAAATTTTAGTTTATAGCTTGAGTTTTAGGGGAAGTAGACCTAGTTAATAGATAGGAGACCGGGTCCACGCCGAGTGAAAAAAAAAAAGCGAAATAGGGTTCGTGTCCGGCACACAGGCCGAGCCGAGTAAGTGCTTTGGTCTTGGCTTGGGCTTCTACATATGTGTTATCATTCTTGGTTATGGTTTCTATGAATCCCGAAACCGTTGCGTCCCCGAAGACTCTGAAAGATCTAACAGTCCCACACTCCCTTTCCTGAAACGAAACAAATGGCGTGCTCGTTGTCTCGGTCAACGGTAAAAGCAATTTTCCTTGTTCGCGTAGTATTTTCTCGAAGCACATTGTTCAAACCGAATCGCCGGGTGCGAAATGAACGATATCCCCTCACGAAACGGTGCGGCTTTAGACGTTTTTCATGAAGAGGTCCCACCTGTGTCCGCGGGCCGGGGTCCAAGGTCGCCGAGTGACCAGCGGGGAGAGTCTTTGACCGTCCCTCAACCGACCGAGGGATGTCATCGGCCCTGTTTTTCTGCCTCTCTCTCTCAGGCCCGTGGACGCTTGACCGGCAGACCGCGACCGGCGCTCACCCCTCGAGCGCAAGAAATTACTTTTGCTTTTTGTGCTTTCTTCTTTTTGCGTTATTTCTTTTTCCTGGCAACGCTTCGGCTTCTCCAGCTGTTGCGCCTGGCTTCGGAACGCGGTAAACACTTCGATCACGGAGGTATGCGCCGCGCATAAAGGGAGGTGTGTAGGTTTGCGGAATGCACCATTCTCTTCCGAAGAAAAACTAAAACGAGCACAATTTGGTGAAGTGGTGAGAGGGGTCAGTTATTTTGAAAGCAAGTGCTTACATATGATCGCATGTTTTCAGTTCAGTCTCTATTTAAGGAAATCCAGTTGTTTGGCATAAAGATTTCATTAAACAGTGTGTACATAAATGAATATCCCAACTTTTCAGGGCTATTGAAAGAAAACTAAACAAAATACAAATTTGTTGTTCATCGGAAATCAAAAATAACAGTTGGAATTCATGAAGATTGGGTTTTTAACCCCTCAGCGGGCGCGCCCGTGTATAGAGTGCAACATTTTCATAGTTTTGAATGGTTTGATTTTACATGTAAGGTTTGAATTTTCTAAGCAGTTTCTATTTATAGCTACACCTTTTCTAATGCAGGTCTGATTTTCTGATCCTTGTATTCCTTTCCATTCGTTGTTCGTCATTATTTAACCGTGGTAAACCAGCGATTATACTGGATTACAATACGACAAAAGCAGGAGTTGTTGTAGTCGATCAAATGTGCAGCTAGTACACGGTATCCCGAATATCCTGAAGATACACTCTCTCATTTCTTTTACGTTTTGGGACATAATAGGAATCAATTCGCAAGTTGTCCTTAGATCCAATAAACCGGACAGTTTTGAAATAAGGCGGTTGTGTCTGCATTCTTTGGCCTTCAATTATAAATATATCTCAATATTATCAACATTTTATATCTTGTCATAAAACGCAGAATTATTATTTTCAATTTGAAAAAAAAAGTTTATTACAAAAGGAATAATCAAGGTTGAAAGAGATGTTGCACTTTGTGCCACGCGCGCCTGGTGGTATTACAAAAATTGCACGCCCGCTGAAGGGTTAAATGACAAATTGCCACACCAGTGGATTGGTCTCCGAGCACCCCAGGACCTTGCTCTTCATCAATGGCCTCCTCGCAGCCCTGACATCACTCCGTTCGATTTTTTTTCTGGGGTTATATCAAACATCAGGTGTTTGTTCCATCGCTACCAAATGACGCTCACGAACTTAAGACACGCATATATGCACCCTTTCAAACCGTCACACCAGACATGCTGAAAAGAGAGTGGGATGAGATATCGTACCTCCTCGATATCCTAGGTGTTACACTGAACACTTATCGCTGTGTCGAATTAAAACTTTCAACTGTTATTTTTGATTTCCGATGAACAACAAGTTTGTGCTTTGTTTAGTTTTCTTCCAATAGCCCTGCAAAGTTCGGATATTCATTTCCGACACACAGTAGTGAAAATTCCTTGTAAAGAAATTCAAGTGGTAAACTCTGAATCTGAAGGGTTAAAACGAAGTAAACAAGACTACCACATATAGTATAATGAAACATTAACAGATTATTTTTCAAACTTTTAAGCACGTAAAGATTAGCATGTTTCGGATTCAAAATATATCCTTAGTTCTGCTACTAGCAGGCTTCATATAAAAACGTTTTTTATTCATAAAAATGGGAAAAAAAGTTTCGGATGAAATTTACGAAACCCACCTGCCCCTTACCCAAAAAATTTACCGGTCTGTTTAAAAACAGCAACACTGAAACAGTTCTAAAATACTGAAAATTTTCATAGCATAGAAGAAAAACCTTCGGTGTATAGAATTTTAACGTAGGATTACGTTCCTCCATAACGGTCCTCCAGAAAGCAAAATTTCAGACGCTAAAACCCTCCGTCGTCGCGAGTAATAATTTTGGCAGCGCGCCAAACCCAGTCTGTATCGCTTGGACAAGCAGTATACAGTTAAACAGAAAAGTACCAAAATGCTTCAAATTTTTGACACACATATATATATATATATATATATACACATATGTGTATATATATATATACATATATATATATATAAATATATATATATATATATATATATATATATATATATATATATATATATATATATATATATATATATATATATATATATATATATATATATGTATATATATGTACATACAAAAGAGGTAAGCAACGATAAGTAATCCTACGTTAATAACCCGTGGTAGTTTCAGTAGAAGAGACTACCTGAAATTTTTTTTTTGTAACACAGGGACTAATAAGCCTGCAAATGCATGCCTATCAATAAATAATAGACTGTTTCATTTTAAAGAATATTTTATTAATTGGAGCATTACCATGTCTATGATAATTTAAGACGACACATAAGAGGAGACATATGAGGGCACATGTGAGGAAAAAATAATTACAAAATCTGTGTAAATAAAGAAATTAAAATCTTGCGACCGGGACCCCCCTCAAGGTTTTTTTTCTTCCCTGTTTTAATCAATATTAATATATTGAGAGAGATTTCCTTCTTAATTTTTGTATCATACAGCTGTTGCCTCCCCCCTCACCCGAACTCAACCCATTAGAGCTGTTAACAACCTGAACAATTATAGATACAATAGATAAAAATTATCGAACTATAAATATATATGAATTTTTCATTGTTATATCTACGACTAGCTGAGTACCCGTGATTCGCTATTGAGTAAATTAAAATTAAATACAACGGCCAATGTATGCAATTAATTTGTATGTTTAATATCCATAAAACATGCTAATTTGAATTTAATTAGTAAAAAAATTCCATCTCAATTAGTCTAGGGGTTAAATTTTATCTTTTACCGTATTTTAATATTTTTTGTTAATTTATTTCGTTGGTATGCATGTGACGCAAAATTAATTTGAAGTATCACAAAAAGAAAAGAAGCCTCGTGATCAGCATCTAATAAATTAAATTCTAAAAATTAATCTTTAAAAATTTACCAAAAATCAGAAAATGGAGGTAAAGATTCGAAAAAGATTTCATTTTAAAGGAATTTTTATTATCTTTCTCTTGATTTAAATTTTATAACCCTCAGATTATTATTTTAAATACAAACTTTAAAGAATGTTACAAAAACAGCTCAAAATTTAATTTAAAAAATCTAAGAAGAATTTTTCAAAAATCTTTCTTAGTGCACCCCTACACTATAAGAAGAATCGCCATGCGAAATTTCAGCCCTTTAGGTCCAGCTGTTTGGTCTGTGAATCAGTGACGCACCCAGGGGGTGCAAGCCCCCCCCCCCCCCCCTCAGTAAATCAGTCAGTTACGGAACTGTTTTATATATATACATTATATATTTTAAGATACTTTATGCAGTTGCTAAAATCTACCTTTAAAAATCCATGCGGAACAAAACAAAATAATTCGACGATTAATAATGTTAAGGAAACAGAAACCTGAAATAATATTTTCAGTTTTTCAGGATTACTAGCAGGGCAAATTGGAAAGTTTCGTATACTTTTCATTATCTATACATTCCTGAACTTTAGAAAAAAAAATTGTTCTATACCGGTACCTTAGAATTTCTCACATATTTGGAGCACTTTAAAAAAAAAATCTCCGTCTCTTCTGTAAAATGCTTCTATAAAAAAATATAAAAAATTTTTTCTTATGAATTTTTTCGTGATGAGAGGATTAATTTGCTTGCAAATGTCATTCAAAGCCAAGAATCTTCAGAAAATTTCCTTATACAGATATTCCTTGACCTACGCACCGAGATAGGGACCGAGACATTGGTTGTAAGTTGAGTTGGTCTTACGTCGAGTTTCAAAAATTTTTTTCTTTGGTATATGCACATACATATATTTTTTACTTTCATACGTAAATAAAAATACATTGTATTTAGAATACATAAATTTATTCTTCGTCATCATTACTTATTATGTTAGTACAATCCATTGGTTCAGAATTTGCGACAGAAGATACGTTGAAAGTTTTTTTAAACAAAGTTCTCCAAGGTAGTTTGAACAGTTTGCGTCTTTTCCTTATACATTGTCTGGCAACAAGCCAGATTTTCCTGAATATGACGATTGCACTTGTGAATCTTTCTTCATTTGGATCCATTGATTCTAATTGTTGTAGTCCTTTATTAATATAATGAAAGGCTGAAGCCATTTCTTTTAAAACAGTTTTTTTATTGTACTTCGGCTTGTTCGCTTGTTTCCGTCTCTTCTACTACAGCCTGAAGTGTTGCAATTTGTTACAAATTCTTATTGGTAAACTCTTTCGGATCATGTTCAATAAATTGGTTGATCGTTGTCGATTTCCAGATTAAGTTTCTCACCAAATTTTAAGATTAGGTCTTCAACTTTGGATCCATTGCTTTGAATTGTTGCAGTCCTTTATTAATATAAGGAAAAGCTGAAGCTGTTTCCGAAGCCAATGAAGGTTTATTTGATTTATCGTGTGGATATCAAAACTATTGCATCATACATTTTTTATTATTGCGTCATAATTTTTTGCAGTATTGCAGAATATTGCATCATAATTTTTTAATAATTATGTAATACATATAGGTATGTACTGTACATTCGAGGGACAGTATTTTTGAGGAGAAAAATAAAATATTTAATTTAAAAATTTCGGTCGTAAGTGCAAGCGGTCGTACGTCAAGCGATCGTAAGTCGAGGAATACCTGTATAGGCGACTTTATTTTGTTCTTTAAATAGAGACACTATATATAGGCGTGTATGGAACAAAAACTAAATTTATTTATTACTGGGATTATTATTTCACTAATTCGTTAGGTTGAATAGACATGCGCGCCAAGTACGTACATTCATTTTCTGATCGTAATAACGTACATTTGCCGTTCTCATCTGTGGATTCGGCTATTTAATAAGTCGGATAAGGGGTCTCAGACCAGTTATTAAAGTCACTGAATTTAGAGGAGGCTTCACTTCCAGCGACCGCAGATGATTAATATGTCTATGAAATTCGCGGAACTTATTGCAATAGGACATTTCTTTAGTTGCACGGAAACTGTGCGAAACGAAGAACAACATTTTGATAGGTCACACTCTGTCAGGTATCATACACGATATTATGGATCCTGGATGTGGTTTTGGCTCATGAATATTATATAGAGACTCTCGGACCAAGCCTGTATTTAGTTATAAGTAATGAAAATCAAATGCGAAGCGGGATAATAAAACATTCATTGCACGTACCTATAACTTAAAAAAATTTAAGTCTTGTCAGAATTTATTTCATGCCGTTGTTGGGTTAAGGTCACAGTTTTGCATTTACCGTATCCTTTTGATGCCCCGTACTGGGAGAGTTCAATTTTGTCTCTTCCCGCTCGCTGGTATTTTGACAGTGATGGTTTTAAAGGTATAATTGTTCGACATTTTGTTTGTTTTAAAACTTGAAAGGGAATCTTGTGAAAATTTTATATTTTACTACTAGAGGGGTGCACCCTGGTAGTTCATGCCTGCCCGCCCCACATTGGCGAATCCCTCCCAATTCGATCTATTCATTTTTGTGCTTATAAAAGAAATAACGAGAGATTAGAGAGAAAATTAAGAGTGTTATTTAAAAATACAACGAAAAAACGTTAAGCAAAAACTCTGCAGATTTGATCTAATCTATATATATACTAGCATTATTGCCCGGCGTTGCCCGGGTAGATATATAGATATAAAATTTTTCATGCATTCCATCAAAAAAATACTGGGCTGCACCCCCCGCTCTTCATGTTCATCTGGCCAGACAGAATGCGCTTAGCGCGTTTCTACTGAAATGATATACCCAGTATTTCTTTGATGGAAAGTATGAAAAATTTTATATCTATATATCTACCCGGGCAATCATTCTTTAAAAATAATTTCGTTAATTTTCTTATGCTTTAATATAACTAATGGACTAATAGTTCGGAATGAAAGTTATGTGTCGTTATGTTTCTCTGTTTAAAAAGCTTTTCTTCCCACTGCTTATAAAGCCCTAAAACTCTAAAAGATTTATCTTATATGATTTCACGGAATAAGTAATTCAAATACATATCGTATGTTAACTCTGTTTCGCGAACTTAGGGGAAAAAACCTGTAGAACTCTTAAACTTCTTCCCATTTTATGATCCCCAAACAATTAATATATTTAGATCAACAGAAGGCTTCCAAAAACTGGCCATGGGACAAACTTAATTTTTCTTTTTTTTCTTCCTTTTTTTCCCAAATTTTATTAAGTTCTATTAGTTTGAGCGCCATTGTCTAAAATTGTCTAAAGCAGCGGTTCTCAACCTTTTTAGACTCACGACTCCACTAAACGTAAGAAAAATAAACACGTCGTCCTCCCCCCCCCCCGTTACCCCCAGACCAACTCTTAAACCACCCCAATTCACCCCTCAGAATAGGTCGCTTTTCCCCCGCGTATCGAATTTGAAGGGTCGTGAAAAAGGGCCCGTATCCACATTTAAGAGGTGCACTTAGGGGCACAAAAATCGTTAAAAAATTAATTTAAAAAAAAACTAATTGAGCCCCAAATTTCGTTTTTCCTGATTTAAGTTTCTAGGGTCCAAAACATTAACTGTGCCGAATTTGGTCCCGGTGGGTGAAACAGTCTATGATTCTATAGCGGACAAACAAACAGACAAGCTCTTTTATATATATAGATAACAGTCCCGTGACTGCTGACTGACTGACTGACAGATAACGCACAGACCAAACCGCTGGACCTAAAGGGCTGAAATTTTGCATGGCGATTCTTCTTATAGTGTAGGGGTGCACTAAGAAAATTTATTGAAAAATTCTTCTTAGAATTTTTTAAAATTAAATTTTTAAGCTGTTTTTGTAACTTTTCTTAAAGTTTGCATTAAAAATAATAATCTGAGGGTTATAAAATTTATATCAAGAGAAAGATCATAAAAATTCCTTTAAAATGAAATCTTTTTTAATCTTTACCTCCTTTTTCTGATTTTTGGTGAATTTTTAAAAACTAATTTTTAGAATTTGATTTATTAAATGCTGATCACGAGATTTCTTTTCTCTTTGTGATACTTTAAATTAATTTTGCATCACGTGCATAACAACGAAATAAATTGACAAAAATATCCAAATACGGTAAAACATAAAATTTAACCGCTAGACTAATTGAGATGGATGTTTTTTAAGAATTTAATTCAAATTAGCATGATTTATGGATATTAAATATACAAATTAATTGCATACATTGACCGTTGTATTTATTATAAATAAATGAATAAATAAATAAATAAATAAATACATGCATATATATATATTTTTTTTGGGGGGGGCATTAATTTCATACATTGACCGTTGTGTTTAATTTGAATGTACTCCGTAGTGAAGCACGGATATCCAGATAGTTAGTACAGCCTGTGTACAGTAAATATTTTCTAATTATAAGTATTTTCAAAACAGAATAGTCTTCTCTGACCTCATAGAGGGACTTTCCATTCTTCGGATTTAAGCTGCCCCTATCCGGCCTAAACACAGAGGTATTTAAAGGCGCTTGTCGGGATTCGATCCGCGCACCCTCAGCACCGAATGCCGACGCGCTACCACTAAGCTACCTCAAGCCAGTCGTGTTGAACGAGAACGTGGTAAATAGAAAACAACTCCTAAAGCAAAGCTTAAAAAAAAGATCATCTACAGATACTAAGGATTGTCCAGGAGCAAGCTGAGTTAATCTTGAAGATCATAACATTCAGAAATAACCTTTCGTTTAGTGAAAGTGCCTGCGCTTTATTACAAAGAGATCGTTATACTAATTTTATCTGCTAGTATTAATTTGGTTTGAACTCATGTGTTGGTTTTCAGTTTTAATTATTACAAATTTTTCTTCTCACAGATGAAAGTGCTTTGATTTGTGTGTTACTATACAAGCATTATAACCAAAAAAAAAAAAAAAACACTCATTTATACTTACTTAAATAAAAAAAATGGTTATATTTATAACAATAAAATGGTTCTATGTTTTGTCTGTGATTCAATACAGAGAAAACGGCCTACAACAGCGGAATACTTGAAAGAATTCGGCGCCTCTGAAGATGATAGCAGCAGCAAAAAACTTATTTCGTTAAAAATGGGTCAGAGGTTACCGATCTATAGATATTTTGAATGAAATTTAATACAGTCATTCATAATCATATTTAGAGGAAAGGTGGCAGACTTGTTTCAAATTTCGTTGATGACATCTCTCGGCTAAAAGAAGGATGTTTTGTTTGCGGCAAAACTATTTTATCTATTGAAATATGTAATTAAATGCTGGCAAACGGTTGAGTACTCGTCTTTTAAGAGAGGAAAGAAAAAGGCTTATGTATTTTCAGAAGATGACAGTCTACCAATAATTTAACCTTGATGTACCGGGATAGATTTTCAGTAACGGTTTATCCAATCTCAAAGCTTCTCTAACAAATTTGTTCCAGCACAAAATTGAAATACTACATAATAACTCTGCTGAAAATTTACAGTTGACGGTTGCTAATCCTTATATTTAAAGTTTTTTGGTTAAATAATATAAATGATGCAAAATAATTGGTTAAATAATATCAATAAATAGGAATTTTGGAGAGATTATTAGTTAATTGATACTTTGATTGAAAACTGCATTTATTGTTACCTGGATGAGCAGATTCTCAAATTTCATCATTTTAATGTTTTCATTAAGTCACTTTAATGTAATGTTTACATACGAGGCTTCGGTACCAATTCAATGTTTTAAAATTTAAACGCATTTTGTAATAATTTTTCCCACGAATGTGCTTTCATATTAAAGTCATTAAAGAGTATTTTAAAATACATAATTTAAAATATATTTAATTTGACATGCCTCTGCTGAACTAATTACTGTATGTGTACAATTTTTTAAATCTTTTACACAGGATAGGATTTTAAATAATTATCTTTATAAAATTTTTAACCACTTTAAAGGACAAAAAGTTCAATTTTCTTAAAGCACTTTTGCTTCAGGAAAATATTTTTAGAATTTCTACTCTAATTCAAAAATTCTGAAAACATTTTAATGAAAACAGAACAAAGGAATTTTGTGCAAATTTTCACAGAGATACCCAGGAATGTATTTTATTCTTAAACCCTCTAAGCATTTGAGAAGTATTTTTTCGTCACATACTTTTCAACTTGGAAAAATACAGGAAAAATTTATCGCCTAAAAAAGAAACTTGGAAATATTTCTCGTCACGTTCATAACAACTAAATAGGCAAAAAAATTTTTTTTTTCTTGCTAATGTGGCAGACGATTGGACATTATCCAAAAAATATTAAAATACAATAAAAGATATGTTCCTCAAACTGTACTATATTAACTGTACTGTATTCTTTAGTATGTCCTATTACATTTAATTTGAATATTTTCTTCTACATTATTTTGTCTATAAAAATATCTCTTACGGTTTCTTTATATATATATATATTACATCAATTGCATACATTGATCGTCGTATTTATTATACATATATATATATTTATTTATTTTTTTGGCGTTAATTGTATACATTGACCGTTGTATTTAATTTGAATGTACTCCGTAGCGAAGTGCGGGTTTTCAGCTAGTTTTTACATAAAATTGCCGGTCAACAGTAATCTTATCTCAGGATGAACCGGAGAAAAAGGGAAATTACCTTAAATTTTCCCCAACCTATGAATGAACCAACATATGCTTGGGGTGGGGGTGGGGGTGGGGTTGTGAGGTCCAGTTACAAACTAAATACTATCATCAATAAATAGCGGTGCCGCTAGGATAATTCTTTCCAAGGAAGTTCGTCGGACTTTCAAATTTTTGGAGCCACTCGATTTATGAGAAGCAGTTGACATCCAATTCCCGGAAATCTCACCCCTAAATCCTGTCTTATAAAATTTAAACGGCCATCCGAAGAGGATCTCTTGACTCACTACGATAAATATCTCAGGGAATTTCCCCAAAGGTATCTGATTATCCTCCTATCCTTCATCTATAAATTGATGACTCTCCGGGTAGGTTAATTTGAGCAGGCCTCTCGCGAGAGGATTTCTGTAAATACCCGCAGGGTGTGCGTCTCATCCTTTTTGCATGCTAGCAAAAGATGCCCTGTGAATAGTAACGACCGCATTACAAGACATTTTTCTTCCAAGACTTTATTTATTTATTTTATTTTTTTAGTTTGGCTGCGAAAAAAATATTTTAATAGCGGGGGATTTTTTTTACAGCCATCTGCGGGGAATAAAACAGTTGGCCAATTTTTTTTATAATTAATGCTAAATAGTCCCTAATTTATGTGCTTAAAGGCTAGTTTAATACGAGCTGAACTTGAATCAAGTTTCTGTAAAATCTATTAATCTATTTTTGTTTATGAGCACTGGATGCGAAGGATCAGTGAACTTGCATAGCAATGACTTTTTTGTCGTTCATTATAAAGATTGGTCATGTATTCTATTACATGAAAAGAAAGCCACTGAATATGGGTATTTAATTTGTCAGTGATTAATTTGAAGAAGACCATGTTCTCATTGATCCTGAAAATAAATATGTCTATAGTCTCAGATTTAGAGCAGGTTTCATACGACTTCATACAACAGTGTCAGTTTTTGTTGAACAGCTTGCCCACAAAATTTTATGTAAACGGTTCAGTCAATATCGAACACCCCACTAGAGGACTAAAGTCTCTGTATTTATAGAACAGCATTTACGTTCTCAATTTATCCTGAACTTCATTTTTCCCCAGTCTTTAATTCACAGCATATTACCATAACTCCGTATAATATCCTCGGTATTTAACCTGAAGTTTACTTAAAAAATTTAATAAATCAGTTTAAGTAATTACAGAAGGGCGCTATGGCCCAGTTGACAAGAGCAGCGGCCCGGTGATCTGAACATCCCTGGTTCGATGCTCGTCGCTACAAATCCACCGCCATGTTCACTAATGGTGGCCGGGGCACGTAAAATAGGTCATGGCTGCAATGTCCACCAAGTTCTCAAATTTACCTCTGGAGGTGCGGGGTCAAGTGTTTTGGTCTCGTTACTTGACTCAATTCAAAATTACGGGACCAGTCATTTAGCCAAGTTGGACTCCGACCCTTGTGGTGCTTATTCAAAACAGGAGCCGCCCCTTTCAGCCTAATAGTCTATTAGGACCTGGTGATTGGAACCTCCAATCGGGGGGCATTAGCAACAGCAGAAACAGCATACGCATATAAATTTTAAGAACAGTTGCATAGTTTATTTGATAGACTGCAATTATAAAACCGAATCAGTTATAACTGATAAGCTTTCGAATATGATATTCTCAAGTCGCGGACTTTTTTGAACAGCATATGCAAAGAAGGTCTCACAGGGCTAGAAAGTGGTGGTAGCCATTGACTCGTCATGAGATCAATCTGACTATGGTTTCTTATAGCTTTTCTCTTTGTAACTTCTCTAATACTTTCATAGATGGCAGCTCTCTGTTATATCAGAATCGAAATAAAGTTGAACCTATCCATTTAGACTTTCCCGAGACATTGCTCGAATGACTGGAGCTTCTGATTTGGTCCGAGATTAAAATCTTTTTCCTTTGACACAAAAGAAGTAAATACTCCAAAGAGCACACATGAATGAGGAAACAGTTCTGTCAAATTTGATACCAGAGTATTGTGCTGTTAAATTTATTGAGATTCAAATTGTACTTAAAACCTGATGCTTTTAAAAATTATTTCATATTATTCAAAATGATGTTTGCTATATTCTTATCAGTTCCTGAAATATATATATATTCATAAAGTTTCAAAATTTCAACATTAACTGATAAAAAGAATAGCATATTTTCGAAGATGATTGGGAAAATCTATTTAATTTTGATAACACAAGTAAAACAATTGTTCAATCAATACATATTATTTTCACGGTTGTAAATTTAGAGGTTCTTAGAATAAGAGACCTTGCCTAAATGACCATCTTGCCCTTCCTCTCCAGCAAGCGCTTTAGCATAAGTATATACTGCAGATATTGGTTATTAAATAACCTTAAAACAATGGATGCATGCGTGTGTTGGAGCAAGCAAGGAAGACAGAGCATTGGCCTTTAACATACATTTATTTAATAACTCACAAAATTCATTTAAAGTGTAATTGCTACTAGCACAATATTACCTTTCATACTAACATTTTACATACGAGAACTCAGAAGCAGAGGCAAACTATATGGTCAAAGTAATGATTTTTAGAGTCTATGGGAAGGCACTTACTACAGCTGAAGTATGCAGCGATGAAAGATGGCATCGACGACAGGGACCCAAAATCACGTCATATACAGGATCATCTTGGCGGGTTACTGGCACTACTCCTAGACTCTGAGGCACTCGAGACTGTATGATCTGAGCTCTCAGAAAAAAGTCGGAGATAAATCTGGACCTCTTCTCCTTTTTCTTTTTCACTTGGAGGGGCTGTTGTCCGTTTATGGGGGGGGGCATTCTGGCCCACCTCTCTTTTTCATTGGGCAGTGGGCTGTTTTTCTCTCAGTAGTTCCTGCCCCAATTGGTTCCTTATCATACTGCCCCTGTCCATAGTCTACGAAGTACCTCCCCACCATAATTTTCATTTGCAATACCACTTTGACCCTTATCATAAGGTTTTATTGTGGGCCATAAAATAACGACCATCTATCTTGAAATATTTATAGACTTTTGATCGATATCAATGGCCACACCAACAGTTATTCTTCTATTTCCTCCTGGTTTACAAGCCCCTATTTACCCCTGCCTCTTCAGCCTTTACAATAGATTTGTTCTTGGCCACACACCGCGGGGAATTATACCATTCCGCTTCTATACCAGACTTAGGCCACCTGCCAGCCGAGTCTCCAGATTGTGAGGAGGTTATTCTATCAACTTACTGCCCAGACAGTATGAGGCAGACTGTCATTTACAATTACTTTCCCTTACAATGTCAATGTATGAACATTTCTGCATAAAACGTTATCAGTCTCTTTGCTGAACAGTATTCGCATAAAAATAATGGCATTTTTGTATAGATTATGCTACAAAGCTTTTTATGCACTATACCTCCTTATTTCAACTAATGTTTAATAAATATTTTTATGGTATTTTATTGGGAATGTTCTACATACAGGGTGACAGTTATTGAGCTATATGAAATAAACAAGTCAATTTAAAAAAAAAATTACTAAGTTCAAAGTTTTATTCAAATTTGAAACGTAACAACAGATAATCAGATTTAGTTTATGACATGTTCGATATGCCTGCCATCAACGGCTATGATGTGGCGCAGACGAAGAGCAAAATTCTGCAATAATTTTTGCTCGAATAGTAGGCCTTGACGATGGATATACGCTCAGAAACGCCGTATTTCGACATTTTCAATGAAAAATGAACAACAATGCGAGAGCCCATGCTAAAAGGAATCCCAACATGCCCTGCATTCAACCACCAAGTTTTCACTGAATCTTGCAATGGTTCAAAAGTTATCAAGCCTTTTTACCATGTTTTTATTAACTCGCATTCTTGTTTGAGTGTGTGTTTGTCCAGTACAAATCTTGAAATCGATTTTTAACTGCCAGACTAGCTAGATATTTGGAACTTTTAGAATAGCTCAGAACACGTTGACAATGCCATATTTTAATAATTTTAGCCAAATTTAAGCAGCACAATAGATCAACTGAATTTCATTTTCAGTTAATTTTGTTTTGTAGACTGGTGCAGCCACCTATCGGCCGGGACATGGAACGAAAAGTTAAACGCAAGTTAACTGCCAATTAACTTCATTATCTTTCAAGTTGATGGGATAATTCATCAATTTTTTTTAAAAGTATTTATTAATACATAGAATTATCAAGTTTATATGATTCAACAGAAAATTTAAAAACATGATATATAAAAAGTTCTTTTTATCTTGTAATTTTTTTCATATAGCTCAATTATTGTCGCACTGTATGTTCATGCTATTCAAATTAAATTACTCTTCGATTTTTTTAACACATGTGCGCACCAAACATCAATATTTATGAGGATGCTATACTGTAAGAATCCCGGATATCATTCAAGTTGGCGTTCAGCCGTAGAGAGTCGTTCCTCCAAAATTAGGAACAAAAACATATTAGTTGACAGAAATCGCCACACTTTTAAATAAATTGCACTTTTCTTTTTTTTGTAAATCAGTGGTCCTAATAAATATTTGTATGGTACTTTGAGAATGTTCTACATATGTTCATGCTATTCAAATTAAATTACTCTTTCGATTTTTTTAAACACATGTGCGCACCAAACATCAATATTTATGAGGATGCTATACTGTAAGAATCCCGGATATCATTCAAGTTGGCGTTCAGCCGTAGAGAGTCGTTCCTCCAAAATTAGGAACAAAAACATATTAGTTGACAGAAATCGCCACACTTTTAAATAAATTGCACTTTTCTTTTTTTTGTAAATCAGTGGTCCTAATAAATATTTGTATGGTACTTTATTGAGAATGTTCTACATATGTTCATGCTATTCAAATTAAATTACTCTTTCGATTTTTTTAAACACATTTGCGCACCAAACATCAATATTTATGAGGATGCTATACTGTAAGAATCCCGGATATCATTCAAGTTGGCGTTCAGCCGTAGAGAGTCGTTCCTCCAAAATTAGGAACAAAAACATATTAGTTGACAGAAATCGCCACACTTTTAAATAAATTGCACTTTCCTTTTTTTTGTAAATTAGTGGTCCTAATAAATATTTGTATGGTACTTTATTGAGAATGTTCTACATATGTTCATGCTATTCAAATTAAATTACTCTTCGATTTTTTTAAACACATGTGCGCACCAAACATCAATATTTATGAGGATGCTATACTGTAAGAATCCCGGATATCATTCAAGTTGGCGTTCAGCCGTAGAGAGTCGTTCCTTCAAAATTAGGAACAAAAACATATTAGTTGACAGAAATCGCCACACTTTTAAATAAATTGCACTTTTCTTTTTTTTGTAAATCAGTGGTCCTAATAAATATTTGTATGGTACTTTATTGAGAATGTTCTACATATATTCATGCTATTCAAATTAAATTACTCTTCGATTTTTTTAAACATATGTGCGCACCAAACATCAATATTTATGAGGATGCTATACTGTAAGAATCCCGGATATCATTCAAGTTGGCGTTCAGCCGTAGAGAGTCGTTCCTCCAAAATTAGGAACAAAAACATATTAGTTGACAGAAATCGCCACACTTTTAAATAAATTGCACTTTCCTTTTTTTTGTAAATTAGTGGTCCTAATAAATATTTGTATGGTACTTTATTGAGAATGTTCTACATATGTTCATGCTATTCAAATTAAATTACTCTTTCGATTTTTTTAAACACATTTGCGCACCAAACATCAATATTTATGAGGATGCTATACTGTAAGAATCCCGGATATCATTCAAGTTGGCGTTCAGCCGTAGAGAGTCGTTCCTCCAAAATTAGGAACAAAAACATATTAGTTGACAGAAATCGCCACACTTTTAAATAAATTGCACTTTCCTTTTTTTTGTAAATTAGTGGTCCTAATAAATATTTGTATGGTACTTTATTGAGAATGTTCTACATATGTTCATGCTATTCAAATTAAATTACTCTTCGATTTTTTTAAACACATGTGCGCACCAAACATCAATATTTATGAGGATGCTATACTGTAAGAATCCCGGATATCATTCAAGTTGGCGTTCAGCCGTAGAGAGTCGTTCCTCCAAAATTAGGAACAAAAACATATTAGTTGACAGAAATCGCCACACTTTTAAATAAATTGCACTTTCCTTTTTTTTGTAAATTAGTGGTCCTAATAAATATTTGTATGGTACTTTATTGAGAATGTTCTACATATGTTCATGCTATTCAAATTAAATTACTCTTCGATTTTTTTAAACACATGTGCGCACCAAACATCAATATTTATGAGGATGCTATACTGTAAGAATCCCGGATATCATTCAAGTTGGCGTTCAGCCGTAGATTCGTTCCTTCAAAATTAGGAACAAAAACATATTAGTTGACAGAAATCGCCACACTTTTAAATAAATTGCACTTTTCTTTTTTTTGTAAATCAGTGGTCCTAATAAATATTTGTATGGTACTTTATTGAGAATGTTCTACATATATTCATGCTATTCAAATTAAATTACTCTTCGATTTTTTTAAACACATGTGCGCACCAAACATCAATATTTATGAGGATGCTATACTGTAAGAATCCCGGATATCATTCAAGTTGGCGTTCAGCCGTAGAGAGTCGTTCCTCCAAAATTAGGAACAAAAACATATTAGTTGACAGAAATCGCCACACTTTTAAATAAATTGCACTTTCCTTTTTTTTGTAAATTAGTGGTCCTAATAAATATTTGTATGGTACTTTATTGAGAATGTTCTACATATGTTCATGCTATTCAAATTAAATTACTCTTTCGATTTTTTTAAACACATTTGCGCACCAAACATCAATATTTATGAGGATGCTATACTGTAAGAATCCCGGATATCATTCAAGTTGGCGTTCAGCCGTAGAGAGTCGTTCCTCCAAAATTAGGAACAAAAACATATTAGTTGACAGAAATCGCCACACTTTTAAATAAATTGCACTTTCCTTTTTTTTGTAAATTAGTGGTCCTAATAAATATTTGTATGGTACTTTATTGAGAATGTTCTACATATGTTCATGCTATTCAAATTAAATTACTCTTCGATTTTTTTAAACACATGTGCGCACCAAACATCAATATTTATGAGGATGCTATACTGTAAGAATCCCGGATATCATTCAAGTTGGCGTTCAGCCGTAGAGAGTCGTTCCTTCAAAATTAGGAACAAAAACATATTAGTTGACAGAAATCGTCATACTTTTAAATAAATTGCACTTTTTTTGGGGTTGTAAATCATTGGTCCTGGCCAACAAAAAAAAATCAAAAAATCAGAAAATACAGATGTTTTCATCCGTATCTTCGTTTCGAATATGATGGCGCGACTGATTGATTGAGTTGAAAAATATGCTTTCTTTCTTATTTGCTTCGTTCCTGATCCTTCCTCCAACCCTCTGTTCAGCAGCGTAGAGACTTGGGAGGTTTTTTTTTTTTCTCTCTCCACTTTCTTACATTATTTGTACGGAGAAATAACTGAGTTAGGAATTACTTTCTTCCGACAGAGAAAGCGAGAGGGGCGAGAATTTTCTGGAGTCACGCATCGATGCTTGCCGAGTTTTACTTTCCTTGTTTCCTTCCATTTCATTCCATTTTATTCCGTTTGTAGCGAGTGTCAGTTTATATAAATATGTTCTTCAGGTTTGTATTGCGGTTGCTTTCGGCACCTTCCCGTTATTTGGCCGAAGTGCCGCGTTGAGATCGTGGGAAATTTAGAGACACTGCTTTAAGACTATCCTATACTAACACCTATTGGATTCTCTCACCGCAATGTCAACCTGTGGAGAAAATTTGTTTACTATTTACAGCCACATCAATGCTGATAATCCAATAAAAATGGTACTTTCAGACAGCTTGAACTTTTCTGCACATTACAACAGGATTCATATTAGAAATTTCGTCCGCTAAAGGAATTTATGAGCATTTAAAACACACTAGACCATTTTCGCCCCAGAATAATTTAAATTTTAAAACATTACTTGCATTTAAAAAAAATGAAAAAATCCCCAAGGGGTAAAATTTCTTTCTCTATTACGGAGTAAAAAAAAATCTTTAAATCCAAGTCGGCAATCCTTGGACAAATTTTCTCCATAGGTTAACATTGAGATGAGTGAATCCAATAGGGTTAGTACACAGCAGCCTTAAAGAAGAATCAGCCGTGGCTCCATAGAAGAGCAGTTGAGTAACTTCCAAAGCTCAAGGAATATTTTATGGATGAAACAGCTTGTCAAACCTCACCCCCCCCTTATTTTCAGCTGTAGTATTTTAGTCTGTAATTGAGGAATTACAATAATTAGAAAAATTTGCCCTGATAAAAAATTTTTTTCCGACAAACTTTAGTATTTGCTAATAATTTTCATCTAGCAATTAACTTCAGTATTTAAAAAAACTGAAGTTAATTACTCTTGAATACACTGAAGCTCTCGGACCTTTTCATTGTGAATGTATCTTGACCGACTATTTCCCCCCACCCCCTCTCTCTCCCGCTATTTCTGGATGATAGTATTCGGAAATTACGGCGACCACGGCTTTCGCCTATACGCCTTGTCAAACTACTGACCGGTCACTACGTAGCAAAACCTGTATACGCAGTCGAGGGTTGATTTCCCAAGTTCGGAGCAGCTCATTTTTATAGGCCTGGGCGCCGGACGGACAGTACAGATTTGCCGACCCGGGGCCTCTTTCTGGAGGATAATTATGAGCTCAGTAATTACTGAACCGCATTTACTAAAATAAATAGCTTGAAAAAAACCTTATTGTGAAGTCATCCCACTTGTTCATAATCTGAATCCAGAAATTTTATTATCCCAAAATCAACCCTCGAGAACCATGCTTCAAATACATTGGAAGCTTGAGGACTATTTACTGGCAAACGTACCTTTTTTAGATCTTAGATTTTAGTAATTAATGATTCCCAATTTAAAAAGCAATATTTTACCCTTAATTTTTATAATGCGAAAGATATTTAATAAATATTATAGTGTTTGAATTAGTTATTTTATTTGTCTATGATCTTAATCTAGCAACTTGAAAGTCCTTTTTTTTAAAGCTTTTTTTTAAAGATATCCAATAAATTGACCTCCCCTGATACATACAAATCCCATTATTTATAGGTTATGAAGAATTCAAGCTACTTACAACATTGCTCCAAAGTTTATTTTGAGACGTTTAATAACATTTTTCAATACAATATTCCTATTTTAATTTTTATATATAGTATCTATGTAATATATATTAATATCTGCTTAATATTGCTACATATGTAGTAATCTATGCACATCTAAAACTCAGAATATACCCGTAATTTAAAAGAGCAAAATCGGTGTAGATAGCTGTCATATTTTTAAGAAAACTATAACCCTGACGTAGAAAATTTTATAAAAGTCGAATATTTATATATATATATATATATATATATATATATATATATATATATATATATATATATATATATATATATATATATATATATATTACAAAAAATAGCGGATTTTATTTTCAATTTTCAATGTATCCAAAAGTTATGGCTTATTTTTACGGAACTACCCAGTAGAATAAAAAAAAATATTTAAATAGAAATAACATCTCACAAAGTTTTAATATTAATAGGTTTCGATGTATAAACCTTCTGTAGCACGACAAACGTCTAAAAGGTAATACAGTTCTCTCCAAGTGATGAATTACTCTTCAAGTTATTAGACTCCAAGTTATTTGACGAATTACTTGAATGACACGCTCCTTCAACTCATTCCCAGTTAATTTTTTTTGTTTCTACAAAAAATTTTTTGTTTATACACTAATAACTCCTGATATGCTACGAAACACTTGGAGAGAGCTGAATTATCGTTTACACGTTTGACGTGCTACAAAAGGTGCACACATCGAATTCTATTGATATTAAAAATTGGTAAGATGTTCTCTCTATTTAAATATTTAAAAAAATCTAATGGGGGATTCCGTAAAAATAAACCATAACTTTTGGATATTTTTAGTCCTGACACCCTGTATAAGAGTTTTGCCGAAAATTCGTTCTCCAGGCTTCAGCGCTTGAAAAATGTATCTACCCATTAGCCCTAAACTGGTAATTGTCATTTAGTCGAAAGGCACTTGGTTCTGTTGTGGCTCTAACGGGGAATTTTAGAAAATATCATATACATTTTTATTGTCATCCAATCAATTTTTATAAACACTTTTAATAAGTAACTAATCGAGACCTATAAAGAGAACCAATGTTGGGAGTGAGGGAAAATATTCTCACTGGGTTCTCCCAGGTCTTTTGCCAGGCTATTTATATTACAGCCAGACCTGGAGTGGTTTTCAAAAGTTTCAAGTTTTCAATAACAGTTTCAGTTTTTAAATTTATTGAATATTAGATATTTTATTAGTCTAAGTGGGATGTGTTTACCCTCCTCGGTACTTTTGTATCACATGTGATACAAAAGTTTCATACTTTTTTAACAAGACTGGACGGCAGCAACGATTCTGAAACCAGTTGCATCATACGTGATAAAGTGAAATACCTCCCTTAATTTTCTCTTCTCGTCAACTGATGGCAGTACTTGTCCATGATTGTGTTTAAAATAGCGTCTTTGAATCAAAGTACGATGTTTGCACGCCGTCGAAACAAGTTTTATTATTACTTAATTATACAAATATTAAACTAATTTTAAAATATACATTTTTTTTGTATATGTACGAGTTATTTATATCAATAAAAGAAATTTTCATGGAAATATTAATGCATATTAACCTGTTGAACTTTTTCGTATCACATGTGATACAATGGGTCTCTATGACGTCAAGTCAGTTTTTTGTGACTGTGATTTGTGTGTTTTTTGTCAGTGATATTTTAGTCTGATTTTTGAGTTAGGTTTTGAAAGTTGATAAAATCATGATTTCTTGAGTTAAAATCTTCAGTTGAAGTGTTTGCTTTACATTTTTACACATTTTTTACACATTCCGCTTGAAGTAGCACGTAGCAAAGAGGCTAGACATATGCCAGAAATTATTTGAGACAGGACCCATCGAAGCAGATGCAGAAATGATAAGTGCTCGGCCTTAACCACTATACAGTGTACAGAATACAATGTGCTTTGGTGTGTCACAGCATCAAGAAATTGTTTTAAATCATTTCATGAGAAATAAAAAATAATATAAAGTTAACGCAACATACTGATTTTGTTTATTTTTCATGCAGCATTCATGTATTTTATATATTGTGTGATACAAACTCAGAATTAACTAATTGAAACAGTCTTACCTAATATTTAAAAAATTCTGATTGTAGTGTCTCGGACCTGATGTATCACATGTGATTCATGATCCCTATCACCTATATTTTTAAAGAAAAATTTAAATGCCCCATTTCTACTTCATAATGACCTAAACAACTATTTAAGTACCTTTTACAAAATATCTAGCTTTTATTTTTGCCTCGGGTATGAGGAGGGTATGTGTATGCCTAAAGGAAATCTGCAGAGATAATTCGTTGAAATTCTGATCGATAACACCACGAGAGTAAAATAATGCATAGTCTCCACTAAGAACAGGTCAGGATTTAATGTTTGTTTGTTATTCCAAATACGTTGAAAAAACATGTAATCACAGTTACGCCTGCCATGCTACTTTTCCCCAAGCGATCAAATTTCTAGCTTCAAGAATAACAGTTTATTGCCTGGGACTGTGCAGCTAAGCTGTGTTTACCTAAACTGAGAAAACTCTGCCTAACATTTTCTGGAAAATTGTTTTTTAATAAATCACATTTTTATTTCCTTGGCTTAAAACATAATAAAGATCTGTAAGAATCAAATATAACACGAACCGCTGTTATAACTGCAACTTCAATATTAATCATTTTCGCTCTGTTGTTTAAAGAATGTGTACTGTCGTGCATATTTTCGAAATTTAGCTACAGAATAATAGTAATTATAATAGATGTATATTGTTATATAAATAGATGTATATTGATATTATTATACAGAATTTCCGAGAATCCTTCAGATAGTTACGCTTCGGTGGCCATACTTTACAAACTTTATCTCCGCTTTTTTCCCTTGCAGTTTTCATTCGTATCATTCAAAAGTAAATACATGCACTTCGTAGACAAAATATCCTTTTTTTCATTTTGGGGAATTTTTTCACAAACTAATGAATGTATAAGTTTTTCTTCCCAAAAATGAGATGATGGTTTTCTATTACTTAACCATCCTTAATTTATTTCTTTCCAGCAAGAGACTCTGGGATCTTTTCGGCGGTAACGTATTTGTGAGTGTCCATTAAGTGTCACTGTTAGTTTATGTTGGTTACCAGTCAATTCAGATACACATCATTTTGTTTATTGGTTTCACAGGTACTGTAGACGAAACAGATGTCTGATAGAATTTCAAAAAAAAATTAAGCTGTTATAATTTGTATTTTGCAACAGTTTTTGATTAAAGCTATTTTGCAATGGTTGCCTGAAACCGCTGATCATTTTTTAAAAATTTTATAGAACTATATTTGTGTCCACGTTTGGCCGACAGTGTTTTCCAGGAAAAAACAAATAGACCTGCTTCAAAATTTCATAAAAGAATGGGGTTTTAGAACAGCCTACGTAAATGTAAATGCATTTCACTTTTTCTAAAAGAGGAGTGAAAAACAAAACAAAAAAACACCTCCATTCGGAATTCGAATTTTTGATCTCTCGGTCTACGACAGGAGCACCATACCCTTACACTATTGGGCCATATCAGGAAATTCGCAGAGATATCTCACTTTATTTGCATCGTAGATTGTGCACATTAGAGTTGTACACATTGTGTGCAGAGATGCACATGTCGACAAATAGATCTAAAATTTACAAAAGAGAATAAAAATCGGGAGGATATCTCTTAAGGCTGCTATGTACCAAGAAAAAAATCGTATTTCCCTTTTCCTCTTCTTGCAGACTCTTGTGGTGGGAGGAGTCCATGTTGACAGTTCGAGAATTCCACCCCCCCTTAGAATTGACATTTTGAGGGATTGTAATGTCTCTCTCTCTATAGGGGGGTTAAGCGCTGTCCCCAAATTTTTGGAACGAAGTTCTTTTACGCGGCTTACAGTAGAGTGAACTGGCAGGAATCGTCACGTAACGAAAATGCGTTATGCCCCCTTCATAAGAACGTTTTCTCAAGGACTCTGTAGCAGAATGGTTATCGCATCGGACAGCGGACCTCTGCAGTCCTGCGGAGCATCGGACTGCAGAGGTCCCCGGTTCAAATCCCCGCACAAGCGCTACCGGCAATTTTAAAACCCTTCACTGCGCACTGTATCAAATTTGATACATAAGTTACTTTTCCCCTTTATATTAAAAAGCAATATTTTTTATCCACTTGTGCACCTTGTATTAATTTTGAAACATCATAGCAAAGCTTTTAATCACTGTTAGTTACATTTTCATAGTATAGATGGCAGCAGGAATACAACTGCGATCTCAGTAAAAGATAGCCGTTCAATTCATACCAGACCTGCCTTAGTATTTGCTATATTTTCAGTATTTTAAAGTCAGTTTACGTCTTTGAAAGTTTTATAAATATATTTTAGAGGTACGTAGCTTTTATAATTATTAATAAAATACTTCTTTAATCTTTTATAAAAAATTCAAGTATGATTTCAATTTTATGTACGAAAAATGATACATGGTGTGCTTACGCCATTTTTTTAAGGAAATGGCGGGAAGAAAGTTTTAAACACAGAAAGAAATTGAGGAACTTATGAACAGATCGTGGAGTGATCACAGTGAAGATGGATCTGATTCAGAAAGCGATGGCAGCACAGGTGAACCTAATTATAAACTAAACAAAGTTTGTGATGAAATTTTTGATGGTAGTAGTGATTCGGAAGATGAGGTATCATTACTTGATAATAGCGATGTTCTTCATCTGCCTAATGGTGTGAACATGCCAAAAACTAATAGAAATAATACAGGGAGAACAAAGCCTGCAATCAACTGGAAGGAAACTAATTTACTTCTAAATGATGATCAAGTTTTATTCTGAGGTGACGAGAATCTCGCTCCTGAAATTATGAATTTAAACACACCTCTAAATTTTTTTAGTTACCTTTTTACAAAAGATTTGATTGAGCATATAGTTCTAGAAACAAATTTATTCAGTGTGCAAAAAACCCCAGAAAAGTGTGTCAATGTAATGAATTTAGAAATTAAACAATACATTGGTATTTGTATAATGATGTCTATTGTACATGTACCAAACACTACGGCATATTGGTCACCTGCCATAGGCAATAATGTAATAAAAGAATATATGTCATTCAAATGCTTTGAAAAGATAAGATAATTTCTACATTTTAATGACAACTGTAAACAACCACCACATGATGACCCTCAGCATGATCGTTTATATAAACTTCGACCAGTTGTAAATATTTTACTTGAAAGATTTTATACCGTCCCTATGGAATCGCGTCTTTCTGTTTAAACTTATTTATTGGTTGTTATTGTTTTTAATTCATACGGGATTTATATTGTGTCATTAATTTGTTTTTGTTGGTGATTAAATAATAAAATTAATCCGATTAAAAATTATGCTAGGTAACATCTAAATCAAAATAATTAATTTATATATTAAAATTTTTAATTTTAATAAAAATAATTAATTTATATATTAAAATTTTTAATTTTAATAAAATAATTAATTTATATATTAAAATCTTTAATTTTAATAAAAATAATTAATTTATATATTAAAATTTTTAATTTTAATAAAATGGAGAGAGAGAGAGAGAGAGAGAGAGTTGGTTGAATAAAAGAGGGCTGCGCTTTTTGGCGTGACAAAAATACACTAATATAATCAATAGAAATCTACATATTAAATCACGTTTAGAGTCAAAAAAATAACGTAAGGAACTTCGTTCCTGACGGGGGTCCCCCGACCGCACAATTTTTTTAAAATTTAAAATATATTTTTGTCAAATATTTACAGGTACATAAATGCTGATAATCAAATAAAATTGGTATTGCCAGATAGCCTGAACTTTTCTGCAACGCGCTACAGAATTCATTTTATAAATTTCGTCCACCGAAGGAATTTATGAGCGTTTAAAACACACTATACCAGATTTTTCCCTGAATATTTAAATTTTGAAAGATTAATTGCATTTTTTTAAAAAAACGAAAAATGTACACAAATGTAAAATTTCTTTCTCTATGACGGAGTACAATTAAAAAAAAAATCTTTGAATCAAAGTCGGCAATCCGTGGACAAATTTTCTCCATAGGTTAACATTGAGGTGGGCAAATCCAATGGGGTTAGTACATAGCAGCCTTAAAGCCCCTGTTTCGTGTCGCCATGGTTACAGGCGAATAAGCCATTGGTTCTCACAATCCCCGACCTTGTGCAATGCCATAACCTTGACGCAATTGCAGTGAATTTCGCATTAAGAGGGCCTAAGGAGAGACAGATTCCGAAATGCGGCGCTAAAAATTACTTTGCGGTTTATAATGGCATGAGAACGGGAACAGGGAAAATTGCCTGCACGTGAATCGAATGAATTATCAGTACTAATCGAGATATACATCTTCATTTACGTCCATGTGTTATAACAGTTTTGGAACCTCTCCCGAAATCAAATATGTTTCATTTTAAACAGAGGATAGCCCCTTGACTGTTTTCGTACAAGATAACTCTCTCTATTTAAAAACATCGAACTCCCAATTATCAGTTTTGTGGATTATCCATGCATAATGAAAGGAAAAGGTGATAAATGATGCATAAATTGTTTAAAGAGTGTCGACATGGTTCGTAAACTAAGGAGCTAAAGACCACAGAGCAGACGTTAACTAAAAAATAAGTGTGTTATAAATGAAGTTCGTAAATCATGCGAGGAAAAACAGTACTGATAATCTGTAATAAATATTTTTCATATATTGCCATTTTTAACACAAGAAAGACGGGAATTTTTTTCTTACTAAAAAGACTGAACTTACTAAAAAGAGCTCACTTCCTTTTTATAAAAGAAAGATTAAAAAAATCTATTAACTAACGCTCTTCTATTAACTGATGGTTGCGATCCATAAGAAAAAATTTGCGATGAGAATGTCAGGTAACACACAAGAACGTTTTATGATTGGAATAAAATTGCAATAAAGCCTTTTCACAACAATTAATTATAAACTAACGATTAAATTAACAGTTCATTAATCTCTTCATAACAGTTTGCGCATTTCCTGCCCTTTTTTTCTTTTATTCATTTTCTATATTGAAACAACCCAAGGAGCTTCAAGAGATTGCGAGGAGGGGATTAGCACCCTTACTCCCTACCTGTCTGTTAATATTTTAATTAAATGATAAAATCACTATAAGTGGTTCATTTTGTACGGAAATATGGGGCCATATATTTCTTGTTTTCCGTGCGTTAACACTCTACATCCAGATTTCGGTGAATGGGTGCGTTTGGCGTTTCTCGGTTAAATACATGACGTGAGCTTCACTTTCCCAAGATTTAAACCGCGTCGTTCTCAACGACCGACATTCGGTGATCTTGTTGAGTGTCACCTCGCACAGTTATTTTCGGTATTCTGACGACCTCAGGTGCGACAGAGATGAACTCCGGAGCGAAAGTTGAAATCTTTAATACGCACACAAAGGAGAAAAGTTCATCTTTCCCTCATGACAATAGGATTTGCCGGGAGAGACATTTCACCCCAAAGTCACTTGTTTGCCAGGGATCATAGATGTTTGATTAAAGCCTAGCTTTCGCGAACGCAGGAAGTGATCTATAGATCTCCGTTATTCTGGTTTCGTATACACAGACATTTGTTATTATCTGAAAAGGTCTGACTTATGGAGTCAGAATTGGCAGGGTTCGGCAGCGTAGAGGCAGTTCAGTAGATTTGCTGTAAGGTGTTATCAAACGTTCCCCAATTCCGGTCATCAGCTGTGATGGCTTTCTTAGCTCAGTGGCGCTACCACAAGGGTATGCTAAGAGTCTAACTAAAGAAGCCTGAAAACTGGTAGAAAAAAAAATGAATTCTTTAATGAATTTCCACCCCTACCATCAGAAACAAAATTTTTCGTTCAGAAACGGCACCTCCCTGTGAAAATAATTCTGATTGCAAAGCTCCCTTAACTGATCTGTATTTTTGCTCAGTTACTCTCCTTGAGTAGTTTTTGCTCGACAGGTCATCTATTTATTTGCTACTTTTATAGGTTGTTAGCGGGCGGTTCATTTGAGTGAAGCTTAATTTTTATTTCTAATTTAAGATGCTACATTTTCTTTAATAATTTAAATTTTGAACTTCAAAATTTTTGTTTCGATAACCCATGTCGATTTGAGATAAACTGACGATTTTGCGTCTAGGGATCCCCCATAAAATCCAAAATGGTTCACCCCGTAAGGCGGTTGTATTTTAACAAATATCCTAAGATATAACGCATAACTAACGTCTGCTTAGGATTTAACTAGGGGGGGGGCTGCAACCTAGCCATGCACTACTTGAAATTTCTATTTCACGTTTGTGTAATTACTTATTTGCATTCTGTTCATAAGGCAATACCATTAAATAATCTTGCAAGTGACATTCATTAAATTTTCCCCTTTACTTTCCCCATATTTTATTTTTAACTTTACAGTTTATAACCTAGTTTTCCGAGTTTTTCTTTTCTGGATACCGACCTGTACTAATTTTTTATTTTTTTTTAACCAATGCGGAGGCACTTGTCGTGAAGACATTCGCCTGTAATACAACGCAGTTTTGCTGGCCATTTTATTTTGGGGGCACTATATAGGCGGACCTGCATTACCCTCTATGAAGGGACGACACAAACGGAGGCATTTTAGTGGCGCGACACCGAGATTCGATCCGAGTACCCTCAGCACCAAAAGCCAGCGCGCTGCACCACAAGGCCACCTCAGACCTCCCTGTATTAATCCTTCTGTGTGCTATTGTCAGAAGTTGATAATGCATGTTAACCTTAAATACTAATCTCTTCCTTGTTAAACTACTACATTTTTCCTGTAGTCTGAACAATGGTTTTAAAATAATTTCTCCTCTTCAGGACCCGCTTAATCAGATTTTGCCTGAAAAATACCAAGTGAGTGCCTAATATATAATACTCCCACATATATATTTTAAGCATGTATGTGTGTGTGTGTGCATGTGTATACCTAATTTTAAATCATTTAGTGTCCTGTCTGAGTCTCTGAGGGTTTCGTTTCAACAAAAATACAGATATTTATTACAGAGAGGGTGACATCATCATCACGCTAACAGCGTTGTATTATGTCTCGAATCGATTTTGATTTTTGATTAACTGTTTCAACAGCGTTTCTCAAGGGTTGGAAGTTTAAAGTTTGTTGAATGTTGGTATTTCTTACCCGTTGTTTTGGCCAAATATCACACTGAAGAATAATAGTGTCGGTTATTAAATAACCTTAAAACAATGGATGCATGCGTGTGTTGGAGCAAGCAAGGAAGACAGAGCATTGGCCTTTAACATACATTTATTTAATAACTCACAAAATTCATTTAAAGTGTAATTGTTACTAGCACAATATTCCCTTTCATATTAACATTTTACATACGAGAACTCAGAAGCAGAGGCAAACTATATGGTCAAAGTAATGATTTTTAGAGTCTATGGGGAGGAACTTAATACAGCTGAAGTATGCAGCGATGAAGGATGGCATCGACGACAGGGACCCAAAATCACGTCATATACCAGATTATCTTGGCAGGTTACTGGCACTACTCCTAGACTCTGAGGCACTAGAGACTCTGTATGATCTGAGCTGTCAGAAAAATGTCGGAGATAAATCTGGACCTCCTCTCCTTTCTCTTTTTTACATGGAGGGGCTGTTGTCCGTTTATGGGGGGGGGGCATTCCGGCCCACCCTTCTTTTTCACTGGGAAGTGGGCTGTTTTTCTCTCAGTAGTTCCTGCCCCAATTGGTTCCTTATTATAGTGCCCCTGTCCGTAGTCTACGAAGTACCTCCCCACTATAATTTTTCATTTGCAATACCACTGTAACCCTTACCATCTGAAGGTTTTACTGTGGGCCATAAAATAGCTACCATCTATCTTGAAATATATATAGACTTTTGATCGCTATCAATGGCCACACCGACAGCTATTCTTCTATTTCCTCCTGGTTTACAAGCCCCTATTTACCCCTGCCTCTGCAGCCTTTACAATAGATTTGTTCTTGGCCACACACCGCGGGGAATTATACCATTCCGCTTCTACAACTAGAAGTATGCAGATTTTCTGCCAGAGATGACGTTAGAAATAGCATGACAGCTAGTGACTCTGCTATAAATGGGAATCGATATAAATCTGCACGGGACCCTCCATATGTATGCCGTAATGCTGGGAACTTACATTTTGGGCTGTTGTTAACCTTGTGTACTATATTTAATTATGTTTATTTTACTCAAGTTTAATTTGCTCAATGAAAATTAATAAAAGTATTATTAACTACTATGGCATGAGATTTTACCACAATATATTTCTGTGGTTGGTTTCAAAACGGCCAAAGTCAAAATTGTTAGTTTCGAGAAAAAGGCATTCAAAGATAGTGAACATTTTTCTGAATGTTATATCTTTCTTACACTACGCGTCACATTATTATTTTTTTATTTGTTCATTGTTAGTGTAAAAAACATTATTTTTATCAAATAAGAATTTTTTACCTGTTACTATTTATATGAAACATATGTCTTTGGCACTTTTTGGATCTTAAGTTACTGCATCTTTCATGACATTGGCTGATATTATAGTGCCGACATAATCTCTTTCTGTTTGTTATTTGACATTGGCCTTTTTAGAATTAAAGATTCACTAAAATGGAAACTTTTGGTATAAATAACTAAAAATCTGAAAATATTGACATTGAGCCTTTTAGAACCAAGCCACCGATGTATATCTCCCCTCTAATGAAGCATACCATCATTGAATATTTTCATAAAAAATAGTAATTACTCCAGAGGAAACAGAAACGTCGTATTCGATCTCGCATATTGAATCCGAATGAAACTATACTGAATACATGACTTGGAAAGATTTGAGTGTAGAATCACAGTTTCAATGTGGATAAAAATTCTGATTTTATTACACAAACTGCATCGAGATAAAGTGCAAACTTTATGATGAAAGGAACAATTTTACCAACATTCTTTCAGAAATGCAAGAAATTAAAATGACCGAGCACACATTCTTTCAGAGACCTGCATTAAAACTTTTCTATTGATTTTCATACTACTCAGACCATCAAGATCCAATCATATGCTGAGTGGCATATCAAAATCAAAGATTTCAGGTGTGAAAAAGACTATGTGGGCAGTTACAGGAAGAATGCATTTTACTTGTAATTGTTCGAATATTTAGAACTGTTGCGCAAATGAACCCTAAAAGGGCTGTCTAAACTTCAGTTTATAAGATTTAGTTTACTTGTATTACTTTCCGAAATTTATGCTATCGTTTTAGCCTGACGTAGCACTTGTTACCTAACAGCTAATGGCGTTACGGCAACTTTGACGTCATACATCTGAGAAATGGGGTTTTTCATTTATTTTACCAATGGTTCATTATATTTTCTTTCCAGTGCATTTTATGAAAATATATATTAATATTATCTTGCTTGTATAAATACCGCTCGAGTTAGAGCAAAGATGCACGAAGATCCTGGAGACCGCCATTGAGAACTCTTCATTTCACCCTCTAAAGCTCTGACCAAAAAACTCTCTGATTCACTTTTGTGTTGCAATTTACGGTTCCGAAGATATTAAAAAACGAACATTCCTGTTCTCATTTCGGTGGAACTTTCGCTCTCCGTTGTCAATCTCATAAAATATCTGTGTTAGAAGGCGATGGCCTAGGTAACACAGTTAATCACATGTTCCTATGGTCCTATGGTCCTATGGAAAAGATGCCCCTGGCGACATACACAGTCGGACTCACGAGCTAGTGAGATTCGTGTGTTAAAAGTCTTTGAAATTATTTTGGTTATACAAATTTTTTAGGTTTATTGCTTTCAATATTTTTAACGTCAATTGAGCTTCTGAATAAAATTTATATCTTTAACTTAAGTCTTGCTTATTCATGAATACACCCCATGCCAGACAACAGCAGACTCTATCATATTGCCACTCTCCGTGACAAGAACGCCAAACGAAATTGAAATAAAAAAGTGGGGAAGAATTGAACACAATTACTAATAACGAACTTCTTCTAAAATTATTCAGGGGGTATTTAAAAAAGAATTATAAAAATTTCACAGAAAACCAGTGTCTACGAATCTTATTTTACTATGTTATTGAATCTACCGTCCTCATCCTTCAGTGGTTATCGTTGTGAGCTTTCACATACTGGGCTCGGGTTCGAATCCCGTTATAAGGAATAGAGGTTCCTGTGCTGTCCCCATAGCAGGAGCATTGTTGGTACATCTGTATGATGCTCTCATAATAAAGTAGCCTACATAAGTCGTGGTGGGGAAACATATATATATATATACAATGCATATATATATAATATTATATATATATATATATAAATATATATATATATATATAAATATATATATATATAATATTATATATATATATATATATATATATATATATATATATATATATATATATATATATATATATATATATATATATATATATATATATATATATATATATATATATATATATATATATATATATATATATATATACAGTTGGCTCTCTGTTTAACGACTTTCAAGGGACCGTGAAAAATCGTCCTTAATTAGAGATCGCCCTTAAACAGAATTTGTGAAAAAAATAACATTTCCCATAACGTCGGAGGGGCCGGGACGGGGAAATATCGTCTTTAAATAGAGATCGTTAAGTAGAGCGTTGTTAAACAGAGAGCCAATTGTATATATATATATATATATATATATATATAGAGAGAGAGAGAGAGAGAGAGAGCTGGGACAGAGAAATAATAATAATAATAACAAAAAAGAGTGAATGAAATTTTTTCTACAACTTTTAACAAGAATGTGCGTTTCAAACGGAACATTAACTGGAGGGAAAGCCCGCTTTCCTTTTTTTCCCCCTTCCACCTCTCATCGTCTCCAATTTTATGTTCCAAGACCTTTGTTTATCGGCTAACGGAAGCCCTCGAACACGAATCGAACTTCTCGCGCACAATGGGCCGTCGAACAGTTCACCTTCCGAACGCGAAACACAATAGGGCGCAAACAGATAGCGAACTCTTTCGCAGGGATTGAAGAAAAAAAATAAAGAAAGAAACACAGCCCCTTAAGTCGTAATGAACCGAAAGTCTGAATTTTGTAATGCCAGATGGCCCACAAGATTCCCGATATAATCCTCGTTATCGTATAAAAAGTAACTGGAATTCGCTTCCGCGCGTAACCTTCCCCCACACAAAAGGAGACCTTGAGGAAAAATTGAAAAGGAATTTCTCCGTTTATCGGTGGCATCAGCCGGTGCGCGATTTGTCTCATTGTTGGAATTATTGTTATCATTCTTTGGCTTCCTTAAGGTTAAATCACTTTCTTTTCCACAGTGCGCAGGTTTTTTTTTCATGGGTGTCTCTCTTTTTTTCCCTTAATGTTTCCTATTTTTAGCCTTTCTGCGGTCAACCATTCGATCCGGTGAGCAGTGGTCATTTCTGCGCGCAAAAGATTGGACGCTAGAAGAACTTAACTCTAGGAAAAGAATTTGGTTTGGACTACGGATTCCTTTCTCTTTGAAATTCGTTTTGATGAACTCTCTCCTGATCATTGGGTGGTAGATAATTGTTTTATATCCATCTATATGACACTGAAGCACCGAATTCTTTAGTCTGTTAGGCAACAAAAATAAACACTATGCCTTGATCGCTTATCCCATCGAATATTTCGATCATTCATATTTTTCTATGATACTGTCTAAGCAATGCTAAGTATCTAAGTTTGTTTGCTCACCCTTTTTTCTGTAGGAGGGGGGTAGTTGATGGAAATCTTCCCTAGATGTACCTCCTTTTCTACTAATATTTAGGCTCCTTGGAGGGGTTGACCGTGAATTGAGTTGGGAAGGCGGTACTTCTTACTCGGATTTTTACTCCAAGTAAGCTAAATTCACTCCAGCTCAATAATTTTGCGAATTGGGAACCCAACACGTGTGGATTCAATTCTCAGTCCCTCTCCGTGAAGCTTTCGTCACGATACTTGACTGAATCTGGCTTTTACAGAGTTGACTCTAGAATGGAGCGTTTTTGTGCAATCAGTTTTGAAACAATCCTCCTTATCTCGCATAGTCACCCGTCCTTTGAGGGGACTGATTACTATTAAATCTTTAAAACATTCGATTTTTTGAAAAAAAATATATGTTAAAGCCTGATCATTTCTGAATAAAATAAAGCAAACCACATGAAAATATTCCGTTTAGTTCCGGAGATATTGATATTCTAAATATTTAATCACTGATCAAGTTTATAGTAAGAAAAATTTTAAACTCATTTTTCTCAAAATGTAATTTTGCATCATTCCGCAACTGATATCTCAAAAACTATGAAACATAATTCCATGAAATTTTTATCACAGCATAATCATGTTATTTTATTGCGTCTGAACTAGAATTATTGCAATCACTGTTGTTATTTTTTCAGGAGTAAATTAATGCAAAATTTTAAGAAAATTTTAACTATATTTTGAAAAGTTTAAAAGAAAATTGAAAAAAAAATTTGATGTTGATTGTTTTAGTTCAATTGTATTTTGAATTATTTATTTTAAATATAAAACAGGAATTATACATTTAAGTGTAAAATTAATTTCATAGTTCTGCGCGCAAGCCAGTATACAATAAAAATACTTAAAAAACAAGGTATATCTAAAGCATTTAAAAAAAATTATTTAAAATTATTTTGAGAGTTGAATATATGTTTATTAAATTAAATATATCAATTTATCATATACATAAAATTTGGAAAAATTGAGAGTAAATTGAAATAGTTACAAAGAGTCAAAAAGTATGAAAATATGCCTTTTTCCCTCGACTTCAGAGTCGTGAGTCCCCTTAAGCAGCATTATATGATGCTTGCGTCCCCTCACCTAATGGCTATTCTCTGTTTTTTCTTTCATCTTGAGACACGTGCTGTAAATTTAGACAATCAGGTAATCAAACTGCAAGGTTTTTTTAAAATTAAATTAAAAAATTTTTTTTTAGTAACAACACAAATAATACTAATACTGCTGGTAATAGTAGTATCGCACAAATGTTTCCCGAATTTCACAAAAAAAATTCTTTGTAACAATTCTTCAACTTTCAAGGTGAGCCACTTTGTCACAGTTAAAAATTTAACAATAGCGAGAAGCAGCATTATGTATACTTACACACACATATGCAATTAAAAAAAGATAAATTTAAATTATTTTCATTTTAAAAGTTCATCACAGCTGGAATGTAGTTTTTTTTAAATTCCAGAATCTTACTTTTCTCCCTGCAAATTCGTATTCTTCGAAACAATGAACCCGTAAGAGCAAAAGAACTGGTTGATGTTTTTTCCTCAAATATCAGTGTATTTAAAAATTGTTTTTACGAGTAGCATATTTATCAAGAATTATTTAAAACATTCCTGCGAGAAGTCAAAGACATTTTCTCTTTTTTAAAATGATCGCCTCGTTTATTGCATATTGTTTTAATTTGCAGGTGCATGACCTTTTTCTGCTTAATATTTTCGAAAACGTCTAACGCGAGTGTGTCTCAATATATATTTTAACGAGAGACGATTAAAAAAGATCAGAGTAATGGATTCTTAGTTTCGTTCTCTTACGAACGAATCAAGTATAAATTTTAATGACATACATGTTTAGAAATTATCTGAAGAATAGGCTATTTTCTTGAATATTTTTAAATTTCATTCAGAGTATTCTTTCAATGTTGTTAAGTTGAAAAGTATATAACACACCTGGATATTCTCAATAAAACACAATTTATCTTTTCTTTTTCCTCTATGAACAACAGGAATTTTTCTAATTTACGGCATTTGTTTCATACGTCTGGTTCATCACTTGTTATTTAAAACTTAAAGATAACCATGGTAAAAACTTAAAGAAAACTTACAGATAACGTTAGGTAAAAACTTTAAAAAACCATGAATAATTTTACACAAATTGTTTGTTATTTTATCCATTGATTCCTTAACCTTTATAGAGAGCGCATGCGTGTTGTGTTTGAGAGTTTTAAACTTAAAGGTCTTTTCTTCAGTTTATGCATCATTGGGCACAGACGTTACAATTTTTCTATATGTAACCATGATATACAAACGAAGTCACGGATTTGTATAAAACATTTTGCCTCTAAAACACATTCTTCCTCATACTAATTTTTTCATAATATCTTTTCATGTTTTAAAATGCTTCAACGATTCTCTAAAAGTAAACAACTTCGCAGTTGGATGACAATAATTTTTTTTAATCAGGCATTATTTTTTTTTAATCACACTCAAATCAGGTTTATGGTTATATCTTTCGTTTAAATTTTTTGATGATAGAAATAAAGATCATCAACGAAACAAAATTTCATTTTATGCTTCAAAAAATCTCTATTTCTAACAACATACTAACAATTGCTCTAAACTAAACAAAAAAATGTGGAGATTGCAGTACATTGTTTTAAAATTCAACTTTTTTAAAAACTGAGATGGTATTTATATCACTGCATCAGTAGTTACTATTTCCATGCAACTACTGATAAAAATAGCAGGTTTAAAATTAACGAACGTAACATTTTACTCTAACAACTTTGATTCCGGAAGTTTTATAGACTTCTATTTTCCTAGAGCCTTCAGGTATTTTTATCATGGCATATAAGTAATGGAATTGCCGTTTGGAACATTGATTCAAGTTTAATTCGTGTGCTTTATAAATGAAAGGAAAAAAAATTGCTTCTTAAAACCTTACCTTTTCCGCTTCCGTATTTTGGAAAACGTAGCCGATTTTGCCCTTCACTGAGTTGTCTTTTCTAGGTTTTTCTTCGTAAATTTGTGATTTTAAGAGTTTTTATTTAGAAAGAAACAACAATTCTCTCGTTCGTACGAGTATTGCAATTTAAAAAAATCATTGTTAAAACGAACTGGTTTATATTATCATTACTTCGTATTAAAAAAAAAACTGTTAGTATCTGCTTCTCCATGTTTCTAAATTACTTCTTTTTAGGAATTGTATCACAGGACTTCGTGAAAACAAGTTTGATGGCGTATCATCTAGGATCGAAGGATGTTCATTTTTTGTAAAATTCTAACCCCTATTTTTTCAGCCATTAATGGTCACATTTTCGGTTGATTTTCAATCGTGAAAGCGATTCTGTCTTATCGTAGATCAAAGTTTGATTTTAAGAGCAATCCCAAATATTCAGTAATTTTATCATCTGGTATCCCACTGGAAGTTTATTTCTAAAGAAAAATTTGTCGTAGACTGGAACATAGAATATCTTGCCTCATAAACAGTGGACAAGGAGATTCTTTCCAACTGTCTTTAATCGCTTAAAGTGCAAATATTTCTCAACAGATTTTAAATTAACTCAAGTTTTTACAGGCCACGGAAATTTTAAAAGCTACTATTTAGGTTTGGTATTTTGCCAAATGGACGTTGTGGCTGTGGTGATGGTGAAGAGAATGTAGAGCATATCCTTCTGCACTGCAGTTTGCATGGAAATCTTAGATCTGCTTTCAGGACAAGTTTGGAGGGCCTCTCCATCGGTTGGCCTCTTGTTTTCTCTGATCTTGTTAGAAGGAAGGAGACTTTTGTAATTCTATCTGACTTTGTGCACAGTCTAAATTTTTAGGTCTTTTGTGATGTTTACTTACTTTTGCAAGCCTCGTGGTATACTTTGTGGTACACGAGGAGTTTTTAAATTTGTTTAAAAAAATCATAAATCTTTAACTTCTATCTACTTATCTAGAATTAGCTGTTTATTGATATACTTGGTAATTCTGTATTTCATATTTGCTTCAGTTAATAGAAATAATTCAAAAAAAGTTCCAAAACTATTTAATACAAAGGAAAAATGAAGTATATAGCTATTAGCGAAGAGCCGAACTTTCATAGAAAACAACAATATCCAAATCCAACTGATTAAAGTTCGATTTTTCTGTTGATAAATCCATGTAAGTTGAACTTCTAAAATAGTCATCTGGTTTTCAGCAAAGCTGAGAAAATAATAAAGAGATTTTATATTTCGGTCGAAAAATGTTCAGGGTAATCAGGGAGGAAAGGGTGATGCGAGTCCCTCTGTAAGGTAGTCTGCCTTTTCTGAGGTTCCTTGACAGAACTTGTGCAAAACTTGGTGCATGTCGATTGGAAGGTTTCGGAATACATCAAGAAAGAACAGAACTTAAAATTTATATATGCATAAAGGATGTTTTCAAAGCGCTCCAAAAATTCCTGAAGAAATGCATGCAGTACTTACCTGAAGGCAGCATATGCAATGAGAATATGTGTTGGTATCTGAATTAAAGATGATTACTTGCTTGTAAGTCTCTGGTTTTTGTGTAACAAATAAAAAATTATTTCATAAATTGGAAGAAAATGTACGTTTAATGGTATAGAATAGCCATCTTGAAAAGAGGATTTCCATTTTGCGAGGTGACTGTACCACTGTATTTATTATATCAGTTCAATAAAAACAAAGTTTTGTTGTACGTGTAAGAAACTTCTACCGTGTTCTCAAAAATGTTGGCTTTGAATACTGTTTTCCTGAAGTTATAACCCGGTGGTTCAATGTGAATGAGCCTGTTAAGGTTATTTAAAGGTATCTGATTTGAGTCCCGTGACAGTTCGCTGTTTTTCATGTGTCTTAAATGTGAGAAAGTATGGTGAATATATTAGATATTGTATATGATAGAGTTATTTGAATAGAATGTGAGGTGCTATTCTGATGAATGTAACATCCCCATATCCCCAGCTCTCTTTCGAGACCACTGATTGGAAGGGTTGGCTTGTGACCCCCTTGAATACACCTGCGTTCTAACCACGAGACCCCACGGGGAGTTCCAATGTGGGATCGAGAGACTGAAGCTGACTCTCGGAGAGGGAGGTTGTGAGAGCACCATGCTGTTCGATGTTTCGTTTTCGGAAGGCGACTGCGGTGTGGGCAGATCAAGCTGCCGTGATGATATTGGCCAATCGGATTAAGATTGGAAAGCAGTCTTGTGAGCATATGTTTAAAACTGTATATAAATTGTATAATAATCGTGTACGTAAAAAAAGACTGTAGAATTCAAATGTTTCTCTAACGTTTTTTGACGGAGCACTATGCATGAAATAAAAAAAAATTTTTTTGTTTCCCAAATACAGAGATGAACTTTTCGATATTAGACTTTCATACTCAAATTTCTTATTTAAACGGATTTAAATCAATTTTGCTAATGGGAGAGGACAGTATTTATAAAAGTGCTCAAATTATTTCATTGCCGGAGGAAATTATCTGTTTTTGCCGTAGTGTTATATTCAGCTTGTCTGCTTAATTTGTAAGGTTCGCAAAAATTTCTATGAAAAATCAACAAAAAAATTACACGTTTTACACGTTTCTTATAAAAATATGGCATGTAAAATGTACGATTTGTTTTTTGACAGAGTTGCAAAGGAAATGATCTGTTGGTGCCAAAATGAAGTTATTTCAATGATTTAATTTTTCTTACAAAAAGTTTTGAAAATATAATTAGTTTGTATACATTGCAAAAACTTTGGCTATTTCGTCATAGTATGTAAATTTCAGTTTAGTGATTACATGCAATTATACTGACAATGGAGAAAACAATAAATATTTTAACTTAAAACTCTGGCAACTATAAGTAAAAATTTTACACTGCAAGCAGTTCATCAAATTGCAAAATCTCGTTAAATTTTAAAACCCACTTGACAAAGACTGATGGATATGGAGCCTTGATTGCATCTTTGTCTGCATATCTGGCACTATTTCTTGTCGGCAGATAAACTCTCCAATAACTATCTTAAATAAGATGCCTCAAGAAGTTAAATCGGTGAAACATTATATCCTAAAATTCCGTCTTCATGACAGTGTTTTCTTATCTCCCTTGAAAGACGACTACTTTTACCATTAAAAAGTAAAAATTAACCTTTTAATTTTCTATTTTATTAAAGGCAGTTTAAAGCTCGCGCTTTTCTTCTTGGTAGTGATTAATACCCCCTTCAGATGAAAATTCCTCAAACTTATCTCTAACATCTTCAAAAGTGCTGCAATAACTTTAAAAAAAGGGGGGGGGGGGGATATTGTCTGTGCGAAACTTGCAAAACTCGTAAAAGGTTAAACTGGTTAATCCTACACGATCTCCCGCATGTAGCGCGATTGCTTCTCATTCCGGGGCACCCACTCCATTTTTGGATTTATGTGGGTCATTATAAGGTAAAGCAGTTCGCCTTTATATACTGGGTGCTTACGTAACAGAGAATAGGGAGTACCGTTTGTCTGCAATTTTTTTTCTCCTCTTGTAGAAGTACGTAGATATCAACCTTGTTCTAATTGTGAGTCACAAGTCAGATTCTTGTTATTTTCTGGAACTTAGTGACTGAGTTGCTGCGGGTTGGTTACAATAAATCGCGTGAGAGTCTGGAGTTCTGCGAGGAAAAAAAGTAAATGTAATCCTGTATTTCTATTCCAATTATGGTGTGTAGGTGTGTAACAGATCGCGTTCAAATCATAGACCTTTTTGACAGTGCATATTTATCTTATTAATTATTTGTATAAATTAATCAATAATATCCGAAGCGGTAATATAAATAGACAAAATAAAGAAAAAATACCACATCGTGTACCATGTGGATAATATTTTGTGTAAGAGTATTATTCTATCTTCGGCTGAATAATAGTGCTTTCCCATGTTGCTAAAGTTCAAATATTGCTAAAATAAAGGGGAAAAAACCACATCGTTTATCATGTTGATAATATTTTGTGTAAGAGTATTATTCTATCTACGGCTGAATAATAGTGGTTTCCCATGTTGCTAAAGTTCAAATATTGCTAAATTAAGAATTTTAAATTTGTTTTATACGATAATTTCGCACTTACACTTTCAACCTCTTTTTATGTGTCGTTTGGCATGTTTCTTGTACATAAGAATTACCAGGCTTAAACATAATGTGAAACCATGAGAGGGTTCTAGCTACGAATATCAAGCTTTCATGGCTAAATTAATGACGACAATGCTTCTAATAAGTAATGCTACTTTTAATATTTATTTATAATTAAACATAAAAGTGGAGAGTCAAATGAACAGAAAAGTGAAGAGTTTGGTTGTGAAAATTGGTATTTGTATGCCCCAGCGCTGGAGTATGAGGTCATGACTTTAAATAGAGCTAAAAAATTTCTATGCTGACTTATAGGCATTTATTTTGTTACCAGATCTTGACAAAATACGAGAACCACAAAACCTCATTAACAGATTTATCGCCAGTGTTTAGAACATCAATCTTAAAGCATCCTTTTTCTGAGACTTTCCAAACTCGATTACATTTCTCCGCGAGCGAATGCATTAAATACATACTTTTGAATATACAGTTTGATGAAAAATGTCCTTCAGGTTAACTTTGTTTAGCTGTATCAAACTTGTTGAGGTATAGTTATTGATTATTTGAGTTTGAGAGAGTGGAAAAGTACATAATTTTAAATTTACCTTGGCAATCAACTTTAAATAATCCTTGATAAATATAAGATTCTATAATAAAAAATATCTAAGAAAAGTTTAAAAAAGAAAAAGTGCGCTCCCATAAGTATTCTAATAAGATGGGGACTTCAGTTAACGACAATAAGCAGCCTGATGCGCCATCTTGGCATTTTAGGAGCCTTAACTTTGATTACGGCTCCTAAATATCCGAACTAAAGCGTCAAGTACGGTTTGACTTTATTGTCAAATGACGTTATTCCTTCGTTCTGACTCTTCCCAATACTACTTCTATTGACAGAATGCTCCCTGAAAGGCCCTTTCTGCGATGGCGCATCATTCTCTTGTCGCATTTACCCGAATATTCTCTATGGTTCGGAAACGACGTCTTTTCCATCTGGTTTTACGTCTGGGAAACAGGAGGAAGTCTGCCGTGGGTCTGTCCGGAGATCAGCGTAGATGGGACACAACGGATGTCCTGTGTCTTGCCAGTTAACAGCAGATGAGGAGTGACGCGGGAGCCAGCGCATTATCATGGTACAATTTCTAAATCTAGTTTTCCCCCAATTCAGGTCTTTTCCTGCGTACAGCATCTCTCAAAAGCTCTAAAACTTTCTAGAACAACTGTTGTTGTTGTTGTTGCTTATGCCCCTTGACCGACAGTAGACATCAGATCAAGTCCCGAAGGCTATGGGCGATGAAGGTGCGGCTCCTGTTTTGAATTAGCACCACAAGGGTCGGAGTCCGGCTTGGCTAAATGATTGGTCCCGTAATTTTGAACCGAGTCAAGTGACGAGACCGGAACACTTGACGCCCACCTCCAGAGGTAAATTTTTTGAGAACTTGGAGGACATTGTAGCCACGCCCTATTTTACGAGTCCCGGCCACCATTAGTGAACACGGTGGTAGATTTGCAACGACGAGCATCGAACCAGGGACGTTCAGAACACTGGCCCGCTGCTCTTGCCAACTGGGCTACTGCGCCCTAAAACAACTGTTTGTTTACCACCTGTTACATTCGGTACCCACGGTACGTTATTTATAAAACATTTTTACACTTTTTTCAATCCGGACGCATTTGGCGTTTACTACCTGCCAAAGATGTTCTTGGACGAAGGATGACCTGAAAACCCTTTACAAACGTTTAAAAATCTTAAATATGCTGAATTTTGAAGAAGCATTGTTGCTAAGAACGATTGCAAATTATGGCGGGCTAATTTGGTGACAGTAAAAAGAGCATCTATTGAAGACAATTTGTAGGACATTAAAGATTTGTTGTCTCCTCACTAAATATTTACTTAATGAATAGAATTCACGATTACTTATTTATTTTGTTAACAAGCGAATTAATCACCAGAGCTACAGTTAATAAACAAAAATCCCGAAAAGGAAACTTGTAAACCATATTTGGCGATTTACCAATTGTGAACGGCTAACGGAAAAATACCTATTTTTTTTTTACACGCAGTTTATGCTTAGACATAAAGATAATTTAATAAGTAGCCAAAAAATATAGATTAAGATCGATGCTTTTATTTATGGAGATAAATAAACAGCAGAGGTATTGCGTTGCGAGCATTTTGGCGAGGTTTGGACACAAGACGGATGCTTTAGATTTCCTCATTTAGCCTCCCACTTTATATCCCTAACAACCCCAACAGTACGCCTATCTCCAATAATCTATATCTAATACTATCCAAAATACGTCATTAATATTTCGCAACAATATGGCCACCATATTATATCACGTAAACAAACGCACACGACTAGCCATTCAAACTGGGTTGCCACAAAATAACAAAATCTCGCCAAAATCGCATGGTTACCAAGCCAAACACAAAATCGCCAAACTTGGCAGGGAGGTGCGTATAACACATCTGTACCCTCGTTACAGTGAATTTGAGTAACTACTTCAAAGTAATACCTTAGTTAAATTTTTTTTTAACTTCATACGATTATTCATATTAAGAAGGCTTTATATTTGCCATTAATGCTTTTAATTCCATCTACAACGTGGTTGAAAGTTAGTTCTCAATATGAATTCACGAAAGGCAATTATTCATGATCTATTACATATAGACTACTGAGTTTAGATACCAAAAATTGCGTCGGTCCTACTGAAGATTCTTTCAATGGGGAACATTCATACGTCACACACCAAGATAACAATGTACAATCCTATTGAATTACAAGTGACACCGTCACTATGGATGTATAAACATCCTGTTGCTTAATAGTATTTGATGTGAATATCATTTAATTAACACAAGCCTGTGCTACTTTTAAAATATACATGGAATGGGTGTTGTTAGGAAATGCACTGAATTCTACCGCATTATTCTCTAATCTGCAAATGCTTTGCATTGAAATTTATCATTTTAAGAGAAACACTTCAAATCCTGATTTATGGCATCTGAGTGATTCGGAACTGAATATCAATGCGGTTATATGGTTTCCAGCGGATCACATGTCACGTACCTTCATTGCAAATTTATACTATTCCATTGAATCTATTTTATGTGACGCAAATATTGATAAAAAAAATGCTACAATAATAGTAAAGGACCCTATCAGCGTGACATCACTGACTGGAGTGGAAATGTCAAGGATTCTAAATCAAATGACCTGAATTTTAAAGTTTCATTGGATTAACATACAAAGGCGTAAACTGGAAATCCTCCAGAACCCGAAAACCCGATGCGGTCTGATAATGTCCCTCCTTTTGTATGGCTATATTTATTACGAAAATTTCTTAAAAATTAACATGGTACTCGTAAGCGTATTAGATTTTATCGACGTGATGGCAGTATCAACAAACATATCAACAATTCTGCGTCACGCGCTCGTTAAATTAAATTATCATATAAGAGCGAGTTTGAAATATCGCAAAAATTCATGATTTGATAACACCTATTAATTTTTGCTCAACAATTTCTCTGAAAATAATACCCATATCCCTGACTGTGAAATGTAGTTAAAATAGATATGATTCACTGTTGGGTAATCACTCTTCATCGTCTCGTTTTTTCCCCTTTAAACGTAGGTTTTTTTTTTTTTTTTTACGTAGGATTACGTTCCTCCATAACGGTCCTTCGGAAAGCAAAATTTCGTACGCTAAAATCGTCCATCCATCCGTCCTCGCGAGTTATAATTTTGGCAGCGTGTCAAACCCAGTCTGTATCGCTTCGACAAGCAGTAAACAGTTAAACAGAAAAGTAACAAAATGCGTTAAAATTTTGACATATATATATATATATATACGTACATATATATAGATACATAACACATACAAAAATATGCACATACAAAAGAGGTAAGCAATGATAAGTAATCCCACGCTAATAACCCGCGGTAGTTTCGTTAAAAGAGACTACCTGAATTTTTTTTAGTTAATTTGCTATATTTTACAAGTGTTCAAACGATAGTAACGTAAATAACCTAAACAAAAATAGCATTTTTTCCAGAATAGGATCTTTCTTAACATTTTCCTTAAGGGGTGGGATAGCATGTATCCCAAGAATACGGACCTTAGAATGTACACACACACACACACACACACATATATATATATATATATATATAAACCCCTTAATGACCGTTTTTACAAAGGGAGTATGAAATTTCCCGTTCTAAAGAGGGAATAGGAAAAATGAGCTAAAGATTAATTAGATAAAAATTTGAATAGTGTTGCTTCACAAAAATCTGCTGAGGAACACAATTCTACACCAGGACAGAACATCTCAAAATGTGATGAGGACCAAAATTCTTTATCAAAAGCTGCTGATGGCCGCAAGGAAATTGGATAGATGGGAAAGCGAAAAATATTTTATCTAATTAAAAACAAATTACCAATTATTTTGAAAATTAAATAAATATTAATATTAATTCCTTTTATATTCCTTTCGTAATATTATAAATCTAAAAATAATATTCCGTATTTTTAGATTTATAAATATTATGCATCTTTACTATAGGCTCCTCGGGTCACAGAGTGAGTACTCACTGGCCGTATGTTGCGCAGGCTTGATCTGGAACAAATAATTGATAACCCTGAAAGAAAAAATAAACTGAATTAACAGCAAAATAATATTGCATATTATTTTTACATTCAAAAATGAAATTGTTTTCAGCTATGAAAAATTTCGAATTATCCGAATTTTTTGTTTGTTTGTTTGTACGGTGTAATTAGTTACAAAGTTAAGAAATTTTGTTGCTAAATTATGTATTTATTTAAACAGAAGATTAAAATTTATGAATCCTGAATAAGTACAATGAACATAATTATGGGCGTGTCTTAGTAAACAGCAGCACGTCGTGTGATCGCAATTGGTTAACTAAAAATCGCAATCTTTATTATTCGCATGTAGATTTCTGTGTATGTGTGTCTGTAGTATCCTGCTATGGGGCAATACAAATCATAACTCGGTTTAAAATCGTGACGGATCATTTAAAAGCTGAAAAATAAGAGGCAGAGATACCCACGGTGGCGACGAGGAGTTACGTTTTCATTCTCCACATTCAGCCGGCTGCATCAGCCTGTAACCGTGTCACGTGTCACTTTCGCGTCGAGCTTTCGATTCAGCAGTTTTCGCTTACACAACTCGAGAACTGAGGAAGGAAAAGGATTGTGACATCCATCCGTATTGCAGTTCAGTAACTGAAACTGATCCCACTTTTCGGCAGTTATTAAAAATTTCAGAATGTGAAATGTACAAAATTATGGGGAAAGCTTGGACTTTGCATTGTGAGTATTGTTGATGGTCGTGAGAAATTACACGTCATATGATATTTTTGTATTTACTACAGTCAAAGGGCCTGTTCACATAGAATCCGTCGGCGTCAGTGCTTCTCGTATTGAAATATATTTAACCAATAGCAAACCTTCAAACGATTAGCCACGAAATTGTTAAGGTCTGGAATTGGTTTAAAATATATCAATACGAGTAACGCTGAGGCTTACGGACTCTATGTGAAGAGGCCCAAACGCTCTAAATGGTTTTACCTCTAAGGTAGTATTTCGCTAAAGTAAAGATGTGGGTTCCCCTTGGCACGGTTTGGCGAAGTTTTCAAAATACGCTAAAATCACACTAAAAAAAAAGACGGTAACGGCGACATACAATAAGACGGTAACGGCGACAACAAATTTACTTGTATATGAAGAATATAAAGTCAGTTTTAGCCAATTTAAATAGAATAAATTTTTCAGAATAAATCCTACATGACATTCTTTCCTTATAATTGATACTAAGAACAGAATATTGTAATGCAAACAATAACACGAATACAATCTTTTATAGAAAAAAAATCATCAGTTGAAGTTTAATTTTAGGCTGGCAGTAATAAACACCTGGCTTCTATGTCACTGAAGATAAATCCATTAAATCCAAAATGTTATATGTTCTGCAGTCAACCTGATAAGTGATAAGATAGCTATAACTTCGCTGCATTGATCGCCCATGTCAGAAGAGTAACCACTTCTTTACAAGAGCCATTTTCTGTAATGATTTCAATATCTTCCTGCTTATGAACCTTCGTCTTTTAAGTGTGATATTTAGCGAATTTTGAAATCTTTGTCAAACCACGCCAAGGGGTACCCACTTCTTTACTTTAACCATTTTAAGATTTCAACGAAAATAAATCGTCGTAGAGATCCGTAAGGGCCAATAGTTCGAAGGCCAAGGCTGACTCGCCCGCAATGTTCATGCAAAATAAAAACTGATTTTAACGGCTTACTTCAAATACTCAGTTAAAAATGGGTATAACATATTTATTATTACTTTACTGTATTATTATGGTAATGCAAATATTGTTCTGTATACTAACGGAGATTTCTTCTCAATTTTATGCATAAACAACTTCATAATAAAATAAGTAAGACATTTCTAATAGATTTTTTAAGATCACATCATTTAGCAAACTTAAATTAAATAATCCAAGATATATAAGTTTTAAAAATTATGGGGTATTTGCATTTTTTTCCACAGAAGTTCTGTTATCTTCAAGTAATTTGAATTGGCAGTTTATAATACTAAGTTTGGATATTAAAGCATAAAGATAAATAATTTTTCCTAGATAAAAATGTCTATAATTATTGCTAAAAATGTCTATAATTGTTACTCAAAGATAGCCGAACGATAGCCGAATGCCTAGGGCGCTGGCTTTCGGTACCAGAGTCTGTGGGTTCGAATCCCACTCTCGGCATTGACTTTTGTAGCCGTTCGGAATCGGCTTTAAGCAGTAGGTCTCTGTCTAATTAGTCCTCGTGTAGCAAAAAAAATGACCAACGCCTTAATCCATACCTAAACCAAACAAGATCAAGGCATCTTCTGCAATATATTATTAGAACAGAAAAGAAATATAGTTAAGGCGATTTTCACTCACCTTCCTTCTGATCGGTGATGCTACTCTGTCTATCGAAGATGATCACCTAGTTCTGTAGGGTTCTTAATTATTTACACGGGAGACAATGACTGAATATTCTCTTTACACAAAACAGACGCATCTTTATTTGACGAACACACCAACCACACTCATTACATAAAACAAGAATAACAAAATTCTCCCTTGTGGGAGTCAATCTAAGTACAACTTTTACTCAACAAATATGTTTTACCAAAGATTTCAGATTTTTAAATTTTTCTTGAAGACCAGTTCCTTAATACGAGGAATGTTTGGACTTCGGGTGGCATATCTCTAACCCTATGTTCCTCTACGAATCTCTCGTGTTTTGTTACCACTTGCTCTTAGGAATACAATGAGTTAGGCTTATTTGACACCATCTGGGAACTGTGGAGCTGCATATGGTATATCATTAAACAGTTTAAAAAACCCGTTTCAGTTTCACAGCTGCCCCCCCAAACAGAGTACTTTTGGCAACCATACCCATGGCAACTTTCCTTTCAGCGTATTTTCATGACTGACGTTATGTCAGTAAGGAATATGCGCTAAAGGAAAGTTCTTGATCAACGTTTGTAATTTAAAAGTAAAGGAAGTTGAATTAAAATGAAATTAAAGAAAGCAATTAATGGTTCTCTTGACGAAATCCTAATATCCCGTCCAAGCGTTAGCACACTGCTTTCCTGGTTTAAACTTTTTCTATGAATTGTAACCTACGAGTAGCATGCAATCGTCAAGATTATTTCTATGAGATGATAAACTCGGGATTAGAGCTCCTAAATATCTAAGTTGACCCATAAGCCTTCATTTTTTCTCCTAGTATCGCCTAAACATACGCCATGCAATACTTTAGTCATTGTTTCTTCTCCAGTGTACCAAACGTTTGTTATCCTGTTTATTTATATTTTGAATCCGATTATCTCTCTTTATAAACTAATACTTTACATTCATTCCAAAGTATAATTCAAAGTAGAGAGTCTTTTAAGCGAACTATTTATGCGTAAAGAACTTTTCTGGAGGGGTAATTCGAATTTGAGGATTTGAAGAAGCATAAAAAGTAAAATTCCCCAATGAACTATAAAAACCCATTGGAATATACTAGCTTCTTCAAAAACAAGTCTTTTTTAAAAAAAGAAAAGTACTCTTTTGCAAGCATCAGATCAAACTGGCGTTTCCACTTCACGTCAATGGATAACAAAATGCCTGTTGCGTGATTTTGGGTGTATCTAGGAGGCTTTCGCGCGTTTAAAATCTCATACTGACATGTCTTAAATGTTTTCTTTTTTATTTAACTTCAAACTGTTCAAACGCATGTAACACACGATTGAGATTGTCACAGATACCACAGGGCTTATACTATTTCGGGTAATTGCATTTCATAATGAGGATTTTCAGCATCAATGATTTTATCACTTCATATTAAACCGTTTATGTTATACCTAATCTGGGAATGCAGCGTTTGCTCTTTCATTCATTCATTCCTTCGTCTAATATAATGCTTCTAAGATGCTTTGGGTGGTCCGGATGTTTTCCTTTTATATTCTACTAGGCTTAAAGTGAGTAAATCGAAGAAAAATCTAATATCTATGTTTTTTTCACAACACAGATGAAGTGTAGGATATATATCAGTCATTTGGTAAATATTAGCATTTACCTTCCAGATAAAGCGTCTGATTTACACATACAATTCTACTCCTTTTGCCGCTTGGCGAAGATTCGCCCATGTTGCCAAATTTTATGCTGTACAGCTCTTAGTGATATACCAAGAGAAAAATGCGGAATTAAAATGCAGCCCAAAGAATCGAATACAATCGAAATATTTTCTACTAAAGTAGAAAATGTCGAAATCTTTTAGGAGGGGGAGGGGATGCAAAGAAAAACTGTTATTTAACTTGGATAAATTTAGAAACTACACTACTCAACATTACAAACTAGAATTTACTGCCTTTAAGCTTGAGCATTCAAGCAAAGGATAAATGAATAAAAATGTAAAGAATACTTGGTTAAAAGAAATACTCCTATTCAAGACTTACATCATTCAGTAACCAAATGTTTACCTGAAATCCCCCCCCCCCTCCCCATGAACGCATGCACTATCTTGTAATATCAGATTTCTCCACGTGGCACTAATCTTTGTATATGAAGCTTTATTCTACTTCACTTGGCTGGAATTCTCTGTATCCGCTTTTGGTTGTCAGCTTCTTTATCAGGCAGGATCTCTGCTGTTGGTCGATCGAGAGAAGTCTGTGTGGTTCGTTCTGTGCCTCCGTCATTCTTTCTAGTTTTGAGTTAAGAGGCAGTGATCTCTCACGTGCTTCAACCACATCACACCCTAAGAGTCCAGCAGGTCAAAGAGCACTGTGTTATTTGCCATTTCGTCTAATGCCTTTTCATTCTGCCTTTCCATATAAGTTGTGTGAAATGTGACATTTCAGTGCCTGAATAGGATTGAAAAAATCTCTAAAAGCCTGACATTACTAATATTTTATTTTATTAAAAAGGAAAATATTTCTCTGCCATTAAGATTTGCAAAAAAATAGAATATTAGCAGTATTTTAAGACCCATTCATATTACGGTATGTCCGCCAAAGACTGGACGATCTGGGCGACTCCTGGAAACATTTGCTCCCTGGCAATCCTAACTTATTCTGGTGCAAAATTCTACAGTGAACTGAAGCTAATATTATGTATTAACTGTATTGCGTGTTCCAAATGTTGCCAAATCGTAGACAACCTACACTAGGCTATAGCCGCATCGAATAATAAGGTTAAACCCAAAAGTAAAACGATGTGGCCAAATTTTAAAAGGCTTTTCTTTCTTCAGATTTGATTTTAATATTAATCCACCCATTTTTTAATTTGGAGAAATACCCTAGCAATAAAAAATCTTCATATAGTATATGAAGCTTAGTTTCCAAAATCATTTTTCCCGAAAGTCTCATCTTCCAATTAGTTCAACCATAAACTGCACTTGTCACAACCATGATTCTATTTTAATGTATAAAGATAATATATTTTAAAAATATTAAAAAAATGTGAAATTTATTTAAAGAATATATTTGAATAAAAATATATTTCAATTCAAACTATATATAGCGTTACACACATTGGAGGAACTGAATTATTCCCTCCCCTCCCCCTCAGAAACTAATCATTCATGTATTCTTTTGCGCTACTCATGTAGACCACAGTGCTCTCAACCAAACAACCATTCAATATCATCTGATTTGAAATGCAAAGCTGTCATCAGTGAACGCAGTATGTTCCTCAGTGGTATTTCTTTCCAGGTATCACTTTACTGATTTTCTTGTCGGTATCTGCAAGTAATGTTAGTCATCTTCAAGTTGTTCCAATTTACTTCTCGTTTTCTTATATTCGTACAATAAAGAAACTTATTTCGAATCATTGAATTAACACTTCAACTAACAGCCGGATTGTTGTACGCGCAGTTGTATAGTTTTATTCAACGAACGTGGAGGCACTTGTCGCTAGACAATAGCGCCCTTTACACGTACGCTCTTTCGCGAGTGCTTGGAGCATACGGGATTGCGCGCACGCTCCAAGCACTCGTGAAAGAGCGTACGTGTAAAGGGCTCTAATAGCGCCCTTTACTCGTACACTCTTGGAGGGCTTGGAGCATACGGGATTACGCGCAAGAAAACTTGCAGTACGCTCAAAAGCAGCTTTCCCTTCCTCTCCGACACCTTCATACGTGCATTCAATCACGCGGGATCGTGGTTTCACGCGGAAAATAGCGTACGTGTAAAGGGCGCTATTCGCCTGTATGTACACCGCGAGACTGCTGGCCATTCATTTTAAGGGGGCACCGTATAAGTGGCTAGCACTACCCCCTACAAGCCGGTCCCTTAATTTAGAACCGAGTCAAGTGACGAGACCGATACACTTGACCCCGTACCTCCAGAAGTAAATTTGAGAACTTGGAGAACATTGCAGCCACGACAGATTTTTCTCGCACCAGCCGCCATCAGTGTACACGGCGGTGGATTTGTCAGCATCGAACCAGTGACGTTCAGATCACTAGCTCACTGCCTTTGTGGTTGTATTGTTACTTTGGTAAAACTTCGGTGACAGATCAATTATGTTGCTGGTTGCCATTGGCTCTCGGAAAATTAAAAGGTAAATTTTGTGCCATTGAACACTTCAGCAACATATTATATTCTGCTGAGTGCAATACGTGGAAAGGAGGAATTAATGCAATCGATTGTAGTGATTTACGTAACGGTTCCATTGAAATTATTTTAATTAGTCAATTATAATTCTCATTTACTATTTTTTTTATGAGTTATGGTGTAAACACCTGTAAACACCCTGTCTGACACACATTTTTCCGTTTATCACTTTTGTATTCATAGGCAAATCAACTATCTCCGCAGACAATCGGAACTAGAACCTCCTACTTTCCACCTCTCGCAGGCTCCTGAGGACTGATTGCGTTAGTTTGTTATAAATTACTTTATTATTAAATTCGCTGTCATTAATTTATTGATTATAAATGTCATTAGCTATTAGTCATTAATCATATTCAATCTATGGGCTTGTGGCGGCCCAGTGGTACAGCGCGCTGGTTTTTCGGTGCTGAGGGTGCTCGGATCGAATCCTGGCGTCGCGTCACGAAAAATGCCTCCATTCGTGTCGTCCCTTCATAGGGAGTAGTGCTGTCCGCCTATATGGTGCCCGCACAATAAAATGGGCAGTAAATTTGCGGCGTAGTATAGACGAATGTTTGACGACAAGTGCCTCCACATTGGGAAAAAAAAATTCAATCTATAGGAAATTTACATATTTGTAAAATTCTATCGTCTGACAACTCACAACAAATAATTTTCCAATTCAGGATACATTTTCAAAGTATTTGGTACATTTTGGGATTTTATACTATGATGGAGACTAAAACTTGGATTTTTCAAACTTGGTATTTAATTGCCATTGTCCAAGGCCTCAAAGTACAATTTACTTAAGAAAAATAAATAGTCATAGTGTAGGTATTTACCAAGCAGCTCGGAAGTAAAATTAGCCTGTCTTTGGTATAGCAACTTTTACCCTGCAGACAACTTAAAACAGCGCCTGAACGTAGATCGATTTAAAAAAATCGGCTAACATTGCCAATACGTAGAAAAAATCCAGAAAATTTGTATGTAAATTTGAGAAAGAACTTAATTTGTTGAGTCAAACACATGCTTCAACATTCCAAAAGATTTTTTTCTAGAGAATGGGTTCCTGAAATTCTACCTGGGCTTGATTTGAAAGAAGAAATTTCAATGGGATCACGTCAGGGTACAAAAAATCGCTGATTTAATGAAATGTTTACTGATCGACGATGACAACAGCTGAGTGTAAAACTGCAGATCCTCTGCTCTCATTCGTCGTCCGATAAAGAAACGCAATATTGCGGTTTCACTGTACTGTTAACACTTCATTAGGCTAGGGAGTCCCCGCCCTTTTCTTCTTCCCCTCTCTCTCCCCCTCAAAAAATACAGAGAAAAATTCTCTAATGTTACCTAATTGTATATTACGGGGAAAGGGGTTTAGAATAAAGCAAATGATACATTACATTCAGCACGCAAGGATGTTATATCGGTGCTCAAATGGCAAAATGTTGTAAGAAACTTTTCTTAAAAAAAAATTGAGTTTTACACATTCCGGACTCTCATTCGCCGATATTTTCTATTTATTGTAAAAATACTGTAAGTAATAGGCAACTATTTTTCTGAAATATTGGCACCACGTTAGCTCACTTAAAACAAATTACTGATTTTTCATGACATCTTGAAACTTAGAATTGATGTCACGTAAATTTCTTATATCATTTTGCCATCCGAGTACAGATATATGATGAGAAGGAAAAATATTTCTACACATATGTTTTTAAATATTTCTGTATGTTTATTTTCTAATGATCATTTTAAGATCATCCTTATTTCTGCAATTTTTTTAATTTAGCTGTTCATAATGTAGAAATTTTAACGAAATTAAAGAACAAACAAATTTATTGACTATCAAAGAGCTCTGCACGAAGCTTTGATAAATTTTGTATTCATAAAGTCTTAGAATGCTGAAACACGCCAAAGAGAGGTCTCATTTGAAATTTAGTACGAACGTCAAAATTCTCCAGTTTTTAAATATTGCTGGAAAACAGCCTACTTTTGATTTTAGAGGACTCATTTATGTGGTTAGGCCTCAATAAAAAAATTGCATTGTTTCCATAAATGTCGCTTTTTCAGTTTAAAATTTAAGAGATTTGCATAAAAGATATATATTTTTTGTTCCATGATATTTTATCACTTCACAACACGTAATTTACAATACGTATTTACATCACTGGTAGACAATCTTTTCAGCAATAAATGTGATTATATCTGATCTTGTTTCAGTAAAATGTGAAAAGCTTAGGAAATCTACTATAAATCACAGACATATTATGCTTCTTCAGATCTTAAAAAGACCTTAATCCTATTTCTGTGTTACTTTTAAGAGGCTTAGACCTCTCTTTATTTTGTAAAACGCCTTCTAATTAAAGCGAATTTTTTGTGTCTGTGAGAATGCAGAAGAAAGTCTGCAGGCAGCCATTAGACCTAATTGGCAGCAAATAAACACGCGAGTGAAGCATTTAACAAAACAAAAAATGAGATGTATTAAAATGTATGCATATTTATCTATGAAGGCGTCTTGCAGTGAACTCATTTCAGTCAAATAGTTGATTATAAACAGGAATTTATGTAAAGACAGCTAGCTGCCTTAAATGAAGCATGACTCTCTAAGTGGAAAGTCATCCCAAAAGAGAGTCAAAGGTGATTGACTTTGTCATTCTCCCGGCTGTGTACAAATAATAAACGTTATACCTATAATATGAACTGAACTTAACCCGCATCTTACTTTAACACATACGTATCTAGAACATGTTTCATCAACTTGTCAACAGCTGTGATCGACTTTTCAGTTCTAAAACACTTCTGCTGTCGACTTTTATGCTCGATAAAACCTTCCGCAAACATTCCACGATCCTCAACTAGAATATCAACTATTGTGAAAACGTAAAAAATCAAACAATAAAATTCTGAAATTAATTCAAAGTAAGCGAGCAACTTAGCTGACATTCCGAAATCAAGACATTTCTTGACCTTCACAAATGAGGTCATCAGCTGCGAATGCAAGTAACACTGAGAAAACAACATACAGGTGAGGATATAATTGGGCGGAATGAATTCACGGAGAGGAATGGGGGAGAAGACAATCAATCAATCAATATATATATATATATATATATATATATATATATATATATATATATATATATATATATATAATGTTCTATATGTATTAATGTACATTTAATCATACTATATTTAATCTTAAATAAGATATCCAAATTATTCATCCTGTTAATATATTGAAATAAACTATTGAGATTTATACCAAGAAAGAGATTTAAAGGCAAGGAAAGGACTTTACAGGGCGACCATGAAATCGGGGGTTGGATAGAAACGAAAGTGCTTTTAAGCAGAAAAAAAATAACATATTGAAATTTATTCAATGAAAATTATTCAATGAAAATTATTCATTTGCTCATACGTGTAATTTGCTCATACGAGAATGTTATCTTTGGATGGATATATATATTGAATTTTAACTTAACGTTATTAAAACGATAATGAAATTAAAATTCATTCATACCTAGCGACAGAGTTGACCTTCAGAATCCAAAGAGTTTGTAGATTCTTAGAAATCAAGCCATCTGGTTGGATCAGAAAATAATTAAAAGGTAAAATAAGGTAATATTGGTAAACGCAAAAAAGGTTAAAAAAATTAAATAAGGGAGAAGCAGTGAATTGGATGCGCTTTAAGAAAGCCTACATTTTAATATACAACGGCATCCTCAAAGAAAGTCCATGTGATCGGCCACAGGGGTTTGGAATGCTTGTCTATTGTATACAGACCGAATTTCAGTATCATATCAAATTTTTTTCATATTGAAAGGAATTAGATCTCGAAGTTTACAATAAAGGTAAATGCCAGTTGCATTACAAACAGCATACATACTGTGTGAAGGAATTCATGAGAAGCGTGCAATCATTTCTCTGCCAGTAGGATTGCGTTCTCTGTGTACATTTGTTCAACTTACTTACTTTATTCTTTCTCTGTTCGTGCGTAAACTAGCTTTCGCTGTGTTTATTCCAATCTGTCGCGTTCTTTACATACAAAGAAAACTTACATAAAAACCAGAAAGCGTATTAAAATCGTTACAGCTGAGTCAGGAGGTAACTCATATTTTGCTTTTTATGTGTATTCCACCTTTGTTTTATCCTAATACCTTTTATCCCTTTTTCCTAGGGGTATTAAAGATTACACCGATCCAACCCTAAAGGTATGCGAAAAGAAAAACTAATACCCAATATCGCCGGGACAGGAATCCGCTCCACCTACAAGATCCGCAGGACCCCTGCGCGTTCCGATAAGGGGTCCACACACATGCAGAACTGCACAGAATTCTGCGGGGAAAACAGTTATTTATGGAGCAAGGGTCTCTCCGGCGATCCCTCCTCAGCGCGGTCTTTTCACAGTTCATCAAAGAGACACGAGGGACCTTGGGGGGGGGTTTCTAAATGGGGGAATGTCTGGCAGACGTCAGCACGAATAACAACAACAGAGTGAACGGAACGGTTGGGTAGGGTTGATTAGTCACGCTCCTGGAGCGTGACTAATCGACCCCCCAAAATGTGTCAAGAGGAGGCGCGGGTGCTTACTGCGTATTCGCTCTGTTTATATGTGGATGCACCATAAAATATCAAAATTTCCTAACATCCCCACAAGAACCCCGTGAGCGTTCACCACACCGTGATTTCCCTAGGGGTAATCCAAGGTCCTGAAATTATGAGAGTTCACTCTAGTATGTGAAGAAAAAGGTATTAAAGGATCTCTTTTATGTCTGCCATTTAAGAATGCCAGTACAGAATTCTCCGTTTCTCGTGTAAAATGCAGTTAATGGTTTTAGACTCCTATACATGTTTTCATATCGAAGTAGTAAATAGTAATGGCTGTCGGTGGCTGTCACTCATAGTAATAATTTTGGTCGAACTCTTGCTTGATGAAACCCACGGGGAGACCTCTGAGATTTTTAAATATAAAGTCTAGATGAATTTTTAGTCATTGATTTAAAATACCATCTAGCTCTTATTACATGTCTTATTATATCTTACTAGCTGAAAACCCGCACTTCTCTACGGAGTACATTCAAATTAAATACAACGGTCAATGTATGCAATTAATGCCAAACAAAAAATAAATAAATATATATATATATATATATATATATATATATTTATAATAAATACGACGATCAATGTATACAATTGATGTAATATATATATATATATATATTTATAAAAAAAAAGGACAAAATAATGTAGAAGAAAATATTTAAGTTAAATGTAATAGAACATACTAAAGAATATAGTACAGTTAATATAGTACAGTTTGAGGAACATAATATCTTTTATTGTATTTTAATATTTTTTTGGATAATGCCCAATCGTCTGCCGCATTAGCGAGAAATTTTTTTTTGTCTATTTAGTTGTTATGCACATGACGATAAATTTATTTAAAGTACCAGAAAAAGAAATCACGTGATCAGCATTCAATAAATTAAATTGTAAAAATTAATGTTTAAAAATTCACCAAAAATCAGAAAATGGAGGTAAAAATTCGATAAAGATCGCATTTTAAAGGAATTTTTATGATCTTTCTCGTGATATAAATTTTATAACCCTCATAATTATTACTTTAAATGCAAACTTAAAAAAAGTTACTAAAACAGCTTAAAAATTTAATTTTAAAAAATCTAAGAAGAATTTTTCAAACATCTTTCTTAGTGCACCCCGACTCTATCAGAAGAATCGCCATGCAAAATTTCAGCCCTTTAGGTCCAGCGGTTTGGTCTGTGCGTTGTCAGTCAGTGAGTCAGTCGGTTACGGAACTGTTTTATATACCGGGTGCGTCATAAATTCGTGCAATGTTCAAAAATTCATAATAAAAGAAGCAATGCTCGGAAAATTTTTCTGTTTGCGCCAATAAGATCAGGAGGACGGATTTTTTTTCCATGCAAAAAAGAACGTTCCCAAAAGTAACCGAAAGACGGTGCTCACACGTCATATTGAGAAGTTTTATGCAAATCAGGCAAACTCAAACAGAAAATCAAACAGATCACAATAACATGAGACTGAGCATTTATTTTAAAGTAAGAGATGTTCAGCATTACTACCAGCACAAGGTAATAGGCAAGTGAGGTAATAGGCAAGTCATTAAGCCCATTACAGCGGATTGTAGTATCGATGGCAACGACTGTCTGTCGAATGACATTTTACAGTTCCACCAAAGTGGTTGAAGAGCCCCGGTATACATGGGACTTTAAGTATCCCCCCAACTAAAAATTTGCCGGGGTCAAGTCTGGGGATCATGAGGGCCACTGAACCTTACAACCGCTACTTACAGAACTCGGTCTTCAGTGAAAGATTCCAACAGGAGCGTCTTGATATCACGAGAAATGTGGGGCGTGGCACCATCCTGCATGAAGGTGACAACAGGTAGCGCATGTCTTTCCTGCAATGCAGAATTAACGTGGTCACGCAAAAGCTCCCTCTTTCGGTTACTTTTGGGAACTTTTTTTTTACATGGAAAAAAACCCAATGTCCCTCTGATCCTATTCGCGAAAACAGAAAATTTTCCCGAGCATTATTTCTTTTATTACGAATTTTTGAACTTTGCACGAATTTATGACGCACCCGGTATATAGATTACATGCCCTTCTGTTTGATAAATAGCTTCAGGGCTTATTATTTATTTTCTCTTTTAAATAAATAATATGTTCGTTTGTTTAAAAAAAATTTCAAAATGTCTGTCAGAAGTGCAAAAATGATTTTTGACATTTAAAATACTTAGGTATGTAAAAATGTCTTTTTGACATAGTCATGTAAAATTGCCTTAGATTTTTTTTTTCATTTCAGGATTTCTGTCTCATGTTGGATGGTTAAGAAAAAGGGTAAGAAAGGAGCAGTTGACCTGCGACCCAAACCGGACCTTCTAGGTCCCTCGGCCATGCTCAATGCGTACCACATGTGCTACAACGCGGCCATATTCCTTAGGTACCGGGAACTGCCCTGGCCCCTCGCTAAGCCCGAAAAGAAGAAGAAACAGTAACCTCCAAGGTAAAAACTGCATAAATGTCTCCATGCATAGATTATGCACCAAACGGACGTGTAATATTACATGCATATTCAACATATTCAACGGTATGGATGAAACTATTCTGTATATTCTCACATGCGGGACCCTAATTATGTCTCAAACAATGAAAATCGGATAGTATAAAAAGAGGCGAGAAACGCAATTCGAAACATGAAGGTCCCTTACATCACTTGCATGATTCAGTGGGTAAAATGCCGGGTTTGATTCCTACTCATCACAAAAGACTTACAATTGCAAGTTGATCATTTGTAGTTAATATCATGTAATAAGTATAATTTCTAGTATCATAAAGTGCATTGAATCCGTGCATTTAGTACTTATGCTGAACAGGCACTGCCAGCAATCATTTACAAATGAGCAGTCATTGACTAGGGCTAAAAATTGTCAATTATTGTGCTGAATATGTTGGTGATGTTAAAGAAAGCTTTTTTTTGTGAAGGTAGGCCTCTCGCATTTTTTTCAGGAAATGGAAGAGTTAACCAAATACTCTATAACTGTAAAAATAAAACCTAAATCTTTTAGAAAATTTCTCTTTTGTTTGAAAATACATGGAATGGATAATCAGTGAAATTAAAGCCTTTAATAGCAATCAGGTATAAACTATTTATTTGATATTTAAGGTAACTAGATAATTGAAATACGTACTAAGATAACTGTATTCTCGGCTACGATATGACATAAGGCTAAACACTAAATAGTTAGGAATGTTTCGGCCGTTTGTTCGAACCCCAGTGATTGCGATTGTGACAAGGTGAGGATGTAACTTGAATTCGATGTTTGCAAGACCTTCGGAAGAAAGATAGCTCTTCCACTTTGTTATCGAACTGACCTCAATGCTCGCTTAACAAATAGGCATGGTTCTTCCGAATTATAGGTTTCGTTTGCTCGAAATGACTGCGTTAGAAGACACACTGAATTAATATTTTTGTATGAGCCAGGCCCTCTAATTTTTTTCTGTAAAAAGAGAACAAAGCAAATTCTAATGTGTCTCCTTTCGATATATTCCAAATCTTTCAATCACTGACAGAGAAAACTGATGTTTGATAAAACGTGATTTGTTGTTCGTATGACTCTGAAACGCATTCTTTTATTGAAACAGATCAATATCGTTCTAACAGTATAATATTGATATCAGATATCATTACTGGCGTTGTCCGAGCAAACCATATCTGGCGCTTCAGCTTTTGCGGAAATATGGAAGTCAAACATAATATCATAATAATCCTCACTACAACATTTACAAAATCAAATTGCGCTCTGATCTTTTAGCATACATTCGTTATTGACCAAGGGATAATTTCTTATTTTAATGCTTCTACTACATGGATATTTTTGCTTTTCCTTCCGCTGAACATATGCATGAATACTTTATCGTACCTAGACTAGAGCAAGAAACATGTAGTTGACCTTCAGACACTAGGACAGTGGCAGAAATTTGTGTTTGGTATTATGAGGCAATGCTTAACCCCGCATTTAAACAGCTGCGAATCAGCCACCCTCGTGCATTCCCCAGACATTAGTCATGCTCCAAGAGCGTAACTAATGGACCCGAATGACCGTTCTCACATTCCCGCCTCTCGCAACTTCCCGACGCCATTCACCCCTTTGACCTTTGACCCCCTCCCCGTCGCCATAGACTCGGGCCAGATAAACCACTCCCCAACGTGGTTTCCCCCCCCCAACGTGCGGGAGACGTGGAACTCGTCCCTTTGACTCGAGCTTGAAAAACCGCTCCCGAAGCGAGCGCCACGATTGGGGAGAAGAATAGCGGGGTTATCTACAAGGGTTCCGTTTACACATCCATTTTTCACTCTTCCCTGCTATTCGACCTTCCTCGTTCGCGGCTGTGTAAATGCGGGTAAGAGAACAACTTTAAGGCAAGACGTGGATTTAATAGGGCGCCCCCAAAATACTGTTGGTATAAGTGTAAGGAAATGGGATGATTTATCGGATATTTGCTGTTCTGAATGTTTTAAGACACTTTAATGTCTCAAAACATTTACACCCTAAAATAACATTTGACGTTAAGGCTTCTGTTTTCAGTGAATTCCCCGGTCAAAATAACATTCGATGAAAGTTCAGATTATTAAGTCTTGAATTCCGAAACTTAACAGGGTTTTAACTCAAAAGTCCCATTAACTACTCGATACTTTCTGAAACAATATGCAAGCTATTGTAAATAGTGTAGAAATACGTTCTCTAAGTGTTTCATTACCGAGTTCCATTACGTCCTACGAGATATTCCCTTTTGAATATGTACATTGTTCGTTTATGTGTGTAAATACTATAAACCTCAAAACAAATCTGACTGATTTAGACTTGCAAATTTGAACGTTGCTTTTAAGTTTACTTTAAAACATTCTCTGGTCTAGTTTGTTAATTATCCATCCAACCGTCTATTTGGTTGCTCTGAAATGTGTAGAAAAAATCAATAGCATAAAATAACACGCGTTTATTTATTCATTCAGAGTTTTCAAGAAAAAAATTTTTTTTCTTGAGTTTTTCTTTAAGTTCTTTGAGTTTTTCTTTAAGTTTTTTATTTTCGCATTTAAATTTTTTTATTTATTTTTCCCGTACACCAAACATTTTTGCATTTTCCTTTCATCTAGCTATGTAAAGCAAAACTCTGAGTCTGTTTGTTTCGGTTCTGTTGCAAAAAAAAAAAAAAATAAGATTCACTTTTTGTTAAACATCATATCTGTAAGAAAAAAATACTCTTCAAATGTTTAGATATAGAATAAAAGAAGTTTCATTATAGTCGGAACACGGGCAACCGAGTTATGGATACTTTAAATTATATTCATACCACATTCCTTTTTAAATTCAGACGGAAGACCGAGAATTCATTTCGAATTGTATTGTTAACATTTACCAGGTGAAAGAGAAACACTTTTGCAATGCTATTTTCTTTTCCAAAAAAGACATTCACTCGGTAAGGGTTTTTAATGTAGATTTAATAGAGGGAAATAGATGAAAAAAAAAAGTATTTGGATCTGTTTTAGAGAAGAGAAATAAGCTAAAAATGGTTTGAAAAAGCATTCCATTTTAACAAAGAGAAGTTACTTTTAAAAATAGGGTGGAAAAATTAATTCTGATCCACGAATTGTGATAAATAGCAATAGAATAAAATATTTCACTGAGGAAAAAAATATTTTTTCTTCCCGAACAATGTTGAAATTGGCTTGAATTCGTCATAACCTATGACCCCGGATTACCTGCTTTAATACCTAAACTAATAGTTTGTCTTTTTTTCAGTACAGCACAACCGAGCGAAATTCTCTCATGTTTATAAGAATAGGGTATGCTTGCTTATTTGTAGATATCGTATGAAGTACCTGTGAAATTTGATCATTGGTTACTAAGTTATAGATATTTTGAAACGAATGTAGAAATGGGTTATATATGGATCATTAATTTTTTCGAAAGATGGCGAGTATATGTCGAATTTCAGTGCCACCATCTTGCTTCAAAGGGCAAAATATTCTATTTTTGCTTAAAACACGTTAACTCGGAAATGTGGATTCTAGTGACTCTAGACTGAGGAAAGAGGAAGGAAATGTTATAATATTTTTGAACGATATCAAATCGATTAAACACAGTAACCTCTGGACCATTATTTATTGAGAACATAGAAGTTAATTCCTAAACTAATGAGGAATAATGAATCCCTATTTTAAAATTATAAATGATGTAAATGGATTTTTTTTTCCAGTGGAGGTACTGTCGTGTAGACATTCGCCTATAATTCACCGCAGTTTGCTGGCCATTTTATTATGGGGCACCATATAGGTGGACCAGCATTAGCTCCTATGAAGGGACGACACAAAGAGATATTTTAGAGGCCCCGAGCACCCTCAGCACCGAAAGCCAGCACGCTGTACGACAGGGCCCCCACAAGCCCGGATGTTGATGGATTGTAATGTTAAGATAGTAGTATGGGAAAAAGAACACTTCATTTCTGCGATTTATCACTCTTTACCTAATTTCTTCACAATCTATGAGTTGTAAGTTACCCAATGAGTGACGGATGGACTAATTAAGGCGGTACATCAGTTGACATCAGAGATCTTGAATCCCAGTAAAGCTAAAGGGAATTTTCCTTTTGGTAAATTTTTCGAATCACAGGTTAGATAACGCATTTTTAAAATTCAGTCCTCTGCATAGGAAAATCAGCCTTTGAATGCAATCTCCTTGTTTTTATTTTAAACTATCAAAAGTATTTTTATTTAAAACTTTTCAAATAAAGGTTTTTGGGGATTACAGAATCAATTAATTAATTCTCTGTATAATATTAACCCCTGCAGTACAGCAGTTGACACCAAAGATCTTGAATCCCAATATTAATCGATAGGGAATTTTCCTGTTGGTATATTTTTCGAATCACAAATTAGATAACGCATTTTTAAATTCAGTCCTCTGCATAGTAAAATCAGCTTTTGAATGCAATCCCTTGTTTTTATTTAAAACTATCAAAAATCTTTTTATTTAAAACTTTTAAAAAGTAGTTTTTTGTAATGATAGAATCAATTAATTAATTCTCTGCATAATATTAACCACTGTGGTACATCAGTTGACATCAGAGATCTTGAATCCCAGTATTAAGCCATAGGGAATTTTTCTTTTGTTATATTTTTCGAATCACAGGTTAGATAAAGCATTTTTAAAAGTCAGCCCTCTGCATAGCAAAATCAGCCTTTGAATGCAATCACCTTGTTTTTATCTTAAACTATCAAAAGTCTTTTTATTTAAAACATTTAAAAAAAATAGTTTTTTTGTGATGATAGAATCAATTAATTAATTCTCTGCATAATATTAACCACTGCGGTACATCAGTTGACATCAGAGATCTTGAATCCCAGTATTAAGCTATAGGGAATTTTCCTTTTGGTATATTTTTCGAATCACAAAATAGATAACGTATTTTTAAAATTCAATCCTCTGCACAGGAAAATCAGCCTTTGAATGCAATTCCTTGTTTTTTTAAACTATCAAAAGTCTGTTTATTTAAAACTTTTTTAAAAATTGTTTTTTAACGTAGAATTACGTTCCTCAATAACGGTCCTCCGGAAAGAAAAAATTCAGTGTCCGTCGCGAGTTATAATTTTGGCAGAGCGCCAGACTCAGTAGCAGTACACAGTTAAACCGAAAATTTCCAAAATGCGGCAAAAAAAAAAAAAAAAAAAAAAAAAAGAGAGAGGTAAGCAACGATGAGTAATCCTACGTTAATAATCCGTGGTAGTTTCGTTAGAAGAGACTTACCTGAAATAATTTTTGTGATGATATAATCAATTAATTAATTCTCTGTATAATATTAACCACGAGGAAAATTTTCAAATTTTAAAGACTAAACCCTGTATGCAAACGGATTACTGTGGATTTAAATGGCTACGTTCATGAGCAAAATAGCAAAATTGACAAATAAGCATTTACTAATCTTGAATTACAAAAACATTGAAAGAAAAAAAATCCCTATAACTTAAAGTGGGGATTAAATTTTTTCGAGATAAAGCAATGCATCACGTAGATTCAAATATGAGGTTCCCCAATCCCTCTAAGAAATTTTTTTAGGTGGTGTTCACGACGCATGTAAAGCTATAATTGATTTTTGTTCAGACTTTTTAAAAACGAAAGAATCTTTCCCGAGGCTATGCAGGATTCACGGCTTCGCATGTCTGATGATGAAGTTATTTCTCTCTCCCACTTCAGGCTATTCTTTTTCGCCGAAGCCCATATCCAGTGTTGTGTTTTGATGCCCATTTAGACGCTGTCGTGTACGTGGCGATTTCAATTTTGTCCTAATGTTGCCCGGAAGGGACTTCGGGGAATGTTCGCACCACACGAGTTTCTCATTAGCGCCACCTTTTTATTTCTGGCTGCGAGGGTAATTAAAATCATTGCGTGATATTTCTTGTAAGGACGATTAACTCTCTATCCTCAACGGGTGTCAACCTGCGACTCTCTTTCTATCGTTTCGCGCCTAATCTACGACACGGCCTTTCGCACGGTCCCCGGGGCCACTGCAGGTGATGGTAACCAAGAATCTTTCGTAGGTTATCCCCGCTTGTCCTTATAAATGTGGAATGCGAATGTACACATAGACTCATAAAAATGCTTTAAAGTTTAATTGTAGAATATTTGTGGTATGAACAACTATACATTATGAATTTTACCCTTCAGCGGGCGCGCCAATTTTTGGAACACAAGTAGACGCGCGTAGCACGAAGTGCAACGTCTCTTTCAACCTTGATTATTCCTTTTGTAATAAACACTTTTTTTTCAAATTGAAAATAATAATTCTGCGTTTTATGACAAGATATAAAATGTTGATAATACTGAGATATATTTATAATTAAAGGCCTAAGATTGCAGATGCAATCGCCTTATTTCAAAGCTGTACAGTTTATTGGATCTAAGGACAACTTGTAAATGGATTCCTATTATGCCCAAAAACCTAAAAGAAACAATGAGATTGTCCATCTTCGTGATATGCGGGATACCGTGTAATAGCTGAACATTTGATCGACTTCATCAACCCCTGCTTTTGTCGTATTGTAATACAGTATAATCGCTACTTTACCACGGTTAAATCATGACTAACAATAAATGGCAAGGAATACAAGGGTCAGAAAATCAGACCTGCATAAGAAAGGGTGTAGCTATAAATAGAAACTGCTTAGAACATTCAAACCTTACATGTAAAAAACAAACCATTCAAAATTACGAAAATGTTGCACTTTGTACACGGGCGCGCCCGCTGAAGAGTTAACGATATCTGGGACAAAAAATTCGAAAAGGATTTCTTTGCTAAACATACTACAGGATTTTTAGAACAAAGTGTCACAAAACATCACATTTCTTCGATGATTACAAAGCTAGATACACCTTTTTTATGCTCTACTGTCTATGCGTACGCCACTTACATCTGTAATAGTATTAAGCCTGTATGTCTCAGAATGGATTATAGTCATGATTTCCCATGTTTAAAAAGATATATCTTAAATTCCTTGCATGCTATCTTTATGAAATTATAGGAATAGCACAGCATTCCTTCGTTCAGACTGTGTTTAAGATTTTTCATATAAGAAAAAATTCTGAAAATATTTTGACTGATGCAAAAAAATCAACCTGAAAAATACCTTTTTGCTCTTCAAAGTGATAAAAAATTTACAAATAAAATTTTTATAAATTCAGAAGGCGTATTATTTTAAAACCTTTCCTAAGTGAGAAAGGGAAATTATTATGCAATTAGAGCTATTTGTGGGTATATACATTAAAATATATACCTTTAAATATTGCATTTAAAAGTACTTTAAAACAAAACTTCAAATTGTTTAGCTATTTTATATGCATTGCGATTTATATGTAATTAGACACATTTTAGGAAAAAATATGTGTAGAAAAATAAATGTTCTGTCCTTTACGACCTTAATAGCAGTGACGTAGACCGGGATCCATTTTGGGGGACATGAAAGGGTTCATTGTTTTGGGGACGATGGAGAGGCAACATTGCCATGGCTCTTTTTTCATTAGTTAATTTTTTAATTAGTACAGGATAGAACTGGTTGGTTTTTGGAACACCGCGACTTTCGATTGATACCCGAGGTCTAAAACAACCAGAACCTATGGTTTAAAGCCTATATCAAACACCCAAGTCCGCCGAGGAGCTTGGAACCTAAAACTGGTACAATAAGAAGAGCACGATAGCTTTTAGACATCTTCATAATTCAACCTCTAAGCTATTTGTTTTAATATAGACAGGGGTGAACAGTTCAAAGCCAATCCTCGAAAGGCGCAATACATGAACTCGCATACCCTGGCCTGCGTCCTACCTGTCTGACAAAAGTTTAGAGGTAAAATACGGAGCTAACGACTTCTGTCTCAAAACTATTCAAATAATGAAGAAATGAAATACCACGTGCAATTGTCAAAATATTTTACCGGCTTAGACCTAGGTTGTCTGGCGAAACAGATGTTACTTTAAGAAGACTACATTAGATCAGTGATGGAGGATTCAGAGCAGAGACGGAAATTTTGTCTGTTGTCCTTCTCACCCAAGCTAGAAATAATCTTTTTTGTCATACTAAATACAGTAATGTTTCTGTTTTCCTCCTTTAAATTATCCCTCTGAAACTGATGCTGATTGTGCCATTTAAGCTGTCCACAATGTCTGTCCACAATAAGCTGTCCACGGCAGGAACGGTCTGTTTAGCCTTCGGTGTGCAAAAGATGACTTGAGCTCAAAAAACCAACCAACGTAACGAAACCTAATGTCAAAATACAGTTTTTCCTATTCAGTATTTGCTGCAAATGACTGTAGAAAGGCAGGGTGATTTTTTTTCTAACAGGACATATGTAAATATTATAAGGCCCTGGTAATTATCTCTTCAGTATTTACGGACGCGTCTTACATAAAATTCGTTTGAGGGAATGCTTCATATTTTTTTCCCTCAAGTGACTGAAAGCCTTTTCTTTATTTCTAATGCAAATTTATGAACTGATGCTTAAATATGTAGGAAAATTTCTCCGATTTCTCATATTTTCAAATGAAAGGCATCATTTTAGACAAACAAGAGTAGATATTAATCTTTATAATACTAAATCTATGAGTTCATTTGTCTGAAATTCAGTACAGGCAAATACGGTGCAAATAACGTATAATTTGTAGTGAAGCGTTCTCCCAAAAATTAGTTGAAAGGAAATAAAACATATTTTGGTAAAACATGTCCTCCAAAATACAGACATTTCAAATATTTCGAAGCATATATTAATCATCAATTATAGACATTAAATGACGTGTTTATTTCAGATATCACTACTGCCATCTGCCTGCTGGAAGAAATATGTTTGAATTACTTCAAAACAAATTTATTTTTTAAAAAAGATGGCTTTAGCTCTGAGAATCGGACAAAAAGGAAAGGATAGAGTTCAAAGATATTACATCAATTAGAGAGGTCAGCAAAAACATGTTTTGTTTAGCTCGGACAAGTTACATCTCAAAATAATGAGGAATAATAAATATCGAATCTTGAATTAACGATAACTTGAACAGACAGAAATATTTATTTAATTTATGTATGGAAATCTCCTTAAATTCCTCTCAGGACAATATTGATATTAGCTTGAATTCTTAACTTTAATAGTAGGTGATACAACCGATTCTGAGAGGTCTGTTTTTAGTTAAAAACAAGCAATCGCTATTATTTGCTGTTTGAACTTTACTACTCTTTACAAGGATAGTCCTATTACATTTTAAAACCATAAAAAATTCAAGCACTAAACTAACAGCTTTTGAAAAAGCCCAAAAATAAATATAGGGAATATGCGGAAATAGTAGTAAAAAAACCTATCAAAATTTGTTTATATTTTCGGATATACTTTGGATTACTTCATTGCGTCAATAATGTCCTTTTACGGGTTTTATATGATATTTTAGTTTATTCTATAAGCTCAAAGAATGTTTCTTGATCCTTTAAAATTATCCTTGTGCCTTTAAAAAAATGCCATAAATTTTGTCATAAACAAACCTGAGACCTTCGTGCGCAATGACTAGCGTGTTTGGTGTGACTGCGGAATGTCGCCTATGAACACTGTCGTCCTGTCATTTTGCGACAAGGAAATAGCGCTACATCCTCTCAACACACCACGCGTCGCTTTCTAAAGGGCCCGGAAGCACATTCTTTTCCCATTTCAAGGGCCATCAGCGATCGCCATTTTCACTCTCATTTGCAGTATTTCGGAGAAAATTCTTCATTTTTTTTTATATATCCACAAGAATTGTGGCATGCTCATCATTACTGGATATTAACGAACAGTGGGCAATAAAATGGGTTTTTTTAGTTCTCCTTCGAATGGCCATTGTGCTAAAGACATTCTTACTTGAAACCCAAACGCTTTTTCTTCACTGCGAAGGTTTTCTTCTTTTCTAGACGCGTGAGAGCTAATCAATGCCATGGCTAGCCGAAATGAATCAGAATACTGTGGATTCGCGTTATAGAAAGCCTCAATTTAGAGATTCTGTGATACAGATTAAATTGTGTCCTGCCAAAAGTCACAACCCGAATTACTTTCAAGGAGGGTTATCTCCTTTCAGAAGGAGATATTTTTCTTTTCTGACGATGATTTTACCTTAAAATTACCCATTATTTAAAATTATTTTTCAACCTTTCTTATTTTGCTGGAGTCATTATTTATAACTTGAGTTAAGTTTGATTCTTGAGTGGATTCTTTTAACTTCACTGAAAATATATTCAACTATAAGGCTAGGTGCACACGAGCGATCGGGTGTCGTTGCGGCACCGCAGTTGCGATCAAACTGTACATAGAGTTGAACTAACCGACTCATACGGACGACGAGCCTTAATTTATGGCGTTCCAGATTTTATTATCTTTTTTTAGTGCGAGATTTGACTTCTTTACCCAAACATCTAAATACTTAAAATCGTGTAAAAAATAACTGCATTCAATTTTGTCACATTATCAGAGCAAAAAATTCTCATATTGAGGAATAGAGCCAAATCTGGGCTCATATAGTTATGCAGACCTTCAAGAAATAGTTTATTTTAGTACCTGAAATTCGGTATATCCAGTAATCATTTATATTTTTTTCAGATCCCATTCAAGAAATTTCTCGTTCCGGTTAGTTGAAATTCCAGGATCAGTCTTTCCTGACATCCCGTAATCATGGTTAAAAAGAAGCAAAAAAAGAAAAAGAAGAAGGGCAAAGCCGCGGAGCCGGAGGTTCCAAAGAGAGAGCCAAACTTGCTGGCTCCAGGTTACATGATGACCGCCTACCACATGTGTCACAACGCTGCCGATTTCTTGAGGGAGAGGGGGTATCCCTGGACGTATGTCAAACCGAAGGACAACGGCAAAAAGGGCAAGAAAAAGAAAGTTAAGAAATGAGACCTTGTTCATAGAATCAGCGTGTGATTTTTCCCTATTGTATCATATTTTCATATTCATTACACTTCTAATAAATAATAGTTCTTCATGACTGATGCTCACAGTTCCTTCCCAAGTATTACATTTGAGAATAAACTAGAGTTTCATGCAATAGACAATCTGAGCTTAATTAAAGACATGTCACGGTTATTCATTGGGTAGAGTATAGGCCCGAAATGTCTCACAGGATGATGGGTTAGATTCTTGCTCCCACTGCAGTTCGTTGTTAATAAGAGAAGAGGTGTAAATCAACATGTGAGGTATTCGGGGGGGGGGGGTTATAATTCTTTATGGTTCAATGAAAAACCAGGGCGACATTCAAATCCAAAAGCTCTTTGGTAAAACCCACACAGGTATGCCTACCTCACTGCTAGACAAATAGAGTATGGAATAAATACATTTAGTACAGCTTAAAGGGGATTCGGTCTCTTTGAACTTTTAAGTCATCTTTTATCAATGTCATATATTATAAAATGCCAGAATAAATGTAATAAAAAAATGTCATATATTATAAAATTTAAACAGAAGTACTCCCCACCCCCTCCCATCAAAAAAAAATTATTCATTTATACTAAACTTTTTATTTAAAAAAAATCGAGACATTAAATAAAGGCTTTCTTTTTTCCCTTTTTGACATTTAAAAAATGTTTTCCAATACTAATGCAAAGATGTTACCAGGACTTATTCTTTACGATTTTAGCGGTTGATTTTCTAACAAAAGATTTGGTTTCTGAAACATTAGACGGCCAAATTTTCTGGAAACATTTATTTCAGAAAGGTAAATTCCTTTTACTTTCGTTTTTTTTTAAAAAATTTTCTTTTCAATTTTTTGTGTGGATTGTATTACACAAGTTCTACTATGTAAATTATACATATCACCTTTTAAATGTCTCTAATAGTTATCTTTTTAACATAGGTAAATGTTTTATTCAAATGTTTTGTCTCCTGAAGGAAGAATAATTCTGATATAGGCAAATGGATTGAAATATTTAATTAAACATTCTCTAAGTATTTATTTCATTGCGGAATTGAATTTTGAATAATACAAGAATAGGGAGTCGACTAACGGGTCATAGGTGCTATAATATTTCTTGTTTTTGTCTCGAGGTGGGTGGCGCTTTATGCGCAGGGCAGAACTAAACCTTCTATATCCCTCGAAAAAAATTACAGATCACCAGTGTTATTATATAGAGCTTACGGAAATCCAACCCGTGATACTTTGCACGAAGATCGCTGAACGGAGCTGGAGAAAGGCCGTTATCATCTCATGGGGTCAGGACTGTGCAGCCCTCTGAAGGAGCTCAGCGCAAATAGATTACGCGATTTTAAGGTCACTTTTAAGCTGAGATTTTGAAAAATAAAAAGCTCGCTCGCACGGATATTTTCCCCAAAAAAACACCTCGCGGCTCCTATGCGCGAACTTAGCGTGTTGTCAACTCGTTCAGGTCAGGACGTGATCACACGTCGCAGTTTGCTCAGTGGGGTGACATGGCAGGAGCAGAAGCGATTCATCAAACGTTTCGCATGTGCATTCTGCATTATCTAGGTTTCCGAGTAGATTGCTAGCTATATGTTTTAGATAGCGTGTACAAAACCACACACGTGCCGGTATGCCTGCTTTTTTTTTTTATGCTTGCATGGCATCAGTTGAAAGGGTGTTGTTATCAGTGACTTTGGGAACGGCGTTTCGAAGTTGTCAACTCCTCATTGTCATTTGTTACAGTTTTCAGTCAGTGTCAGATATTTCTTCTTTCTGATCTTTATAAAGATAGTAACCAAACTTAAAATTATGGCTGTATTTATTATAATTATGGATGTAAAATGATTTCGATAATAAAACTAAAATGTATAATAAATAATTATATAACCAATATACTTAATAATATAGAATTTAAATTTTCCAGTGCGTCAGGCATTGTGATTTCAGTTTGCACTGCACGACAATACATAAACGTTTAATATCGACATTCTATTCAGTTTCCCCACACAGTGGTACAACCAAATCTTTTTCAATAACACAGGGTTCCCGTAGTTAGGTAGATGGATTTTTGTTTATAGAGGGGAGGTGATTCAAATTAAGTTTGAAATTATCTTTCTATCATCTGATTTTTAATCTTCCGGTTGAAGGAGGGGGGGGGGATCCTCAGACCATCCCCTTTAATGCGTCAGAGGTACCTATTCTGTTTTACATGTAACAAAAACCTGAGGGCTGTTTCAAAAAGCTTTTAGTGAAGAAGCAAAAGCATATGTAACTCAGCTGTTAGAAACTTCAGACAACAGAGCAGTCAATTTCTTTTTTTTCTATCCAAACTTTAACTAGATGTTTAAAGACGTAATGCAGTGGGGAATAAAGTAGTTGTGCATGACAAATTGACAAACAATTACATAATTAACGGTGGCAGAACACAAACTTCGCTTCTTTCTGAAGAAACCCTAATAAACGATTCCATTACTACCTGACCACAAATATTTAGTCTACCAGGAAAGAAATAAAAATATCTTGATGACGATTAAAAATCGATTTTCCTTTATTGCTGTCTACACGAACTAACCTTCCCGTCGGAACACTTACTCTAAAAGAGACAGTGCTGTGAAAAACAGTTTGTTTTTGGAAACTATGAAGGAGATCTCTTGAATTAATCCGAAATAATCTCAATTGACATGTCGTTTTTTGTAATTAAATAGGAGTTGTTTACAGAAAAGGACTTTAAACTTCCTGGCAGATACTTCTAATTTGTCTGCCACATGATGCGTCATTTCCTTTCACTTTCTGGGGTAAAATGATTACATAAAATTAGTAACTGTTTTTTTACCTGCCCTACTTCCAATCTAAGAAAAAAAATTATTTTAAGTTACTGATATTTTGGGAAATTATAATTATCTGATTTATTCAAAAGGTTAAATAAGAGGTATCTAATAGTTTAAGTTGTTAAACGTTTCCCTCTTGGCTAGTACAGGTTTGAAAAAAAAATTGGTGTGTAATTGAGAAACCAATTATTTAATGATATAGCCAGATAAATATATAAAGACTTGTCTAAATTGCTTGATCTGAATAAAACATAACTCATATTTAGATATAGGGTAGAATAAGTTTTTAAGCACTCGAAGATTGCAGATGCTCTTAAAAATTAAGCTAGGCTTTCTTTTAATTTTTAATTTTGGCAGGGAAAAGCTAGGTAAATCCTCCCAAATCCCTCATTTAACCTGAAATATGTAATACTAGCTGAGTGGCAACCCGATATGTTGCTTTTTCGATTTAAAATGAAATGCTTTTATTTCTTAAATATTAAAAACTGTTTAATGACTTTTAAAAATATATTAGAATTTTTAAAAAACGAAATAATTATTTAAAATTCTCTTTTTCAAATTTTGGTTTTTGGCTTTTGAAATAATTCTTTCAAATTTCTGTTTTCAAATTTTGCTTTTTAAACAAAAAAATTCATTCAATTAGAAAAAATTCTAAAGGTTTTAACTTCTCATTTCCTAAAACTAAAATTACTTCTGGTACTTTAAAATTATTTCTGGATTTCAATTATTAAATGACTCGTTCTCAGACTCGTTCTCAACTAATAATTTTTCATTTTGGCAACATGGCCGAATGTAAATATTAAATCTCATAGGAGAAAAAGTGCTTAAAAAATAGAAAGACAGTTCTCAGGAATTCAAAATTGGTGGCGGAAGAATCTTCATCAGTTGCTCATTAATTAGAAACAAATTTCACGAACTTGCTGGAATTATTAGTGAATGAAATAATAAGTCGAAAAATTACGAACTCCCCATTCAGTTACATCAAGATACTATGGCGATCAGCGCTGGAAACTTCAAAAGTGAATTTTGTAAGTACGCTTTTTTAGAATGATAACATTTTTTTCTTTTGTTAAATGTATTTGGTATATTTTGGAAGCTGAACATCTAGAAAATGCCGATAAATCGTAAAATTGACATTAATAGGTGCAGAAAACCGAAATATTTGTCCATCAAAATTGTCGATTTCGTGAAATTTGGAAAACTGCATTGGGGAAAAAGCTTCGTTTGCAATGAAAAGCATTTTTAACTTTATAAAAATGTGTATATCCTTAAAGATGAAGAGTTGTAAAACACGTGGAAATGAAAGATTTGTCGACTGGTGGGCAGAAAATTTGAATTTTGCATGCATGAAAATAGTGGAAATTTTCGAAACGGAGAGAAGATGGCCCACCCGGAATGTCAGCTGTTTCTGCTGTCCGCCTCTTTTGAGTTCGGCGGTTTTAATTTAATAATTAAAAAAGTTTAAAGTTTTGAAAGTTGGGGATAGCATCAGTGCACGCGTCTCGTCCGCGCCCATCGGTACCACTCGCGATATCCTGCTATGCTCGGTTCGCGAGATTAGCCCGTCCCCGTGTCTGCTGACTAACTAACTAACATTTGTTTACCTTCAGTTGTTATTATATAGATGGTGAGCAGAAAAGTTTAATTTTGCATGCATGAAAATAGTGGAAATTTGCGATACGGAAAGGAGCTGGCCCACCCGAAATGTGATCTGTTTCTGCTGTCCACTTCTTTTGAGTTCAGCGGTTTTAATTTTATAATTAAAAAGTTTAAAGTTTTGAAAATTGAGGATTGCATCAGTGCACGCGTCTCGTCCGTCCGCGTCCATCGGTACCAGTCGTGATATTCTGCTATGCTCAGTTCGCGAGATTAGCCCGTCCCCGTGTCTGTTCACAAACATACATTTGTTTACCTTCAGCTGTTATTATATAGATACACTCGCACTTTATCAGATAAAATATTATAATTTGGTACATAACGTGGGATTTTCAAATATTTTTAGAGATGTATTGTTTAATTTCAAACGTTGTGTTAACAAAACTTAAAATATTGATAACTAATCATTATCTAATGCAGTAATGCCCTTTGGAAATTGCCTAATTATGCTACTTCCAAACTGGCTATTAAGTTTCGTTTATAATTAGAATTTGAAATAACAAAGTAGTTTATTGCAAATGAAATTTTTTAGTCAAAATTTTTGTATTTGCAAAGAAGTGATTGTTCCATGAAGCAAATAATTTACACATCTGGTTAAGAAACCATAAGAAATTTCGAGCTGGTATAGATCCTGAGAACTAAAGGAAACTATGTGCCTAAAGGCCCACTTTACAAATAATTTGCTCCTAAACATCGTAGGTCGACTGAAACTTACATATATGATTTTAGACAGAAAATCTACCTAAAAAATGCACCGTTAAGTCATTTCCTCCAGTTTCCATCCGAAACGTAAAGGAGTAAAAATAGCTAAAACCCAAGCAATGAAAAAACAGTTAAGCGCTCTGACATAAACCCAAATTTTCTGGGAGGATAGAACATTTGATTAAAGTCAGCGAGTGTTTTTAAATATGTTCCACTGGTATGCACATGAAAACGGTCCCCTGCTCCTGAAAATGACATTGAACTTGGCTAAAAGCGCAGAAAACAGAAGCAAACTTTCCTTTTTTCTTCCCTCTCTCCTGTTTTGTTTTGCGGTCTGATTTCCGCCGGGGACACGCATAACGGGAACTAGAATGATGCTGTGCCGATTTCTTTTTTTTCCCTTTACATTTTTTTCTCCAACTCGTGTAGTTCTATATGCCGGGTGAGCTTCAGATTTGTTGCCCATGTTTTTTTTCCCTTTTGAATTAACATACCGAAACGCATTTTTATAGAACAGAACCAGTGTAATAAGCGGTGAACGCAGTATGGATGCGTCATTTGTACTCGGTGTGCCTGTAAATACAACGGGTCAAATTTGAAGGTTTCAATTTTGATGCATGAAAGAACATCCTTAGTTCAATAGTTCAATGATTTCTTGTGTTTACTATGCAAGAACAAAGAAAAAACATTTACTTTTTTCGTATAAAATCATTGAGTACCTAAGAAAGATATCATACAGGAGCAAGTATATTGTTGAAAGGGGAAATAACATTTAAAACTTATCCTTCTTTTAATAAAAAATCTATCTTTACTCTGTAAACACATCCGAAATCCATCATTCCGAGATATCGCTGGTTTTTAAAATTAGCAAGAATTTATTAGCACGACATCAGAGCCTTGAGTTTGTTTGTCAGTTATTTGATTCTGTAGAAATTGTGCGAAATAGTGACACATCTCTTTGAAAAAGCAATGGGGTTATATATTCATGTATTCATGTATCGTATATTTCAAGGAAAGGTCTAGCAAGCAAAGAAAGGGGATCTTAGCGAAGAGAGAAAGTTGTGAACTGCTAATGTCATTTTCGTGATATTTTCAAGGTCACTATTCCAGTATTAAAGAACAGTTGAACAATAATAGTAAGAGACAAAAATAGTTTAGGGAATTCTTACAACATAAATCTTAATCATGATTTCAGTTATGATTGTGATTCCTTCAGGTCTGCGATTGTGTTTTCCTCACGCTCTGGACTTTGTATTACTATCACGGCGATGAAGGCAGACTAAGCTCATATCTAACCCACAACCTATTTTTATTCACCCAGTATAACAATTACAATAATTCCTTACAATGAACGAACAGTGTTTCTGTTACCTTACCAAGCCGTTAAAGGCTTCCGCTGAGGCTCGCTGGTGTGCTTCAAGAACGTTCGTTGTGTCTGCAAATGCCCTTGAATTACGGCTTGGCCATCAGTGTATATTTGTCAACATATCCATTGTCATCACAGGAATGCTCTTGCATTTATATGCAGAATTCCTGGAAAATTCTTCAGCCTTAGCAAGAAAATGATTAATTCTGTACAGATTTGTCAGTATATTGCGTTGTTTTAAAAACTTTTTGCTTTATTTTATATATAATGCAGATATTTCGTCATCAAATTGTCCGTGGCATACAAAAGAAAATGTTAGATTTTAAAAACAAACTGCCAACAAGTATTGTTAACAAGGCTCATAAACAAAGCAATATAAGAAAATTTTATCAGGTGAAAAACTATGTTTTGCTGTTATTTTAAATTAGTCCTAATATAGACATTTCTTTTAATATGTAGTTCATATAAACCCAATGCAGATATTGTTTTCTAAGGTATAAAAGTCTATTTTTATTATAGGTGTTTAAAGGTATACCGGGCATACCCGTGCACTAATAAATTGAACGAATGATCGAGAATTTAATATATTTTGATGAATCTTTTTCTTCATGAGTATAATAATACTTGCTGTTTTATCATACGAAACAACTATAAAATAGTCAAAGCAAAAAGTAATCTATACTGAGAATAACATGGAAAAGAATATATCGTTGGACTAACGAATATTCACGATAAAAATTATTTCTCTGTTATACTGCTGGACAGCATAGCAATACTCAGAGAAAAGCACTACGTGTGACTGATGAGGCCTGTTTCATTTTAACTCTCTTAATTTTTAAACTTATTGATTTAAGGGCTATAATATCTGAATAAGGTTTGAAATCAAAACAAAATATTTGTTTTATTTTTTTCTGTTCAATCTAGGCGTCCCATATTGCTAGAAATTTGATGCAACTGTATAACTTTTCTGATCAATAAAATCAAACTGATGCTATAGACTACAAATACTCAGTGTTTAGTATTATAAAAAATAATACTTATAAAGTTGTGATGGGTGTTCATAAAAGTAAAATTTAAAAAAAAAAGATTATGATGGTGATCATCCAAAATACATCATAAACGTTCTCTTTAAAATTATCTTTCTTTAAAATTATCTAATCTTTAATATTATATTTGGTTTTGGTTGGCCTTTGTTGACTCTGTCTGAAAAATATACATCTAAAGCTGACCTCTTCTATTGGTCTAAGTTACAAAGATGCAGGCCTCAAAATAAGCATCTGAAAACCGAGTGGTTATCTCCACCAAATCTTCTATAGTCATCTTTAAAAAAAAAAAGAGCTCACCTGTGACAGGCTCATTACAAGGCTAATAATCAACTTAACAACCCTTTCCCCTTTGTATTCCTCGTAAACAATCATTTCTTGCCACAGAAGCGCTGTTTGCGTCGCCTCTCCACCTAAAAGAAAAAATAAGTAAAACGCTTCCGCCGGTCCCCAAGGAACGCCTGTTGCAAACGCCTTGGAAAGTTGTGACAGGCACATTGTTAATTTGTCGGCAGATCCATTGTTCTCTCTCACTCTATCCCGCAAAATTAAGTTGATGGCGAAGGATTAAGGGCGAGATAATCTTCGGAGATATATAAAGAGCCGGAGATTTATCTGCCGATTGTATGCGTGATGCAAAAATGAGGTAATGGGGAAAGAAAATCCGTATACCTCATGCACGGCTCTTATGAAATTCCGCGTTTGGCTATTTCGAGATGCATGACAGCAGATTGAAAAGGGAGCATTTTAATACGGGGAAGTGAGATATGCAATGAAGATTCATTAAGAGGATTTTCTGTGAGCTTCGTAGCACGCCTTCCTATCATCCCATAAAACTTGTGAGCGATAGTATCTAGGAAATGATGTGTCCCCAACATGTTGGGATGGGCTCGTGGTTAGGACACTAGGTCCTGTTATTGGACCCAGGGACAACAACAGGGCTGGGTCCTGTTGTTGGATCCTACTCCTGACAGGTGGTCCTTACAATTGCACCTGACCAAGGAAAGGACATTAGTGGAGCGTTAAGAAATAAATTAGCAAAAGTTTTCAATGAAGAAAAAAGTCGGTGGAAAGGTATAATAAAATAATATCCGTTGACTACATCCTGAAAGTCGTTTGCTTAAAAGATCATCTCCTGCATAAGCCGCAATGAGAAAGTAGGCGGGGCCGAATGTAAGGGAGAGTATTCAGTAAATGAAATTCTCTTACTTGCCACGAGGAGCTAGTGCTTAGGAGGCTGGCTTTGGAATCCAGAGGTCATACATTCGATCCCAACTCCTTGCAGGCGGTCGTTTCAAGCTGAGATTATAAAGGGAGTATGTGTGGTTTTTTGCAATAAAAATTATACCGAAAATTTAGCTATATTGAACGTCAGTAAGCAATGAAAACAAAAATGTACGACTTGCCAACAAGTCTAAAATTGTCATGAAATCTGCAAATGGAAAAATATTTTCAAACCTCTGCTTCCTTTGTCAGAAAAGGTAAAAAAATTGGATTAGAACTCTTAACCCATTCATTTTCAAAATCTATATGGATTTTAATAATTTTTTTGTCCTTTTTGTAGTACATTTTCTTTGCAGATTTCTGCAGTGCCTTTCTTTTGTACAACACTATTGACGAGTTTGCTGCATATTAGAAGTGGTTTACAACTCAACCGGACTCAAGGTAGCTTTGTGGTAGTTCGCTGACTTTCGGTGCTGAAGGTGATCAGATCGAATCCCATCCTGCGTCATTAAATACCTCCGTGTCTAGTTCGGATATAGTCACATGAAATCCGTAGACCGGAAAGTCCCTCCACGAGGTCAGAGAAGGTGGGAGAGGGTACGAACCCCCAGATGCTGCTCTTGAAGGTACTCGATCAAAATTGAGGTGACGACAAGCTATGATGGACTCCGGCTCTTGTAGTGCTATATAAACCAGACCCGCACAATTCAGCCCGAACTCTATATGGAAATGGTTTGGAATATCCAGCCAATGGGCATTAGAAACAACACAACAGCAACAATTCAACCGCTGCGAAACTATAAAAACCCTCTGCAATTATCTAAAACATAAAAAATTTACATTTTTCTTCATCAAAAATGTAAAATAATACTCATTAAATTAAAAGTAAATTAAATAGAAATATATATGAAAATCGCCCACCAATACATACCTAATTTTTTCAATTTTTCATTTTTCTTGTAAAGCATACAATTTTAATGTAACAATAGAAATTTCCTTATAAAATATTTTATTTAGTATCTTATACAGACTCAAATTTCTTTGATAGATTAATGCACATATTCCATGATTTTATCAGCTTTTGTATTTTTAAATCGTAACTCCAACAACTCTCCCTACACACTTTAAGAAGGTGTTAAATATTTATATTGTTCAGTTGCTTAAAAGCATTCCTAACAAATTTAAAAAATATTTAAAGAAAATGAAAAAGTGTGTTGAACGTTATTATAGAGTGCAGAATTTAAACTGGAAATATTATATCCCATTGATACTTATCAGTTACTTATCTGTTCTTTAAATAATGACCACTAAAATCAGCAAAATCTGAACAGGGTTTCTTAACATGCAGAATAATTTATATCTGTTTCAGGAATATGTGCTTCTAGAATGATAAGAGGCATTTTAAACAGTAAACAAACAATGTATAATTTGAAAAAAAATAACATTTCACCCAAAAAGTCATATCTTTAATAACTACATTTGTTACCGTTAGTTTTAATATTTGCGAGAAGTATTGGTGAATTTAATGATGAAAAATCTCTATTCAAGACATTTAAAAATATCTATAACCAGACAATATCTTCCCAATTTGAATAAAGAATTTTATTTATTTTCTACTCACTTTACGGGAACTCTATCCTTAGAAACACGGTGTTAATGTATGACATTTTTCTATTGTGAATTATGACCAAAAAAAACTTCGGAGTTTAGTGTCAGATAACTGTACAAAAAAAGAAAATAAATGCTGTGTTCTAGTTAATATATAATAAACCAAAAACCCTTTGAAGACTTTCAAATTCAACTCATTAAAAAAAGGGAAAACTTAGGAATTGTATTTTATATCAGACTAGGTAGCCCGTGCGACCCCTTCGCATGCGAATTAAATACGATAAATTTTATAGCGATGTTGGTGGTTTATAGTACGATGAAAGAACCGGTTCATTTGCAGCAATTGTTTATAACGATGGTGCGTAAGGATAATACAAAACCAATGAACAAAGTGCCTTTGGCCACAATATTGGAGGTGAAGCATAAGATTAAACAGGGGACCATGAGATATGGACACGTCAAAACACCTTTGTAGACAATATTAAAAGTTAAATATGACACAAACTCGTGGAAAATGTGATATTTACATTACAAACCCTCTTTGTGCATACTATTTGACTGTGCCGTTTCGACGCATCCAGGGAAAGAACTTTAGTGCCAAAAGTCGATTTTTCACTTCGATTTTTAAAACAAACAATACAATGTGTCATTCTGAATTAGCGATTCGTCAGAAGCGGAGAACTTAATCTTTAAAATGGTACCTCATTTATCGATTTTAGTTAAGTATGAAGGGAGAAGAAGGGATATTAAAAAAAAACACCTTTTAGAAATAATATATACGGTTTTTCCCATGCAAAGATAATAATGTTTACGTACGCAGATGTTGCCAATAAAGAAACTCCTCAATGAAATCACAGAATGGTAATAAAAGCAAACGATTCTCAAACTTAAAAGTTCAGTGTGATTGATAATGGTAAAATAAAAAAAAGCTAGCTTGTGCACCATCTAAGTGAAGGAAAATTGTTTATAATATTTATAATTCAATTTTTGAACAAACAATAAGATGTGTAATTCTAAATTAACAATTCGCACTAAGCGGATATCTAAATCTTGAAAATAGTACCTCATTTATCGATTTTGGTTAAGTATGAAGAAAGAAAAAGGGATGGAAAAAAAAAGCCTTTTAGAAATAATATATATACTATATAGGGTAACTCTAGGCTAGATGGCCATAGAGGAGAGATGGCCAGCCTAAATATTTCCAAAACTTGATCATAAAGGACAGTTTAAACTTTTTTCGTAGGAAGTGTTCAACGAGTTCATTCATTGCGAGGTACAGCTGTGTTTTTCTTTTATAAAAAGTAAGTGAAATTTTAATGTTTATTTAATTCAGTGGTTGAATATTTTTGTTGAGTTAGGTATCTGAATGTTTTACAATATGTACGTTACATTTTTTATTTACTTTACGGACTTTTAAGGCATATATATAATCCAATCTTTGCTTCTAAGCCTAAAACAAAGACGTACAATGGTGGAGTGACGCTTTAAATTGGGTGACCATCTGTCCTTCAATTTCAGGATAGATGGCCACATTAAATCGAGGAGAGATGACCACCTTTAATCAATATTTAAAAATTATACGGAGTGAGGATTTTAACTGAATATAATTGTATTTAAAATAATTATATAACTTTTATGTTCATTATATTATATGCACCAGTTCCTAATTTAACCATGACTAAAACAGTTAGAAAACGTACCAAACAGGTAGCTATGCTTTTGACATCACCAGAAAATATTGACAAACATCGGAAACTTTCATCCCAGAAACAGATAAAGTTCATAAATAAGCTTAAAACCAGGAAAAAGTCTAAAATAAACGCGAGAAAGAAGCAAAAACACGACACTTCCAGTAGCGAAGAAGATGGAATACATTTGAAATTATCAAATTCTACAGATTCCATGGATATAGAATTTGACGAGGATCACTGTGTTGGTTGGGGAGAAGAATGCAATACCATAACCATAAAGGATGACTGGATAAAATGTATAAGGTGCCTGAAGTGGTTCAATGAAACGTGTACAAACTATCAAGACCTTTGCCAAAAATGTGGCAAAATTTTACGAAAAGTGAAGGGTTGAAATTATGCTTCAAATGTTGCTTATTCGAATTTTATTCACTCATTTTCAGTGATATAATTGCATCTTTTCAAATTGATATAAGTTTTTCATGATTAACTATATGAAATGTGTTGTTTTTTGCTTTCACTTTTTCTTTCTTGTATTGGATGGCCATCTCTCCTCGGCTTAAAGGAGAGATGGCCATCTGCCATTTTAATTTCAAACTATGTTTCTCACTTTTTGTTCTCAAAGTTTAATTATTTTTTGCCCAAAATATGATGAGTGTATGTATAAGAATTTTGAATATGCATAAATATTTCTTGTGTTTGCATTCTAAGAATTTTTATTTGAATCTTTAAAAACTATGGCCATCTATCCTAGAGTTACCCTATATATATATATATATATATAGATGTTTTGCATTATATAGATATATGATCATCTATAAATGAAGAATGGAACCGTAGCCACTGAACAGATAAAACAAGCAACATGAATTAATTTTCACATCTTTATTTGAAACGAAAGGGGTTTAGTAAGCCCGTTATCCAGCCCTTAGATGAAAGGCTGGGAGACAAGAATTCCGTTGACTAACATTTCTGGCGTCTGAGTTCCGTTAAACCTTTTTTGGGTTTACCTTTTATGGCAGGTGCAGTCACAGAAGCCCGGAGCTTATATAAAGCTGTGGTTACGAAGGTATATAATAATTCGAAAGCCCCGGGGGAAATTCTTGCGGTTTGGGCAAAGGCGCGATAGAAAGATATTTATCACGAATAGCGCCGAGTGGGGCAATTAAAATGAATTAAGAAATGCGTGTGGTAAAATTTTTGGGCGAATCTTACACCAGATGAGATTATATACATTTCGTCACGTTGTCTTAACAAAATTAAATATAAGCTAGACCACCCGTATAACCTGCTGGGTCACCCACTGCTTTCAAGTTAATTGATTTTCAAACTGCTCGGGTTACTGATATTTCAAGAAAATCTGATTGAATCATTCCTCATAATATTGAGAAATATGAGGAAATATTTCCGATTTCATTGAAATTCAAGCTATTCGGGTTACTGATATTTCAAAAATCTGCATGATTTGTTCCTCATAACTTAGAGTGTATGAATTCACGGAGAATGTTTTTGATGCCTTTCTGTCACGATTTTGGTGAACGTTTTGCTTGATTTGTCATTTCTCAGAGTTACTCACGCGTTATCCTTTCTTACTGCAACATTATCAAGCTTCTCTGATTTTATTTTGGAAGACAGGATTTTTTTTCTTTTTTGAGCGGAGGCACTTGTCGTGTAGACATTCGCCTATAATTCCCCGCAGTTTGCTGGTCATTTTATTATGGGGGCACCATACAGTTGGACCAGTATTACCCCCTATGAAGGGACGACACAAACGGAAGCATTTTAGAGGCGCGACGCCTGGATTCGATCCGAGCACCCTCAGCACCAAAAGCCAGCGCTGTGCCACAGGGCAACCACAAGCCCTAGAAGACAAGATAACTTTACATAAACTAATAGATTTATCTTTCAGTCGTTAGATGCAACAATTATATTTGAAATGAACCCGAATTTTCATCTAGATTATAATTAAATATACTTAGAAATATAATTAAAAATGGCTGTTGTTCGGTTAAACTAGTAGCCTTATGTTAATCGCTTTTTGGGCTGATTTCTACCCAAATTTGATGACAGTTAAATTCTATTTTCGTTTTAAAGGTAATGAATAGATAGTATCTTTCATCGGACAAATAGAACACATACATATCTTGTTCAAAGTTAGCGACTTGATTCTCGCTTCTTTCTTTTGCTATTTCTCTTTCCATGTAAACCTCTTCAATCCTTTACAAATCTTCTTCACTGTCAAAATTTTCTAATATTGTGGGCGGAATATTCGTTATAAATAAAGTTAAAATGTATGATGGGGTAGAAAGTCCTATTCAAAGATTAAAAGTTTGTCTTTTTAATAATTTGTTTATTAAAATTATTTAATAATAATAATACAATTGTTTAATAATAATTACAATTTTTCAAACAATGATGATTATTGTTGTGCAGTTTTTGAGTTACCTCATTTTAACCTAAGTAACTCTTAACTAATTCATATGTCCAATAAAGGAAGTACTTAAGTAACAATGTCTATTAGCTGTCATTTTTAATAAACCTTTACTATATAGTTTTAATAAGCCTTTATAAAAAGTATACTTTGAGCTTATTGCAATAAGCCTGGAGGAAACCATGCTGTTTGAGCAAACTATGGTGAATTTTTTAACTAGTCTAAAGGTGTATGGGCTCATTACAATACAATTTGAAAGTTATCGATAATTTTCCAGTTAGCCTGGAGCATTGGAAAATGATGGCGCTCTTTGCAATAAGACGCATATGACATATATATCGATGACATCGTATGTCAGTCAACTAGACACTATGCAAGCTTTGTGGTGAAGGCACTATACGTGAGTGGCTTTGCGTGATAGATCAGGTATAAAGATGCTTGATTTTGCTAGTGGGGTCGAGTCAAGGCACATGGATCCCAGGTTCTATTCCAGGGGGATTAAAAAATATTCATATTATTTTTTCAATGAAAAACTTAAGAGTTTTTAATAATCTTCAAAATTTAGAGATCCTATGTAAAAGATCTTGTGCTCTCTCATGTTGTTTAGGGTAAACATGATTGAAAATTATCGATATTTTATGTTATTTGATAACATTTAAGTAATCTTCGATGTTTACAAATAATTATGCAAAATGATGACTCGAAAGATGATGACTCTCTTCGATGATGACTCGAAAAGAGACAATTGCGAAAATGCGGGTGACAAGTCGTCTGCCATGACGATCTCTTAGTAAAAATGCTGAGATCACGTGATCAGCAAACGAAACTTTTTTCTTATTCGATTGAAGTGATATAGGTGCATTATGTAAAATGCGTTTATGTGAGTCAAATTTCATTAAAACTAGATTTCCTCGGCTTGAGATATTCTTTTTCTGTGTGTCCGAGTGCCTAATTATTCTGTAGTGGAAATAAATGGAGAGGTGAGTAATTACATTCTTTAATTCAACAGATAACGTTTAAGTAATCTTCGATGTTTACAAATAATTATGCAAAATGCGTATATATATCAAAAATTAATTTTGTGTCTCAGACCCCCAAAAAGTGTGATACTTTTTGGATCAATGATGCGAAAGGTACAAATCATCAGTATCATGTATCTATTTCGACTCGGAGGAAATTTGTGGCAATTTACTTCTAGATCAGGGGTGTCCAACCTTTTAGCTTCCTTGGGCCACATTGAAAGAAAAAGAATTGTTTTGGGCCGCAGAACAATATTCTTAACATTTAAAATAGTTAATGAGTAAAAAAAGTATAATATAGTTAACATATTTCATTATAAATTTTATTTATAATTATAAAGATAACTATAGGAGTCATAAAATTAATGTGATATTTGGCACTGAATATGAGAAACTAATGCATCAATATCTAGGTCAATGGAAGTAGGGACTGAAAAAAACCTTTAGTGAGTCGAGGCGGGCTATTGATGTTTTATTTTCACTTTGAGCTGTCTTTGTGGGCCGCACTAATACTTGCTTTGGGCTGCATGCGGCCCGCGGGTTGGACACCCCTGTTCTAGATGTTTTAGTTACTCGTCGACAAACATGGCAACACTGTGATTTACATGACGTGTACTTAACTTGGATTGACTTCTATTAAATTCATCCAGCGTGGTGTCCATCTCATCTGTCTCAAAAAGAAAAATTCCCAAAGTTATTTATCAAATTATAGAAAGTGAAAAGAGATGGGAGTCGTTGAACCTGCCATATGAAGGGATGCCTTTTGAGAAGAACACTCTAAGGAAACATGTATCGTGAATGGGCCTTGTGCACTGAAAAATCAAGCCGGCTACGTAAATAGTAAAGCATAAGTATAAACGAAATAAATTGTTTATGATAATTAGTAAAATTAAAAGTATGAATGCATAAAAATATTTTGAAATAATTTAAATCACTTCTAACATAAGTAAAGCTACAAACATAAACTACGACCTGTAATTAACAAAGCACATTTTAACTGAAAAATATAAGCTGAACGATTAAACTATTAACCTATTAACTTATAAGTGAAGGAAGTATGAACGATTATTATAATGCGTTACATAAGATAGTTGTAATAATGTATGATTAACTATTAAACTATGATTAAAATATAAATTTTTATTACAACTTTAAAGTATTAGTAAAGGAATTATAAAGCTTTTTAGCTTTAGTTTAAACTGTAGCATTAACATACGTAATTATTTTAAATTAATTGCAATGCGTTGGACATTCTGTTAAGCACGACGCATTTGTGTTGTATAACAGAATTACCTTACATGTTAAGTAAATAGTGAATCATAGTTAAAAATGAAATAAATTTTTTTTCAAGGCTTAGTAAAATTGAAATAATTAACATCTGTAGTAAATATATAAAATAATGAAAATGCTAATACTAATATAAGATCAAATAAAATAAACTACAAAGCATAACTAATACTATTATTAAAATTTAAAACTACAACTTAATTATTAAAATAGAAGCTATAACTTATAAACTAGGACTAAATTATTAGTGTACAAATTATAAGCTATAAATTCATACTATTGATCACCAGACTACAAACTAATGAAACATGAACGATTGATGTTACTTACAGCTTGCTATATAAATAAAAACTATTGCAATATCTATAATATATTAAAACTAAAAGAATTAAAATATCGTTTTTTAAATAGCACAATGAAGAAAATCTAACAGTCCTGACATAATTATTATTATAAAAGTATTTAAATTTACAGGACATTCTAATCTAGAATGCGCATCTACACGGAATTTTAAATCCTTTACAGTAAATAAAAATATATTAACAATTAAAGAAGATTAGTCGTGTATAGAGTTTTTAGTTAGACAATATTGTTTGTGAACGATACACAAGGTAAAAAAGACGTCTGTAAGAGATAATATTCATTTTAATGTGATACTGACAAAGAGAAAAATCCTTCATAAGAGTCTTTGAAAATACGCTAAATTTTAGGGTGCTGTCTTCTAAGCGATTTCTTTTTAACCCACAATTTTTTTAATTATTATTTAAAGACCATTTCTTTATTTCGTTTTACTTTAAGTACGTGCCGTACTTATAATAAGTATTCAAAAAGCTTCAAATCCTGGTACGGACTGAAAACGTTTCTTAGATCAGGATGCGCTTTTATAATCGTTCAAGACCCCTTTGGTTCTTCACCTTACGTCACTCCTATTCACGTTTTTGGGAATGAAGAGTCGTGTTTTTTTTTTACAAGCTACGCGGTTGGAATTTGGCTAATTGGTTCCGATTCATGCCATTCACTCTATCAGGGTTACTCCCAATCCTTTTTCACCGATTTTCTGTCCTTAATTCCTAAAGTCCACAATGGCAACACCTTGAACCCACACACGCTCTGCTTTCTTTACTGTTTTTCTTGTAGTGTGAATGGGCTTGAAATCCGCTCTCCCTCTCTCTCTTTGAGAGCACCGCGGGTTTTTTTGGATCTCCCGATGATTCGACAAGTTTTACTCTACGGAGCGAGCGATTCTGGAACACCAGGAGTTCGAAAGTGAACAATGTTCGGCATAATCTCTTAATAGTCCATTATGCAAGCTTTTGGGGAAATGCTTTTGGGATTAAGAGATGTATTTATTTATTTATTTTTCTTCCGACGGCAAGATCTTGACGGTGTCGGAGAATCGATAAAATATTCGCTAGCGTATGCAAAATGCGTAAAATAAAAATACGAAAAATGTGTCTTTTGAACATGTAGTTGGGCATTACGAAAACCGAACATTTTCGGGTTTTTTTTAAAGCTCTCTTGGAATTTATTTTTTTGTGGTGATTTTACTGCGACCTTTTTGGAACGATTGCTGACAGGCGCTGAACCTTGTTCAACGTTTTAATGCAAAAGGATTTATTTGAAGTGTTCCGAGGTGGATCCAAAAACCCCCTGAGCATTTATTCCGAACTATCTTGTCACTACATCTGCATTTCATGATGACATGTAACTAAAACTTATAAAAAAAATATTTCAGGTAGTCTCTTCTAACGAAACTACCGCGGGTTATTAACGTAGGACTACTTATCGTTGCTTACCACTTTTGTATGTATATATGTATGTATGCGTTATGTATATAAGTATCTATATATATATATATATATATATATATATATATATATATATATATATATATATATATATATATATATATAAATTTCGACTATATATATATATATATATATATAGTCGAAATTTTTCTGTTTAACTGTTTACTGCTTGCCCAAGTGATACAAACGGTTTGGTGCGCCACCAAAATTATAACTCGCGACGACGGACGGTTTTAGCTTCTGAAATTTTGCTTTCCGGAGGACCGTTATGGAGGAACGTAATCCTACGTTAAAATAAGCTTTAGAGAGGCAAAATTTAAAAAATAGATTGAGAAATTTACCACTCCCTACAAATTACAACATTCTTCGAACTATAAGACGCACCTTTTTACATTAAAAATTCGACTTAAAATTGGGGTGAGTTATATGGTCCAAGAGTAACATTAAAATAGAATGAATATTATATATATATATATTATATATATTATATATTTTTTACGTATATTTTTTATTATATTTATTATACATATTTTTTCTATTTATAAAGTAAGATATTGAGAATACCTTTATATACCTAACAAAGTGCAAAATATTCTTTTCTAAAAATCCTCCCCTTAAACTTGAGGTGCGTCTTACGGTCCGAAAAATACGGCATAATATACCATGAGTAATTAAATACCTTTATATCCTCATCCGTTCGAACTTTTATGAAAAATATTCACTGGGTACTTATTTGTGCATTTTTAAGATTTGCTCTTTAATTAACTTCCTTATTATAAAATTAAAGGCGTCTAAGTCGCATCAATCTTCCAAGCAGACATGCACAAATAAGAAACACGAGAGAAAATTTTCTGCAAGTTAAATGTCAAAGGTATGTAAGAAGTTGCACAGTATTGTGCCATTTTCTGTTTGATAACCAGTTTTCAGTTATCTTATTTATATGCTAATTTTTCTGGGATCAAGCTACAAATATAAAACTGAAATTCTGTCTGCCTGTCTGTTCTCTAAACATTCCTAACTTTGACCAATCTTCACCAAATTTCGAATATGTATTGTCTAAAATCCTACAAAAAATATGTGGACTGAATCCACTCTGTCATTTCACTTTACTTTCATACCTCTGTCATTTCGCTGTCACCATATTAAATGCTCATCTTGCCTTTAAATTATCTTCTGCGCTTCACATTCGACCCTACCAAATGACTTGATTTCTAAAGGGCAACATATTCCTCGGATCCTAAAGGTCAACCTTGTCACTTGCATTGCCTTAATTTTATCATGTTATCAATATTTACGTTTGCAATTCTTTAATTTTAATGAGTTTTGTTATGAGTTAACATATTGAAATGATGGAAACATATTTAATTTATCTATGATGCAGATCATTTTACGGGGATAATTTGCTAAGTTTGGGCAAAATTTCTTTTTGGTTAATACAGATGACTTCATTTTAAAGGATAAAAAAATTCCTCGGATACTGAAGAGAAAATTAAATGGTAGTGAAGGATTTGTAAAAGTTATCGATTTGAATGAATCTAATGCATTATAGTTAATTAAATGCATTCGGAATTGATTTCAATATATTTCTGTAAATTAATTTCAGTAAATACATGAATTAATATACAGAGGCTGTTTACACATTTTTTAGACGATGTATATTGTATTCACAAAACTAAATTGCATAAAATTCTTGTGTTTTAAATGTTCTATTTGACATCCCTTATTCTGAACTATCTTTCGACACCGCAATTTCCAGGATAATAATGCCTTTTGAAGTGTCAGAAGAGGTATTCTATCCCATCCTCCTGAACAGCTTTCCAGAGTCCTGTAAGGGCTTTGGGACGACGTTTGGATAATGCAGATTTTAAAAGTCCGAAAGCACAAAAATCCATAGGTGATACATCGGGAGATTTAGTAGGGATTTCAGTGAAGGGTATGGCCTTGATACCAGTTTTTTGTTCCATTTCTTTTAGGAAATTTGCAGTGGATTTTGATGTGTGACTGCTAGCTTTGTCCTGATGGAGTCTCACAGATTGATGGCACTGTGGGTAAAGCGATGGTATTTCATTCAGAAAAATTGGCGATAAAATATGTTCCCGATAGTATTTGGAGTTAATCTTGACATTTTTCTCCACTCTCTTTCTTTTTAACTTGCCATTATAAGAAAAACTAGCAACAATCAGGAATCCCTTAGAAAAACTTTCTTTCGATTCTTTGAACCATGTACTTAAATTTTTTTCTCCCCTTTTATGATAATAAATGGCTCTTTTTTTGTTGCAATCATTTAAATACATCCCTGATTCATCTATTGTGACAATTGTTTTCCATTTTTCTTGTTGATAAGTGTTTCTCATATAGAATTCTGCAGCGTGTCCTGCGTTCAGCGATAGCATTTGGAAGAAGACGATGCACATTGCGTTTTTTCGCTTTCTTAAGATTTAAATCAACGTTTATCATTTTGTTTACAGTGGACACCGAGCATTTTAATGATTTTGCAACTTTCCTTTGACTAGGGGGGATTTTCTTTTAACATTAAACAACGTACCTTTGCAATAGTCGAAGATGTCCGTTTTTTCCTTGGATACTTGTTTGGAATTTTTGTCCCACTTGAGGCTCCAATTTGACGTTTTTTTTCCTTTCTTGTTGACGATATTACCTATCGACGCTTTAGATATCAGAAAACCATGACTCTCGCATCGTTTTTGGATAACGGAGTATGCATATTTCTCTTCGGAAGGAGCATAAATGTAGCCTTCGAACCACTGCTTTGTTAAAAACGCCATTTTGAATGAAAACAAAACTTTCAAGCCGCAGACGATAATTTTGACTTTTAAAAACATAGTACAATTGCAATTATTTCTTTTGCAGCAAACGATTTTTTTATTACCGCTTACCAAAATCGTCTAAAAAATGTGCGAACAGCCTCTGTATATATTAATTCATAGTTAACTCAAACTCTCACATTTATGGATTAATATACTTTTCATTCATTCATTTTCAATATCTCATGTTTCTACTTCAAAACGCTTTCACCCTGCCCCTTCCCCAGATTTCATTCTCTTTTTTTTAATTTCGTCCCCCGCTCTTTCAGCGTATTTTTAATTAAGTTCACTTTTTGTCAAAGAGAAAACGTAATATCTGAAATTAATATTGAAAGAGGAAACTGAAATGCAGAAAATGAATGCTGCTATTTTACGAACCGTTAATTATTATTTTGTCTCTGCCCTAAACTCTTTGAACAATTTAAAATACCAATTTCTTTAAAAGGTTGCCATATAAAGACTTTGGGACTAGGTATTTGTGTCCCTAAATATCGAGCCGGAAATCTGCCAACTGTTACCCACCGGCGATGTGAGGAAGCATTATTTGCAATGACTTCTCTTAACTATCCTGTTCTCTTTTTCGGGTCAACGACAGGATGTGTTTATTTTCTAGGATATATTAATAGTTATTTTCGACAGTGGTGATCTTTTTTTTTCCAGTGGGAATTTTTGTCATATACTTCTCTAACACCGCATTGACACAGTCTCGCTAGCGGCGAGTCGAATCGCGGGGGGGGGGGGGGGGCGGCGAATGTGTAAACGGTGCGCTCGCCGTTTGTCCTCGCCAGTCGTGGCGCTCGCTTCGGGAGTGCTTTTCAGGCACGAGTCAAAGGGGCGAATAGCGCCGTGGGGTTCAAAGGGCGAATAGCGACGGGAAGTCTCGTTAACAGCAAGAGGCTCGAACGGTCACTCGCGTCGATGCAGGGACGTGACGAATGCCTCGCGAATGTCTTGCGAGTGACGCGAGAGCGAATGGGGAAATGCGGCATAACTGCGCATAATTGTTCTTTCAACAATTGGGAGCAAATGAAACGGCCGCTTTTCAGGGGCGAAGAAATTTTCTCGTCTCCAAACTTTTCGACCTAACGAACTTTTCAATAAATCAATATAAAGAAGATTAATGACAATCCCTAAAGCCAAAAGAAAAGGTAAATATATGCAAGGGCAATTGGGGGGGGGGGGAGCTTGAAATGAGCCAGAAAAAACATCTGGAAGGGAGGGGGCTGAGGCTTTACCTCCCCTTTCTGCATGACAGGATCAAATTTCCACATCTTTGCGATGGCTTGCGGTACTTGAGTCTTATATCCTAAATCATGAACTCGACCTTGCGTGTTCTAAGAACTGAACAACCCCAGAGATGCGATGAATTAATTTAGATTGATTTTCCCTATAATACTCATTTCGAAGAAGTAATTATTATCTAGCTTTAAAATTAATTGTTATAGTTTCTGTTTTCAAAGGATTTCGAGCTGATCTCCAATATTTCTCAAAATAAGCATTAAAAAATTGAAACAATATTTAATGGGATGTCTTACAATAATTTATTTTTAACTATTAAGCACTAGTTTTATCTATTTCTTTTATAAAGCCTCTAATTCCACTTAAGCTAGTTTATCTTTGATAATTTATTACTCTTTTAAGATTTTCGAGACAACTCTCTTATTCACATTATGGAAGATAAAAGTTTTCAACCTACGGACACCATAAAATACATTTCTGACTGACAACTTCTGATTAGAGTTGGGTCATCGCAATGGGATGAATCATCCAACAGTGTATCAGTTGCAGTTTTTATTTTTGCGGGCAGACTTTAATCAGCACTAAAATGCTGTTATTATCATTTCGACTGGTTTAGGTTTCTGCCTTTTCTACATTCTCCCAAATTTCAAATAAAGCTAGTAATATAGCAATTCCTTAGCGACGTTTAGCAAAGGAAAAAGAATAAAGAATTTAATTATTAATCAACGAGTATTTAAAATCTCGAACCGAGTATTTTCATGGTTTTTTCATCGATAATTTTACTTTATTTGGAAATTTCGAAAGCAATCCATAGCCTTCCAAGGGTCCAAGACATAAAATTCTAGTTTTTTAAAAGCTTACAATGCATTTCGTACTGATTTTTTCCCCTAAAATCTGTATTTCCGTTTTTCGTGTGTATTCCGTCAATTTAAATAATGTTTAGGTATTGATGTTTTTGGCGAACACTGCCTCTAGTTGTAAAAATTTTACATTTTTGAATACATAAGAAGGATTTTTTAAAAAAATTTGTACCCAGGATTACTTACACACACACACACACACACACACACACACACAAAAAAAAAAAAAAAAAAAAAAAAAAAAAAAAAAAAAGTAAGTTATAGGGAAAAAGTAGAATTTCCTTTAGAGAAGCTCGTCCTTCAAAGAAATTAAAATTAGAATTTTTACTCTAAATGAAAAATTTTGAAGTTAATTTAATGAAAACGCAACATAGAAACGCACACAAAGTTTCATGGGCATACGGAAAGAAATTTAGATACATATGCATTTAAAATGGCAAACTATAAAAAAAATATTTTCCGAGATAAATAGGCTAAAAGTACTGCATTGTACTGCTGGGTACACATAAACAGTACAGCATAAAAATGTACTATACAAAATTTACATTATAGAAAAGAGTAGTATGTGTAACAAGATTCTAAAATATTTGTAGTTAGCTTTAAGCCATGGAAAGTAAAATGTGCTTTTTCTTTGGAAAATTTTGTGTCATGGAACCCCTATAGCCTAACTGTCTGGTAAAAGACTCTAGTAGAAGAGCCAGGTGCAAGATGGAAGTATAATTACAATTCAATAGAAATATAAAGTTTATTTGCTGCTACTCTTGAGTCTCCTACTAAAAATCGAGTAATCGACCCCGAATTACAAAATATGCTCCAGCATGGAGCTACTTACGCGTGGCATTAAGCCTTTCCATTCATTAGTTTTTATATCTCTCGCTGGTTCCACTAGCCTCGTAGATAGGCTGTGACGACGATCCATTTCAAAGGATAATCCTATGCTTGATCTATGCAACGTCTGGATGGGATCACCACTTTCTGTTTCAGTAGTTCTTGCCATGCTTTTGTCAACCTGACTAATTTGAATCCGGCTAGGAGACAACTTCACGGTCCGAGAGCCGATCGGAAAATACATGAGAACTAGCTTTGATTAGCCAGTATTACCCGGGCTTATTATTTCATATGTAGAACATGAGTGTTCAACTAATCAACAGCTGCTATCTCCTAAGCTCCATAAGACCTCTGGGATCAGATTTCGTGCACTTAGTCTACGATTGACTTAAATAATAAAACTTTACTAGTTGGTACCCGCCAAAACATGACGACTAGATAGTAAATAAATGTACTAATACAAAAATTATACTCAACACATCATTGCCAAATGTTGAAAGCCATAATAATGAGCAGAAACAAATTAATGCGTTTAAGCGGCCTCGTGCTTAGTGAGAATCTAAACCAGATTTCAAAATGTCACTGAGCATGCGTAGAAAGCAAATTTTTAATTGTAAATTATCGCTAATTAAACAGCGCGTAATAAACAATTTCCATCAGGTTTAATCTTATATTTCACAAACATAATTATCATAAAAATAAAAATGGCAGAGAGAGATCTAGAGAGACTCCTCGGCATTGAAACATGTCACTGAGCATGCGCAGAAACAGTGAGTTTCTAAAGCCAGATTGAAACATGCCACTGAGCATGGGCAGAAATCAAATTTTAATTGTAAATTATAGCTCACTAATAGAAATTGCAGTTACAAAAACCAAATTTGACAAATCCATAGATTACAATCTTTCGTTTAAGACCACAATGAAGTGAATTGAAGCAGTAGTTTTCTCTCACGGACTGCCCAAAAAGTCGGCTTAGCAACTTAAATATATAGATATTTGTCCCTAAAAGAAAAAACAAGCAAAATTTGAATACACATGAATACACATGAAAATTGCTTCAAGCTTTACTTTGTTTTGGCTACTTCGATTTGTTTTTCTTTACTAAGCACATCAACGCACAGAAATTCGTAGTTACACACACAAATTCGCAGCTAGAACATTCTAGTTAGTACAGTGGACGCTCGTTAATTCGAACTCGGTTAATTCGAACTTTCGGTTAATTCGAACTAATCCGCAGGCCCCAAAACACTTGTATTGGAGTTAATGTTAAAAATATCTCATTAATTCGAACTAAATTTTTATCACTTCGGTTAATTCGAACTAAAAATTTGACCCCAAAAAATTATTTTTCCTCGTTTAATGGAGAAAATACACACTGTATTTATTATTTTGTGTGTCAAAATTTCTTTTCTGTGTAAAGAGGCACATGCCTGCATTCCTAGACTATTGCATGTCCTCTAAACGTTAGTAGCTATTGTCCTTCTTATTAGTGCTAAACGGAAAATGCAATTTTACTTTATTTGGATCGATTTTCTTAGAATTTCAGAAAAACTAGTCTTTACTACAGATTCTAGGGAGCTGCGTCAGTTATAACTGCAGTGCAGACAAGTTAATGTGGTCTAATTTTTCTTCCTCATTGTGTGGGGCGAACGTGTAAAAATTCAGGATGTCTACACGTGGAAAGTACAAAATCCTAACTTTGGAGACAAAGGTAGAAATTTTAAAGAAAGCAGAGAATGGCGAATGTAAAACAAAGTTAGCAGCTGACTATGGAATTTTAAAAAATGCCTTGTCAACAAATTTGAAAAACAAGGAGTCAATTTTAGATTCATGGGAAAAATCAAAATTTGCTAGAAGAAGGAAACGCATGGGAAATGCGTCCCAAGAAGTTCTAGAAAATGCTCTACTGCTATGGTTCCAGGATGTTAGATCTCGAAATTTTCAGATAAATGGACCCCTAGTGCTGACGAAGGCTGATGAATTGGCAAGTCGAATGGGTATTGAAGATTTTAAATGCAGTGATGGATGACTTTCTCGATTTAAGTCAAGGCACAATATTTCTTATCAAACTGTATGTGGCCAAAGCTCTGATGTAAACGAAGACGTATGCACTAATTTCGGTAGGAAACTGCCAGGGCTTTTCTCTACTTACCTGCCGAAAGATAGTTTTAATGTGGCCATAATGGACAAAGCCATAATGGACTCTATTAAAACTCTGAAAGAATTTATTCAGATGGAACCTTCCTCTGAAAATGTATTGAAATGTTTACTTCAAATCGAGAAGCTGGCTGAACAATGTATGCATCATAAACAGAACCAAACATCCATTTTACAGTTTCCCCCAAAGTGTAATTCATATTTTTAATAAAAGTTTACTTTATACTGCATATCTTCTGCTTCATTTTATGATTAAGGTAAGTCTGTATTGCTTTTTAATATATTTAACTTTAGATAAAATAGTATAATATATTTTCTGGGGTTATACATACTAGGAGATTTTCTTCTTCAGTGATACACATTTAAAGTTTTATATTTTCTCTTAACATCGGATAATTCGAACTTTTTTCTGAGAACCTTTGAGTTCGAATTAACGAGCGTCCACTGTATATAGAAAGCGTGAGAGACATGATGGATTTATTTTCATGTTTTATATTAATAATTACGATCTTAAACTTATTTATATGTTTTAAACTGTATTTGAAAAAATTTATATTCCATGATATACTTCCTATATTTGAGATGTTCCTTGCACATTTCCAGCAATCACATTCTTTTCAAATAGATACTTTTAGTACACAACTATATACAATATTTCACAAATGTTAGCTGAAAATTTAAATGTAATACGAGCAGAAAGATTTTATGAAAAAAAAATTTCATGCAGTTGAAGGTATTTTGAAGGAAAAAACAAGTTATTTACAAGAATTGTTTTTTTAGAGACTAAGAATATTTTCAATAAATGCTATTTTCCATTCTAGTATATGAAGAGTACCTTAACTGTAAAAATTCTTCCATTTCATGGAAAAAATGTGCATGGGGCCCTTTAAACTAGCACTATGTAATTTAATATATATATATATATATAACTGAAAATATTTTCAACATATTAACACCAAATTTTGAGCACGGTTGATTAAGCTTATGACTAGTAATACAACCGAATTTTTATAGCATCCATGAAAGGTAAACAAAATATAGTTTGAAAGTCCATGTTCCCCATGAGTAAGATTTACGTCTCCCAGTTGGAGCCTCCGTTAGCTTTATGATGAACCTTGCAACAGAAATCAGTTTCCGGTTTCTTACGTAAGCTTTAAATACTCTAGTTTCTCTTTCGGAACTATTAATAACTAAATAGAAAAAGGACAGGCGTCAGTCCCGAAAAAAACAAAATAAAATGTATATGTACGCAAGGACAATGTCGGGGAGGCAGCCAGGTTCAATTTTTTGAATATTTGCGAAGGCAGGCGGCTCTTAAGATTTTTCGCCCACCTTTTGAACGCGACCTTGTGCATAACTTCCGCACCAATTAGTGAATGCAGAATGAGTGGTATAAACTGTTATAAGTTCCCGCCTTCTTTCTCTCTCTCTCTCTGTGTTGCCATTCCCCGGTACAACAATACCTCGCCCCCGATACGGTGGGAAAATGTCTGCAAACTGCACAGACGATACAGCAATTAAAACATCAAATAAATACCAGAACAAAAGAGTGGACCCTCTGGGTTGTAATTAACGTTTAATTGTTTCGAACGGATTGTGTTGTAAGGCGAGATCTCGCGCTCTCAGTGGCCCATTTGGCTCATTCCTCAAAAGATCTGAACTCCTCGCCACGGTGTTATAGATATTTAAAAACAAAAGGTCGGGGTTTTATGAAGGGTTGCGGAAATGTTTTAATTAACTGAGTAGACACGATAGGTCAAATCTATCAGACGTGTCAGCGAGAGAGGAAGAAGAGTCAAGCGGAGTGAGGCTTGCAAGTAGAACTCAACCTGGAGAGGGTTAACAAACAAAAAGAGGTAAACTGGAAATACAAGAACGTCAGTGTGTTAGAGTTTAGGTTATTATCGCAAATATGTTTTCATGTGCTTGAGAACGCCGGAATGTTTACTGATCTCTTTACATCAAACATTGTATAACAGGTGTCATATGTTGGCTGCAGTTCAGAGGAGTTCATTTATGTTTGCCTAATAACCCCCATATCGGAAGTACTTCTAAATAGTAATAATTAAGAATTTTAGAGCATAATAGATTATAAACGCGTCACCTCATCTTTTTCTATATTGCCTATAATTCAATAAGATAGGCTTCTTTAATAGATTTCCTCATTTTCTCAAAACGGTTACAGAGATTCGTGACCGAAATATATTTTTTTTTTTAAATTTACATGCATTTTTAAAATAGATTTCCCATCGATTCATTTAAAATATGCTTTCATGTAACGGTCATTGTGCACAAAGAATACTGCAACTATTAGAAATTTTGTTTAAAAGTTCACTGCTTGTTCAGTTTTTGCTATATCTGCTAAATCAATCCCTTCTACTTCCATGGCTTTTCCCTTTTCTGCAAAAGGATTGATTCAATTTAATTTATCATCAGGATTCACAAAAATTTTATTTATAAAATTCTAAACATTTTGAAGGAAAAAAGTCTTTTTTCACAGTAATCTTTGCATCTTGGAAGATAGTGTCGGAATTATTGCCATAAATCAAAAATCCGGAAAATAGAAATTCCAAACAATAAATTTTAGATACAATCTTTAAAAAAAATTTCTTAATAAAGAATAAAAAAGGATATCTACGAAATAAAATTTTGAAAAATTCCATTCCGAGGTACAGATTTAAAGTACAGTGGTACAGAAAAATACACTCAGACAACACAACATAAAAATATTGTACCTGGTCGTGTAATAATCAAAGAAACTTGTGATCTATGTTATTAAATTCTTATTCTAAAATCTTTGCTCTTAAGTCAAGAAAATTAAATGCGTTTTTTAAGCATTTTGTGCCCCGAAACATCCTAAACAAATCTTTTAAACATTCTTGAGGAATTTTCTATCAGATTTATACAGAAACAAAACACATATAACCCCTTAGGTCATTACTGTTCATGGATTATAGAGAAATCGATTTGAGGTAATTTTAATTTTTTACCAAATTGAAGGGATATTTTGAAATAATTTAACTAACCATTTCCCTACCTCACTGTTGAGAACAATTCATTTAATCGGAAATAACTATTCCTTTTTCTTTCCAAAATAAATATCTGTGTGATACGCAAGAGATGATTTTGATCACTTTTGCCCAATTCACGATCTTTCTAAGGACTGAAAACATTTTCTTTTCTCTGTTACTACCCAAATGAACACTATGTATTTAACAAAGAGGTCATTTTGCCGTAAACGTAAGTTTCGGCTTTCACGTAACAAAATCCTGGAATGAAACTTGAAATTAAACGTTCTTTTGTCACTGATGCTTACATGTAATGAAAAATGTGAAATACGATTGCAAGGTACCTTCAACGGATACATTGAGCAATTTCACCGGATATTGTTGTTATTGCTTCTACTCGAATCAAGGGTAACGTATGCATACATATTGTATTGAATATTGTATTTATACATTCGTGTCTGAATATTATATCTTATAATTTTACTAGCTGAAAACCCGCGCTTCGCTACGGAGTACATTCAAATTAAATACAACGGTCAATGTATGCAATTAATGCCAATATATATATATATATATATATACATATATATATATATATAAGATATATATATATATATATATATATATATATATATATATATATATATATATATATATATATATATATATATATATATATATATATAAGATATATATATATATATATATATATATATATATATATATATATATATATATATATATATATATATATATATATATATATATATATATATATATATATATATATATATATATTAGAAAGAAAAAGAATATCATTTTTGTCTATTTAGTTGTTATGCACGTGACGATAAATTTATTTAAAGTACCAGAAAAAGAAATCACGTGATCAACATTTAATAAATTAAATTCTAAAATTTAATCTTTAAAAATTCACCAAAAATCAGAAAATCAAGGTAAAGGTTCGAAAAAGATTTCATTTTGAAGAAATTTTTATGATATTACTCGTGATATATATTTTATAACCCTCAATGTATTATTTTAAATGCAAACGTAAAAAAAGTTTAAAAAACAGCTTAAAAATTTAATTTAAAAAAATCTAAGAAGAATTTTTGAAAAATCTTTCTTAGTGCACCCCTACACTATTAGAAGAATCGCCATGCAAAATTTCAGCCCTTTAGGTCCAGCGGTTTGGTCTGTGCGTTGTATGTCAGTCAGTCAGTCAGTCAGTGAATGAATGAGTCAGTTACGGAACTGTTTTATATATATAGAAAATCAGTCGCGGTTAAACGCAGTTTTGTTTGGTGAGAATTACAAACTCGCAAATCCTGAGTTTTAGTGTTATATAGGTAAATCATAAGATGAGTATACTATTTCAGATATTATCTCGATTTAACAAATCATGATTTAATTAAGTCATGAATTTTATAATTTTATTTCCAGTCCTGTAGGTATTTCGTAGAAATTCGAGAAAAATAATTCTTTATTTAACAAAGGAGTTTCTCTGTATAAGAGATGGCATTATTATCAATAAATGATTAACATTAATAATCCTTAATAACATCAATAAACAAACAACATCAAATAACATCAGTAAATGAATTACAGATTTTTAATGACATGAATAAATGAATAACACCAATGATCGATAATAACATCAAATAATATCAATAAACGAATAACATATCCTTAATAACGTCAATATATGATTAACATTATCGTCAAAAGAAAAACACTGATTTTTAAATTCTTGAATTCTTACGATAGCGATATGTAAAGTGCAAAGCAATATCGGAATTTTCAACTATCTGAACAAAAATAATTCGTCAAATTCATATTACTGGCGAAATTAATCAACCAGTTGAGAAAAGGTGCCTTTTCAGCTGAACATATGATGAGGTGAACAGCACGTAGCACTTTTAAAGGCTTTAAATATGATAATCTACTTGTAACCATACGGCGGAATTTTGAGAGGTTTGTTTCCCCGTTGTTCCACTACGAAAATGGTTTTGTTCCTCTTGCTAGTTTTGCCTGTGTAATTTCAGGATGATGTGCATCTATCCGCATTTACAAAATCTTTAGGTTTTCTGTAATACCTCGTTAGCATTTCCTGGATGGTTAGCTACTGTTTGATGGTGAACCCTTACTCTAACATATTCGTACCTTTTAATCTCAAAGCTGCAGTACACTTTGTTTCAAATTCTTTGTTAAAACTGATGAAAGCTCTGGTTGTTTTCTGCACTGGATGTTAGAAATATTTATTTCGTGATACTTCTTATGTTTCACATCATTACTCATTGTTCAAATTTGAAGACAGTCAACAGGCTCATAATTTTTTATTTCCACATACAAAAAAATTTAAAAGCTCCTCGAAATATATTATCTGCAAATGAGACCACTCAAAATGAGTTTGAAACAAACGAATAAAAGTAAAAAGAAAGCTTCTGTAAAAATCAGATACAAATGGCGACAATCCGTTGGTGGGAGATAAAATTCCCGTTGCACCAGTTCAAGTATCTATAGAACATGTTAAACGAGATAACGTTGATATGTAAAGCTCCTAGATATCTGAGCTATCACACCAGACATTTTGTTGTATAGAATTGGTCAAATAAGGACACTATTTCAATGTAATGATTCTAAAAATGCTCTTTTCTCCATTTATCTTTTCTTCAACCAACGTCCATAGTAAAAATTACTGTATATTATAAAACTTTCAAAACTGATTGAAGGTGTATAATATAGGGTTTTACACTTCTTCATTATCTCAAATTCTATTATTAAATGAGTACAAATCTGAAAAGTTAATTAGAGTTTGATTATTGTCTTTAAAGGTACTTATTCTTTGAATTATATATTCAGATGTTTCCATGCAATGATTTAGTCTCGAGACAAAGACAGTCGAATTCCTAAAGTAGTCATAAAAAGAAATTTAAATCGATGTTTTTTAAACTGGTGGTATATCGCCAGTAAAGGTATCTTTGCGAAAGTGAGAAACAAGACGAATACTGATGAGTCGGCCACGTTGTATAGGAGACCTGTTTTGATGACGAATTTAAAAATATTTTTTCCCATTTCATTTAATTACACTTCAGAACCAAAAACTGGCAACGGGTAAAGAAGAAAAACCAGTGAAGATATTAATTTCGACTATCAAAAGCTCTCGTGCCAACAGAGCTCGTGATTCTTAAAGAGAAATTTAGCTAGCTTTGAATCTTATGATTTCAGAGTTAGAGAATCAGCTTTGTAGCGTATTACTTGGTTATTAGTCTCAAGCTATATGCTTCAGAAGATTGTTTACGCCAGTAATATCGTTGTTTATTCACCAGCGATCATCTCCGCTGACATACTATAACATTCCCTGAGCACACAGCCTTCCTAAAGAGCAATTTAGCTCGCTTTAAATCTTAACGATTTCAGAGTTAAACAATCAGCTTTGTAGCATATTGCTTGGTTATTAGTCTCAAGCTATATTCTTCCGCAGATAGTTTACTCCATCAATATCATTGTTTATTCCCCAGCGGTCATCCCAGCTGACATGCTATAACATTCCCTGAGGACCCTTCCCTGAGGACACACCCTTCCTAAAGAGAAATTTAGCTCGCTTTAAATCTTAAGATTTAAGAGTTAGACAATTAACTTTGTAGTGTATTGCTTGGTTATTAGTCTCAATCTATATGCTTCAGAAGATTGTTTACTCCAGTAATATCGTTGTTTATTCAGCAGCGGTCATCCCTGCTGACATGCTATAACATTCCCCGAGGACCTCATAATTGGCCAACCTTTTGTGAGCGGCCAGTTCTGTGGGCGAACTCGAAAGCCTTGATCCCGTACGTGAGAGCAGGATGATGCCTGAGAGTATGTATCAAGTCTCATCCTAATCGTCCATCATAGTGTGGGGGAGAGTTGTCGCCAGTGTGGGTTGTTGTAGAAAGGTTTCTTTCGGACGTGATGTGAAATCAGAGTATTGCTTAATATTGATATACATGTAACCTGCACTGGAATAAAAAAAGAAAGAAAAGAAAAACTCTACATTTAGTTCTTTCTAAACATCTACAAAAAAGATAACAAAAACCACTAAAAACTAAAAAGTACATGATCTAGTGTAACTCATTTCATAATTCATATAATTTTGACACAAATTATGCCTAACATGTATAAACACATTCATTACACCATCTGATACTTTTAAGGACTCATTTATAACTTTTAATTTCTCTTTTTAGTACTTACTTTATTTTAACCGTTTCCCTTAATCAAGTCTTGTCTTTCTTCCCCCCCCTTTTTTTTTTGCATGCAACGTTAGTCAACCAGGCTGGATTTTCCAATATGCAGAGGGTGCTTCATCAATTTAAAGAGATGGGTTACCACAAACGAATAAATCCATAAAGCGTGCTCTTAAATTTGCGGGGATACAAAAATTAGGATTCATTATGTGGTATTACTTATAATACATATCCTCATCATTCGACTGAGGAGTTCGAATCACTTTATTCCTAATCCTATATGCATCATTTTGTTAATATAAAATTGATATCGCTTTGCGTATTTTAAATATGTATATTGATGTACTCTTGTTTTTTATTTGAATTTTAAACTGTTAAGAGTCAACTTTAAGCACAAATTAAGAAACATGTTTTTCTAAATTAGTGCAACAAAAGAACAAACCTTTTGGTATTAAACTTCCTAAAAATTAAGAAATGGTTATTTGTTTGAACAAATAATTGGGGTTTTGAAAGAAGAGCTACAATAATTAAGAGACACAAAATTGACTGTAAACGTTTTTCAAATTCTTTGTTTTAACTACCTTTAATTATATTAAATAATGTACTATAAATATATTCAGTACAACATTTCTGCAAAAAGGTCATTTTATTCAAAAATTAGTATCTGTTAACTGTTAATTAGATAAAAATTGGAGAATTGAAAAGAAACAATGATAGAGGAAGAAAACTAGTCATTAATCTGTAAAATGAATATCTGCGATAAATAGCTAAATTAGTTGGTCGGAGTGTAAACTGCACTCAAAGCGCCGTTTGAAGTTTTAAAAAAGGATGGCACATTAGAAAATAAAGTAGAAAGAGGTAAAAAAATGGCTATTGAGATCAACAGTAGAATAGATACTTTCACATTAAATAAAGGTTGATCCTAAAATAAATGCCCCAAAACTTGCTTCAGGTACTTCTTGAACTTTGGGTAAGTCTGTTTCTCCTGAAACTAGACGCAGAGTCCTCAGAAATGCTGATTGTAATGGCAGGAAAGCTTAGGAAAGCCCCTTATTAGTATAAGGAATAGAGAAAAGCTATTACTATTTGCAAAGAATCACATTTCAAAACCCAAATAATTTTGGAATGTAGTTATATTTAAATATGAAAACAAGTACAATACTTTAGGCAGTGACGGCCGTCGTATCGTATGGCACAAGGCAAACACTGCTTTCGATCCCAAACATTCAATTCCAATCATTAAGTATGGAGGTGGGTTAGTAATGGTTTATGAGTGTATGACAGAAGCAGGGGGGGAGGAGGAACTTGTTATCTAATCATGGAAAGTTGGCATATCTTGATATACTGAAGATGCATTTGAAGTGATTGAGTGCAGATGATTAGAGTGCTACTAAATTGGGATTGAGATCAAATTTCACATTTCAAGAAAATAATGATCCCATGCATACAGCATATATAGTAAAGCAATGGGTGCAGTATCATTGTCCCCAGCAGCTTAAAACAGCTGCACAGTCTTCTGACTTAAATGTTATCGAGAATTTGGCGTCCAGTCTTGAAAAATCTGCACAAAAGCATCACATCACCAGCAAAGAACATTTGAGTCTAATATTGCAAGAAGAATGGAAGAAAATATCTACGGAAGCAACAAAAATTCTTGTAGATTCAATAACAGGACGACTGGAGGCAGTCATTAAAGCAAAAGGATATGCTACAAAACATATCTCTTTTTTTTACAAAAAAAAAAATGTTTGCAAGAAAACTATTGTACGTACTCTCAATTTTGTGTGATCAATTATTTCCACATTTCTTTTATAAGTTAGTATTTATGTACAATTAAACTTAATTGTTTGTTGTTATTGACGAGGAATGAGGAACAGTAAATGACTTAAACGTGTCAATGCTAATAAAGTCTGCTTTCCCTATTTCATGAATTTTTCTCCATGCAAATATGACTTTTCTTATCAAAATTAAGTGTACCCTCAATTTCGGGAGTCCAAGTAACGAAATCGCTTGATTCATTTACGTGCTTAGAGGAACAGTGCGTTTGTCGCAATAATGAGTGCTTATAATCTTACCAGTTCTTTAATGGTTAGCCTCCTCCTTTTATGAAGCAGTTTTATACCACTCCCCACTCCACCACCCCCCTCCACACACACTCACGTATTCTCACGTCTAGAATGATTCTGATCCATGAGTTGTTTCATTAGATTTAAATATTTTGAAGATTTTTTGCATATTAAATATTCTGACATCAGTAAATACTACTTTTCCAGTTAGCTAGTTTTCAGATTTCATTATAGAGTCTAAAGTATTCACAAGAGTTATTCTTTTTCACTTTCAGCTATTAAATCACAGTTGAAGTTCTGGGTCTCTTGTAGTCAGCATTTTAATATTACTTTTTAAAAGTAATTTCACTTGAGGTTTCGTTTCCTGCTTCGTATTTCTTTAGGACTGCAACGCGTGAAGTAATATTTAAATTTAGACTGTCAAAATACTCAAGCAATTCACTTTGTCTTTCCACCTCCTGCGGTTCTTAGAGCACAAACTATACGTTATGATAATTTGTTAGTTGCTTTGATTTCAGTCAGGGCCACCCGTGAGTCCAATCTTTACCGACGTTTTTCGCAGGCATCCGTCAGGCATGTACCGACTCACGGCAGGCATTTTGTTTCTTTCCCCAGAGTACAACGCTCTCCGCCGCAGCCCACTCACTCTCCTTTGTCTCCGTCCCACGGTACGACCCCCGGCCTACGTTTCGAACTCGGGGCCGGTACCCCCACATCTCTCTTTCTCTCTCGGGTTATGGGGCATTTGCATATTTTTTCCAGAAAGGTCCCCCAATTTCTTTTTTGTTTCTTTGTCGGCAGTCTTCCGCGCATGAGCAGGTCGCGCGGTCTTTATATCGGAATTCGGACGCGTGTCCATTCTTCTGGCGCGTTGCGGTGAATTCCGAATCGGGACACCCGTACGCAAATGAGCCGAGTCGGACGCTTGTGTCATTGTGCCGCTATGGCAGTGTGCCTCATTCTATCACGTATCCGAGACTGGATCTGGGAACTGGATAAAATTTTCGAGAACACATAGGCTTAAAAACAAAACAAAACACAAAGCCTAGATTAGGAATGGAGACAAGGCTATCGTAATGGGAGGGGTTGTCAAACAGTATTTAATAGTATTTCCTTTTAGCCAAAAATTCATTTAAAAAAACAAGCTGTATTTTTAACGAATGAGATCACTGTGCTACCTTGAACTGAATCTTTAAATTATAAATCTAGTTTCTCCTATAGAAGTCAGAGCCTTTGAATTCCTTGTCGGCGATACCCTCGTTCGATTCTCCCGTGTTAAAGGTCTATACAAAAAATTGTTTTGGGGGATTTATAAGTGGTTAACCTCATACTGAATTATTTATTTGTACTGTTGGGATGAGTTAACTTTGGAATGCTATCCTTTTGATGCTAACTTTGGAATGCTATCCTTTGGAATGCTATCCTTTGGAATGCTAACTTTGGAATGCTATCCTTTGAGTGAAATTTTGTATTTTATCTGGGTCTAGAAATTTCCCTTGGTTGTTCTGCTTAGGCAGCCGTAAAATCGGCCGCCAAGTTGGTGGATCCAGTCAATGAGGAGAAAAAGGCTGCAAATTTTTGTATCGACCGTTTTCTTTAAGTACGTACGCATACACGTATACACACACACACACACACACGCACACACACACACACACACACACACATATATATATATATATATATATATATATATATATATATATATATATATATATATATATATATATATATATATATATATATATATATCATGTATGTTGTATGCATGTATGTATGTATAATGAAAACAAGAGGAAAAGTGTTCATAAGCAAAGAAAAAGAGCATTGCCATTGGTTGTTTCAGCTCATGTAACAATTATTAAAGCCTATTAGATTAAATGCTAATGAATTATGGCCATGAGATCCAACACTTTGATGAGCATGCAAAATAAACGACTATCATTATAATTTGGTTTTAAAATTTATTTCTCTTTATAATTATAATATCAATAACAAGATTTTCTTACTATCTTGAAATCTGGTGATTTAATTGTTGAACTTATTCTCTGAGGATTTAAGCAGTCTTTTACAATTATACAATTACAATTTAAATGAAAATCACTGTAAACCTCTCACAACCTTACATGAATGACTTTTTGAATCCGAACTTTACTTCTCGCAACAGGTAAACAAACTATTTATCCGTCAATTAAACACGCTTCCATGATTTTACACCCTTAATAGTCGTCCTTTCGCAGTTTGCCTTTGTCAGTGTTCCTCTTTTTCTATGTCTTATTTTAGTGAAATAAGTAAACTAAAATAGAAACAGTGGGGTAACCTTGCACATTTTGCCTTAGGGAGACCAATTTGCTAATGTCCCCCCCCCCCCTCCCATTTCTAAAGTATAAAGCAAGAAGGATATTACTTGTAATAATCTCTATAGCAATACTATGATTTTGCTTCATTTTCTCGTTTAGATGCTACTGATAACGATATATAAGTATATGATATTTGTTTCTCGTATGCTCATCAGCAGTATTAGAAAAAAAGGTCATAATTTGTTGGTTTCTATATACATCCTGATTTCTACATAATATTTCAAAATAAGGTCTTATTACAGGTATTCTCGCCGTTTAAGATAGCGCAGTGAGTTCTCAGTCAAATAGCTCTATGTTTGCAACTCAGCTTATTTATTTATTTTTGCGTGTGTATGTATGGGTGGGGGATCGAACTTAAAATTGATTGCGTAAATATTTCTGCAATATTTCTGCAATATTGTACAAATATTTGTACAAACATGTACGATCAGTACGAACTTTTTGCTCCTAATGCGTCCAAATATTTTGTTTGAGAGTCTAATGTCACTAGCATTTTGGGAGTATTGAGAAAATTGGACAAATATTGAAAGAAATAACATAATAATTACAAGATAAAAAGAACTTTTTATATACCACGTTTTTAAATTTTCTGTTGAATCATATAAATTTGACAATTCTCTCTTAATTGCACAAACCTTCACTTAATTATACTTTTTCATTTTCTTTTATTTAATTTTAATCACTTTTTAGTCGTTTCCACTATCCACAGACTTTTTAAACTTTAATTTTTATTAATCTTTTAAAATTTTTCGCACAATATTTTTGTAAACAAACTAAATTCACATGTATTCTTTTTTGAAAATCGTTAAACGCCATTACGCAAAAGTGCAAGCATTGAATTCTATCGAACGCCACCTTGCGGATTTTTTCGGCTAAAAGTATTAAAAGAATGCATTGTAATCGTGTTCTGAGCTATTCGAAAAGTTTCAAATGTCTAGCTAGTAGGGAAGTTAGTTAAAAATCGATTGCAAGATTTGTACTGGACAAACAAACACACACACACATACAAACAAACAAGAAAGCGAGTTAATAAAAACATGGTAAAAATACAATAGGAAACAAAATCGTGATATGAAACATAATGAAAATCTCACGTAACAACAGAAGAAACATGAAGAAAAGCACACACACAGAGAGACTATTACCTAAAAGATTGAAAAGGGGAACTGTTGATAAACTATTTAAGTAGTCTAAAAAATAATTTGAACTATGTCGGAGAAACTCGTACCTGAATCCCTCCGAGTAATCTTTCAAGCTTTGCTCCGTTATAGTCCTGTGAAACAACTAAAATTACTCAAGTTTTTTATAGATCTTGATAAATATAGGTCCACACAAACATAGTGGACTGTATCACAACACTTTTTATTTAATCTCTCAGTACATGACCATTACAACCCTAAGTTAATGCGGTAACATTACCTGCACGACACGTCTCTCTGCTTCGGTCACACACACACACAATAAATAAATAAATAAATAAATTAAATTAAATTAAATTTAAAAAAACCACTACTCTTTCACAAGATGGCGCTGCTGCAACAGCAACTTGCGGCTGGCATTCAACAAACATTCAAAATTTTAGTGGTTAGGCAAATAATTACCGAGTACATTAAATTTTCTAATACTAAAATTGACAATTTGTAAATTAACTTTTTTTTAAGTTTGTATTGAATCTTTTGCATATTGGAATGCTCAGTGTCCAGAAGTTAATACCCATAAATGTATCATCAGGGGGAAACCCGAGTACGGTTCAGCTCGCTGATTTTTTGGATTCGTTTACAATGAATTTTTCCCTGTTTCAAGCCTACGTTTATGGTTATTGGAATTCTTTCGTATTTCTGTTCACACCTACCTGACGACCTGACATCAAGTTTCTTTGGTCGTATCCACAACATGCTTTTTTAGTAGCGGCTATAGTTTGAACACGTAAGAAGTATTGTTTTGATTAATTTTATAAGTTGGGTGCCCAGAATTTTCCTTTTGTTCTGGCACTCCGTTTTTGTTCAGTATTTGTTTCGAAACATTCAGGAGTTTAGATTTCTATTGGAGATTTTCCTTCTTGTATAAGAGGTAAGATTTCAACCAAGACGTTGGAAGAATTAGTCCTGCGGGTAGAAAGTTGGAAAATAACGCCATATAATCATACAATTGTGAAAAGTATACCTCCCTGTCCTTTTTATAAGGAACTCGAATTTCTATTTGAAGCAGAAACTTAAAAAAAAATTATGTCCAATCATGTTTACTAATTTACAAGATATATCCCTGAAAAAAAATGCACTAAATTCTCTCAATATCTTTGTAAGTTGTTTATTTGTCGTTGACCGACAGCAATACTAGGATACGCATTTAGTTTCTTTCGTAACAACCTAGCTGAAGTCACAGCAAAATGTCTTCTATTCACACTAAAGTACTATGGTTCTGGAAATTCATGAAACATTCAAATCGACACCTTTTGCTTCTAGACTCGTTCATCTACCTTAACATGCGTCTATCGTTTGCGTCTGACAACTACTAGAGCAACTACTCTTAGTTTCTATTGAACCACCCATTACAACCTTCAAACAAGAAACTTATTTTCTAATTTCTGCCAGGTAAACTTCCTCTGATTGTCTCTCGACGACAACCGACAGGTTTAACTTTCTATCCTCTTTATCATTCCTTTCATATGCTCATCATAAATAATAGAACTTAATACGCGCGAATGCTAAAACACATGAAGGTATTGAGGAGGAGGGAACGGCGATTCCCCTGTTTAAATTATAACCCCATCCCTAGACAAAATTCTTACTTTTACTTTTCTAAATAGGCAATAATTTTACTATATTGTCAAGCAATCTAACTCGGATATTGTTTCTTGGATAATTTAATGGAGGAAGAGGGCCAGACTCTTGGAGAAGACAAGAGATCTTAGATCCTGATTGCATCTAAATTTTCAATGTCTTTCTCAGATGACACCCAAGAGGCTTCGTTGGTTACGTTACAGTTGACTAACTCGTACCTCTCCCGTTGATTACACAAGAAGTATGGAGGTTTCGGGTTAAATCGCATTCCTTTAAATTGGCCCTCTGTGTTGAAACAACAGGTAGGGAGAGTCTACCCATAAAGACGTTGCACTCGGTCTCGAGAGTGACGCATTTGCATTTTCTTGGTGAAGTCCGTCGACACACTATTATTCCTTCCAAGCATGACACTCGATTGCTAGATTATGTCCCGGTGAATGGCGACATTAGAATACAAACGGCCGTGCTCTCGACGATTTTCTCTTCTTTCCCTCGAAACCACAGTAACACTTTCTCTATCGTCGTCGACACACCCTGAAAATGAGAACAGTGTTGCTGAGTCAGTAGTCTCTGTCAAGAAATTATACTTCAAGGGTTTTCGAGGAAGGCGTGGGCGTGCGTGTTAGTTATCTGATGTACATTTGGTCTAGGCCTGAGGCTAAAAGACTGTACTAGTGGTGATAATAACAATGGTTGTAACAGCCAAAGACGACAAGAGTGGCTCTTTATCTGAGAAAGAGGCCGTTAAACTGTCTTAAAGGTCGAGGCGATTGGCCATAAAATAGCTGATAGAGACTGTTAGTCATAAAGTTAGTACTATATTTATTTATTCCCTACCAAATCAAAGAAGGCGTTTAACGTTTATTCATATTTTCGTTTTACTAATATATATATATATATATATATATATATATATATATATATATATATATATATATATATATATATATAATACGTAGGAAATGGCAGTTTTAAAACAACAAATGACCAAGAATTATTAGAGAAAAAATTACCAAGAAAATGCTTAATTGCTAATAATGAGCTTTGTTCAACAAAAGAGTGTAAAATTAAAATCTTCTGATTTCTCACATTTATATATTTTAAAAATTGTTAAGCTATCGTTAGGGTGAGAGGCAAATGTCTATCACTCTAACCAAATTTTGTTATGCCCTTGAATATAACTATCAGGAACTTTAGGCAAAACGGATAACTCTTTGAGATGTAGAAATAAAAAAAGAAATAGATGTATTTGCTGTCAAGTAAAAGAAGAAAACATTAATACAGAGGTACAGCTCTGGCAGGAATACAGTCCTCATTACTGATAATTTCCTCTGTTAGTTTCGAAGATTTAGAAAGGATATTTCCGGCTCATGAAGTTTTGTTACATCATATAGTAGCTGTTTTACCCCTTTCCTCCCCGAAATTTAAGATCTGTAAATTGCTAACTCGCGAATGTTTCAAGATAGTCTTTAAACGTATCAATATAATCACTCTCTAAAATATCTTATCAAATTTTATAATTGTCTGCAGTATTTATTTCGCTTTTCCTGAGTGCTTCCTAGGCTATATTGGACACAATAGAGACAAAGATATTTTAAGTCCAAGACCAAGAGAGTTATGTTATTAAAATAGAAATTCCAAACTGAGAGATTAATTTATTTATTTAACTAAAAAATTTAAATTTTCCTTGTCAATTTTTATTATCTTAAGAGTTTTTATTTTCTTTTTTAAAAAAAAGCATCGAATAATCTGTCCTAAGCCTCGAGTATTCTGTCTTGCCAACTGTAAGACCGTAAAAAACACTTCTTCAATTCCACAATAAATTAAAAAGGGTGGCTACCTGCTCCGAATAGTTCATCATCAGGCCAAGGAACATTGGTGTTATTGTCTCAATGAACAATTCACAAATTTTTCACAAATGTGACACAAACAAGTTCCCAAATCCACAAATATGAATTGTTCATTGCGACAATCACACCAATGCTTCTCGGTCTGATGACGAACTATCAACTAGTTCGAAACATGTAGCCACCCTTTATAATTTATTGTGATCTGAAGAAGTGTTCTTTACATATTTGTAATGCATAAGTTTCCAGAAATTCTAAGAATGTCCACCACTTTAACTGGTAGAATAGGTCGGCTAGGACACTATATAACTAGGGTTTTGAAAACCGCTAAGTGGCATATTCGGGGTCCATTTACACAATTTTGCCACCGAATATCGACATTTTAAATCCTATCTAGCTTGAAAGTTTTGCTGCAGTCAAGGAATTTCTATTACAGCAGAATAAACTGGAAACCCTAGATAACAATGACATTCAATCGCCGATACACCCCAAAATGATAATAGGGCTCACGTGTGTGTCACAGACTGGATATTGGGGCTCTAGATGTCAAATGAGATTGCTCCAAGAGACTTTTTACAAAGGTGCGGGTGTTTAGATTGGCGTGCATTCTACTTGAGGTTAAAATTTATTTTATCAGTATATGATTTTAACGAAATGGAACGCGTTACGACTAAAAAAAAAATAAATAAATAAATAAGTAAATGCAAAAATAAAACAAAATTCGATGTAGTAGGGTGTGTGATTTCAAATTAAAAAGGACAATTTTTAGAACTTTTTTTAATATTCTTGGGCTATTTCCTTTCGATAAGCATTAAAAAGATGAGAATTTTTATGTTTGTTGTTAATGGAATCAATGGAGTTTCATATTCAGGGAAACATAAGTATGAGCATTATATAATTCAATAATGCTGTTCTCATGTATGTATGCTGTGTCTAATACTGTTCTAGTGTATTAAGTGGTCAATATGCTTTCTGGCTAGTCCTTGTAAACTAAGTTATTTCTTACAGCATTGTAGGATCAAAATTTTATGCAATTCAGTTCGCACTTAGTTATATATAAGGGAAAAATACGTTACATAAATTTCAAGAAGTAAGATAAAGTGTATTTGTTAATCTTTTAATTTGTAAATTTTCCTTTATTTATATTCTTTTTAATTAGTTTTAGACTCGCTATATTTCCTATCATTATTTTCTATTTTCATTTCCTTTCCTGCACTTGGCTTTGCAAAAATGAACCCTAGCCTTGTTTTTGAATATCTCTCATTCTCGTGTTTCTTTTATATTTACCTTACATATGGAACTGTAATTATGACACTTTTTAAGAAAGGAACCCCAAACTCCCCTGCTGTCCTAAAAAAACTGCTAACTGCCCTCCCCCACTTCTATTGTTCATCAATATATAAATAAGTTCTTGGAACGATAATAGTTATGAAGATTTCATTTATGATTTTTAACTGAATCAAGTCCTGTTTTAGATATGTATTAAAGAGCAAGAAAAGAGACATTTAATTATTATAACTTATTTCTACCTCAGAGTGAGTTAGTTTAAACTGAAATAGTGTCCGCCAGTTTATTTCCTTTGCAATCTTAAAGCCTTTATGCAATACTGACCCCATTTTGCATAGTTGCTTACAGGGCCGGCCCGTGGATCTTTGCGCTTGTGTGCGAGGCGTCTTCGGAGCTTCGCAATATGCGCCCAACTGCACCCCATTTCCAACCAATCTACATCCCACTGATCATTCTTAGAGCAGGCGCCTGTGTGCACTGCACACTTTGGGCCTGGTTGCATACTAGGACTCTGGGAAACACTGGCAATCATAAGACGTAGACAGCCCCCTACTCCCTCTATACATCTCTTCGACATTTTAGAGCACTTATCCTCATCTTCCTTTTAAGTCTTTTTAACAGTATTACTGTCAATTTCCAAACTTTGAATTTTTATCATTGGCCACCAGATGGTATGGTTCCTGAATATACATATGTTGCAACTGCTAAGGTTGTATAGTGGTTGACAAAGCAAGATTCCACCACTTTAGGATTCAAATCCAGGCTAAAGAATGCACTTGCTATTTCCCATAAAGAGAGATATCAGTTTACCTCTTGGGAGCTCTAATTATAAAGAAGCAAACAAAAATCGCAGTATGTAATAGTGAACGCACGCAATGTATGTACCTACCACATCAGTCTACCAATATATATCTATGTATGTGTGTATGTAATTATTTATATTGCTTTCTGCAAATTGGGTATGACAAAATTTCGATGCATTTTCGCTTCAGAAAGGGAGAACTAAATTCAGTGTATATCGCAGAAGAATTAGAATAGTAAGTCATCAATATTTCGCCGATACGTATTTATACTATGTATAGATCAACAAACTGTTGCGCGGAGGGATTTTATGCTGTACTGTAGCATCCTATTAATTGGATATGGTCTTATTTCGAAACCTCTTTTGCGATGCTGCGAAATGGAGATTTATTAGTTTCCTCGTAAGCTACTGTTAATTTCAAATGTCAACTACCACCCGAAAACGTTCCTTATCTGAATCCTGTGATCCATACTTTAGCATATACACATGTGAGCACATGTCGCCGTAAATTTTAACGAAGAAATTTCTTAATTGCTACTTGGTAATTAGTGTGAAAGGAAAAAAAGTGTCAGCAGTATCTCAATCCGATCTCTGAAACAAAATTTCGAAACGGGGTCTCTCCATGCATGGAAAGAAGATGGGTGTCAGCCCTATGGAAACTCAGAACGTGCGATAAGGCTGTCAAGGTCCCGTCCCTTCTTCGCCCACAGTCCGTTAGTCTGGGTGCCTGCTTCTTTTCTACCTTAGCGCGGAAAGTGTCAGTTCTTGACCGCATTCATGGAAGAGAGTTGCGTAAGTGCCCTGTTATGTAACGAGAAAAGCCTGAAACCGAATGAGTCAACATGTGTAGGACTTTTTGTCAGAAACAACGGCAATAAACTAAACAGGAGTGTAGCTGTCAGAAGTTCTTTGACTTGAGTTGAAGTCGACGAGATGGAGTAAGCGAGTTTTGAAGGAGAGAGACACAAAATATGTAGTCGAAACCAAATTATTTAAAATTAAAACTCGGCAGTGATCACATTTGTGACTAATTAACCCTTACGTCGGCTCATCGGTATAGGAGACCGCTGTTGCACCTGTTCTGAAGGGTGGGGTGGTGGTGATCAGACTGTTGGGGGTTTGTGAGATCTTCAGTCGGATCCTGACCTTCAAGTACAACACATCGGAGATTTTCGCCCGCTCGTAGCTTGTCGGTAAATTTAATCTTTGTAAAACATGGTCAGTCTTTTGAACCGATGAGCCTTGAACTGATTTAAATTTTTGCCGGTCTGTGTGACCGATAAGCCTTGAACCGTGCTAATTATCTGCTAGTCTGCATGCATTCTATTTCCAAGATCTTTCCCTTTCAGGAAGAATTCCTCTTGTTTCACAACGAACCAGACATTTTGTCTCTCTCGCACTATCACAGATATCGGATTCTGAAATTTTTGTTGAATAATCTATTTTTTATTTACCGTTTTCAAGAATGAGAGGTGGCAGTAGTTTTGCATTAATGACTTATAACTGCGAAAAACTTATAAAAATAGGAAAATATCCTAATTTTATAGCGTGGCGGTCTGTGAGACCGATGAGCTGGGAAACAGTATAAAGACAGATGAGCCGACGTAAGGGTTAAGCTATTAATACAATACAATATAATGCATCAGTGATGGCCAGGTTTTGCTCATGCACTTTGGATGACGTATCAGTGTTATGCAGAAAAGAAAATTGCAAGGTAAAAATGAGTTTGCGACAGAAATACCGCTGAATTCCTCAGGGACCTTTCCACTACCGTATACATCGCAACGACTGTTCAACATCTAATGGTCTTCAAATAATTAACTTAACATAATTTGTTATCCTTCAATCTCCATTCCTTTAACCCGGTGCTCGCTGAATCCATTCCTTTATTATGAATCCGAGAATTTGATGCTAAGTGACAAGGATGGATATTCAATCGTGCTGCTTAATGATTTGAGAGGAATACAGGTATAGTCAATGGAGCTCTTAAGACCGCTTTAAAATTTGCAGAAAAAAATGGTAATACTCGGCCTTTAACTTATAACCATTCTTTAATGGGTCCATTATGGAGGGTGTCTCTGGGTCCCAAAACCGCTATGGGCATGGGTGTTCGTAGTCGTTCGGGATTGGCGTTAGCATTTCAGCGGACACGCCCGTGTATAAAGTGTAACATTTTCGTAATTTTGATTGGTTTGATTTTACATGTAAGGTTTGAATGTTCTAAGCAGTTTCTATTTATAGCTACACCCTTTCTAATGCAAATCTGATTTTCCAACCTATGTATTCCTTTCCATTCATTTGTTAGTCGTGATTTAACCGTGGTAAACCAGCGATTATACTGGATTACAATATGACAAAAACAGCAGTTGATGGAGTCGATCAAATGTGCAGCTATTACACGGTATCCCACATATCACGAAGATGGACAATATCATTGATTTTTAGGTTTTGGGACATAATAGGAATCCATTCGCAAGTTGTCCTTAGATCCAATAAACCGGACAGATTTGAAATAAGGCGATTTTTCTGCATTCTTTGGCCTTTAATTATAAATATATCTTAATATTATCAACATTTTATATCTTAACATAAAACTCAGAATCATGATTTTTAGTTTCAAAAGAAAAAGCTTATTGCTAAAGGAATAATAAAGGTTGAAAGAGACGTTGCACTTTATGCAACGCGCGCCTGCTGGTGTTCCAAAAATTGGCGCGCCGCTAAAGGGTTAAACTACACGTCCCAATACGTTAAGCAAGAAATGATGGTAAGTATTCTAAAACCAACCGACCATCATTATGGAGGCGATGCAATTCTAGTACGATATGTTGGATCCAGTTATATGTTGGGTTCTGATTGCAGATAACACTTTTGACTTTAGGTATACACCATTAGAAAAAAATATAGTATAAAGCTATTTGGAAGAAGGATTTAAATCTGATTCAATATGAAGGAAACACAATAGTGCCAAATCTGGAAGGCCTTCACTACAGCATAAAACCCCTAACAACTCAGGATAGTATTAAAACAGGAATAAGTGTCTTTACAACAGCATCTTTTAGATTATATTATACTCAACTTGTACAAATGTATGTATACCATTTGAAGGATAAACAGACTACAGATAAAAAAGTTTCCTTTATAGCCGTAAATGAGTAGTGATGCTGTTACAGATTAGTTGCCTTGCTGGGGGCTAAAGGGAAAGGATTTTCTGTAAATTGACTTATATGCACAGCCAACGATTACTTTTTATGTGAATCCCTGTATTTTCTGTCTCTGAAATAACTGAAGCAGTTTGTTTCTAATGGAAATCTGTGAGAAAATACATCAGTATGCTTGTGTATATGAAATTCTTCCCCCAGTTCTGTGGAAGGTAAGGAGGGAGGTGTCCTAGAATAGCAGTCATTCGCCTGAATGTAAAGTCCATTATATGTGCTATCTACATTTTAAATGAGTTGGAAGACTATCAAAATGTTCATACATACAGCAAAGTAACAACATTTTGCTACACATACACAGCAAGCTACTAAATACCACATCAATATTAAGGTTCACGTCATCATACTACGGTCATGAAACACGTTCTGACATGCGCAAAGAGAGGACATTCAGAGCTGCAGCTAAAAATGTATAAAAGTTAAGGTCCCACCATTCTCTAACTTATTCAGATGACAAACGTGGGTGACACCATGGATGTTTCCATGTGGTGGCCTTTGTGATAAAAGACCTTACCACATTCATCGGAATTTCTCTGCATCTAAATAAGTACGTATGCAAAGAAACTAGTACGCCTAGATCTCTATAACTTCATCTCTTAAGTGCTAGGTGCATATTTTAATCGCAGTCAACGAAATGGAGAGTATTCTAAGATATATCTAAAGGACGTTAACTTTTCGGTAAAACGAAAAGAAAGCAGAAAGAGTTAAATTTAGATGCCTTGGGCCACACACGTGAAATAACTAGGGGCCGTGAAAGTGGATATAGAGATGCACTGAAGGAAATGAAACGGATTAAATGCCCCTTTGAAGGTCTATTAAAAGGCCGCCAGGATACCTTATTTACAGTGGATTTCAGTGCCTGGATTTCGCTGCGAGGCTCCCGACTGGTAATCGCACTCATTTTGCAAATGCAACACAAACTAATGGCCCACCCAGGAACTGCGTTTTGTGCCATGTGTAATGTCTGGTGAGAAAACAAAACAAAAGTAGGAGGTAAAGGCTAGTGTTCAGGTCGTTTTGGAACACAATGGAGTTGAAGAGTTGAATAACGAGCCGAGAGAAACGCAATTATGCTCTGGGAGAAAAACAAAAACAAAAACATTGCATGCAATGCTATTGGGGTGCTATTAATTTAACGTTCGCAGAGACAGGCTCAATTTTATTTAATGAATGTTACGTTCTGATAGAAATACCCAGTTGAAGAGAATTCTTATGATATACATCTATAGATTAGGAAGCAGAAGCTCAACGCACTCTTGGAAACAATTAAAGATTGCGAGAAGGATTGGCAAAGTGCGTTAGACGTTTGTGCTAGGAAATTTCCTTCTTAAATAATTTAGTCCATCGTATAGATAAAACATCTTAAATAGTTTAGTACTTTAAATGCTTTTGAGCAAAAAACAGAGGTAGTAAATATGAGTTAATAAGAAAGTAAACAGTTCTAATACAGTGAAAATAGGAATAAATAAAAAAAAAGTAAAAACATTTAAATAAGTACTAAAAGGGATGAATGTGCTAAAAAGAATAATGAGTATAACCACGTTTTAAATGTTTTTGATCAAAAGTTAATATTTTAAGTTGTATAGTTAAATTTAAATTAAGTTGAATGTTTAAGCTGAAAAGGGGAGGTTTAAATATTTTGTTTTCAAGTCATATTTTATTTTCCCTCGTAGTTAAAATATCTCGAATAGTTTATCACTCTCAAACCGTTTGGAGAAAATTATAAGGTAGTGAGGGAACAACGTAATAATATGATAAATAAGTATAAATTTCTAACATTTAAAATTCCCTCTTCTCATATTAAAATGAAAAAATTTAAATGATGACTGCCGAAATAAACCCGAGAAGTGATCTTTAAATTAAATTCTTTAAATTTAAGTCCGTAAATTGCAATTTTCAACTATCGCTGAGCTCAAATTACATAAATTAATTTATAATCTTGTCTCAGTAGAGATTCTACAGTGTATTAGTAAAAACTAGCTGCCTCTCTATTTCCTACTCACCCACACACACACACAACCACATACTCAGCAGATAACAACCCGCAAATGAAGGAGAAAGTTCGAACCGACCAAGTAAGATCCCAATGCGGCGGCTACATTCGAGAAATTCCGCACGCCCAGCTTTGCTTCTTCACTTGTATTGCTCTTTTAAAAGGTTCTGATGGCATGTGACGTCAGATTCAGAAAAATGGAAGTAAAAATGCATAAAAGCATAACCTAAAAATGATAGAAATAGAAAAATACTCCTCAAGGGAAAAAAATGAAACGTGAGCATTTAGGACATCATTTATAAGAACTAAGTTAAATAAGTAAGTTTTACAGGTTTATGTTTCTTGTAATTTAATGTTTGTCTCTCGTATAGGTAAAATATCAGGAATAGTGTAGTACTTTTACATGTCTGGGAAGTAAAAAAAATAATTAATAAGGATAAGAATAAGGTAAATAGAAATTTATAGATAAATAAAGTATTAAGTCAAATTAGTAAGGTTTAGGATTTGAAATTAGTCAGGTTTAAATAATCTTTAATTTTACACATGAAATTATTTAGCACTTTAGCATTTTAGCTAGTGCTAAAACTAATGCTCTTAGCCTATTTAAAATAATTTTTGAAACGAGGAATTTTGGACAATAAGCCAAGTAATGCCGGAAAACGTACAAAGATATTTGAAAAGGTCTTGATGAGTGAGATTTGCCTTATTTTTTACTTTACAATCAGTTTCAATTCTCTTGCCTGTCACTGCTCTTGAATACCTACATCCAAACTTTTGACGCTAGTAGAGTAAGTTTTATGCATATAGTGAATCAATTATAGAAATACTTATATTATTTACCGTCAGCGGTTGACTGACCTTTACGGCCTGTTATAAATAAACTCGAAATTATTTAACTTGTTTGTCTGTAATGACCACTCCGTTAAATATTCGGCCATTTGCACTTTTTTAATTGTTAAAACACAATACTATAAAACTACGTCTTTTACATAATTTTAAGATTTCGCTTCAAAAAGTGATAAAGTTTTGAGCAATAATTAATTGGATCTACAGCCATTTCTATCATGATGAATTCATTCATCAAGTTTAAATATGTGGCATTCTTAGCAAATGTAATTACCACAATATGCTGGCTGCAAGAGGAATAAATTTTATTTTTACAAAAATGATCTTATCCCAGTAATGTGGCCGTAAATTGGAGATTAAGAAAGGGAACGGTATGAGTATTTTCTAAACATAGTAAACCCACCGCAAATGTCTCCGTAAATATTTGTTGCCAAGAGCAGAAAGTTACTTCACAGACATTATTTCATCTGAATTTTAAATTATCAGTAATGAAATATATAATTAGATTACTTCAACTAAACCAATATTTTTTTTTTGTATTTCAGAAATTAACGGGTACTCTTTATAACTTGCAAAAAGTAGGTATTTTAAAGGGTCATTGGTAGTTTAGTTTTTAAACTTATTACTAAAAGCATTTACTAATATTTATTATTTGCTATCAAGCTATTTTTTAATAGTTTCTTAATTAAAATAAGTGACGGCAACCTGATGCAGTCTTTAATTCATTTTTGCATACCAGACATATTGTTTGAGGTAAAGAATTTTTTAAATTTTGGATTAGTTCTTGTACATTTCCGAAAATGTTGAGAACGGCAGGTATAACACCGTTTCTCGATTTCCATTAGGCGCCTTTCTTGCTAAGACTCCTTTGGATTGCCCAAGATGCAAAATATTTTAGACCCGTTTCCTCCGGCCTTGCAACAGTCCCCATTAACTGCACGTCTCGCAGTAGAGAGAAACCAGACACCATTTGCAGTAGAATGCCCATCACTAAAAATTCAGATACACCTGGAGAATAATGCCTTTTAAATTTGGATAGGCGCACAGCAATAACCGCCTTCCACTTCCTACAACTTGGCTGGTCATGCGAGCCATTTCCGACATGATGGATGGGTCTCCATTAGCAACGGATCCCTAGACAACCAAAATTATCCCCAGCAATGAAAACACTGACGGGCGAAAGGCACATCCTTATGCGTCTTCATCCTTCAATTTGGACAGAACTCTTAAATTTCGGACGTGATTGCCGGGTAATGGGGCTATTTTCCCCTCAAATTATTTGCGCCCGAAACGAGATGGGTCACTTATCCAGGGGTGCTAAACGGTGCAAGGCTGGAATTTGGTTTCTCTCTCTCTCTGGATTAATGTGGTGCGACATGCACTCCCCAGTTTTTGCGGCTCAAGGATATAAAGGGGTAGGAATAAGATTGCTTGGAGATAGGGTGGCGGGTTTTCCGAATTCAGTCCGTTTTTCTTTACAGCCAGACCTCTTAGGTTGGAAATTAGCTTGTAACGGAAAATGGAGTTTTGAAATGTCGTTAGGAAAATCTTATTAATTCAATTTGTATTCATGTAATTATCCTTCTTAAACAAACAAGCGTCTTCAGAGATTTCCGGTTACAAGATACCGGTTCCTTGCTACAAAGAAGTTGCTTTAGAAAGAGTCGTAATAATTATGTTTGTATATCTATGTCCGTCGTATTATGTACAATTATGTGTTTTTATACGTGCTATAGGTATTTATCTGTAGCAGTTGTTTTGGAAGTTTTGGAACCGAGGAATCCTCTGTAAAGAAATAGTAGAAAAAAATATAGCGGACGAGGCGTTAACTTTATCTGTTATATTTAAACTATTATAGTGATTAATTAGATTACCTTCACCCATATCATCAACCGCTATTAAAAGTTTATGTACAAATGACGCTAATTTCATTGTATCTCAGAAATTAAGGTTTGTTTACGAGAAAATGAAGTTGGATGAATCAGTCCATACATGTCAGCCATAATTCAAGAATCGGAATCTTTTTGATTTTGATATGTAACTTTTCTTAGTTAAAAAAAGTAGGCTTTTGGTGTAAAATTTTTTTTATTGATTTTACATCTTAAAAAATTGATGTATCCGTCTCCTTTTTGTCGGTTATTGCCGACACTCACCCAGAGCAGGCATCATTTAAAAAAAAAATGAAGTAGTTTAGTCCTAAATTAAAGCCTCATCTCAGCCAACAGCTAACAACAATGAAATTTTTAAAGGAAAGCTCGATCTTAATTTTAATTATGATTAATACTATATAAAGGAATTAATAATTACCAGATAAAAAGAACTTTTTATATACCATGTTTTTAAATTTTCTGTTGAATCATATAAACTTGACAATTCTATGTATTAATAAATACTTTTTAAAATTTTTTTGATGAATTATCTGATCAACTTGAAAGAAAATGAACTTAATTGGAAGTTAACTTGCGTTTAACTTTTCGTTTGCGTTCCGGCCGACAGATGGCTACACCAGTCTACAAAACAAAATTAACTGAAAATAACAAAATCATGGTAAAAATCTATATATATAAAACGCGTAGGTACGAAAATCGACGATATTTCTACACTCCGAATGGCAACGGCTGCCACTACCAGATGTAAACATTAGCGGCCGCCCGCAATTTACAACCGCGTATCAACATGGATTTACGCACTGAAATCAGGAATGCTCGAAAACAAGCTGCACGATCAAATGAAAATTGGGAACAGTCTCAAGAAAGAAAGCGAAGAAGAAATAATTCATTAACAGAGAGCATAAATGTTCGCGAGGTTACGCTTAACTGTCGCCGGTATAGCAAGCGACAGCCAGTAATAGTTAATTTTCTACACTTTTTTCAATACTTGCTGAATTTTTACTCCATTTTATAAGTGAAGAAATTTTCCCAACATTTTATTATTTGATATGATTAAGTATAGATATCTGAATTGTGAACAATAGTACATACAGAGAGTGATGAAATCTCTACTATATTTTAGTGCTTGCTGAATTTTTACTCCATTTTTTAAGTGAAAAAAAATTTTCCCCAACAATTTCTTATTTGATGTAATGATAAAGTGTAGATATCTTAATTTTGAAAAAAATTGCATACAGAGAGAGATGTAATTTATAAAATCATTGGTGTTGGATTTCTCAGTCTTTATCTTCAATTCTGTTCAGAAATAATGGAAATTCGCATTTTTAAATTACAATGTTTTAGAATCAGCCTGATAGAGAATGCCCCTTAACAAAGTATATTTATGATGACAGGTAATGGTAACATTCCTTACATATATTACTTTCAGATGAGTTGTTTCGCAAAAGAAAATATAAGACTAAAAGCGACCATGCTGGTCGCGCAGCGGCTAGTCTGCTTAAATATGGCTAAAAGTATTAAAAAAATGCATTGTCATCGTGTTCTGAGCTATTATAAAAGTTTCAAATATCTAGCTAGTCGGGAAGTTAGTTAAAAATCGATTGCAAGATTTGTACTGGACAAACACACACACAAGAAAGCAAGTTAATAAAAACATGGTAAAAATACCTGTAATTCAGCAACCCGTGACCGATATATAAAAAATATATTTTGTTCTGTTCCATTTCATTTCAGGGATACTATTTTCTTATAAATATAGCGCTATTGCTCTCCGTTTAGGGTGTATTGGATTGTAGACAAACAAATTCAAACTTTAAGTAGCATAAGGAAAAACCACAATGCAATAATTCAGACTTTAAGTAGTAATCGAATAACCACATTGCAAAACCACAATGCAATAGTAGAAAAAATATAGAAGATGAGGCGTTAACATTATCTGTTATATTTCAACTATTAGAGTGATTAATTAGATTATCTTCCCCCATATCATCAGCCACGATTAAAAGTTTACGTACAAATGAAGCTAATTTCATTCTCTCTCAGAAACTAAGGTTTGTCAATATTGCACTTGAAAATTGATATTTTTTGTTGAAAGATAAAAGAAAATCACATATTTCCAGACAATGTTAAGACTAAGTATATTTGTCTAAAAGAATTAACAATATTCAAATTTATTAAGTTATCTCAGATCAAAAACTAGGAAGATAATTTCGAAATAGGCACTTTCTTACGCAGGAAGAAATTTTTAATTGAAAAGATGTTTTATAAAAATAAATCAATCCTTTTTTTATAACCTGAAGTAATTGCTAATTTTGACACTGAAAATGATTACACAGATGAGAAGTCAATACTGCATTTTTTTCTGATATTGAAAATGAATGTTTCTCCCCACAAAAAAACTGAAATTGTTTTAATCTGTTTCATTTTAAAACAATGTACGAAGGAGCCGTGACTCTACAGTACCACAAATCGTTCCTTTTGTGAAAATTGATATTTTTTACTGAAAGAGAAAAAAATCAGATTTCCAGACAATGTTAAGACGAAGTATATTTGGTCTGAAAAAATTAACAATATTCAAATTTATTGAGTTTTCTCAGATCAAAAACTACTAAGATAATTTAAAAAATATCTGCTTGAATTGTTTAAAAATATATTGATGTATTTCTATTTAAACTTCTTTTGTATATTTTCATAGAAATAGAGATATCTATTCTCCTATATATTTCACATAACACCCCAAAGGACACGATTAATTTGTTCTTTGCATATAACTTTGTCAAATGTAGTTGTGACAAGTAGCAAAGATTTAAAAATTAGTAAATGACGTGTAAAGACATGATAAAAATCTGTACATTACTTTTTAGTTTTACTTATTTATTTTCACTGAAATGTGCATATAAGTTCTTTGAAAAACTGAATCTTTCCTCTAGAACCTGTTATATTACAGTATTAAATATTATATTACACTTTTTAGTTTTATTATTGAACTTTGCTGTGATTTAATAAAGCAATATCCTCTTTTTTTATATGATAAGCTCTTCGCAATAATTTTTATGTTTATAATGTACACTGAATATTAAAAAAAAGAAACTATTATTATTAGAATATTGTGCTTCTTTCTCATCATTATACGCACTCAGATTTCAGAATCCTGTTGGTGGTATTCTTTGAATAACATAAGAATTACGTTCACGTGTAAAGGTAAAAAAAAAAGAAGTTTGATAAAGTTCGCGATTTTTTAGATAAAACGTAGTACAGGGTGTCCGGGTTAAAAGTATACAAAAGTTATGGCTTATTTTTACGGAACTACCCATTTGAATTAAAAAAAAAATATTTAAATAGAAAGATCATCTCACCAAGTTTTAATATCAATAGGTTTCGATGTGTACACCTTTTATAGCACGACAAACGTCTAAACAGTAATCCAGTTCTCTTCAAGCGACTAATTACTCTCCAAGTTATTAGAAAAATTACTTGAATGATACGCTTCTTCAACTCATCCACAGTTTCAATTTTTTGTTTATGCACTAACAATTCCTGATATGCAACGAAACACTTGGAGAGAACTGGATTATCGTTTAGACGTTTTCATACTACAAATTGTGCAAACATCGAAATCTATTGATATTAAAATTTGGTGAGATGTTCTTTCTATTTAAATATATTTTTTAATATTCTAAATGGCAGTTCCGTAAAAATAAGCCATAACTTTTGAATACTTTTAGCCCGGACATCTTGTATTCATAAAATTTAGTATTAATCTCAAAATATTCTTGACCATAGTGACTCTTTTCAGTTTCATCTACGTTCGATCTAAAGAGAGTCACTGCGGTATGGAAATGGGGTATGGCAGTGGAGCGTAAACTAGGGTGCGCGACCCCTTGTGGGTCACGAAACTAATTAGAGGGGTCGCGGATAGTTTGAAGTAAATTTATATCGTACTGAATTAGTTAATTAAAAAAATTGCTGTATGTATATATATATATATATATATATGCTAATAATTTTGAAATCCTGTTCTTTTTTTAATTTTTAATTTTGTTAATTTTTACCCAAATGAAATACATATACATATGAATATTTAAATATGAAGTTTTAGTCACATGAGATTTGCCATAAACAAGTACAGAATGTAAGAAAGATATTTTTCGTCGTTCTTATGCGAAATAAATATATACCCAAAATATACATTTCATTTATTTTTAATATAACTTGTCAAAATTTGCTTATTTTTTTTTCTAATTTTGGTAACATTTTCCTGATTTTTCAAAAAAACTGCTACTACCAAAATATTTTCTTAGTGGTCGAGTGATTTTTTATGTAAAGAAAGTGGGTCGCAGTCGAAAAAAGTTTGCGCCCCACTGGGGTATGGTATCAGCAACTCCTCTTAACACCTACCACCCGTTGTGGAGCTCAGGTATTTTGGGTGAGGTAGATACTTTGATAATTAAAATATAATTAAGAAACAGGGTGAATAGTTTGGCAGGAACTCCCTTAACGTTTAAAAAACATTTAACCCCATTCTATGAAATTATAGTAAATGGGTTTAAAGTTTTTCACGTATCATTTAACGTGTGAAAATTTCATCTGAAATCTTTCATGAAGATGAAAATCTGCATGTTAGAGAAAAAGAAAAAAAACAGAAATGGAAATTGAAAATCTCTACATTTTTATCTGTATGATCTATATATAATCCATACTAAAATTTTGAATTTCTGTCTTAATTCATTGCAGCCAAAACGGTGCATAGTATTACCACGTAGGTAAGAATGCTGCTCTTAAACGAGCGGAAACTAGTTTGATCAGTATTGGGATTGTGTTACTGAATTATGCGAATTTTATTTGGCTATAATTCCGATTGTTTAATATATGGCGATTTTTATTTTCATGTCCAGTATAAAGACGTTATTTATGATCATCCTTAAAACAAAAAATAAATTCTAAATGTTAACATATTTGGCCAGGTATCGCTCCTAAAATTGATTAATACACTATAAACCAATAAGTATTTGGACACCCCTGCAAATGACGATATCTGCGGTCCTGATATACGTCACATCCTCCACCGTTAAATATCGTGTAGGAAACAACATTGGCATTAGTCGCATGCAAGATACTACTAAGGGCATAGTTTTCTGATTTCGAGAAAGGTGTAATCGTCGGATATCACAGAAATGGGCGATCCTTAAGGGACATATCTAACGAGCTGAATTACCCAAAATCAATCGACAGTGGCCTATGGGATTCAGAAGTGGAAGGTGAGCGGTGATTGTTGGAATGGGCTCAGAGTCGTCAGACCCACGAAACTGGGAGACAGAGACCGAGAGGCGCTGTCCTGAAAAATTCGGAAGAACCGCACCCAACCGATGACCCACATTACTCCAGGAGTTTCAACAGGCATCCGGGAGTGTTGTTTAGATGAATATCATCCGTAAGGAAACACATGTACTTGGTTATCATGGTCGTGCTGCCGCCCATGAGCCTTTGATCAGAAAGTCTAACCGCACTGCTCAGTCAGTGTGGTGCAAAGCATGTCGAAAGTGGACCGTAGATCAGTGGAAACGGGTTCTCTGGAGCGATGAATCAAGGTTCACCCTCTACTGTTCGGATGGCAGGGTATGGGTCTAGCATTTGCCTGGAGAACGCCTCATGCCAGAATACATTGTGCCCTCAGTAAAGTTCGGCGGAGGTGGAATTGTGGTCTGGGGAAGTTTCTCCTTGTATGGACTGGGATCCGCGATCCCAATTCATGATAAGTTCAACGCCGACGCCTACTGCCCTATTCTGGATGACAGTGTGCTTCCTACGTTGTGGCAGTTTTACGGGTTGGACCCGTGTTATTTCCAGGACGATCGCCAGCTGTCATGTTGCGAGGTCCACCATGGATTGGTATGGTGACAATGGGGTTAACCGAATGGACTGGTCTACCCAGAGCCGAGACCTGAACCCTATCGAGAACCTCTGGAACGGGTTGGATCGCCGAATCAATGGGTGCAACAACCGTCCAAAATCGGTGAAGGAACTTACATGTCTTCTCCAAGCTGAGTGGATGGAAATACCTCTAGCCGTCATACAAGAACTTGTGGAAAGCATATCCCGGAAGGTTGAGGCTATTATTGCCTCTCGTGGAGGCTCTACCAGTTATTGAATATGAATAAATTTTGTGTTTCTTTTCTATCACAAGTGTCCAAATACTTATTGGTAGATAGTTTATATAAATTGTAGATTATTGGCTACAACCTTTATTAATCGTATATTTCATAGTTTATTTCGGCTTAAGTGTAGACGAAAGAAAACTTTATATCAAATTTCCCAGTTGCCCTCTATCAGCTGAAAGAGTAACCTTTTGTTTAAAGACAAATTATTTTGATTTTAGAAAATCAGTGCTAGTTCGATAATGAGAGTTACTGAGGAAAGAGAAAGGAAAATATTTCATTATTTTTGAAAGATAACAAATTTTCAATTTAACGACATTATCTAGAGAACATTCACTTTCAAAGGCAATTGCCTGTTAATTAATTGTCGTAGTAAGAAAAATAAGCGGCATGCACCAAAATTTTTGTAAACTAATACACTTTTTAAATTCTTTACAATTCTTTTTTGTGCTTTGAAACTTTGCTTACAGTTTTCAAATCACTCTGATGGCTCTAGTACGTATAGATTGGGGGGGGGGGGGAGGGATATTCCTAAGTTTCATTTGGGCAAATTCTCATACTTTTAAGTGCAAAATATCTTTTAGAAGATCCTTTCTGTTAAAATAAGTTTTAACAGCAGTTGAAGAAAAGCCAATGATCTATAATGGTCGAGCCACAATACTATTAAGTTTAAACATTTACGATTTACAAGTATTATGTTCGAAATTTGAGAAACTGCTTTTATACAAGTCTCTATTTCCTGGATGTAATTTATTTGTTAAGTATAAATTTTCATTTCCTAATTCATTTTTCAAAATTTTTCGATATTTGTTACATCAATTTCATCTAAGAAGTCATAAACTCGTTTTCACTAAAGCAAAAAAAATTTTTTATGAGCAATTGTTTCATTATATTGTAAATAGTACTGCAGAAAAGCTTGATCACCCATTTTAATATTTTTGGATCTAGTTTTTGAAACGTAGATAAATTTTTCTTTAACGAATTTTCTCTCTATAGGAAATTTTTAAGTAAAATGACGTAGTACTTTGAAATAGAGAACACTACCTATTACGATTAGAAATGCAATGATTTCAAAATATTACTGTCTTAAATACAGTAAAATTTCACAACGTTTAAAACAAAGTTATGAACAAAATGGTAAGTAATTTTCTAGTAAACTCTTTCTTTTTTTATTTAAGTAGATGAAATATACAAAATAAATATTTAAAAGTGAAAATATATAAAAGGGCATATTGCTGGGAGAAAAGGCGTGTTTTGTTCATATCAAAGGCATAAAGGGCATTTAAGTACGTTTATGAACAAAAAAAGAATAAAAAACCTTGCAAATAACTTAGATCCGCACATCTGTAGAACTCGAAATTTCCTCTCAAATAATCTGTGGGATGATGAACAAGCAGACTTCAGGAGGTAATGACGCTCAGTTCAGGAAATGTTATCCAAGTTTATTGCGAACATAATGGACGCTCTTCCTTTTAAAAAGAAAGCGAAAGTCCCTCAACCATTTTTATGTTTTGAGATTCCTGAATTATTCATGAAATCTGACATATGGAAATGGTGGCTGCTTTAAAAGAGCTTCGTGCCATATTCGAAGAGGCATATCATTTGCAAGCGCAATACTTATTTTATTTTTGCACTCGCTTTGTATGCGCCATTTTGACAGATTGACAAGCTTATAGACAGTTCTTTGTCCTTCGTTTAAATGGGAATAATTCTTCAGCATATGCGTTAAACCATGGCATTGAAAGCTCTCTGAGAGATATGACTTTTGTTTACGATGCAAAGCCAGAGAATAGAGGGTGGTGTTTCTTTAATTAAGAAAAAATTTAGCATAAATTAGGATAAAAGAAATCATTTTCCATATGTTAGATTCCATTGAATAGAATGAACATTTTGAGTAGATGTGAGATCGATTTTAATGATATGGATAATGGTTAAGGAAATGCGTTACGGTTTGATATAAAAATATTCTGTCAAAAATAAGTAGTTTTTGTTGATGTGTATTTATACGAATCTTACAAAAGGTTGACTCTTACAAAAGGTCTATATTAGCATTTTTTCTCTTGGTTACTTTCTGTTAATAAAAATACCTTCGCATTTGTGGAAAAGCAGAAAATATTTTTAAAGGTTTCTGGTTTGTGGCAAAAAAAGGGGAAAAGTGTTAGGGCCTATATTGAACCCTATTCCGATCGGCTGTAGGCAGTGGTGGGTTTCAACTAAATTAACAACAGGTTCTATGTCCTAATGAGTGGTGGGTTTCAGCCAGTTCACCCCGGTTCTGTAGCACCGATACCTACATTAGGTATCGGTTATACAGAACCGGTGCGAACCGGCTGAATCCCACCACTGGATGTAGGTATCCATGCCAACAGCGATATTCGAATCCCTTTGCTCTAGAAACGAATTTCAGCGCCCTGATCATTCGGCGCTCATCTAGCTGTAAATTAGAGTGACCTGCGGTTTCTGATGCTTTGTGACTACAATTTGGATGTCAATAGATGGCTCTCATCCCATTCTTCATTACCTATAATTCTGCCAACGTCATAGACAAACATACCCTCGTCACCATCATCACCTCTCAGACTTCTGTTGTCTTCCCTGTCTGCATGATTCCGTCCCTTGGAACCGTACTCATACATTGATCCCACTTTATATAAACTACGTGTCTATCATATGTTGCTATATGCTACATGTTACTGGGTTGCAAACGCTAAAAAATTTTCGATCATAAATCCGTGATTATAATCGCTGCGCTTTACTCCGTTTCAGCTTACGTTATCGGACGTTTTCACAGGAACATCCGATTTTCAGATAGTGCGGGATATCTAAATATCTAATATCGGGGGATATCTGGCGATAAACCAAATTGACATCTTTGCTTTTATATTCTTTTAATCACTTTTTGATCAGTTCTTTATTTCACAAAGCAAGTAATCTGATTAAGCAAGGCAGTAGTTATAGTTAGAGGATATCTGAGCAGGGAATAAGTTATATTTATAACCAGAATTTTTTAAACGCTGTTTTGCAGACTCGTTTTATAGCCTAAATTATCTCTGAAAGGAAAAATTTAGTATTTCCCGGCCAGAGGCTAATTTTATACAGCTATTTTAAGAAATTATTTTTGGTGATTCTTTAAAAATTATTTTAGCTAAGGCACGAGCTAGGTAAAGTATACCAGTCCAAGACAAGGTAGCTGTGACATGTCTTTCGAATCACAGATTGCGGGTCCGAATCCAGTGGTAATATTGGCACCTCTCGGAATCGGTTTTAAATAACAGGTTTCGGTCTGTTTAGCCTCGTAGTGCAAAAAATGACTGTAGTGTTCTAAACCAAACAGACCTACCTTAAGAATTATTTCCAAACAAAACATTTTCCTACGTTTCGCCTATAAAATAAGACCAAAAAACCCTATACGTCGAATGTAAAACAAAAATTCTTTGGCTATGCATGTATTTTTTTTCTTTTTGTCTTTCAGCATTTAGAAAAATATGACGAAATAATTAAATGTAATTTGAGTTTGCATTTGGTACTAACTAAGGACTTTTAAATAGCGTGGTTTGTTAATTAGTTTTGACACATGTGGATGGAAAATAATTTAAATGCAGTAAGTACATTAGCATATTATTCAGGGGGAAAATTTGGGTATGCGAAATATCTTTTTGGACATGTGCATTTTCTTTAGGTCTCATGCCTGATTGGACATGTTGGGATTTAAAAATCTTTCTACCCTTGGTATAAAATATAAGTGTTTCTAGCGCCTGAATGTAAGTGTAGAAAACGTGTTACTTTGATATTGTTCCCTATCTAATTTAAAATACTGAAATTCTTGATATTCTTTTTGCTTTTTCCATTTCGTTCCAAGTATTTGAAAATTATTATAGTCCTTCAAAATTGTAAGATAACAATGGATTCTCAACTGAAACGTTCAAACTTTTCCCACAAAACGGAAAATCTTTCTATTTTAAGATGTTTTATCTTTACCTGAGATGCACTGAGATAGAGTATTTTCAATTGGTATGATTTGAAGTTTAAAGCAAAATTTTTAGCGATTATGATAAAGGTCCATTATTTGTTTATATTTTTAAGTTACTGTACTACGATTCTTTTTTTTATCAACCATTATATCATGTATAAACTGGTTATGTGCTTGAATAGATAAATATACACGGTGGTTTTTTGCTGAACATAGACATTAAACGAGCTGGAAACCTCTTATCCAACCAATGTCATCCAAACAACGAAAACACTCGTATCAATGAGGAAATTTTCTTTCCTCCCCGGGTAAAAAGAAAGCCATTCTTTCACCGGAATTCGTTGTTCGGTTTCACCGACACTCGTGCCATTATCTCAATTTTCATCTCATTTCGAACTTCGCGCAGAAAAGTGAATGTCAAGTGCGTTGTAAACATATCTTAGGAGAGGAAAGAAATCGATCGGGATAAGCACTAGCTTCCTGAATCATACTACGCGGTACCTCACTCGCGTTTTTTTTTCTCTCTCTCTTCCTTGCTGTTTTGTGACCTCCGAGATCTCGCTTTTTTCATCTTCCCATTTTTACACCCATTTGTAACTTCAAATGTCACAAGACGTGGAAAATAAACTCGTTGAACCGTGGAAAAAGGTACTCGGAGACCTTTAGGTAATACACTGGGTAATGGAATTTTGCAGATTTTTCCAGTTTCAAAACGCGACTTTCTTTTCTCAGTGAGTTTATCTGATTTAGTTCATCGAGGAGCCTTTTTACTTTTGTCGCTCCTATTGTTCTCCGCTTGAGATGGTGATTAAAGGTCGAGGGGGGAAAGGCTCGCTTTGATAGTTCACTTCATTTCCTCTCTCGACAGTATAATTGGTCCAAGAAGCGAAATGAATTGCTCCAAATTGCGTAATAGAAAAGCTTTCTCTTAGCCATAATTGGGTATTTATATCCTAGTGAAGGTATCATCTTGTCAGGACTGCATTCTCCAATTTTTCAAACATTGTTGTTTCAGCAGAGTTCTGAATAGGTAACACGAATGTAGCAGGTATGCATGATATGTGCATGCATTTGCAGAAACACATATCATGTATACGTACAATTTTTGGGCGTACAAAACAACGTGCGTCATATACGTGATTGCAAAGCATCTTTCCCGCAACACTCTTGGGTAATGCAGAAAGTTGTTCGCACTTTATGGAAACGCTTTTAATAGTTAAGTTTTATGTATAAATGCCGTATTTTATGCGGTGATTTGCTTCCATTTCATAGCCATGGTTCTTGACAATAACTGTAGCTCGAATTTTCCATGAAAATAAATTTTTGCTTAGTACTGTCATGGCAGTTTTACCTCATTCCTCTTGGAACGTCCTCATTCCAAAGTCCGTTCAGTGTTCTCAGATGCCGTTTTCCTAAGGATCGTATTAAAAAACCGAAATCGCAAATGTCCATTGGAGAAGAATCAGGTAATTTTACAGGTATTTCTTTGAACGGGATACATTTTATTCCTGTTTCTGATTCTTTCTTTGCTAAATAAGCTGGAGTTGATTTAGACGTGTGACTAGAGGCTTTGTCCATAAGAAGCTCAACTTTATCAATGTCCTTTCCATATAAGGCTAGAATTTCTTCTTCAAAAATTGGTTCTAAAATATTCTGCTGATAGTAGAGTGAATTAGTTTTGGCTTTACTTGAGACTTTTTTATTTTTTAATTTGCCGTTGTAAAAAAATCCTGCTACTATGATGAACTCCTTTGAGAACTTTTATGTACACTAACGTAGCCATTTCGTAGGTCATTGCCGTTAGTTGAGCAATAGAAAATTGATCCTTTTCTACTACAATCACTAAAATACACTCATGCTCCATCGAGTGTTACCGCAAATTTTCATATTTCAGCAGCTAGGTGTTTTTCATATAATTTTCTGCAATTTGTTTTTCTTTCAGCAATATGCTTTGGCAAAAGCAGATGAACTTTAGGTTTAAACATCTTTTTAACTTCAAATCTTTATGAATGATTTTACTTACAGTGCCAGAGGACATTCCTAGTTTCATTGCAATGGATCTTTGAGTCGGCGTATTTTCTTTTAGGATCAGACACTTCACTTTCTTGATATTTACCTGCGTTCGAACAGTCTTAGGATGAGGTTATTGGTCATGTTTTCATTTTTACTTTCAGATCGACGTTTTTGCCTTTAAAATTTAATATATTATAAATACCTATTTTTGAAATGCCATAACCGAAATTTTTGCACCGCTTTATAATTTGTTGATAGGAATATTTCTTCCCGGAAAGTGCAGTTACGTAACCTTCGAGCCATCTATCAATTTTAGGAGCCATTTTCAAAATAAATCTTTTATTTTACATTCCAACCAAAGCAAAACAATAGCAGACGATTATTCTGAAGTTTCCAAATATTTATCTCAAAATGCAAACGCCAAAAACAAATTATAAAATCGTTTCCATAAAGTGCGAACGACCTTCTGTATGTGAAGCACATAACATACGGTAAAAAAACTTAAAGGGTTCACGCCGTTCGAAAAAAACAAATGCCAGATATTGCATAAATTTTATCAGGTTCTTATATTTTCTACATGCCCAATCTATAATTCCGTTCAGGAAATTTATACTGCAGGAAACGCTCATCGTACCACGAGTGTTGCACCAGATTATCGTGGTCCTGGTAAAGAACAAAACTTTAACCAACCTTTAAATAAAAATCAAGTTATAATGTAGGATTATAGCCTCTGTTTTAAATACATTATATAGAGTAAAAAAAAAACATAAGAACCTTGGGAACAAACAAGGTGATTTAACTATTAAAATCCAAGCAAGAAAAAAATTCTTATTCGGCATGTATTTAATTTTCGAGAGGCCAATGAGCATGTTATGATTTCAAAATGTTTCTAGCGCTTTCTTCAGCGTAAACATTTCCTCCAGTGTACACATTAGTGAAAAGGTAGATTTTCCAAATATTATGGCATGAAAAATTACATTATTGTTAAAAAAATTTTTTAGACTAGTTTGTGGTAAATAAGTAAACACGTGAAGTATATACACCACTGGCAACAATGTTGAGTAAACATTTGAACTGCATTTTCTACAAAAGTATAAGGAAGTTCATCATGGACAGTTTATTAAAATCGGATAAGATAAACAGAATGAAGATACACAGCGATAAACCAAAGTAATCATTTGCGCTAAGTACTGAATTGATACAGGTAAAGGCAAACTAAAGTTGTGTAAACGGAAATGATTGGATTCCTCCAAATATACAAAAGTTTTACTAACCATATAAAACAACCTCTAGCTATAGATATAGTTAATAAACATTCAAAAAATCTATTACCAAACTAATAAGATAACAACTTTAATGCTATCATTTTACGGAAAACAAGCAAACTATTTTCATAAGGTACTGATTGCTAGAAAATATTTACTCGGAACTCTAGATTACTCCTGCTAATTAACGGGTAATTGTGTCCGGAACAAGCAAAAATCAAAAAAAGGTTACATTTATAGAGGAATTCGCAGCAAAAAAGACGGGCTATGTAGAAAAAGATGAGCTATTTGGAGGTTTGTTATCAACTAATTATAGTAATTTAGTTAAAGTGTTAATATACTAATGATAAGACAGTCTTTCCTCTGTTTATTGGAAGAAGTAAGTTTTTTTGTGCTTGGAAGCACAGTTGCTATTCTTTTCGATTATAAGTATTACAATGATAAATAATTTCTCTCGTAATGCATGGATAATCTGATAAATGAAGTTCCCAGCAAACAAGAGAAAGTAAAACTTCATAGTAGGTGCAAGGGTCAATAAAACGTTTAAGTTATTTTTTTTGACATAATGTGTCTGTTAGTAACTAATTTAAATGAGTTTAATAGTTGCCTCCATCCGTCACTCGACTTGTTTATCGGCATATAAATGACAAAAAGACGCTTCCCAGAAACCCACAGTAAGTCAATGAACACTCCACGCGTTAATCCAGAAAATGACGATATGTTAATCCGAATTCGAGCATCATTAAATATGCAGAAAACAAAGCCGGAATGGAGAAACTTCCACCGTATATCATATACTTAGCGCCCGAGACTATAATCACCACTTTAAACATCTTGATGTGAACTTATTTTCCTCCTTTTTTTTTTCTCTTCTGTGGTGTTACCTTATAATCAGTGTCAGATGTAATTTCGGGCATCGAGATATTGAAAAATGCGCCCCTCTGTCGCGGTTGCAGCGAATGTCGCTCGACAATGGGCCGGAAGGCGAGATAGATGCCTGTCATTTGATATGAACTCGTGATTCATATCAGCTGTCATTTGACGAGTTGATTTGAGTGCTACAGAACCGACATTAAGGCATAAGGCAATGTATGCAAAAGGCTAATTATTTTCGACAAATTGCTATTTTGTTTTGCCTGTTGTGTTTAAGAGATTGTAATTGATTTTTCGAATCTCATTTTGTTGGTTACTCGTGTTCTTTTCAGATGAAGTTTTAAAAGTGTTAACGATTTGTATGTCTTGCTGCAAGTGATTTTTCTTTTCGGATAAAATAACATCATTTAAGTAGAAAATTACACAATTTTATTATTAGTATTAAAACAGACATTTGTAATGCTTTTTCCCCTAAATTTGTCTTTAAGTGAAGATAATTTTACATGAATGATTTTCACCAATGGAAATTTTGTTTGCTAAAATTACAAATTTTAAGCCTGCTTTTGTTTCAGTTATATATGTTGAACAAAAGATTTATATACTTATAAAGATTTATATTCTCCCTGTTGGGAATAGGAAAGTTTTCAAAATGATTGCATACAGGATTTACAAAAAAATTTCTGCTTCAGAGAAAATATATTCAATTTGTTTTTTCTAAACAAAAATTCGGAGCCCAATTTAATGAAAACTGAGCCCAGGACCTCAGTAAAAAACTTTGCAGGGATAGTTTACAAGAAATTTTAAATATGATCTTGTAAATATAGCAAAATTTTAAAAAATTCCATTTCTAGATACATTGACTTAAGCACAGATGTATAGCAGGATGCAGATTGACAACATAAAACTGTTATATCTCGCAACGCAATGATCGTAGAAACACGTATTTAGTTTTGTTTGATTTCAAAATCCATTTAGTATATTATAAAGTCAAGAAACTGAAAATGCACATTTAATGAAAAACTTCTCTCCCAGTACCGCCTTGTAAAAGATCTCTAATAAAAATTAAAGCGTATGAGATATACTCTATTATTATCGAAAATCATCGCTTTTATTTAGTAGAATGACCCATGTATGACGTATATTTATCTTATAAATATACTTACAAAAATACAGAGTAGAAATTATTTTATGAGGGTATTATTGATTATGGACGTATTTTCTTGTGCCGTTAATGTTGCAAGAGACTGCCTTTCATAATTCCAATAACGAAGTTGTTTGTCTATTTACCAATTAGTGTTTTTAGAAGACATGCATTGTTTTTATGACTTTTATGGAATGCATATCAGTAATATGTACATTTCCGGTGGTGAGCGCGAGTCTACTTTGAAGAGGAAGTTTAACATCTTCGCACAAAGCAGAATCTGCGAAGATGAAAGTTAAGTTCGGAGGGTGGCCGAAGTCTGATGTCCGCGATAATGGACTATAAGATGAGGAGTAGTAATGAAGTTTTTAATTGTCTGATGACTGATCATTTTCCCTAACTAAATTAAAATACCCAATACTATGGCATTTCAATTTGGTGTGGGAGTACCACAAATCCCTACCTATGAGGCATCTTTTGAAATCTTATAAACTTCGGTTTAGCTATCCCTAACTAGTAATTTTAGCTGGTCTTTTTAGGTTACCACAAAGACCAGTTAATAAGACTTAATTTGTTAATATGATTTTTCATAACTTTGGAATCGAGTTTAAACACAACCAATTTATAACTCTCATTTTTTTAGTTCTTTTCCCGGACTCCAAAGTTAATCGGCTAACTCTCACCCCCTTTTCGGAGTTACGCGGTGTAACTTTCTTCAGCTGTTGGGATGATCATGCCATTCCCTCATTTCAGATGGCGTTCCCGAAGTATGCAATTTTTTTCAGTTAGTAGAGTGGACGTCCTTCCAGGAAGTGATTCTGGTTCAGGAAGAAGCACTTTTTTCTGGTCAAGACATCATCGGCCTCATCGGTCAAACCGAGCAGACTGTTCTAGGGAGTGGTGATATGAAGTCCCATTCAGCACAGAAAGGGTTGGTAGGCGTTCCTTAGGGTTTGCTGTTAAGAGATAGAGGAAATTTATCTTAATTAATTTTTTTAAATTTTATTTTGGAGAGATAATTCTTGCTCAAACTGCTCATTGGAGAGTTTATTCTTGTCGTTAATTACTTGCAAACACTCAAATGAATCGATTAACTTTAATACGTTCAAATAATATGAAAATACAGTTTAGTGGAAGTTTATGTTGATTAATTTCTAACATGACCACTTTAACCCTTGAATCAATTGTAATCAATAAACAATTAATATCAGGATTCCTCTCTAAAAAGTAAAAGGTATCAAACCTTATAGTAATATTCGTATGAAGATTTCAAACACCTGCATTTGTAAAATACTTATTTTCTTTCAGAAATAGCTATTTCATAGCCTCATATTTTTTAAAAAATTTATATTTAATGTAAAAGTATTTTTCGCATAGGTTTATCTCGTGTATCCCAAGACAAATGACTCATGTGTTTACCTCCTCTCTTAGATAAAATAATCAAATGTTATCCTCAGAAAGGAATATGGCATCTTTAGAACCTTGTGATCTCGATTTGTCATCTTTAAGTATTTATAGATGACACAATAACCGTAAAAAACTTGCGGCAAAGGTTTTATGTGATTAGGGGGTACTCTTTCAAAAATTAAATATACTCTGAAACTCAAAATTTCGTTCTAACAAATCTTCATACATATCGCCTACCCAATATAGTTTTTGTCGCTTCATGGGACATAGGTTCGAATTCCGCCCAAAGCAAAGATGTTTCTCTTCTGTATCCTCATAGACAGCCACATTAAATCACTAATGGGTGCTCCCGAAATATCCTACAAAATTCACGGTAAGTCGAGATGAATGTCCCAAGGTTAATGCATGCCACATTGTAAAGAAAACAATTTTTTTCCTGCTACACACAAAATGTTTCCCGGCTAGTGAACGTTCTGTTGTGCCGCAAATCGAAGATGACATAACGACGGTCATTGAAACAAACGTCACCTCTCGTTATAGAGGATAAGCGCACACTCAGAATAGACATTTCCGATTCCTTTCGTTTTCCTTACACGATTCCCGATTTCAATAAACCTTCTGTCAGGCAGTCTTATGGGGAAGATATTTGTGCCTGTTCTGTGCAACTTTCTGTCGATTAGTCAGATATGTGAGATGTTCAGCCAAGAGAAATCCATAATAGTTTTGAGGGTTGCCTCGAGGCGAGTAGTATACATCCTCTACGCATGAGCAGTCATGACGACATCCACAGGAGAGTGCAGAACTTATTAGCAGGTTTAGAAATGTCGCTAAAGAAGATATTTCCTGCTCTTTTCTTCCTTTCTTTTTTGTTGTTTAAGAAAGCTGTTGGATTTGATACAAACACGATACAACCCACAGATGGGGTGGAGATGCGGAGATTTTTCTCTCGGTCTGCGCGAACGCCCGCACATAAAAAAATGGGTTAAAAAATTGGAAATTGGAAGTTTCATTCAATATATACATTTTTATCCAAACTCTGGGTTGTTTGCCTCTTCCTTCCTGCAGAAGACATACTCAAGACTGCATTTTAAGAGTTTATTAATGAAGATTTTCTGCAACAAATGATTCTAGCTCAATACGAGAAAAATTGTTTAGGATTCTATTTGACCTTTTCTTCCGGACTGGGATAGCATGTATCCCAAGAATACGGGCCCAGGAATGGATATATATATATATATATATATATATATATATATATATATATATATATATATATATATATATATATATATATATATATATATATATATATATATATACAGGGTGTCCCAAAACGACCGCATAAACTCTGCACAGCTAGATTCCTCGTTGGGAGTACATAAAAACTGCCCAAAGAAGCGTTCCTGTACGATCCATAGTTTACGAGAAAAATGCGAAAAACAAAGTATGACGTCACTGCCAGTGCAAGAAAAAACACTTTATTGAACATATCAACAGCATGCACAATTTAAAGCAGATGTTCAAAGTGTCCGCCGTGCATGTCGAGGCAGGCTTGAGAACGCCGTGGAATGGCTGTCATCACACGTTGCAGCATCGCGGGGTCCACCGAAGTACAAGCAGCATGCAGACGAGCAACTAAGTCCATTTGTGTTCTCACTACGTCTCGATACACCAGTTCCTTGAGATGGCCCCAAAGGAAAAAATCCAACGGTGTAAGATCTGGCGAACGTGGCGGCCATAGAACCGGACCCCCCACGTCCGATCCAGAGGCCGGGGTATTCCAGCCAACCACGTACAGGAGCACAGAAATGCGCCGGAGCCCCATCATGCTTGGAACCAAAGTCCCTGTATTGCCGCTAATGGTATGTCATCGAGGAACTCGGTTAATACCTCATTGAGAAACACCAAGTACGACTGTCCCGAGAGCCGTTCAGGCAACAGATATGGTCCAAGCAGGCGATCTCCGAGTATGCCAGCCCACACGTTAAGAGACCAACGTTCCTGATGTTTCTGCGGCCGGATTGCATGCGGATTGACCTGGGACCACATATGGCTGTTGTGATGGTTGAATACCCCATCACGAGTGAAACATGATTTATCAATCCACAGAATATGTGCAATGAAACCATTATCTGTGTTCTGTTGCTGCAACAGCCATTCACAGAAGGCCACGCGTTTCTGAAAGTCATCTGGTTTCAGACATTGCACGGTTGTGTACCGAAATGGGTGTAGCCTCTCAGACCGTAAAAGCCCGTGCACAGTACTTTTACTCGAAGTCATCTCACGGGCTAATGCGCGTGTGCTTACCTCGGACGTCTCTTCTACCCGCTGCAGTATTGCATCCGCCTGTGCTACCGTCAGGCCGCTCCGCGGTCTTCCAGTATCGTGAAGATTGTCTGTTGGCAAAACGCTTCCCGTATTTCGCAGTCTGTCATCCAGCCTACGGATGACGTTGACATCGGGAGGACGGCGGGTCGGATATCGACGGGCATACTCCCTAGCAATTCGTAAGGCATTCTCATTACATCGCCTGTACATCAAGTACATGTCGCAGTAGTCACGAACGGAGTACATGGCCACCATACGAAGACTACCGGCTGCAAGATACAGCCTTTTAAATACCAGTTCAACGGCGGCTTAACGTCATTCCATGGCGCGCGCGTATGCATGACGCGATATGCGCGGCGAACGTTTTAAATATTATCGTCTGGAAAGATATGCAAATATTGTTGTTGATATGTCCAATAAAGTGTTTTTTTTTCTTGCACCGGCAGTGACGTCATACTTTGTTTTTCGTATTTTTCTCGTAAACTATGGATCGTACAGGAACGCTTCTTTGGGCAGTTTTTATGTACTCCCAACGGGGAATCTAGCTGTGCAGAGTTTATGCGGTCGTTTTGGGACACCCTGTATATATATATATAACCCCCTTAATTACCGTTCTTAGGAAGGGGGTTTGAAATTTCCCATTCTAAAGAGGCAAATGGACCCCGTAAAATGGAAAAATGGACCCCGTACGCTAAAGGTTAAGAAAAATTGTTTAGGATACATCCCCATTGTATCATGTCCAAGCGTCGAATAAGATCACGAAACAAGATCGAAAGTTCGAGTTTTTTCTTTTTTTTTACATAATGTATTATTTTCTCGATTATATATTTTCATCAACAGTACATCTGCTTACGATCCGCGTTGCCTTCTCTTGCCATGATACGAGAAACATCGATTCTACTGTATATGTATCTCGTATCATTCCACTGAGGTTTTAGTGAGAGACCGATACTGGGTGGATTATAACCCGATTAGAGCATCCAATCCGCACTTGCCCAATGTATGACACACATACTGACAAGCTTCAAAGCCCCAAGTGTGAACGCACGCTGATAAGTTGAATCAAACAAAACGTTAGAATAAAATATGATACTGGGGACATATCCCCGGTAAAAATTTGTTTTATGCTTTCTGCAGGGATTGCCAACCCGTGATTAAGCAAACTTTTCTAGACAGTTTCTTCCATGAAACTTGTGGAAACACAGACTGGAACAAAATACTTCTTAATAACCACAATCTAATAAAAAGGATGGCATGATTTGAAAGTGTGAATGCTAGCATTTGTTCATTGTTCATGGTGACGATCTTACCTAATGCTCCCCAGCCAGACGATGAACTATTAATTAGTTCGAAAATTGTAGCCATTCTTTTTGCTAGATTGTGGTTATTAAGAAGTCTTTTGATCCTGATTTTCTAGACAGTGTTTTGATTTCTCCAGGGAAGGCATTCCAAAGTTTGCAAAAAGATAAACTAGAATTTAATCTATAGCATAATAAACCAAACTAACCTTTAAATTACAATTACATCGTTAAATTATAATATTGAATTACAATATAGTATTCTATCACTTTCTATCGTATATAGTGAATAAGGTGACTGCCTATGTTCGGAGCCAATTTTTTTCAAAAAATCCCTTTTTTAAGGATTTTTATGTCTTTTATGGTAAAATAGCACTTAAAAATTAAAAAATAAACAAAAACTTACCTGTAAATACAATACTTTATTATAAATTAGTCAATTCGAAGTAATTTTTAATGAAATTTAGCTAAAACGCCTATCACTCTGAACAAAATTCTAATGCTACTATTTTAATTTCCGTCGCACACATGATAAAATGACTTACAATATAAGAGAAATTTTAAAATGCAAAAATAATACAGACAATTTTATGATCCAATATGAAAATTTTCACCGATTCCTCATTCCTTTCCTTATAAAAACAGCCCCAAATAAAAGCTATTTATTATACATCAATTATTGTACGTCATTTCATTAGCAATAGCATCTAAAACATTTCCAGAAAATTTTATAAAATAATATACATTATTATGTGAAATATCATGATAACGGTAGAGATTTGTGCTAAAAAACATAATTCTGAGAAAAACGCATTTAAAGTTGTTTGTCACTTCAATTTTGTAGCAGACGATGTTTTTTTTAAATAGCGGTAACTCTGCTTCTAATTGATGTAGAATGAAAATCAAAACTGTTTTGAAAAGAGAAAATATTGAATTGCACAATTCTTGCAAAAAATAAAATTGACCAAAATAGTCAAAAAATGACATTTTCAACGTAGGTAGTCACCTTAATGTAATGCAAAACACTTTTATAAGAGGCTAGCATGGAAAAGAGCTACTTATTAGATAAGAGTATAGGAATTCGGAACATCCAGACTTTTCCTGTTTATCATTTTCCGAATTTCAGGAATCACCTGAGTCATTATTGCATGTTTCTATTCCTTCATGTAGTTTATTCTCAGCTGTTTCTTTGCGTTCCTCGTGCATTTTCAAGAAATATACATAATGCACTTTACAGGGTATAGTTTTGTGGGTTATGTTCGTTATTTTATAAAATTTTGTCAGTTATAACTTATTTTCAGCCATGCCGAATGGCTGATTGTTTGATTAGTTTTGGAGCGTTCTGATCATTACTTAAAATGCGAGGGCTTAATTGACCGGTACTTAGAGCTTACCATGAATAGAGACTATGAATGGTTGTAGCCATTCTTGAGTAGCTACAACCACTAATGATTTAAGCCTTTATATTCTGGTTCCAAACACTAGTGTCCTACTCATTCAACCATTGCCTGTCTCTCAAAAAATGCAGTTAGTATACGTAAATTGTAGATTACATTACTTCATAAATATTCTCACACTGTTCATAAAAATGTTCATTCTTCTATACTGAACAAAAATCTCCATTATATATTATTTTTTTGTTATTTATTTATTTTGAAAAGAGGTAAATTGACATGTAAAAGTCGTTGCAACGAAGCTGTATAGTAAACCTCGTTCAGCGAAATTCCGTTAAATGGAAACACTTCTTAGCACAGCACCCTATTATCAATGCATTACGTAAGGAAACATAAAAATGCAGATTGCTTGAGAAAAATTCAGCAAGTCTCCTAAATATAGGAATATATAATTTTTTTCTAGAGGTTAAAGGGAAAATCTATTTAAATGTTAATATTACTCGTATATTGTTTAAATTTTATTCAAAACACAATTAGCAGTTCATTTAAAACCTTATTTTTTATTTGCAGGTCATTTTTGGATGTTTTACGGCAGGGGTCGGCAAATAGCGGCCCACTACAATTTTTTTTGTGGCCCGCCAAGACACCCAGAAAAATCCGGACAGCCAGAAAAACTGCCAAAGACAGCCAAAAACTCTTCTGGCTCAAAGACGGCCAGAAAACCTGCCAATATTTTATTTAATTTATATTTATTGTTTTTTATGATACAATTTATACATTTTCTGAAATGCAAAGTTAACTAATAAATGAAATAATTTTAAAAGGCCCTCATCAATGCATTACGTAAGGAAACATAAAAATGCAATTGCCCTCCCTGTTTTAAGGTTTTTCGTGCATACCGATGCATTTATTGCCGTGGATAATCGGAAGTTCTGAGTATTATTACTTCTATTTGCTGGAACCTGAATAATAGAATATTTATCTAAAGAGAGTAGAATAATAATCAAGTACCCTTTAAATAATAATAATCTTAAGAGAGAAAAACTATTGCTGAAGGCGCGTAATTTTTTATTTGTATATTTCTGATTACATTTGAAGAGCCGGTTGCCCAAGGCTCAATACCCGATAGCCCATTTCCTCGCGAAAAGCACTATCATTTCTCCGAGTCTATGATATCGGAAATTACGAGACTTCATTGATGTGTACGATAGATGAGTATACTGGATACGAAACGCAATTTGCTCTGCCCCTCCTTTCTTTTCCCTTTCATTTTTTCCCCGTTAACCCTGAAGTCACTTGATGTGATGCATACTGATGATTGATTTACGTTCCATCACTCTCAGAACAACATATTATGAAGTATCGATGGGAAATATGCACTAATGTACATTACCCGACTGATTCTAAGATTCGGGATTAACTTTTTGGTTTTGAGCTATAGCGATAAATGATTTAGAGCAGTGGTTCCCAACTGGTGGTACGCGAGAGCATTTGAGGTGGTACGCAGAAGGGGTCATTAATGATAAGTATAATGGACTGGTTTTCTTGCCTCGCAGTCGGAAGTGGCGCTTGAGTCATCCCTGTCTGTCGAATGTAAGAATGTTTTCAAGAAAATAAGTCTTGTTTCTTTCTGGGCGCCTACAAGAAATGGTTATCCTGCTCTTTTTAATCAAGCAATAAAATCTTTAACTCCATATTTTACAACGTATTTATGTGAACGTGGGTTTTCAGAGCTGGTGTATGTGAAAAACAAGTACAGGATTAGACTGAACATGGAAAACGAACTGGGATTAAAGACAAGCACTATTGAACCTGACATAGAAACTCTAATAAAAAATCAGCATAAGCAACTGCAAGTTTTTCATCAAGCCTCCTGGTAAAGACATTTTAATGTTGGGAAATTGTACTTGCCATTTGTTAATAAAGTTATACATATAAAGTTAAAGTTACATATAAAGTTATTTTCCTAGTTTTATAGATTTATTTTCTGCATTTTGTTTTATTTATACTTAAATACATTTTGTAAAGTTTATCATACGTGTATAGAATTTATTTGACCCCCTCAAAAAGTTATAACATAACCAGTGGTACGCCACGACCCTACAAAGTTCTCAGTGATACTAAAGTATTAAAAGGTTGGAAATCACTGATTTAGAGTATATGCCTTTTCGAACTGTATACTTACATTGCGGAAAATAAACTAAGAGAAAATGACGGTAGGAATAGAGATCCTTTTTGACACAAGGCTCATTAATGGTTACATACCAGTTGAAAAGACATGGCAGATAGCAAACAACATCGTCAGTGCATACCTAAAGGTGACAAATCAGATGGGCGGTTAGAATTATAGCCCTTTGGCTTAGATCGCCGACTCTCTAATTAGATTTTTATAATGACCTAAAAGAAGATGAGCATAATGATTACTTGCTTCCGGTTATTTTTTAGTTCCAAACATCAAACTAAATTACTGTTACGAGTAATTAATACCCTGTTCAGTGTTTTTGTTCTTGATAAATATTCGGTGAAAGATATTCAGAAAGGAAGGAAAAGACAAGGATATAATCTTAATTGATCCATCGATTGTCTAGTTAGAATGCAAATATATATGCTGAACATAGCCGCTTGTATTATTAGTGACGTCGAGTCACTATAGTTCACTGCCGCCGAAATGTATATGACGAAGAATGGAACTTATGACACATCGAATGATGTGAAACAGACACTCTTAGAAAATGCGAAAAAAAATATGCTGAATTTGTCATTATATTAAAGTTTTGGAGTCTCGATCGTTGTAAGAACTACTAAATTGCAAAAAGATTTTTATTTTGTGTCTGTGATTAAACAAAATTGAAGGTTTTGTAGACTGAGTAATATTTTTGTTATGAAAAAAGAGCATGGCATAGCCGTTGTCATGGGAAATTACGGCCGCTCTGAAAGCATGGGATCTCACGTTCGATGTCCAAGCAAACCGAGTTGGTGAGAAAATGAAAAGTGAGGCAGAGTGTTTGTTGTAATGATCCCATGATCATTACAACATGATGCTTTTGTGTAAAAGTGTGCAATAAAAGTGAGTAATCAGTGTAAAACAATTAAGATTTAAGGAGATTGAACGCATGGGTGAATGCCTCTTGATCATGGTTGACGGCTGGATTCTTCATAAACTTGGTATCTGATATCCCCACTTCCTTATAAATGAATGCATTGCGATCATTTCTCAAGGTTTATGACTTCAGAAATAACCAGATACTTCTGGGTAGGAGGGGCTGGGCTTTAGGTTTCAAATAGCAATTTGTTCGGCACTCGATGTTGATTTCGATCGACTTTTTTTTTTACGTTTTCCTAACCCCATAAAGATACATGATCCGACGCCTTGCATACTGATTATGATCCCTGTTACTCAAAGATCAATTGATTCTGAAAGGAAAAATGCCGTGATGGACTCCCGCATTGTAGTTTCGAGAGAGATAACAAGATCGGATTTCCCTTTTCTCTCTGAGTAATGATGGAAGATCTCCGGGTTCCATTGGACGAGCAATCAGCGATTCTGTACGCCTTATTTGCAAGTAGATTGTATCACTGAATAGGCAATAGTTGTAAGTAATTGGGAGGAAAGAAAATTTAATAAGGTCTCTGTGGAAAAACTCTTTTCAGAGGAATGGCGTCTTAAAAGTTGGAAGCTGAAACAAGCATCAATAATTTGAAATCAGCGTGGTAATTTTGTTTTGATTAGAAATCTGAAACAGAGAAAGAGCAGATTAAACTTACGGTCCAAATAATGAAATGAGTAAAATTCATAAGTTAGAAAAGATGCTTCTGAATGTTTCACGAAAAGCAATTTCGTCGTAAATGAAATTTTAGTCTGTAATTTAATACCATTATTAATCTTAAAATCCTAATTGAGTCTATGCTTATAAAAACAAACTACTCGTATCACTGATAGTTTTGATCTTATTATCTGGTTATGTTAATCTCAACTATTAGAGAAAATCTCATTTAAAGCCTTTCCATACACGTCTCCTGCCTGCGTTTTTGAGGCAAATACGAACAGGTCATCAACTCAGGTTATTCGCCAGTTCGCATTTATTTATTCGGCCATGTTGAATTTGATTATCCGAAGTATATTTGTCTTATGTTAGCCTAATGGGTGCACATATCATCTTCTAGGCTTGGGAATTCAACGCGGATCTTCTAACATCGAAGTCATTGTTTTTCAAACTGAACCATCTCGGGGGTTTAACAAACTCCTATTTTTTGATATTCATTCTCCATTGCCTGTTAGGGCCATCGACACAGAACATTTTCCTGTTTTTAAATCTTTTCTCATTTACTTATGTATTTATTTACGATTTTATTTTGTTAATTGCTAATTATTATATTGTTTTGTTGCTGTTGCTGTTAATGCCCCTTGACCGGAAGTGTTCCAGACCAGGACCACATAGTTTGAGGAATGAAGTCCATATCGGGCTGAGGAGTGTGGCTCCGGATGACAATAGCATCACAAGGGTCGGAGTTCGTCTTAGGTGCCACCTCAATTTTTACCGAGCACTCCTAGGGATGATATATGGGAGGATCGTATCCTCTCCCACCCTCTCTGACCTCATAGAGGGACTTTCTGCTTTACGGTCTGCTTTACCCTCGGTGCCGTCAACCGATGCCCTACCATTAAGATACATCGGGCCCAATTATTGTTTCATTATTTTGTTCCATAAGTTATTCACTAAGATATTTTCATTATTTTATTCTACTAATTTTTTATTTATAATTGCATTTCATTCCTTTCTTTATTATATATTTATTATTTTCTATGTAGTATTTATAATTGTTATTATCATTACTCCAAGCCACAGATTTTCCGATATGAAAATCGGGGCATATGCATTTATATTTCACCAGTGGTGTTCAGTTTACAAAATGACTTCTAGAATAATAAGAGATTTAAAAAATAATGCTTATCAGTAAGAAAATATTACAGTTTATCAACGTCGATTACGAAGAGGGAAAAAATGAATAGCTTACAGACTTTGAAAAATTATCGAAATTCAGGACGCTGTCTGTTTTAACATCTCTTCTCGACTACATCTCCGATGATTGAGGAATTAATGACCTTTTTTCAATGTACGATGTGACGGATAGCGTCGTCACTTTATTAAATTCATAGCTAGTAAATGTTTAAAAAATAATAATGCTTTCAGTAAGAAAATATCTTTGTTTATCATCATAGATGAAATATACAGAAAAATGAATGGCTTGAAAATTAATGACCTTTTTTTCGATGCACGAAGAGAAAGATTGGGCAGTAACATCTAAATTTAAAACTAATGAATACATTTTTAAAACAATGCTTATCATTAAGAACTATTGTAATTAATGAATTTAATTAAGGAAAGATAGAAAAAAATGTATGGCTAACAGAATCTTTGCAATATATCTAAGTTTAGGACGCGGTCGGTCTAAACTTTTCCCCCCGGTCACATCGCCTGATGAATAAATATTAATGACCTTTTGTCTATGTGCGATGCGAGAGATGGGGTCGTGATATAATTAAATTTATTACCCATAAATATTGTGCTAAAATAATGCGTATCGCAGGGAAATAACTAAAATTAATCACCATCACAGATAAAAGATAAAAAAATCAAAGGGTAGCAAACTTCTTGTAAAATCAAAATTTTTATCGCCTTTTATATTAACATCTCTACTCGGTTACACCTCTTATGAATAAAAATTAATGACTTTTTATTGATGTGCTGTGGGAGGGATGGGGTCATCCCATAATTAAATTAATTTATAATAAATATAAGTTTAAAATAATTTTATTTGTATAAAAATATTACAAGCTAACTAAACTATATCACGATTGATGAACATCATAGTTGAAAGTAAAAAAAAAAAAAAAAAACAACGAACGGCAAATAATAAAAATTCAGAGCATTGTGTATTTCCCCCCACCCATCCCTAGGTTACATATCTCATGAATGAAAAATTAATAAATTATCTTGCATGTATCGAAGGTGATTCTGAATATAAACGATTTCGCTTTCCAGTTCTGCATGCATCAGCTACTGGAAGTTCTAGCCGCATCCTCCTTCCACTCAACCGTGAGCTTCTGAACGAGGAGTGTCGGCGAAAACTAAAGCGAAACCACGGAATAATTCCGGACAATTTGGTACTTTCGTCTTCAAGATGATAATTGTGAGAGCAACAGGCTGTCATTAGAAAAGTATCAGATCCATGTCTGAACTCTGGGAAATTGGAAAAAAAAAAGCTAAACGGAAACCTGAACATTATAACACTTAACAGAGCATGATATCTAAATCTAGAGGTCGTAAACAAAAATATGAAGCCTTTATTCCGAATTGTTCGAGAAGGTAAAAAAAAATTTGTAACATTGGAGAGCCTTTTCGGTTACTTGAATGATCTTTATTTGCTTTATTTCGAATGGTATCTGAAATGTTCCAGACAATTGCCTAGTTATATTACAGAGAGTGTAATTTTTATTCCTCCTCAAAGTGCTTCATGAAATAAGCATAATAACGAGCTAGTAGTAAAAGAATAAACTTCATAATAAAAACATTTGAACGATCAATCACACTTTATCCATTTAAAGTGAATTAGAAAAAAATCTCTAGGCTTTAATGGTTTTAGAATATAACTAGTTGAATACCCGTGCTTCGCTACGGAGTACATTCAAATTAAATACAAAGGTCAATGTATGCAATTAATGCATATATATATATATATATATATATATATATATATATATATATATATATATATATAAATCTTAACGGATATTTTTATAGACAAAATAATATAGAAGAAAATATTCAAATTAAATCTAATAGAACATACTAAGGAATATAGTACAGTTTGAGGAACATTTCTTTTACTGTATTTTAATATTTTTTTGGATAATGTCCAATCGTCTGCTGCATTAGAAATAAAAACAATTTTTTTATCTATTTATTTCGTTGTTATGCTCGTGACGCAAAATTAGTTCAAATTATCACAAAAAGAAAAGAAACCACGTGATCAGCATTTAATAAATTCTAAAACTTAATCTTTAAAATTTCACTAAAAATCAGAAAATGGAGGAATAGATTCGAAGAAGATTTCATTTTAAACGAATTTTTATGATCTTTCTCGTGATATAAATTTTTTAACTCTCAAGTTATTATTTTAAATGCAAACTTTAAATAAAGTTACAAAAACAGCTTAAAAATTTAATTTTAAAAAAATCTAAGAAGAATTTTTCAAAAATCTTTCTTAGTGCACCCCTACACTATGAGAAGAATCACCATGCAAAATTTCAGCCCTTTAGGTCCAGCGGTTTGGTCTGTGCGTTATCTGTCAGTCAGTCAGTCAGTCAGTTACGGAACTGTTTTATATACAGGTAACCCTTCTAGAACATGGTAGATAGGTTCCGAGAAACTGCCGTGTTGTGTGAAACCGTGTGATATGAGACGCAGAGACAGCTCAAAAAAGGGGGGTTACGTTCTGAAAACATATTAACTACAAACAATTTTTTAAAATTCCTTATAAGCAACTTAATTTTTATTAAAAATATGAATGTATGTATAAGACAAAACGAAAAGAAACAGAAAAATATTATTTTCATTTAATACGACCTTAATTTAATAAATTTCTTTTTCATCACTGCTCAATACAACCAAACTAGAACGTTTTTTCGACTGAATGATATCACCTTCACTTTCAGAATCTTTTTCTTCATTTAGATTGTTTGCACCTTCTATACTCTTTAAAAAAATCTGTAATTTTGGTTTATTTGCTGGTTCTTACAAGGTCATTGTAGATTTTACGACATAGAGATAGACAATTTTGCAGATCCCTTTTGAATTTTCGGCTTTTTTCAGCGGAAGGGTCTGCATTCAGGAAAAATGATGCAAGATTTTCAGCTAAGCTTAGGCCTTCTTGTAATTTTATAGAGTTATAAATGAATAAATTATAATTTATTTATACATTTCCATGTAAAGTCACTATAGTTCATTATTCCTTCCCGTCATTATTTTAAGGTAATTTAGTTTTTAAATGTGTTAAACAAAAATCATATTATCTAGTGCTATAGAAGTACAGTGTTGTACAAAAACGTTTTCGCAATTTTTTATCGAGTTAGAGTGAAACCGTATTACAGGTTGCAGTGTTATACGAGGGTTCCTGCAATTTATCCTATCGTGTTAGAGCGAAACCGTGTTTTAAGATGCTGTGCTGTAGGAGGGCTACCTGTATATAGATTTGTTGATATATTTAGATTTGAGTTAGTTTTTAGCGAGAGCCCGGAAAAAAGGATATTACCAAGCTTTTATCATTCTTAAAGCAAAAATAAAATTCAGAGGTAGCCAGATAATGGAGTAGTAGTTATTATTGAACAATAAGGTAATACGAAAGATAATCGCGTTTAAAATTCCATTGTTGCCATGTTTCAGATGGAAGTGGAATCTTTTATTTTTGTTAAATCTTTTTTTATTTAATTATTTAATTATTTTTTGAAAAAAATTGCACTATTTTGATGATGTGGCTTTAAGCTGGGGCAAAAAAAAATGAAAAAGATAATGATCGATTATTTTTTCCCAAGGAAAATTAAATTAAAAATGGTAATAAACATTCTTTTTGTTATACCCGAACAAGTTAGTTCTTAAAACAATCAGAAATAATTAATTCTAATTCTTGATTTATCAATGAAATGAATTAATCGAAATATTTAATTAAATTAGCATTGAGTAAACCTACGACATCGAAATTAGACGAAGTTCTTGATAATCTAGACATAATGGGAAGTCCAGGTTATTATTAAAAAAAATGAACGGTGAGGTTAAAAGGTAATGTAAAAAATATAACGCATTCAACAGTTTCGATTAAAGAAAATGTAGATCTGTGACATTTTAATCGCAATCGAGTAAATATATTACAGGTGATAGAAGAAGAAATATTTTGAAAGAGGTCGTCCAACCCCATACATCATCTTCATCTCTTAAGAATTTTGTTCGCGGTCTGTCAACTTCATTCGACGTGTTTCCTGAAGATGATCAGTAAATAAATTGATGTTGTTTATTTTGTTTGTATTCATGCTTTTGTCTCAAGTAGAAAGATTCTTTTCGAACGTGTATATCTTTTTCGTTTCTCTGCCGCTTTATCATATCATGGTCCAAAATCTTGAAATATCCAATGACAAGAAAAATGGGACGAAAGTTTACATGTTCTTCTCTCCTTACCAGCTTTTTTCCTGTCGGGATACAAAATCGGGAATTGACTAAAAGTAATGATTGTATTTCCAGATACAGCATGTTTTGCTCACTGTCAACAAATACCCTGCCATACATTCATACTTTTTTTTGAATTTGACATCTTTAAAGGAGATATCTGAAGTTGTTGTTGTTGTTGTTGTTACTAATACAATCTGATCTAATCGATAGGCTAGACCAGATCCATGAGACCGAAAACATTTTAAAAATCCAAGGCAAGTAGGGGACTCTGTGTCAAATCATCCTTTTCAAGCACCAAGCAAGAAAAAAGATGGTCAGGGGTGGAACGATTGATGTTATATTTTCCACTAATGGGGAAGATCTTATTGCCTTTATCAAATTTAAGGCACTTCAGGTGAACTCTTAGGAGTCTTAACAAAGCAGTCTGCTGAGCACGATTGCCCACAAAAGCTATAGCTCCTCCCGGCTGTCTGCCACAATACCAGTCATGTGGCGGAGATTGCCATGAAAGGGCGATGGTAGATTTAACTCTTGAACAGATCTCCAAAAAAGTTAAAGTGTTAGAGGTCAAATCCATTGTAGTTCCCTCCTTAGCCAGGGTATCATTCGCTGCGTTGCCGCTGAGACCAATATGTGATGGGATCCACTGTAAATGGATTTCATGATATTTTGAGAGCTCTTGCAGTAAAGTCAGAACAGAGATTCATATCTGAAGTTCTTTGCAACGTTATCTCTATGAAATGCTCTATAGCAGGGGTCGGAAACATTTTTAATTGGAGGGCATATTTCAGAAATGCGGGAGTTCGGCGCGCACCACTGCGTGAAGAGGAGAAAGGGGGGTGGGTTAATATTTAAACATGAAAATATTAATGAGACATAACTTTTAATACATAAATTCAAATTTTAATTTAAACAAAATAATCTTAAAATTGATAATGCAATATTTGACATTGCAAATCTGCGGTTAACTCGTTGTAATGTGGCACATAAGTTGAATTCCCAGTTCTCAGGTATTGATCCAAGTAAGTGTCAGTGGGGCTTGATCGGTAATTTGATTTTAAGTATTTCATATTAGAAAACAAAGATTCACAAACATAAATTCTTGGTATTAATTTCTTCCAATAAGGAATCAAAATGTTTGACAAACTAATAGGTGGTAGCATTTCCATCACAATAATTTTCTAATTTTAAATTTGGGAAATGTGATAAATTACCTTTTTCAATATGCGGTTTCCAGAGCGACAATTTATCTTTTAATGCATTTATTGTTCTTACCATAGAAGCAAGGAGAGAAGCTCAGTTTATGATATTTTCGGTTTTGCGATTTTTAATTTTTTTCTACAATTATTCATTACAAGTACGAACGTTTGTTGTTCCAATAACTAAAAATTTTCGAAATTTGAACGGCGGGCACCCTAAAATTGTTTCGCGGGCACCGCATTGCCAACCCCTGCTCTATAGTATTTCTTCCTCCTGTTTCCATTACACAATCGTTAGGAGTTTCGATTAAGGTAAAATTTTTAAAAATATTTTCACTCATGGAGAAAAATACTATGAAAAAAAAAATTTTTTCCCTTTAAAATAACGAAACATTCTGTTGATAAAATTTCATAAATGCTGAGGATAAATCATCTTAATCTTTCCTTGCACAAAAGGGAAAAAGTCATGTAAATAAAGCCATTGTTTCGGCAGATATATAAAGCAATTAAACATGCTTCAAATTTAGAATTTAAAATTTTTCAACGAAATCTTGAATTTTTTAAATACGCATAATGGTATCTTTTTATTATGATATACTTTAAGAAAAAAATCGTTGCTAATTGCGTATTCTTTTTCCTTTGACATATGCCACACTTTATCAAAGTAAGAGTCTCTTTCTGTATGAAACGGTTCTCGTCTTGACGCAAAAAATAATAATAACAATATACATACATACACACACACACACACACACATATATATATATATATATATATATATACACAGTGGAATCTCGATCGATCGTTTTCGGATCCATCGTTTTTCCGTATGTGTCGTTCATTTTATACAGTCCCAACGATCATATTGCTTTGTTATGTTTCCGCATCTATCGTTTTCCCGCATTAATTGTTCATTTGAATCGGTCCCTTGAAAAACGATAGATCGAGATTCCACTGTATATATATACCTCAATTAATGCTGAAATTTTAAGTAAGCCAAGACTTATTTGTCTCCTATCCCAGTAATCAACAGTATTGGATTGCTCGCCATCCACAAACGCAGAGTTGGGAATGCTCCACGGCTAATGTCCGTTATCGGAAGTTTTACGCTGCAGTAAGCGCCTTTGCATTCTCTGAATATTTTAGTGCCCATTTCGCGCCTCCTATCACAGTCATCACTGTCAGAGCGTGACCTGAAGGATTAAGACCCGGTGTTTGTGCGCGGGAGCATTATCACAGTGTGCAATTTCATTGTCAGTGTGTAACCCGATTAAACTGTTCTTAATGCGCATTAAATGCAACCTGTTGAGAGACTTTCGCGGGGTTTCCCATTCGCATCCCATGAAATGGAGTTCTCCGGGCCTCGAGAGTGGCACGAAGACCCCGTGATCGTTTCGGCGAGATATTTGGGGATGACGGGTTATTAGACGATTTCCTTTTTCTAATTTATCATCATCTTCTTCCGCTTTTTTTAAAGAAGCTAAATAACGAGGCCCGGATTCAGGCCACGATTACAATCTTGAGTACTTTCTCTTGATATAATTACAATGTATTTTTTAAAATTGTTCCACCTTTCTTTTTCTCAACCCTCAAATATATCTTCCCTTTCCTTTGCCATAGCTACTCCGAATTATTTACAAGGTGCGCCCATAAAGTAAACGGACAAATAAAAAGATCAAACAATAAAATAAAAAAAGTGAAAGAATAATCGCCTGGCTAAAAAGAGTGACATCTCAACTCTTGTTAAAGCCAGTTTAAATTGGTTATTTAGTCGCTTGCATATCAAAACGTCGTAGTAATTTTCATTTACTGAGAAGGCATTATACAAAAAAATTTGCTTCGGAATTGAACAACGTTGTAACATTAAATTTTGTTACAAATTAGGTAAATCTGCTACTGAAACTTTAGAGATGATTCGAACAGTATATAGTGATGCATCGTTATCAAGAACACAAGTGTATGACTGGTACAACCACTTTTAATGTGTGCGAGAAAGCATTGAGGATGAACCAAATACAGGGCAGGGCATCCCTTCAACTTCAAGGAATGAGGAAAATGTGGAGAAAAATTGTTCTTTGGTTAAAGCTGATAGCATTTTTGATTACAAAGGACTTATTCACCACGAATTTGTTCCTGAAAATCAAACAATTAATCAGTATTTTTACAAGGAGGTGCTTTTTCGATTAAGAAACAGGATAAGGCGAGTTAGGAAGGAACTGTTTGATTCTGGGCAATGGTTTCTTTTACGCGATAATGCTAGGCCCCATACAGCAATTTCTGTACAACAATATCTTGCTAAGCATTCAATTACGGTGATAAATCCCCCACCATATTCTCCGACTTATCGCCAGCTGACTTTTCCCTTTTTCCGAAACTTAAGATGGCCATGAAAGGGCCGAAATTTGAAAATGTCTCGGATATTAAATCAAATGTTACGCGTATTTTGCGAACGGTCAGTTCCAACGCCAATAAACAATGTTTCGATGACTTGAAGAAACGTTGCAAAAATTGTATAGACTCCTTTGGCGATTATTTTGAAGGAGATAAATTTATTTGAAGGTGAGCATTATTTTTCTTATTTATAAAAAATTGTCCGGTTACTTTATGGGCGCACCTGGTATAATTTGGTATATATAATAAGTGCATATAAAAAGTAAGGGGCAAATATACAATAAATGTAGAGCAAAGCCTTTTGAATAATCATTGGGATGCTTTTCCTTAAATATTCTTCTTCCAATTGAATAAGTCACACCCATTATTGTTTACTTCGTATATGTAGAAGAGGCATTTAAAAATAATCGGACAGTACACAATTAACATAATACAAAGCCCTTTGAATGACAGTTGGGACACCTTTCTCTAAACACTCTTCTAGCAGTTGAATAAATCAGACCCATCATTGTACCTATTATTGAAAAATCTCATACGACGTTATAATATTTACAGTTTCTCAACAGACATGTAAGCATTAAGTGTGGTTTTCTAAATGGACATTTCACAAATTTCAATCTTTTTGGTAACACATTTGTGAATGGGATGAAAAGACGTTAACAACTAATGCTCCCCGGCATGATCGTGAACTGTAATTTTTAGCGCGAAACTAGTTTCCAGTTTATATTTTTACTGTAGAATTTTTGTAACTCCGTGTTTTTTGTGGAGTCCTCGGGAAGTTTTAAGTTTGTAACTCTCCTCAGTAGCATAAAGGTTACTACTACACCAAGAAAAATATACTTTTTATCATGAAGGTAGGCGCACTATGGTGCAGTACACAGTGAAACTACAATAAAATTAACAAAACTCAGAAGAATTGCTTAGTTACATTTCAAGTTATAAGCACATAGTTCAATCTATATTTCATATGAATAACGGCTAGATTCTAGTGGCTTCCGTGCGCCTGAATTTGAATCCCGACCAAGGCATGGTGATATTGATTTGTCCCTTTATAGAAAACGACATCTGCGTATCTAGCGTCTCCTTAAGAAAGTGGACCAACTAAACTCGCGGTACGTTTGGCAGAAATTTCCCAGGATAAGTTCCTGCCACATTAAAATAAAATGGAGGATCTTTTCATTCTAAATGTAAAAAAAATCAACTACGAAATTACTTTTATTGATTATTATGCTTCAATATTTCAATTACGTCAAGGTACATCAACAGAACTGCACCAAATATTAAGGATCTGCGTTTTTTATAGCAGATAAGCTGCAATGTCGATTGAAAAAAATTAAAACCAAGGAAAATATTTCGAATACCTTGTAGTTCTCGTTAATTCCACAGTAAAATGATTATTGCTAAAATAGAACTAAGAAAAAATTCACACTTAAAAACCCATCAAATTCTTTAATTTTTAAAAGTTTATTTCTTGTGTTAGTAATTATTTAAATGAATAACTCTGTTTCAATTTTCTGGAGTTTCCATAACTCGTTTTGTTTACTTCTGAAAAGGAAGCATTCTTATACCTGCACTGAAACGATAAATACACTGCTGGCCACTGTAAATGCAACACCCTGAAGGAAACATGCAAATAACATGAAATTTACAACATGCATTAACGGAGGTGAGATATGCAAATGATTAGAATTTCAGCGCAGACGCACATCACGCGCGCCTGTGGCGCCACTTCAAAGCGCTATTTAAGGCTTGGGGATTTCGACGATTTCAAGTTCGGCAATTGTGTTTTTCTTGTGGTTTTTTCAAAAAAACGATCAATTATGCCTCGTCGAAAACAGCGATCATCTTTTGATCAAGTATCCGAGTTCGACAGAGGAAGGATAGTGGCCTACCGAGATTGTGGATTATCTTTCAGGGAAATCGGTAGTCGTGTTGGACGAAACCAAACAACTGTAATGCGGATATGTGATCGTTGGATGCAAGAGGGTACGACGGACCGGCGTGTTCGATCGCATCCACCTCAGCGCACCACTTCACGTGCTGACAGGCAAATTGTGCGCATGGCAGTGACGGATCGCTCAGTCACATCATGAACCATAGCACAGCACATGCAGTCTGTAACGCATCATCCAGTGTCTGCGCGTACCATTCGACGCCGTTTACAGCAGAGTTGTCTGTCCGCAAGACGTCCATTGCTTTGTCTACCCTTGACGCAGAACCACAGACGTCTCCGCCGCCAATGGTGCGATGACAGAAGGATGTGGACGGCAGAATGGAATGGAATTGTCATTACTGACGAGTCACGCTTCTGTCTGCAACACCACGATGGTCGCATTCGAGTCTGGAGACACCGCGAAGAGAGGATGCTGAACAGCTGCGTTATGCACCGCCACACTGGTCCTGCACCGGGTATTATGGTATGGGGCGGTATTGGATATCACTCTCGCACACCTCTAGTACGCATTGCCGGTACTTTAAACAGCCAGCGCTACATCTCCGAGGTGTTGGAGCCAGTTGTCCTACCTTACCTTCAGGGCTTGTCCACAGCCATATTTCAACAGGATAATGCGCGACCACACGTTGCACGCATTGTCCAACGGTTCTTCGTCAATCGCCAGATTGAATTGCTTCCCTGGCCGCCTCGCTCTCCGGATCTTTCGCCGATAGAAAACATGTGGTCCATGGTTGCTCTACGATTGACCCAGATTCCATCCCCAACTGCCACAGCAGATCAACTTTGGCAACGTGTGGAAGCTGCTTGGTCTGCTGTACCCCAAGAACTCATCCAAAGTCTCTTTGAATCAATGCCGAGGCGTGTGGCAGCGTTGATCTCCAACAATGGCGGCTACTCTGGCTACTGATTTTGGCAGGAACCACACTTCACAGAAGTCTATAAATTTAATCATTTGATACTTGGTCAACATGTTATCTACAAAATAAATTTTGTTGTGATATCTCTTGTCTTTCTTGGTGTTGCAATTTGGGTGGCCAGCAGTGTATTTCCATATTCTTAAATAAAATGATTTTTTACCTAGCGATAGTTCTTTTAGAGCGAGAACGATATCGATTGCAAAAAGGTAAAGGGGTAAACATAAAAATAAAATTTAACATTCAACATAAACATTCAACAAAAAAATCCTGAACCCACAATAAAAATCTACTAAATATCCATTTAAAATGTCTGATAATAACTGATTTCAATCTCGATATCATATAATAACTTAGACAGGTAAATCTTTTTGTTAACTTACAGTACTTATTTAAATAATAATTATCGAAATAGATGGACTTTCGGGGTAACACAATGCATTTTTTCCACCCAATACATTCCGTATTATATTTGTCGATGAACCCGTCTATGATTTAATGGTGATTCTATCTTGAAATGTCACATAAATTTTAACGAAAATTTAGGAGACATTTTCAATAGGCCCACTTTGTCTTTTCTCAGGCGTGACATCACTTGGAAAACTATGGTTTCTGGTAGTGGAAAATTTTCAGGTATAGAAAAACTCCGCTCACGTATCTGCATTATCCAGAACAATCTGAAAACATTCTTACTCATCCTGCTACAATGGGTTCTTTAAAAGAGTGATCAATGGCTTTTGTAAACGAATGATATTATATAGAAGTAAATATCGAAATGTTAATGTTGAATAATAAATAAATAACGTCTTCAGTAAATGAGAATCTGTTCGAGGAAGTTTAAAGAAAACTTTATTAAAAAAAAAAATCGGCTGGCACTTGTTTTCTGGTGGTAGGTACTTCTTCTGAAATTGGCCCATGAATATCCACAAAGTTTTGCTGGCTACTTTATTTTGGGAGCACCGTTTAGGTGAGCCAGTATTGTTCCCTATGAGGGGATGACACGGAAACAACCAAGCCTTAATCGGGATTTGAACCCGTCCACTACGGGGCAGCTCAAAACACTAACCACTATAATATGTGTGTGTGTGGGGGGGGGGGGGCAGCGTTTAAAACCCTTTGAGGGGCGCCGTTTGCACAGTGCAAACGCCTAAAACTAGTCTTTTTTCACTTGTATTCAATGCATTCCAGTTAAATGATCAGAAAAATGGTTAGTACTACCATCTGTTATCAGTTTAAAGAAGTAAAAACATTTTACAACCTTTAATTAGTAAATATTTCAAGATTCTTTAGTTTAATACAAATCGGTAAAAATCTACATCCTGCAAACGGGGGAGGTTGCTTGCCCCTGAAAGGGTTAAGGAACGGTAAACCCCCAGAGTCAACAGCAAATATCAAGTAAAAATGTCTGCTATGGAAGCTATAAGGATTTCGAGCGTTTTTAAAATTATGTAAACTGCAATACATTTGAAGGTGGTGTCTTTTTTTGTAGCAGATAAGTTACATATCCATTAAAAAAGAAAAAGCTAGAATAATCAAAGAAAATGTTTAGAATAGAAGTGAGCGATTTTCACTTCTAATTTAGATGAGTAAAGTATTCAATTTCTAGAAAACCGTTAATGTCGTTTCCAAAGTTAGAGCTTTTTGGGAAACAAAAGAAATGATGATTTAATCGATTAATTTATTCAAATGTAAACAGCCACGAGCGGCCGACCGTGTACAAATCGAGTGCAAAGTTCTCCGGAGCGGCCTCGCTCCGCCGTAAATCTCGTTTAGCAGGGTACACAATCCATCTTCGTCACCCTGAAAAGTCAGGCCCTGAACTTTCCTTTTTGACCCACGCGAATCGGAACGATTTCCGAATTCCAGAACAGGCAAAATTACGCACCCGTAGTAGTTGACATTCCCCGGAGAAGGTTCCGCGTTCGATTTGGGTCCAAATCGCTTCGAGTACTCCGCACGCGAGCCGAGTCTCGTGATCCAGAGAGAAAGTTAACTGCGAGTTTTCGTGATCGGTATTCAGTCGGAATGATTCCCGATTGCTGGCTCCGAAGGCCCCTTTGTCTTTCTTCTCTGTCGTGGATGTTGCGCCTTATGGTCTGCTGGTGTACGTCGCCGTTTTTCCCCCGAGATGTTGACGTTACATGAGCGTGAATCCGGCGCCGAAAATAACCATTATTTCCGTCTGTCTTGTTGCATAAAATGACGATAGGTGCAATGAAAGATCAAACTCGGGAAAATAAAGTTTGCGCCTCACGCTAGAGACCATCTTTTGAGGCATTTCGCCTAAAATTTTAAAACACGTTCCTTGCATCGGTTTCAAATATCACAATAATATTGTTCATAAAAAATGTTATTGTAATTATTATTTTCGAACTTTTTTGAGGGATTCACATGCATGCTTAGAATTTAAAAATTCAGGAATGCCCCTTTAAATGTTTTATGGAAAATATTTTACAATTTAAACTAATTATTACCTATTATTTATTAGATATTACTAAAGAAACAAATTAGTCATGCAAGAGGCATATAAATAAGAAGGAATGCCATAAAAAATACCTGTTGGAATCACCACTATTAGAAAAAAAAAATAAATTGAAAGCTATTTCTTTAATAAAGCGTTGTCTGGAATCCTTCCTCAATCTGCGCTAGGCATAGTAGTTAAGATTTTTCCAGACATTTAAAAAATATCTTACTAAGAATGTTCTACGGTTCAATAGCAGAAAGACGCATTAAATATTGGTTCTCTCGCACAAACCCATCATCAGCTTGCCCGAAAATTGCTCTTTTTGGTGGTTCATTGATTTCGTTTGTCTTCCAATCCGATGAGATTTGTCCATTCTTTGAGTAATGACCCCTCTTCTCTCCCATTCATATATTTTTGGTCTTTATCGCCTGCCAGAGTAATCTTCGCGAGGTGTTCGTACACCTTTGGAAAGTCACTTATGGGTCGCTTTCTTGGGCGCTCTTAGTCCATTTTCAATTGAAATGGCGCCGTCTCTCGCACAACATTCATGCATGCATTTTTATCCCTTTAATATCGATATGAAACGGCGGAGAGAATTTAATCGACCATTTTCGGTATTCCGGCCCGGTACTCTACATTGTAAAAATGAAATGCTGTTTAAGAGTGTAATGTTTCTGGGTAGCGAATTGACCTGTTTTGGGTATCCCATATTTGAATCTTGAGCATGCTTTCGTACCCCTCTAGTTATACTTATTTTTTTGTAATAGACCTAAAACTGTATATATATATATATATATATATATATATATATATATATATATATATATATATATATATATATATATATATATGTAATATCTTAAATATTATGCCCTCCATTCTATCATTTCAACTCCCTTTCCTAAATCCAATCCCCAGTAATATTAATTTATCGCTTTAAAACCCTTAGCCACAGAACTTCCCATGAATTGCATGGCTTTGCATTTCTCCACGTGTATATTTCCGAATTCAGGAGTGGGTTAGCATCGTTAGCCCCTAAATCTGCTGACCCTACAAATAATAGTCATATGTTCCTCTCGCCTCTAGCGTTTAATGTTAAGGGTGATATTATTCCGATCCGTTCTTCTGAAATGAACGGATGTACTCTTGTCGCTCTAATAAACGATTCGGTCCGACTGCTTCCAAATTTAATTTTTATACCTTTCGGGCTGAGTCTAGCTCCAGCCATGTAAATATGAACTAGTTTTCCTTTTCAGGTTATAATTTAAGGATGTGATGTAATGGGTACATTACTTACGTGTACATTACTTACATGCGTGTACCAACCTCCCTCAATGCAATTCGGTACGTAGAGTTGCTGGGTGATCACCACCATCCGTTTAATGCTGTTCTGTTATCCGCACGGTAATGGAGTTTTCCAGCAAGACAACTGTACCTCTCACAAGTCCCGGTTGGCTACTGGCTGGTTGGATGAGCATTCCTCTGACTTCTCTGTCATGAATTGGCCACCTAGAAGCCCAGACTTAAATCCTATTGAGCATCTTTGGGATGTTTTGAAATAAGGCGTGAAAGGCCATCGCACAGCATCAAAGAACCTTACTGAATTATGGACAGCTTTAGCCAATATTTGGCAAGCCATTCCCGTGGAACGTTTCCAGAAACTTGTTGAATCTATGCCTCGTCGTGTGGCAGCCGTTATCAAGGCCAGAGGAGGCCCAACTCGTTACTAGGTAGGTATCCCTAATTCAGTGGCACTTCAGTGTATATATATATATATATATAGGTATATAGGTATATATCTGGTTGGTTGGTTGGTTGGTTGTCGTGTCCATGGACAGTCAAAATAGATGACACCGTGGCTGGTCCGCACAGCCTCAGCAATCTGGAGGCAATTGTCCGCATAAAGGTCCTCTTGGGGACAATCACTAATCTGCTGCATTGCAGGCATTATTGCGAAACACTTGCAGAGAACTGGATTACCATTCAGACGTTTGTCGTGCTACAAAAGGTGCCCACATTGAAATCTATGGTACTACGATCAAAGTCTATGATGATATTAAAACTTGGTGAGAATTTCTTTCTATTTAAATAATTTTTTTTTTAAATTCTAATGGGTAGTTTCGTAAAAATAAATCATGACTTTTGGAGGCTTTTAGCCCGGACACCATGTATTTTTATTCTAACAAAGAATATATAAAATGAAGCATCCAAAAAAAAAATCGAAAGTTCGTGTTTCAAAGGGAAACACAAAAGGGAAACACCCTTTCGTGGACAGGAGTGTTGGATCCTTATTTTTTTCTTTTGTAAACAGCAAAGGTCCATTGATAACAAAGTTTAATAATTCCAGTATGAAGGGCTATGAAGCCAAATTATTGATTTCTACGTTTGTGCCGAATGTACAAAAGGGTAAATAAACGAGAAGTTTGGAAAAACGTGATTGGTAAGTCATTATACCTGTTCTTAAACATTGTTTTTGGATTGATTTGGAGTTAAAGATAGAAGAAAAGATAAACCTCTATACATGAGTTCACATACAAGTAGCTGAAATACTAATAATGAATGCTTGAACTCTTAGCATTTTAAATAAATATAGGCTTTTTTACCTGAAGAATAAACATCTGTTTCTATCAGATTTGCTTACATAGATGTGAAAAAAAGTTCATGCTACAGTTATTCGTTGCACTTTACTGTTGTTTTCTGGCGCTCGTTAAAATGACTCGATGTTTGCTTCTGTAAAACTGAACCAACTTCGAGTTCTTAGAATATGACGTAAGGTGATTAGCCTCTGCTATTCAGAATTTAGATCCATTTTATGAAAAGTTAAGCACACATATGCAAATACTTCCTGAAAAGGGTGAAATACCTCTTGAATACTTCCAGAAATATAAAAATAAATAACAACAATAGCGCAAAATGATTTAAAGCAGCTCTCTTTACGTATGAAATGAGATAACTGGCTCATTACGATCTGCAGAACTTTTACGCATGATATGTATTACGGAAGACCTACAAGATGCACTCTAATGGGAAGAACTGCTTTATGATAAACGTTTCCGTAGAAATGCCCTCCTATATTTAATTTTTTCGAATGAAAATAAATAGCAAAGGAGTAACTAAAATTTTCGAAATTCAGCGAATTTTCTGTACACAAAAAACCCATCCAATTATGATTGTGAAGAGAACTGAACGATGCAAAGACATTTTCTTTTTCTCTGTCGAACAAGAATGGGCAACCGAAATTTGTCATGTGCTACTTATATTCAGTCGAGCGGAGTAACGCAACTGGTTCTTTGGACAGTTTCAAAATTACACTACAAAAATTTAGGCCTTCAATTTACGAAAAGTATACACAACACTTTTGTCCGTCGTTGAAACGATAAAATTGACTATCTGAGAAAAAGCTTGGGTACTTTTTTGTTTAGAGGCGGATTACAGTATGGGCGCACTGAGCGAGACATTTATGGCTCTCCAAAAGTTCAAGGGCCTCCAAAAGTCAGAGCTTCATTAGAACCTTTATTAGAAATTGTATGTTTTTATAGTATCTATTATATTTAAATCAATTTATTAGTTTTTGACTATGAATTTCAGTCTACTTTTCTAAATGTGGATTAAAATATTGAAATCAATTCATCAGATAAATAAAATTCTGTACTTAGAAAAAAATGCCTTGAAAATTTGAGTTGCAATCAATTTATTATTTGTAATTAATTTCAATCAATTTTTAAATAAATCAATTTTTTGAAATTGACCAATTTGCAGCTCTAGGGGCGACACATCCATTTTTAACTCTTCGCCGTGCTGAAAACTGTGGTCCTAGTTCGTAAACAAAATCGAATTTGAAATTTTTTCTCTAATGTTTATTAGATATGATGTACAAGCACTAGATTATGAAGACACTATTGATAAATTCGGCAAACTTAAAGCAAGAAAAGTACCACTGTGGACTATGTTTCAATGTTTTCATTTTCATTACCAAATAATTTATTTATAGGTTGTGTTTAATAGGTACATTTCCTTTTTCTTTAAAACTCTCAGTCGGTTGTTTCGAGGTTTAAAGTTAAAGAAGCTTTTAATTTTTTTCATATGAAGAAGAAATAAATACTATGAATTGTTCATTACAATAAATATTGACAACATTAACTTCTAAGGCGAGTTGTAGAAAATTTAATCAGTCTGATAAGATAAATTCTATTGATCTTTTTTTAATGAGACAGAAAAACGTCTGACGTTTGCATATAGGCTCAAAACTATAAAATCCTCTCCTGGAGGGGATACGAGTGGCCTCAAAGTTTGTTTGCGCTTACAGACGAAAATCTATGAAATCCGATCCTGAAGCGGTTAAGTGGGGCTCAAAATTTGGTCGCCTTGTAAGGCTCCGGATTACAGTTTGTTTAATCCCTTACAATCTACCTTTTAATTATTCAATCAGATGCTAGTCTAATTTCACGAAAACTCTTTTGATATCTCTCTTATAAGATAGGAACCTTTTCTTATTAATTTCGACTATATTCCAGAATGTTATTTTGAAGAAACGATCATTCGGGGACCTGAGGTAGCCAAGTGCTAACGCGTTGGGACTGGGACTGGGGGTGCGCAGCTTGAATCCCAACGGACGCCATTAAATACCTTCGTGTCTAGGTGGGATATGGGCACGTTAAATCTGTACAGCGAAAAGTCCTCCTATGATTCAGAGAAGGGGGGAGAAGGTGCGAACTCTCAAAATGTCAACCCTGGGGTTTCTTGGTCAAAACTGAGGTGGCAACAGGGGGTGGTGTTGGTTCACTTATACGGCAGAAGCATTGAAGCAAACAATGATTGTCGCAGATGAAGTTCTAATGTCTTCATTGAGAAGTGCCCCGAATCGGCAAACAACAACAATCGATCAATCTTCTTCGTGGAATAAATTCATAAAGATGCAGCAACAAACATCCAACAGCCTTCTTACTTAAAACATAAGGAGTAAAATATTTATGAAGGAAACCAGTCTGAGCATCGAACTCCGATAAACTTTCAATCGGCAGATAATTGACTCAATTCCATCTCAAAATTTCGGCTCACGCTCGGGGATATCACGTTAGCAGCAATTCTTTCGACATCAATCGCGGTGCAATGCCATTTATCGTTGAAGATTTCAGCCGGTGGTTTGCCCCATATTGCTGATTCGGCAAAGTGATACAGAATTTTCCCTCGTGCTTTTACCCGAAACTTGACGATATATATCCAAACGCGCCCATCAATGCGTTGCAAGTCCAGCTATCTCAGTAATAAAATAATTATAATATTGAATATTAGAACCATGAATAAGCAGGAAATCCAACGTAAATAACGCACAAATAGCAGTAAGGTGCAATTTTGTATACGGCCGTTTCGAAGCTGCAACGGAGCTTCTTCATCAGTGGCAAAGAACTTAGTGGCAGCTCAAAAAGCCGAAAACTAAGCAAAGTTAGTTTTCGGTTTTTTGAGCTGCCATATATATATATATATATATATATATATATATATATATATATATATATATATATATATATATATATATATATATATATATATATATATATATGTGTGTGTGTGTGTGTGCCCTTGATTATGAAAGTGGTCTAAGTCATACCGGTGATTGTACCGGTGATTACAAAAGTGGTGTAAGTCATATATTTTTTTTCACTTCGAGATATTTAAAGATTTGAGTTGGAACTAACTAAAAAATATTTTCATACTTATATAATAAAATATTACAGAAAATATTTTAACTTCAATTTTTAAATTTTTGCAATGACTGCTTCAGATTACGTTAATGTAAAAGAATGCAACATGTAAACTCCCCCCCCTTTTTTTTTTAGATTCTAGAGTTACACAATTTTTGTAATCACGGGCACAGTGACTTAGACCACTTTTATAATCAAAGGCACATGTATATGCTACAAAAATGATAGGCACATAAGCCATACTACATTCGTTTTTAAAAATACTTCACTGTTTAATCGTCATTCAGTTGAGGTAAAAGAAGGGTTCATATCCATTTAGATTGCTGCTTCCTGTCGACTTAAGAAGGAATATATATTATTTCATGACAATTATTTTATTTTCAGAAAAGAATGCGTTAGTACGATCGCTGTCAGTGTAAACTGATTAAAAATTAAAGGGGAATGCTCGAGTACCTTTGTAAGTTGTTTCTAAATCAGTCAAAAATGTTATCGCCGAAAGCACCATCGTTGAGCACAAACAGCTTAAATCTAAAAAATAGCGATAAATTATTAAATCCAATCCTTGATTTATCCATAACACGAGCAGACTGAAATATTAACATCAAACATTCAAAATAAATCTCTTTTTTTTATAGAACATCGGAATTAGCTTAAATTCCCCATAACGTACGATTATTAGCTGACTGGTAGTTCAAGCTAAAACTAAATTTTAACGGCTGAAAATTTTGGATAAAAGCTTCTTTCTTATATCCTGGGGATATACCAGTGATTGCTGGATGTCCGACCAATTTTCATCTGATTCACACTCCCCAGTGCGCTTTTGTTACGATAATGTATTCGACCATAAATAGATTGAGCGTTTTTCTTTTCAAAAATAAACAAGAAGACTCAATAGTTCAACAACAGGTGCGTACGAAAATAAACAATTACCCACCAATTCTGGCTGCTAGGAATCGTTAGGGTTGATTTAGACAGGTAAATTACAGACTCGTAAAACTAGAGGAATGTGTTCAGCGTTCGTGAAAGTTGCCACTCTTTCGGAACGTTCTGATTTTTCTTCGGGACGTTTCTTTTGACTTTTTTTTTTTTAATATTTTTTTTTCTATTTACTCTCCCTACGTCTCCAAACTACGAAAATTTGCTTGTCACGCAATCTGTTGTCTCTATCGGCGCTTGGCATGCAAGTTAGAAAGTGGAACTGTCTTGTATACTTTCGTGTAAATCAATCTGCAAATGCATTTGCCCCGCGGAAGTTGAAGAAGTAAAACTGACGGACAAGTCATTTTTCAGTTCCCTCCTTTAGGGTAGCATAGTGTTGGAAAGGTTTTGCATGTTATTCACGGTGAAATTCGATGTCGAATCTTTGGCGAAAGAAGGGAATTTTTAAATTACCTCCTCAAATGGTATCGTTTAGCACTCTGTAGATAGCTATGAGTTTTTCGCAGATATAGCAATGAGGAAGTGTGTCGTGATGGGAGACATCGGGCCGCGAGCTAGACCCGGCCCGCCAATCTATTTATTACGACCCACGTTTTACTCTTTTATTCAGTTAGTTTTACTTTTGGTGGTTTGGAAGACAACTTTTTTTTTTAAACTTACACACATTTTGAATGCTTTTCTCTGTCTTAGATATGTATTTATATAACCGTTACTATTTTTTAAATATTGATTTGATTTTTTTAATATTTAAATTTTAAAGAATGCTAACATTTTTTTGTACATATGTTGAACCAATGACTCTAGTTACTTGTTTATTTTTAATTACAAGTAAAGGAAAAATTTCAAAATAATTTGTCAGAATTTATTTAAGTTTCTTTATTCAAAAATGTCTTTTTTTTTCTCACAAAGTTTTGCTCCAATAAAATTATTTTCTGAATTCCTCCGTTAAATCGAAACTCCTACGGTAAATTTAATTAAGATAGAACAAAAAACGCTGAATGAAATTTCATAACTTGCAAGGTATTGTAGATGTACCTTGCTTAAGAAGGGCAAATCCCGAAAAATTCCATTCCGACATAAATTGGCGTGAAGCACAGATGTACAGTAGATGTTTCTGATTCTAAAAGCTCTATAGTATGTTGTCGCTAAGAAAATTAAGTACTCTTTTTTTACGAATTTTGTATCCCTCTCTTGGGGTGGACCTTTCGGAAAAGGGTTCTTGATTTTTTAGTACCTTTTTTAATGAGGTTACAATATTGTCATGAAGACTGGTAACCCGCATTGTACGCAGATAAGCATTTATTTTAAAATAGTCGGAATTCACACTAAAGTAAAAGCCAATAACAGTTGAAAGAAGTTTACTTTTAAGCTTGAGGCTTTGATATGGTGGTCTCTTGATTGATGTAACGTTCATTATACTGTAACATAACCGCCATTTACTGTAACATAATCGTTAGTTATTCACTTATCAAATTCTTAACCTTATGAAAATCTGTCTTGTTCTCTAAGTTAAACGATGCAACTCCGTAATCCTCTAATTAACCGTGTTTGGCCTTACAAAGTGACTCCATAGGCTGTTAATTGTTGACTTATGGGCAGACGTGCTGGCCATTAACACACACATTCCGTGTTATGATCTTCCCAGAAAAATCCTTAACAAATGTCCTTTTTTATAAATGAAAAATGGAGTTATATTACCTCAGCAGAGAATAAATTCATAAGTGTAAAATCCTCATGCCTTTGAGCTTAAACCTGCTGTGTACTAACCCTATTGGATTCGCTCACCCCAATGTTAACCTACGGAGAAAATGTGTCCAAGGATTGCCGCCTTGGATTTAAAGATGTTTTTAATGAGTACTCCGTAATAGAGAAAGAAATTTTACACCTTGGGGCTCTTTTCGTTAAAAAATGCAAATAATATTTTAAAATTTAAATTATTCGGGGAAAAATCTGGTATAGTGTGTTTTAAACACTGATAAATTATTTGGTGGTCGAAATATCTAAAATGAATCCTGTTGCAAGGTGCAGAAAAGTTTCAAGCTATCTGAAAATACCCTTTTTATTGGATTATCAGCATTTATGTAGTTGTAAATAGTAGACAATTTTTCTCCGTAGGCTAACATTCAGGTGAACGAATCCAATAGGGTTAGTACAAAGCAGCCTTAAAAGCCAGCGTTCTGACCTCTAGAACATTCCAACGAAGTGAGAAAATCTCCTATTGTGAATTCTATTTCTCGCAACATTAGTATGAAATAAGATACCAAGTCATAAACGTCTGTTTTGATGACAAGCAATTGTCAGCCTCGCTTCAAATTTCATCCGTTGTTTTGGTTTCGTCACGTCCGCATTACATCGTGGAACGGGGCACCATTACCATTCCATTTTTTTCTGGTCCGCCCCTTTCATTCGCTAACACCAATATAGGCATGAAAGCCAATCTCCTCGTATGTACATAACTCCGGGATTGTTTTAACACTTAACCGGTCGCTCACCTCTGTTGATCACTGTGCAAGTACAAAAGAGAACTCATAAATTCGTGTATCGTACGCGAACCTCTCGGACAGACCTACGATCTGAGACAGTAAAATTCATTTATTGGGCGGAAGATGATGGGGAAACAAAAAATTAATTTTGCCGAGAGAAAACAGAAATCTCTTTGTTCTCCGATGTCTCATAAAAGTAATCTCGACCTCAGTGGCAAATGCAAATTTGGCAGTCCTTCGTATATTTCTGGGAAGTATTAATTAAAAAGCAGACGATGAGGAATTCGGAGCGCAATTAAATGAGATGTCGCTACGGGAATGAAAATGGAGAAAAGTGAATGTACTGCTATTAATTACGCAGCAACAGAGAATAATTTATCGAATCGTTTTCCAGAAATGTTATGTTATCGGAATAAATGGAAAGTTTGCGTTTTGTAATGGACAAAAACATTACGATGTATTAAAATTTTTGCTGCCTCAAAGTGTTAAAAATATAACGCAACCTTCAATTAACAGATGTGTTCCGTATTTCTTCACCCGTGACATGTCTCTGAACTTTCCCTTAACCTTTTCAAAACACGCAACTCCTCCCACCGTAATGGGTCCATTGGAAATGAAGTCAGATACGTTTTGGAAATGCGCAGTTTCTAAACATTCCGAATAGCGGGCAAGTGTCTCTACCTAAGTCAGTTCATAAGTTGACCTCGAAATTTCAAACATCGTATTAAGCCTTGGGAAAGGTTTCTCCCATTTTCCCCATTCTTCCCATTTGAAAAAATATTTAAAGCAATGTTCAAGTTTAAGAAGAACATTTTTATTCTAATTTTATTTTTAATTTCCAAAGACAATTTTAATTTCGCAGCAACAGAAATTAATAATATAATCGATATATATATTTTAAAAAAAAACAGTTCAGTGACTGACTGACTGACTGACAGATAACACACAGACCAAACCGCTGGACCTAAAAGGCTGAAATTTTGCATGGCGATTTTTCTTGTAGTGTAGGGGTGCACTAAGAAAGATTGTTGAAAAATTCTTAGATTTTTTAACATTTGTAACATTTTTTAAGGTTGAATTTAAAATCATAATTCGAGGGTTATAAAATCTTTACCACGAGAAATATCCTAAAAATTCCTTTAAATGAAATCTTTTTCGAATCTTTACCTCCATTTTATGATTTTTGGTGAATTCTTCAAGATTAAATTTTAGAATTAAATTTATTAAATGCTGATCACGCGATTTCTTTCCTTTTTGTGATACTTTAAATTAATTTTGCATCACGTGCATAACAACGAAATAAACTGACAAAAAAAAATATTAAAATACAGTAAAAGATAAAATTTAACCACTAGACTAATTGAGATGGAAGCTTTTTAAGAATTTAATTCAAATAAGTATGTTTTATGGATATTAAATTAAACAATAATATATAAAACAGTTCCGTGCAATTTACCCTAAAAGTATGCTTCGCCATGACGATAAATAAGTCTCAAGGCCAAACTTAAAAATACGCTGGCGTAGATTTAAGAGAAAATTGTCTCTCCCACGGTCAGTTTTACGTTGCTTGGTCACGCTAAGTTCGCGGACGAGCCTGGTAATATTAGTTCCGCCCAATGAAGAAACTAAAAATATTGTTTATAAGGAAATCCTCTGAAAAGCAATTTCATTATTTTTCATTGTAATTATCCTTAAATGTACTCCGTAGTGAAGCACAGGTATTTAGCTAGTGACCTATAAAAACTTAACCGCAGAAAATTCAAAATTTTAGACAAACTTACTTTTTATGTAAACCTTCTGCAGGAAAACGATAATTCAAAAATATTCATTTGCTAACCTGCGATTAGGAAAATCCAGAGAGGAAAATTCCCATTTGCTAAACAAGAGGACTAGCGACTTGCAATGTCAACAATACGCCCTCTTAAGGAATTGTGAGGAAAGGTTTTGCTATCTTATAAAAACTCTAAACTAGTCCATGTATCCAACAAAAGGATTAGATGTTTATGACTTGCGTAAATTTATTTCAAATTAAAGATTAAAACAGTAAAAATTAGTTTTTATATGAGTTTTGATTTTGTCCCACCCCCGCCATCTAAGGGTTACTGCCTCGAGTTTCCCCGAAGTGGGCTCGGGTTCGAATCTCAGATAAGGCCAAGACGTTCCTGTGCTGTCTCTTCGTATGGAACATTGTTGGATCACCTATATGGTACTCTCATAAGAAAGTAGCCAAAAAATTCCCGATATTGGTGGGTCAATGTCCTCTAGACTAGGGGTCTTCAACCCGTGGCTCTCCGAAACATTTCGATATGGCAAAACGAAAGTTTGATATTAATTCGGAAAAAAACTCTTAGAACGGCAAAAAACATCAAGAGTGCACGGGGAAAAATGAAAGCACACGACGCATAGGTTACGAGTGAATATCAACAACACAGATTCATCCTGATATTGAAGCTTTAGTTATGCAAAAGCAATTTCAAGTTTCTCATTAACATTCAGGTGATATCCTTCCTTCCAATAATGTAAGTGTTTTATTGTCATTGGATTTTGAAATGTTTTAACGTCCTCTATAAGTCCTGTATTCATTCTGTTTCATGCAATATAAAGTGCAAAATACATTGATTCATCTCCCCTTTTCTGTTGTTTCTAGAAAATAATAAATAAAAACATTTTTTAACTAATAATAGTTATAAAGGCGCAAAATACTTTTTAAAACACACATTCACACAAAACGTCAGTGACGTGTTTTGAAGGAATTAATTCATCATCATCATAATATAAAAAACAAATCAAGCAATCATCTCAAAGGCTGAAGCTCATTTGCAAATAATATATTTTTTCCTCTGCCTGTGCTACTTATTTCACATATGTAGGGTCCTCGGAACTTAACGAATTTTTTGGTGTGGCCCTCGAACGTTAAAGGTTGAAGACCCCTACTCTAGACATAGTACCTGCTGCTTTAATAAAAAAAATGGTTTAATTTTCCTCTTTTCAAATTTTATATGTTGAGATTTAATGTCTCTATTTCAGTCTTTTATGTTCGGATTATAAAAATATCAAATTATAAGTTGAATATAAATAGTATAGAAAACATTAAACTAAAAAAATTGTCATAAAAGTCATAGCAAACATTTTGATCAATGACATAACAATCTAAAAATGTACCTCATTTAATTTTTCTAACAATTAAATGATTACCAGTGCAGCTTTAAAGACTGTTGAGCCTTCTTTTAATGAATTTTTGACCACTTTTTTTCATCTCGATTTTATCGCCATTCATTTCAACATTACTGGATTTAATTATCTCATATTTTATTGTTGAATTTTAGATCCTTGTCAAATGCAATCAATAGGAATTATGCCTGGAGGCTAAGGTTATTTTTTACTACTTTACGGCAATAATATTGCAGCCACGCATTCCTAACTATATGTTTTGAGACGTCGTTATGGTTGACCTGGAAATGATTTTGCGAATTAAGTTTTTTTGCAGAGGATTTCAAATTATGCTTATAAACTCCAAAATATCTGTGCTGATTCCTTATACTATCAATAAACTCAAAATTACCAAATTTACGACGATGTATGCTACCATATCATAGCTAATCTTTCTTCATGTAAAACTGAATATCATAAAAATGAATACGGAAACATTTCTTTGTACCGATTCATGCTGGTTCACTACATAATTAGAAATTGAACACCCCATAAAAATGAATACGGAAACCTACTGATTTGGACCGGTTCATACTGATTCATAACACAATCAGAAATTGAATACCATCAGAATAAATGTGGAAACCTACTGATTTTTACCGATTCGTACTGATTCACTACATAATTAGAAATTGAATACCATAAAAATGAATGCGGAAACATACTGGTTTGTACCGGCTCGTACTGATTCATAACATAATCAGAAATGGAATACCATCAGAATAAATTTGGAAACCTACTGATTTGTACCGATTCAAATAATCAGAAATTGAATACCATAAGAATGAGGGCGGAAACCAACTGATTTGTACCGATTCGTACTGATTCATTACATAATCAAACTAGAAAAATTACCCAATACTATGTCGATGTATGCTCCCATATATTAACTCTTTCCGAAACCGAATACCATAATGACTGAATATCTACATCTATTGAAAAGGGGTTTTCTTTTCAAAATTCTTCTATGGGGCCTTTCAATGTAGTTACTTTACCGATCCAAAGAGATTGAATTGACTTAATCAGCAAATATAACCTTACTCTGGTATTTATAAATAGTGTTTTTCATGTATTTTAGAAAAGAAAATTTTAATTTTCAGGTTATTTTAGTGCTTAAAATTTGTATCTTGCCATCCGGTCATAATATCCAGTACATCTGACTAAAACTAAAAACTAAACTCATGGCACCTAAGTCCGAATGTGGACTAAAGCTGGTGGTGCCCATCTCCGCTTTCTTGACCGTGGGCTTGGGGTGCCATACAGCATATGTATCGGTCGGTGGTGAACCTCGGATGGTGAACCTGACCCGGGACCCCAGAGTTAGTTCCCAAGCATGCTTGGTCCTCATTTTATCAACCCATTCAAGGAATGAAAGGCTGAGGCACATCGGACTACTCTCCTAAAAATCCCAAGGAACCAAAAATTGAGTATAATTCATCCAGTCTTGTTACAAGTTTGGTAGCCCATAACCTTGGGATTTTTCTCAAAATAGTCCCTTCAATTACACGTCTTTTTCCACAAAAGGATTTAGTGATAACCCGGATCTCTTCTTTTAAATCACATGATGCTGAGTTTAACATTTTATGATTTTCCATTGTTTTTCACTTAAAATAATATTATTAGCTTAAATTTCATATTCACAGCAGACGAATCTAGTCTCAAAAACTACTAAGACTTTTTATCTACCCCTTTTCAACAGAATAAAGCCCTTTATTAAAATAATTTTTTTTAATTCAACACGTTTTTCTTTGTTTTGGACACCATTTTCGAAAATTGAATGGGTCCGATCCTTTTCAGACGCTGTCCTTAAATTGAATGTGTCCTTCAATAATTAATTGACCATTTTCATTCAGCTCTATCCCTCCCCCCTCTCTTTTGTATAAAACTACTCATCAAAGCCGAGCAATGCCGGAAGAAATTAGGCTGCTAATTTATTCGCTCGTAAATTCGAAAAAGGAAAGGATAGGGACACTTTTACAACCCTTATTGTCCCCATCCATCGCCAAAGATAATAAAAATGTAAATACCACTCATTGGCCTCGAAATTAACAATACGTTGTACATGAGACAAGCGTAAAGCGGAGAAAATTGTATTATCTATAGATTATAGTTAACCCTACAATGCTTGACTTCTTTCATCCTTTTCACACAAAAAAGGAGTTTTTTATAAATAAAAAATATACAGAAGATACTGGACAAAAACTAAAAACTGTCAGAGTCATAATCAAAAAGACACAAACATAAAAGTTTTTTAATATATCACACATTTGAAAAGACCAGGAATACATTTGTAAAGATCAAGAGGAAAATTTTCTTTGAAGCCATATAGAAACGCTTTGCTGTGTACAGTTTAAACGAAACATGGAGAAACTTTGGAAGCTTCATGAAAGAAAAAAAAAATGTTGTCCGGGACCGATAACGCTAGAACTACCGACAGTTAAAACATACCTATCTATACTGAACCAATCAAAATAAATGAATATTTAATATAACACTTAATTTTAAAAACTTATTCTTATCAATTTATTACAAAGGATTATCAATTCAAGAAGATAATATCAAACACAAATAAACGTCTCCCTAATATTTTCTTTTATTATTCTTCTTTGGGTAAATCCAAAATATTCTCTGCTTTAATGCATCTAAGGACTAATATTCATTTTTATTTTCAAACAGTTAATTTTCACTGTCGGATACAAGTAAATTCAATGTCGTAAACTTCATCTTCATCAGTTTCCCCCGCAGCACTGTTTTGTGATATATATATATATATATATATATATATATATATATATATATATATATATATATATTCTAATGCGGGGGCATTTGTCGTGAGATATTCGCTCTTTGTTATTCACCGCGAAGTCTTGCTGGCTACTTTATTTTGAGAGCACTATTTTGGTGAACTAGCATTGCTTCCTGTGAGGACGGCCAAACCGTATTCGGGAACGGTAACCGGGGACAGCACGTTAACAGCCAAACCGTATTCGGGATTTGAACCCAGGCCCACTGTGGAGAAAATGACAACGGTAACCACTATACTATGTGGGCGGTGCTTTGATGATAATAATCTCTTTTATTAGCTTAGGGTTTGGGGCCACTTTTACAAGTATAAATTGTATGAATGGAATAAAAATATAAAAATATGCTAAAAAGAAATGTAAAGAATGAAATATTAAATCAATGGGTAAATACTATTACACTGTGTTAACTAATTCTTAAGTGGTGGTCATCATCATCATCATATTTGGCACGACAGCCCAGGGTGAGCCAGGGCCTTCTGTTGAAGATTCCTCCAGGGCAGCCTATTTCTTGACGTGGTCTGCAACTTCCTGTCTCCAATGTGATTCAACAGAGTCTAGCCATCTAACATTTGGCCTTCCTATTTTCCGACTAGTAAAGGGCCTTGCAAAAAAAATCTTCTTTACTAGATTTTTTTTCATCCATTCTGGCAATATAAGAGGCCCAATTCATTCTTTTAATTTTGAAACTTTTAATAATATCGGGCTCTTTGAAAAATCTATAGATTTCTAAATTAAAACGTTTCCATCATAGGCCATTTTCTTTCACACCCCCAAGGATGATTCTGAGAACCTTTCTGTAATTCTGTATTCTCCATTTTTTGTTAAAGACCAAGTTTCCGAACCATACATTAGGACCGGCTTAATGATAGTTCTATAGATAAGAAGCTTTGTTCTTCTGGAGAGAAAATGAGACTTCAAGAAAGGGCGAAATTCAAAGAAGGTTTTGTTGGCCAGTGAGATACGATTTTGGACTTCAGAAATGATATCGTTTATTGCATTAACAAAAGATCCAAGGTAATTAAAACCAGGAACGATTTCAAACTCACGAGGGCCAATTTTCAAATGATTGATTGTATCACCAGATGGTGTTTTCTGTACAGGCATATATTTGGTTTTAGAATCATTTACTATCAATCCCATACGATTTGCAGTCACCTTTAAAGAGGAGAATGCTTCTCTCAAGGCTGGTACGCTCCTAGCAACTATATCGATATCATCAGCTTAAGTCAAGAACTGAACGGATTTGTAAAGAATGTTTCAATATACGAATCTCGAACAGCTTTTTCCAGTGCAATATTGAAGCGAAGGTATGAAAGAGAGTCACCCTGTTTAACGCCATTATTAACACTAAGGCCCTCTGAGTGCGCACCCAAAAATTTGATTTTACATTTGGTGCCACTCATTGTACACATTACAAGTCTAATCAGTATACTTAGAATTTTAAATTCATTCATTGGATCCATTAGATGCTTCTTACTCACACTATCAAATGCAGACTTAAAGTCAATAAACAAGTGATGCGTGTCAATATCAAATTCGATTGATTTTTCAAGAATCTGACGTAAACAGAAAATTTGGTCTATAGTGGATTTTACCCCCTCTAAACCCACATTGATAACTACCAATCTCAGATTCAACAAATGGTCCGAGTCTCTAACACAGGTTATTGGAAAGCTTTTTATAACAAGTGAATAGAAGGATAAAGTGGTGGTCACAATATTGATATTTACAGAATACTATTCATGATGATATTTCATGTGTATACGCTTTTGTATATGAAAAGAAATGAGGAGTATCCGACATTATTTGAGAATGTTTTTGACGCTTAAACAAGTATAAAACAAAATAAAATACATTAAATTCTCAACCAGTTATTAGACGTATTAGTTTAAAAAGGGAAGTAGACAGATAGATAATTTATTAAAATAATGATACCGTATGTAATGACAAAAATCTAGATGTCTTTACAGTTGAAAATTTCTTGGAAAGAGTTGTTAGGGAAAGTCAGAGTAAATAATACTCTCTCAAAACGCCGAGGTTGTTCAGTTGATAGAATACTGGCTTATATGTTTGCAGACCCGAGTTCACACAGTTATAACCAGACATTTTCTCACTGGCTTGGTAAGTCAAGAGTTGAAAAACAAGAGGATACTAAAGTGTGTTCTTCATTAACTGCAGTAAGCACTCTACATTTTAATATCCAGGCTTTGATTGCTCTAAAATGCAATAAAAGAGCTTTGTAATTGAACTAAAATTGCTCTTAAGCTCTTGCGGTCGAATTGAGATTTTGCATTTTTGAGTTTTCTTTCGAAACACACAACCGTCCATTCCTCATTAACTGCAGTCATCAACTCTGCATTTTAATGTGCAAATTTTAATTCTTCTAAAAGGGCAATAAAAGAGCAATTTAATTACATTAAAACTGGTCTTTGTAAAGGTGCTGCTGCCGAATTGAGATTTTACATTCTTGAGCTCTCTTTCGAAACCCCCAACCGTCCATTGCTCATTAATTGCAGTCATCAACTCTGCATTTTAATGTCCAAACTTTCACTGCTCTAAAAGGTCAGTAAAAGAGCAATTTAATTACATTAAAATTGGTCTTTTGTAAAGTTACTGCGGACGACTTGTAGATTCTACATTCTTCAGCTTTCGTGCGAAACCCCCAAACGTCCATTCCTCTGTTTGATATGTATTCATGTATGCACAACAACAAAACGATAAATCTGAAACGGAAACATGATTCCTATCTAAAAAAGGCTGCTATTAAAGTCCAAATGAAGAAATGATTTTTTATTATCAAGTCGTGGGTTCATCGGCATTCTTAAGAGCCCAGACGCGATAGAGAGAACATACAGAAGTTAATGAAAATAAGTGTTTTCGTAAGGAAAAGAACGAAATGGAGCCTGTGAAGCAAAGTCACGGCAACTATGGAAATACTTTCATTCATTTCGGCAGCTTTGGCGCGGTCTTACGCTTTTCCGTCGGTATTTTTCATCTATAAAAGATTTCCCTTTACAGCTACGTACGCTTTAATGCGCGGTTACTTGTTATAAAAGGGCTTAACGAAACACAAGGGCGAAGGATCTAATGGGTTTTTTTTGTTGCTACTTACAGGTTGAGAAAATATTTTAAAAGAAATTCAGGAGTGCCTTTGAACTTAAAATGAACATTTGAGGCATCTTTACGTAAATAAAAGGAGATTTTCTGTTGAAGTATCTATTTTTGGAGTCTGCAAAAATGTTGGAGCTGAATCGTCTATCTTTGATTTTTTTAGTTTTGTTTCTGTTTTACACAGTTGTACCGGTGTTTACCAGTCATCGGTTTAAGAATGGGGTCAACATACAAATTCTACCACAGGTCTGACATGAACCTTTTGAATTAACCTTAAGAACTTTTAATTCGAATTCTCTAATTACTGCCTTGTACTATTGACCGAGTTACAGTTTACCCTCTGATACAAAAACATTTGTATCAGAGGGTAAACTATATAGGAACGTTGCAAAGAAAGACTCTGGTGAGGAAGGAGCACTCGAGGAAATTTTTAATTATACTGCAAACGCGATCATTTTTTGGATGTCGAACATTTTTCTCCCTATGTCTTGTTGAATAGTAATAATTATTGTTCATTCCATACTCCTTAACTTTTTCTAGAGCAATGGAATGGAGAGTATCAAGTAGGTTAGAATTCCAGTCCGACAAAATGAGGGGCTTCGAACAAATGTTTAATGTGTCCTTGTGCGATACAACTGTAAACTCTAGAATAATAAAGATTCTGTGACCGAATGGCTACGGATTTTTCGACAAAATTATTCCTTTTCTGTTGCTGTACCAAAGAACACTTAATAAGTCCACTAAAATGTGGAAATGCCAACTTGGTCCGTAGGTAATATTACTTCTAAAACTGATCTAAGTTCGGTACTCTACTTTAGGCCTTCAATAAACATAGGTCCGTTTCTGACACTTTCTTTCTTTACAGATTCAATGTATTTTGAGCTATTCAAACCCAAATTTTGGGAGTCCTTATCCGGACATCCTGCATCGAGTGACAGGACCATACAGCTTCTTAACATCCACAATAAAAATTAAGACCAGTTTCGATTTAAATTAACATTTTTATTTCATCAGGCCAGGAACACCAAGAGTGATTGTGTCTATAGATAATCCATTAATGTCCTTAAGGACATTTGTAATTTAGAGGCATGTGAATAGTGTTTAGGTAACTGCCTACGTTGAAAATGTCATTTTTTAACTATTTTGGTCAATTTCATTTTTTACAAGAATCGTGTAATTCAATCTTTTTTATTTTCAAAACCGTTTTTATTTTCAAAACCGTTTTTATTTTCATTCTACATCAATTAGAAGCAGAGTTATAGCTACTTAAAAAAACATCGTCTGCTACAAAATTGAAGTGACAAACAACTTTAAATGCGTTTTTCTCAGAATTATGTTTTTTAGCACAAATCTCTACCGTTATTATGATATCTCACATAATAATGTATATAATTTTATAAAATTTTCAGGAAATGTTTAAGATGCTATTGTTAATGAAATGACGTACAATAATTGATGTATAATATTTTTTTAAATTTGGGGATGTTTTTATAAGGAGAGGAATGACGAATCGGGGAAACTTTTCATATTCGAACATAAAATTGTGTGTACTATTTTTGCATTTTAAAATTTCTCTTAGATTGTAGGTCATTTTGAAGATAACTGTCATATATATCATGTATGAGAAGTAAATTAAAATATTAGCATTAGGATTTTGTGCAGACTGATAGGCGTTTCAGCTAAATTTCATAAAAAATTACTTCAAACTGGCCAATTTATAAAAAAAATATGGTATTTACGGGTAAGTTTCTTCCTTTTTTAATTTTTAAGTGCTATTTTATTAAAAAATCCTTTAAAAATGATTTTTTTTTAAAAATTGTCTCCGAACGTAGGCATTCACCTTAATAATTTCGAAGCAAGCTGCATTCTTATTTTTTAATCTGAATTTTATGAAACTGCGTGTTCCTGTTAAGCGTATTCCTTGAGTTTCATGTAAGTAGTATCTGCTTGAATGTCAAACATGACAATTGTAGTTTCTTATATTAAAATTCTGCCAATGAGTTTATTAAGAAATATTTTTCGTCTTTCAGAATGTATTGCCTCGCTTAGAACTTGCGAATGAAAAATAAGACGTAACAACACCAACAGAAAAAAAAACAGACCGATGCATTGCTATGTGATTCAGGAACATCTCTAACAACAAAGTAAGAAACAGACCACATTAATTGGTATTTTGGTTATTTATTTATTACAAATGCCCGGAAGATTGGCTTTGACGCCATTTGTTCTCAGTAAAGGGCGAGAATGCTGGCCATTCATTTAAGGGGACACCGTATAGGTGGCCAGCATTACCCCCTTCAAGCCGGTCCCGCAATTTAGAACCGAGTCAAGTGACGAGACCAGAACACTTGACCCCGCACCTCCAGAGGTACATTTGAAAACTTGGAGGACATATTTTGGTTACTAATTTTCTCTTTTATTTATTTCTTGCTGTAACGCATTGAACAGAATAATTGCATCTAGGCTTATTCTCGAGGTTTATGATTTCCTGACAAGAACTTTAGCTTTAGGTACATGTGGAGCAATCTATCAATGATGGGTAAAATTAAAGACTTAGTTTTGATAGTGCACAAACCACGATATCGTACTTTTTCCTAAATGGTGTTGGGTATCCCAAGATGATATTACTCTTTCTTATAAGGTTCCTCTAGAGCAGTGACTGCTTAATGACTAAAATTCTAACATGATATAAATAGGATTACTGTTTTTGAATTTCTTTGAAATTAACTCGTAGAGCTCTTGGAAGGTTCTTTGGATCAACACATAAGGCGAGGATTGCGTATCCAGTAATCCTTTATATTCCAGTATCCTTAACTAAATCGAAGCAAAAAAAGTACAACAACTTCTCAAGTATACAGATGTCTTGTTGAATTAGGTCCACGTAGGGTTTCTGAGATGTGTCGGGCAAAAATGCAGCGTACTATGTAGAAATCCAGTGGAAATATCATAATTTATCGATAACTCTTTGTATGATATCTTTATATGTTTATATGCATTTACATATTTAAACTAGTATAGAGGACCGACAAACGCATACGTACACCAGCCGTTGCCATGGTGTTACTTTATTTTATGACCTTTAGTTATGATCCGATAACTAAAGGTCAGAGTACGAAGGCATTCATAATACTACTCTCTATTGTACTGACTGTACTTATACGGGAGCAATTTTTCTTGAAGGACGTGGGAAGTTATAGGCGATTCCGCTTTTATGCAATAGTTTGGTTTCAGATTCGCGGTCGCCTATCATTATAAATGCAAATAAGTTTCGTGAAAGTTAAGATCGGGCTTGCATCTGTCTCAAGCGTGCATTAAAAAAAGGCTGTTGTTTTAACCTTTCAGAAACCAATACAAGGGCGGAAAGGTAGATAGATCGTTCTGGAGGGAGGAGGCGACAGACATTAGATTTTCGTACCGTTCTGTACATAGCCTGTGTGTGGGGGCTTTGAATATTCACAAGTGGAATTTCCCAAGTTATGTAATATGCAGATGCGAGTCTGAAACTACTGCTTCCGCATATTCGTATTTTGTAATTCTTAAGAGAGAAAAACCAATAGATAGGTCAACGGAGGTTGTTTAAAGATTATTCAAAATCCTGGTTATTGAAACTGAGTTTTTCTTAATTCTGTACGATTTATATCTGTACAATGTAAGCAATTTAGCAAAGTCAAAATATAACGCTAATAAAAAATTACACTTAACAATATGAAAATGGTGCTGCCAACGCCTAATAGTAGTATGAAAAAAAAAACATTTTTATAGTACAGTAAAACCTCGTTTATCCGGACTAACTAGGACCATAGGCAATCCGGACAATCGAAAATCCGGATAATCCGGGTAATATGGGTAATAAGCAAGATAAAATTCTTAACTAATCAGATTTACCGTTTATTACGATAAAAAACTATGTTTTGTAACAAAATTACATAGTATTGTTTACAAGACATTGAAAAATATAAAAATAACTTTTCACATCATTTCTTAACAAAGAAATGGGAAGTCTAGTAAAGCTTTCTTAAACTCAACAAAATGCATTTTATTACCATAATTAATTGTACATTCTATACAGGAATTGTACATTGAATCAAACTAAAAAGCGAATATTTTACGTACTTGTAGTTACGTTCTTGCTATCATAGTTAAAAATTGTCTAATGTGAACATTAAATAAAATTAATGTCTACAAATCTGATCCGGAGATCCAGATCAACGAGGGCTGGATAAACGAGGTTTCACTGTATATCAAAGCAGAATTTATTTTCACTTTGGAGTACAACTAAAGGAATGAAAGTATATCGATGATGCAATAACCCTACTTGGAACTCTTACGACTAATATAACCTAACATTCCTTCAGAAACCCTTCACCTACGCATTACTTTTTTTTTTTTTTTTTTGGTAGACATGACTCTGAATCGTTCTTCCAAAACTTCATCTCATTCGCTTGCCTAGAACACATTGAATCTAGTATACTTAGTATAACAGTTTCTATAACTGGCAAGTCTCTACTTCCAGGGGCAGCAAAAAGAACCTCTTTGGCTTTCCACTTCCATCTTAAATAGCTTATTACGTGCCAGTATCACGCTTTATAACCTCTATATCAGAGATAATATATTATCATCAATCGAAGTAGATCTTTCAAGGTTTGTGAAAAACATGGGGCATGTATATAAAAGAATTATAAGGGTGTTTAGAGAGAAAATGCTTAGTGTCAGAAAATAATGTCATAACTTCCATGATAATCTTTCATTTGCTAGGGGAGGGACCTGACCACCTGACGTATACAGCCTGTAGCTAAAAAAATAGATATTTCTCAATTTATTTTTATCAATTTCAATTTCATAATTCATTATGAAAAACGGATATTTAGAAAACTTCGATCCTAAATGTATAAAATCCGGCTAACGATTGTAAGCATTATGAACTGTACATTACGGCTTGTAGAAATTTTGTAAGGCTATAGATAATAAACTGCCTTTCTGTGAATGCGATTCTAATTAATATCCAGTCTGTAAAATATATAAATCCCTAATGCTTTTAGTTACAAATGTTGCTCATTTTTTTCACCATTTTTTCTCGTGATTTTTATCTAAAGAGAAAGACATCAGTTGATTTCAGTTGATCTTAATTTTAGCGAATTGGATTGATCACGATAAGCCATAAAAGATGTAATAGGAACAATATTGAAGTTTTCAGATCATATTCTAAACCTACGAAGGCTTATTAAATACAGTGTGTAACTGCATTTGTCGTGTATTATAAATTTTAATAATTTTACAGCTGCTTAGTCACGAGTATTGCGTATCGTGCTCACTCAGTGCGTGTGTGCGTGGTATATACAGTCCGGGCTAAAGGTATCGAAAAGTCATGACTTATTTTTACGGAACTACCCATTAGAATTTAAAAAAATTAATTCAAATAAAAAGAACATATCACAAAATTTTGATTGCAATCATAGATTTTTATCATAGTATCATAGATTTGGATGTGTGCACCTTTTGTAACACGACTAACGTTTACTAAATGATAATCCAGTTCTCTCCAAGTGTTTCGTAGCATATCAGGCGTTATTAGACTTTTTCTTGGTGATTCATTAAATCCATTGTGTATAACAAAAATTGAAACTGGGGATGAGTTGAAGAAGCGTATCATACAAGCAATTCGTGTAATAACTCCTGATATGCTACGAAACACTTGGAGAGAACTGGATTACCATTTAGCAGACGCCTGTCTTACTATAAAAGGTGCCCACATCGAAATCTATGATACTATGATCGAAATCTGATTATATTAAAACTTGGTGAGATGTTCTTTCTATTTAAATAATTTTTTTAAATTCTTATGAGTAGTTCCGTAAAAATAAGCCATAACTTTTGGATACTTTTAGCCCGGATGCCCTGTATATTTGTCTGTGTTTCTGTATTATCCTAAACTTCTGAAAAGGGAATTTTAGAATTATTGAACATAATAAGGCCGTAAATTGCATTGCTGAGTGGTTTATTTAATTCTTTATCTTGGTGTGTATTAAATATGATTGGTAATTAGAGTTACTGTTCGAAAGACTCAAGAGATTGTTGGCAGATTTTTCTCTTCCAAGTCCCTAACCTCTGCTAATGGGAGTTGAGGATTTTACTTAAGGCTGCTGTGTACTAACCCTATTGGATTCACTCACCCCAATGTTAACCTATGGAGTAAATGTGTCCAAGGATTGCCGACTTGGATTTAAAGATTTTTTTTAAGTGTACTCCGTAATAGAGAAAGAAATTTTACACTTTGGGGCACTTTTCGTTAAAAAAATGCAAATAATATTTTTAAATTTTAATTATTCGGGGGAAAAATCTGGTCTAGTGTGTTTTAAACGCTCATAAATCCCTTTGGTGGACGAAATTTATGAAATGAATCCTGTTGCAAGGTGCAGAAAAGTTCAGGCTATCTGAAAATACCATTTTTATTGGATTATCAGCATTTTTGTAGCTGTAAATAGCAGACAAATTTTCTCCATAGATCAACATTGAGGTGAGTGAATCCAATAGGGTTAGTACAAGCAGCCTTAAAATCCCGGGTTCGGTTCCCCGATCCCCGCAGAAGTTCGCTATAGAGGCTTCCAATTTTTGGAAATGAAAACAGATTAAGAGGTGAGTAACGATATGATAAGTTGCTGAAAAATCTTTCGGAGGAGAATCTCCGAAAACGAAAAGAATGAAAAAAGTTCGGTCAACATCCTATGTCGTTGGCTTTGAGAAGATTGGTCTAGGGAGTGCATTGAGAATTCGGAACGGAAATTAGCCTTCACTTTGACTCACAGATAGAATGTCCGTCTCTAGGTGAAAAGATCCGGGTTCAGTACTCGGTACTGACAAAAATTTCTCATACACTTAATCCATTTCTGATTCTGGGCAAGCGTATTCACATTAAATTTTTCTTTTAAAGAAGGCTTATAAAATTCGCTCAGATGATTTCATCGTTAAGCCTTTTATTTCTCCTTTCTCAGAAGAAAGCGAAATCAACTTTTCACCCTGGGGGAATTTCTTGGATAATTCCGGACCAGTTTCGAATTCCCGAGGATTAAGCCATCCCCCCCCTCCCTCCCCCTCCCCTAATTGCGTTTAAGAGGTTGTGCAGATAACCCCCACAAAAGACGACAGAAATCGCCTCCCAATTTCCTCAGTAATTTATGGATTCGACTAAGAGCTGCCCAATCACGCGGGGAGCTGTGTTTTGTAGCTGACCAGCGATTCACTGTCATCTCGTTCAGCGATCGGCGCAATTTCACGATCGGATGACGTCTCCATTGGGCTGTTTTGCGGGAAACGACTGAAAGATGGAACTTTTATCTGCTTTCTTGCTCGTTATCTGAGGAAATAATTGAGGTTTCAGAGTAAGAAATCATGTTGGAATGTACTAAATAACGCCTTTGGTGGTAAAAATGCAGTTCCCTGCGCGTGAACAACACGGCGTTTGCAAGAACTCTCGTGTGTTTAGAGCTTGGCAGTGACCAGTGACGGTTCTCAGAACTCGGCAGAAAATAGAGTCACCCGCGCTGAATCTTACGTCTGTGGTTCATGTGCAGTTATGAATTTTAAATCAACACTCGATTTAGCTACTCGTTACTATATAACGACCGACAGAGAAGTCCCCGTCACTTCACCTATAATAATGTTACTTTACGAGCGATGATAGTAATGCAATTTTACTAACAATATAACGACCACAACTTATATGGAAAATACTTTAAAATAACCAGCAGACTTAGATAGTAAAAAAACTGACCACTGTCTGCTGCATTAAAATTAATTTTTTTACTTGGGAATTTCAATTGAACTTGTAGTTTGAAGAAAGGAACAAGTGCCAAAAAATTGGAATTCGTTTGTTTTTTTCCCGTCATACTGTTATTTACATATAGACGCTCCTTATAAGCTGTAAAAGGCACTGGAATTTGCGGGTGAATGGCAAGAATCTTATATAAAATTTTAGTGAAGAAAAAATAATAAATAAGAAAGTTTTTTATAGTTTTTTTTTTTTTTTTTAAGTTCCCACAAAAGTAGTTTTTAGATTCATTCCCTTCTTCAAACTGCCATTTCAATTTAGGTGTGGGGCAGAAATTTTTATTTTTCTCATTTACTCACATTTCGTAAAAGTTTTTTCTTTTCAAAAGTTCCTCTTAATAAAAAATATCCTACATTCTAAAAAAACTTGAACAATGAAATTTTGTTTCAGAAGTTTTGTTTAAAAGATTCTGAAATTTAAAAGTTTACGTTTAAAATATTGAAATTGAATATAAACGTACAACTATAACATACTTTTACTTAATATCTCCCTAACCGACACTGTATTTGCAGAATTTCTGGTTTCGCTTTTGAGAAGATTTCAAATTCTAAGCTATCTCTCTCAACCGTAGGAATAATTAAGGTGTTTTGGTAGCTTTTAGTTATTCGTGGATATTTCAATTTATCAGCATTTCTGTTTTCTTAACCCTTGAAAAGGGGGAAGACAGCTGTATTCACAACCTCTAGAGCTCTCAAAGGGAGAGTGCTGTTGTGGAGACGCAAACTGGGTATAGGCGCGATTCCAGTGATTTTATACTTTGTTTTAGAATATATCCAGGGACCTCCTGGGTTTCCATTTCACACAATGATCTGTTAGAAAAGTAACAGAAATTAATTTGGCTTTGTCATTTCTGGTTTCTTAAAAGAAATAACCACTTTATAACAGATTATAAATTTTCACCTTTTAAGGATTTAGAGCACGTGCAAAATGTTATTATGAAGATAAAGACGCATAACATCCCGAGGATCGAACTTGCGCCTCTAAACCTCAAAACTAGTGTTCTACCCATCGAAGAGACATTTCCAATAACTTTTCCCCACATATGTTTTCTGAGGTTAGTGACTCCGTACGCAAACCTAGACATAATTTTATTAATTTATTTGTTTACAGCTCTATTTTTCTTCCCATGGGGACCGCCATACGTTTGATACGTATGACGAAATGGTTTATAATCACCTTTAATTCCAATGTCGGGTACCAATGGAAGATGCCTGCCAAACTTGAGTTTTGTACGGAAAAAATATTCCGACGAGACTTTCCACTCAAAAATTATCGTGTAGAAGTCTGATTCTAACTAAACAGACAGTGTGCAAAGGTATAAAGGAAAACTGATTCGAACCGTATAAAAAAATGGGAGAATAACATCTCATTAGAAAATACATTTGTGAGAGTTTCTAGTGGCTCCCTAGTGAATGTAAATTTTCAAAGGCGTATCGCGTCTTTTGCTTCAATAAGGAACCCAAACAGAAGACAGACAGAAAATTTAATTTTTTTTTATTAGCGCATTTGGCAATGATTTTCTTTGATAAAATGTGTCTTAACAAAGATTATTATGTTTCTATAAATATTTGAACAATTTTAAATTTTGTTTTAAAATTCAAAATTTGAGGCATGTTTTACTTTTTGATATACCTGCGAAATAACCCTAAATATTTTTTACCCTTTTGGTCATAATAAAGGCTTCAAAATAATTTGTTTTATTTCAAGATCTTTAGTTCTATGAATCAAAAATCCTTAAGACAATGTATTGAAAAAAGCATAAAATAACGTTGAGTAAAATTTCTTAAAGACACGAAGGGAGGAATTTTAGATATATGCTTTTAAAGATGGACTATTATGAAAAATTGCATTCCGAGATAAATAGACTAAATATCCGAAATAAATAGACTAAATATCCGAAATAGACTGAAGTACAGATATATAGCAGTATATGCGTGGACAGTATAGCATACAAAATAAGTTTCTGTCACTATAATTGCTGTAGAACGATGGGGTTAGTGTTATTAAATTCCAAAAACTGCATATTGTATGGTTATGGAATTCAATCAAGTCCATAACCCCTTGTGTATCTCATTTTTAATCGGGGAGTTAAAGGCTGCATAAATTCTTTAAACGTGTGATGGCAGTGTCCCAAAACAAGACTAAATGTCTCCCTATCGCCGCGAAATATTTCGCATCGCATTAACCTTTGAGCAGCGACCGAATCCTCCCCACAAGCCGTTATAGGTGTAAACACTTAGAGGAAACTATAGGTAGCAGTCATCCGAATCTCTTATGTATACCACCAGCTGCGAAGTAGCAAATGCTCACCCAAAAGTCGCTGCAAATACTTCCGCGACTAATTGCCAGCATTTTTCTGAATCGCTAAATAAGGTCGACAACCTCGCTTCCCAAAGCGATCTCTGTTATATTGATTACTGAATTAAGTGTATTTCTGCGAGCAGGTTAACCACGAAAGATTGCATGCATGGAGATAGTTGCGCGTAAAATCGGTTGCAGTTAGGTCGAAAGATTCACTTTTCCACTTTTCAATAGTTTTACTTTCGCGAGAAAGGAAATTCCTCTCTTTGTTTTCTTTATTTTATTGCGTGGTTGTGATATATATATATATAAAAATGGGGATAAATGATAGACCAAAAAATGCTAACTTAATCTCAGTCATGTGCTAATTAAATATTTGGAAATGAAAAGAAAATTTTCTTTATATCTGTTGTCTGTGTTTTTGATTTTAAGAATATATGGAGGGCTCAAGTGAACCAGCTATACTTTTTGGTCATTTTGAACTAACACTACCTTGGTACTGTAAAAACATTCTATGTTTCATTTCAATAGGGAACCAAGTCCGTAGTAAATATTTTACGTCATTGAAGCAGGAAAAACAATCATGTCAATGGTTGCTCAGTACAATTGTTCAAATTAAAGATCGGTTTACTAAGAATTGATTCTCATGGAGTTGAGTCACTTTAACTCTGAGCCCTCCATATATAAATGTCGTAGAAATTATTGCACTTTTTGGAACCATTGCGGAGGGTGGAGTTAAGGTTTAAACAAGGCTCCTGGGGAAAATTCAGAGAAGTCAAACACTTGAGCTGAAAATTTCAAATAAGCAGGGGCCACAATAATGTAAAGCGACCCGCAATGTGTCCAATCTATCTTCCAGAGATGAAATAAATACATAAAATAGGAAAAGTTCATTATACTCAATAATTATTGTCTAGTAATAATTACCATCTGTTTTCTATTTCAAGTTAAATATAGAAAAGAAGAGATTTGCTGTTTTATATCTTATTCAAGTGGTGACATGTGACGTACTAAAAACAACTTCCCAAATAACAAATGGAAGTAATAATGATGAAATAGACTTAAAAGGTTTGTGTAGGAAGAAACTGTTATCAAGAAAAATAAATTTCTCAGGGAAATTTTAAAAAAAATTCGAACGAAGAAAATTGATAGTGTTTAAATACAGGCATATTTAGAATTCCTCAAACTAACTAAACATGGGGTTCATTATTTAGAACTAACAAGACAAGAAAGAAATTTCTATTTACTTCTTCGCGGTAAATTATGGATTTGCCCCATTTTTTTTTAAATCTTCGATGAAATAAAATCGAATCTAACAATGCAATGCAAAATTAATAGAAACTGTCTAACGGATATGGGCAAAACATAACTTTGAAATTGTTCATTCGACTGAAAGAAATCATTATATCAAATTCTAAACACGATTATTGACTGACTGATGTTTAGAACTCAGTAATAGAACTTGTAGATCCTTTACGAAATAATAGAGTAAAGTTTAACACTCTTCTGGGGTATTCATAGCTAGAATAGGAATTTTTTTGTTGGATACACTCATTTCCAGACTACTTGGTTGCAAATAGTATTTCTGTGTTAGTTTTATATCATTATAGTAGTATTGATATTATCATACCGAAGAGAAGCCATAGACCATAGGAATAGTAGTCAAACTAGCCGAAGAGAAGCATGTTTGCATGTTATATAAAAATGCGAAAACAATTGAACTGATTTAAAAAGCTCTCTCGGGGAAACTATTCTTGATTTACTTACAGTGATGTATTTTGTTGAAGTATAACTAACTTTCAATTACACTTTGTTTTCTAAAGTCGATCAGCAGTGATCATACACAAGTAATTTCTATCGGCCATCAGAATCGATATTCTAAAGGCAAAAAACATGTGGAACGCATCCATGTGTGATGTGGTATTTCCCATTTGGAAATATAACGATATGTGCAGAATGAAAATAATGACCACCAATTTAAAGGATTTTTATTTTCCAATCAATTTTTTTGTGGTATAATATCCGTAACTTGTAGTGTGTCCAGTTTTAGGTTAATACTTCTTCAGTTACTTTATTGCATACGTGAGACGCTTTGAGTAAAACTGTAAAATCCTTTGTCATGGGAAGTTGAATACAAATTTAAACAGATGCTTATTACATGTAAACATCACGTGTAGAATTATTATTTTTGGTAACAGTAACATGTAACTAATAATGGGCTTATCTGCAGTTTTCTTGAGCAGTCTACTATGAATGTTGCGGAGCTTTGAAAAATTTTCCATTATACGTACGCCGTATTTTAAACATCTCTCTAAGGAATAAGCAAGAAAGTCTGGAGTAATTCTGAATCTATGAATAGGTGCATTAGTTTTAGATGGACTGTTTTCAACAATGGCGAATTAAGACTGCCCTTTTAGCATTGTGTCATTTGGTATCAATCCTCTAATTCTCTTCCTGAATGCAGGAAAACATTTTAACATATTCGTATGCTTATTTAAGAACAGACAATCATTCAGAATTGAAAATACATGAAACGTCAACAGCAGCGTTAGAGTAAGTCATTTTCCAGAATCTCCTCGAAGCTATGGCCGCTTTTCTTCTCACTTTCAAAATCTACCAACCTCAAGAGTAGTATTGCACTGTGTTCTATTTTGATGCACAGACGTCCCTCTTTCGGAACTTACACTTAGCGTCATATCTCTTTTATGAAAGATCTCCTTTATATTTTGCATTTGTTTTCGATAGCCAAAAGCACGCAAAGAGAATTTTCGAAACTTTTGAGAAGAATTTTTAACGTATGGTGAAAATATAGCTCATATATATATTTTTTCCACAGAAGAAAGTTTAGATATCAGTAGCCTGCGTTCCCTGGTGCATTCAGTCATCTGTTGAATGATGATGAGGACCTTCTCCCCCCTCCCCCACCACACACACTCCATCACTGCAACAACTGATAGTGGGATGGTGTGTTGGGGTGAAAACAACCCAAGACACAATCAAATCTTCACCACCACCAGTTTTTAACCTTTCAGTGTGGTCAATGGCTTTCATATCCTTGTACATGGAACTACGGTTAGTTAATGCAATTTTTTCTTAAATTTAATTAGTGATAATTGCTGCTTCTCTTTGGTATTTTCGTCTGAGGAATGCTTTCGTAAGCGCGCTGTACTTTCTAATTGCGGGAAACACCTGTCATAAGGTTCAGTGTACCGAAGGGTAGTTCTTGTGTTTTGGTGCATCATGTCTCGTAATATTTTACAAATTTATAAGTGTTTAACAAAGTTAAAGAAGTATTTAATAAACAAAATGTTACTTTTTATAAAGTTAATTTGGAATTCCTTGTCAAAATAAAGCACTGTTAAAAAAAGGGGTGGATTGAAATCACGTGAAAGGTCCATTTATTTACAATAACAGAGCCTTTTGCGAATAGAGGAGTCAGGGATACCCTTTTTTTAAATGTATACTCATTGCCTGGTAATTCTTTTTCCCCATGAGTGGTTCTGTATTAGGATAATTTTATATTTAAGAAGTATTTGAATGCTTTGAAAATAAAATTCAAAATTCACACATGTTTAATTTTTGATTTATCTACTAAACCGATAGCTCTACATGTAAATACTTTTCTAACCCTTAGAAAAGCTTTAAGATAATTTGTCTTCAGGATTTATAAAAATACTTATAAAACTTCAAAACCCTTTAAGGAGCCAAAAAATAATTTTTCAAAGTCATTTTTGCTTCAACAAATATTTTCAAAAATTTTATTGTGCCTTAAGCCCGTCAGCCAGTGTAACGAAAGAAGAAAATTAAACATCATTAAAAATTTCATTTAGATATCTTGCAAGGAATTTTCAATATGCTTTTTAAAAAGATGGTAAATAGAGTTGAAAATTCTATTGTGAAATAGATAGATTTTAAGTGCAGATGTTCAGCAGAATACGCATCTACAGTTCAGTACAAAAATGTTATGTGACAATGCAATTATCGTAGACACACAAGTTTACGTTATTAAATTATATAATTTCTAGAATATGTTTTAACCAAGGCAATAAAAATGTCCCATTCTCTCGGAATTTTGTGCCCCATGTCCCCTTAGGGGAACATTCAATGTAAATCCAGAAAGATATACTGGGGAAAGAGGAAGTTTTACTTTTCGTCTCTGAATAGGAGGATAATAAATATTTGTAATCACAACTATACGTCAAATTGTCTTGGAAATTCTCAAAATATGCATTCTAGATTTTGTCATAATAGATTTAGAGTAATTAAAAAATACTTCATAAAATAGGCAACATGGAGCACTTCGTTCATTGTTTTTAGCTTTGTGTTAAAATTAAAGGAATAGTTAGATGTTTTTCCTGGGAAACGTCAAGATTTTGATATTTTGTGTGGTATTTAATTTCTGACTGTAAACATTATAGATTCCCTTTGCTGCAATTTACAGATTAAAGAGACAATAGTATTCGCATTTTCTAGATACATATAGATCGATACATCAAACAGGTAAAAAGACAGAAGCATTCCATATTATGGATGCAGGCTAAGGTGTTAGTAGTCGAGGCTAATTTCGCTAATTTCGCCCTTCGCTAATTTCGTGAAACCCTATTGAAAAATGTACCAGGTTCATTTTTTTTCTGTGGTAATTTTTTGAGTGACTAAAAAATTACCACATCTTCTGGCTCTTAATCACGTTAAATTTGACACATGCCCCTGAAATTTACATTCCTGAGGTAACGGACTCTTTGATCACCAAAGTGTCTAGTAAATTTCTTTAGCTTACAGCACTTGTATTAAAAAACTTACATCAAGCTGTCGCTAGGTGTTTCGTAATCTTGCACTCATAATATAAAATGTATTAATATATTTTTTACCCATTAAAGTTATATTTAAATCTTTAACATGACATAGTGTTTGAGAATATAGATTTCTGACATCTTCGGTTGAGTTGTAGCTCAATATTTTATGATTCCAATTTTTTTTTTTTTTTACAGTTGTTTCTATCTAGTCACAAGACGATTTGCAACTATTTTGATATTGCAAGACAGTGATCAAAGGACGGGAAATTGACACTTTCCTATCTCTCTCAGCTATAAAAAGACCATTAACATAGTAAAAAAAGTTTCTGTGTACAAAACGCATTTTATTATCTAATAAATAAAAGGGAAATATAAATTACTTTCGCTGGTAGTGTTACGTTACGTAACACGTGCTATTAAGAGTTCTTTGAACTTTGTATTTGTATAGGGGCACCTCCTTTGCGAAACGTTACTCAACGAATTCCACACTCCTCCGAACTATGTGGATCGAACGTTCAAGAAAATGGAATCCCTTAAACGTTGCCCCTCGAGAGTACCTTTTATGTACGACCCTCCAGCCTGGTGTTGTGAAACATTAAGTGCAAATCTGTCAGAAACCACGGTTAAGGTTTAGATCAGATTATTTTTATGGACTGTAAATCGCGACCTGTAGATCCTGTTGAGCCACGTGCAGCCACTTTAGGAGGTTTGTGTGATTTCGCCGTAGGAGTGTCATTGCTCTATATTTAAAACTCTATGTGATGATAAAATTCTGAATTTTTTTGCTGGGGTCCATAATTCAATGCAGCAAAACCAATGAACAATAGTGACAGTGGTGTTCTGACACATTTGTCAGAACTTCACTGTAAGTGTAGATACAGTATAAAACAAGTTTATCAAAATTGGTTTATGGAGATATATTGGTATATTTTTTATATTTATATTTCTCTGTATGTTCATCATTCCATTTCGACTGAAGATGGCGGGATCAATTTAGAGATCTTATTGCTGCTAGCAGCTGTCAGTTGACAGAAGCTTATTTAAGAGCCGAACTATATTGTCCGAACTACAGCTAGCTTGATGATGAGACTGTGTAAGGTCCGGTGCACAATTGCTGTAACAGTTATCGGGACGCTGCGTCATTTTCAATCGCATAAGAAGTAAAAATGCAGAGCAACTGTTGTTGGGATTCACACGTGTCGCCGATACCTATTTGACGCCGACGTCACTCTTGATAGTTATCGAGGTTACCACAGGTTTCTGTGAGACACGCGTCATATTCCTATATCCCGATAGCTGGCAGTACTCATTTGTCTGTAGGAGAGTGCACATCTGTATCTCTTATCGTATTTCTTGTCCTGTCGTATCTCTTATCGAGCTTGTGAAGTCTCTCTACACGATGTCTGATGAAAATGTGGATTAGATGTATTGTTAATGACTTTTTTTTATTATTCATATTGTTTATACTTTTTTATTGTTATTCTTTGTAATTCTGTGCATTATACATTTAAATATAATATTGTTTAATTAATAATGAAAATAACGATAATTGCAAAATGCTGATGCACTTAATGTAATTAAAAAATAATAAAAATAAATAATTAAATCTATAATTATTTATTTTTATTATTTTTATATTTTTATATTTTTTTATATTTTCCTTCTCAAAGAAATATTGATCTATTGAAAGAAATATTAATCTATTTGAAAAGGTAATATATTTGAAATAATTTATGCACCATGCCAGTAGGCCTATTACATATAAGATTACATTATTTTAATCAACTTATAAGTAAATATGAAGTCTTTTATGTACCTCAATATTACTGCCAGCATCTCCAAGGGTGGTATGGGAGATCTTGTGTAGATTTCTTTTCCTTGTAGTGCGTCGCTGATTAGACCGGATAATTCGTCAAAGGATAAGATTAACATTCGAAAATAATTAAAAAAACTTGTCATCATCTTTCCTGAGATCCATCAAGCATACATTAAAAATTCCCTTCAAGTACCTCTAGCTGTTGTAAGGAGGAAACCAGTACTTTCTTTTTTTTAATTTCACTCTCACGATTTACGTACTTGTACACTAAGTATGAAAAAGCAACTTTCTTCTTAAATATTTGGACGCGTGTACGATCTATCTCGTTTGGTGGCAAGTGAGAGACTGCCGCTGACGCCTATCACCGTGAAAGTGTGCATTGGAACGTCGATAAGACGCAGCTTGAAATGCCGCAGCGTCCTGATAACTTTTGCAGCAAGTGTGCACTTAGACTCTAAACTGAGGAAAATGGGAGGAAAAAACGAATCACTTATCACTGGCAAGTAATCTTATTACACCAGATTCTTTAGTCGATTTTATCATTTCTCTTACTACTGCCACCAATCATGTCAGACGTTGCAAATCACACTCTGCCTTATTCTTCAAATGCCGTATTACCACTGCGTATTAGCGTGAATACTACGTTTTACTTTTAAGGACCACTAGCCCCTGAAAATAATAGCAGGTGTGTCAAAAAATTAAATGTCTGTATCTTTAGGTAAGAAGAATACGCCTGAATGAAACTTTTGTTGACGCTTAGTGATGAATAACAGGATATATTTAGTCTTATTTTTAACTGAAACTTTTCTGGAATTTAGAGACTTGCTTATAATTGGGAAGAGCCTTGTAACGGGACCGACTGCTTTTGCCGGGGTAGGAATTCGGGTTCTTCAAGCCTTGACGAAGATAATCCACCAACTGATCCGTCTTGGTGATGTTGGGATCATTCTTAAATCCATTTGTAAATCCTATGTATCCACATGTAATTCCCCTTTTATTTCAACGCTCTATGTTTGTGAGTACATAAAATTTTATTCCTTTATTTACTTGTTTTCCATTATAAATCTCTGCTGCATCGATAAATAATGCTCTTTTGCATTTATTTTTTTCCCCAATTTTATTTCTCCAATGACAAATTTGTATTTGCTTCACTACCGTCCATCATCATTCTTAAAAAATGTCGGGTGCCTCTGTATCTACCACGTGCAACAATGCGGGATTAAAACCCCGTGTCTCCAAACTTCAAGGCTGATGCTCTACCAAATGAACCATCCCGGAATTGCGAGGAACTCTCGTGCTTCAAATTCAGTTCCTCAAAATAATTCTTTTCATGTCGACAACACAAGATGTTTTCTGTAATGTATTTGTTTTCGACAATTTTCTTTTTCTTTGAATATTTCTCATTTTGCATCCTAACGATCCATTATCGTAGCTTCTGACGTTTGGGCTTCACTGTGCCGACTGATCGTCATAACGATAGCCAGTTTCCTAATCTTCAGCGTTTAGTCAAAAATACAACTATTAAGGCCGCGCACTATTTCAGGTCATTAAAACACATGTTGAGCTACCGGGTGCTTTCATATGAATATTTTTTTAATTCACAAATCAGCATATGTGTATTTCTGAATTCTTTTTTTTTTGCATATGAAAGTAGAGGTTTAAGTAAAGAGTGCGTTATTTATTAAAATTTGAAAAATTGA